>OZ014524.1:202318475-203518475 GCA_963966055.1 Lathyrus aphaca
ATAAGGGTTATTTTACGATACATCCGGGTTCTTCGAAGATATATCAAGACTTGAAGAGGGAGTCTTGGTGGTCCGGAATGAAAAAGGACATTGCGGTATTTGTGTCCGAGTGTGCGGTGTGTCAGCAAGTAAAGATTGAACACCAACGACCAGGCGGATTGTTACAACCTTTAGACATCCTAATTTGGAAATAGGATAGTATCTCTATGGACTTTGCAGTAGGTTTATCGAGTACTCAGGGTGGTTATGACTCTGTTTGGGTGATTGTAGACCGACTAACGAAATTTGTGCATTTCTTAGCCGTGAAGACTACGTATAAGGCAAGTCAACTTGCAAGGTTATTTATTTCTAAAATTGTGAGATTGCATGGTGTCCCATCCAGTATTATATCGGATAGAGATCCGAAGTTCACTTCGAGATTTTGGAAGGTGTTCCAACAAGCCATGGGTACGAATTTGCGTTTGAGTACTTCTAATCATCCTCAAATGGATGGTCAGACAGAAGGTACGATTCAAACGATGGAAGATATGTTGAGAGCATGTGTCTTGGAAAGTAAAGGAAATTGGAAAGAACTTTTGTCGTTGATCGAATTTTCGTACAACAGCAGTTACCATGCGAGCATCGGAATGGCTCCGTATGAGGATGTGTACGGAAGAAAGTGTAGAACACCGTTGTGTTGGTTGGAAGTGGGTGAAGATAGGATTTTAGGACCGGAAGTTATTCAAGAGACTACGGAAAAGATTCGTATGATCCGAGAAAAGAATAAACAAGCCCAAGATCGTCAAAAGAGCTATGCTGACAATCGAAGGAGACCTTTGGAATTTGATGAAGGTGATCATGTATACTTGAAAGTCGCTCCGAGATTGAGGTTGAAAGGACCGTTTAAGTCGCGTAAGTTAAGTCCGAGATACATGGGACCGTATCAGATTCTAGAAAGGATTGGTGAAGTTGTTTACCGTTTAGCCTTGTCGCCCTCTCTATCTGAAATGCATGATGTTTTTCATGTATCCCAACTTCGTAGGTTCGTTCCCGATCCTCTTCAGCCTATTCTATTGGATTCTGTAGAGATAGAAACGGATTTGACTTTTGAACCCCAACCGAGTCGTATTGTTGGGAGAGAAACCAAGGTGTTAAGGAATAAAGAGATACCACTTGTTAAAGTGCAATGGGATGAGACGCATCCGGGCAATGCTACGTGGGAGTTGGACTTCGAGATGCGGGAATCGTATCCTCACCTGTTCAGGTAATCCTTTAAATTCGTGGACGAATTTTATTTAAGGGGGGAGGATGTAATACCCCGTATTTTATTTAAAGCTCTGAATAATATTAATTGGTAATAATATTATTCCGGTTTACTCTAAGAAATTTTAACGGAACTAAATAGAGAAATCAACGGGATATTATTTTATTAATTGATATTAACTGACTCAGAGGTTTTATAAAATATCGGATTAAGAGATATTTTTGGATGCTCTCTAATTTTGGACACAAAGGTAAAATATATGTTTTTATATTTATTAGTATAAAGGAAATAAGAAGAAGAGAAAGTTAGTAAGGAAAAAGAATAGAAAGGAAGAAGGAAGAAAAGGGAGAGAAGAGAAGAAAAGAAGGAAAAAACCCAAGACTTCAAATTCATCTTGCTTCACCATCCGTCCGTCGAATCGACTCAAACTTTCCGCCAATCTTCATCTCCCGAGGTGGATTCTTAGTTAGAAGCTTTTACCTTTGATTTTGGTTGAGTTCTAGAGATTTTGTGGTTTAGGGTTTTATTGGAAAATCCGAGATATTGAAAGTTTAACGGTTAAAACTCGATTAAACCTTAACTATAATACTCACATTATGTCTATGAAAATGTTTGGCTATGTTTTTCTGCATTGGTTGATGTTTGGAGTTGAGTTTGGGTTGGAGAAGTGATTTCCTGTAAGCCTGGAATTTCCTGAACTGGTGTAGAACGCTCAGCAAGAGTTCCAGAAGTTTTTTCGCTCAGCGAGACCTGTAGGTTTCAAGTGTGGTATTTAATTCGTAACGTTTGATCCGAGCATCCGTTTTTAACGTTTCACATACCGTTTTGAAGCTAAAATTATGTATTTTCTTATGATGTCGAAGAATATTATTTTCACCCAACTTTTTCCCGATTTTCCGACTTAACTGTAAGAATGCGAAATTATGAAAAGTATGAGCTTAAAGTAATGAAATGGTAATACTTGTGAGGTACCTAGGATTTCCGTAGAGTGGTAAGAAATGAGAATCGCATTTGATCGTATTCCCTTGTTAGCTTGATGTGGGTATTACATTAAGTCCCACGATAAGCGAGTGTTAGCTTGAGGTGGGTATTACATTGAGTCCCACAAGAAGCGAGTGTTAGCTTGAGGTGGGTATTACATTGAGTCCCACGAGAAGCGAGTGTTAGCTTGAGGTGGGTATTACATTGAGTCCCACGAGAAGCGAGTGATAGCTTGAGATGGGTATTTCATTGAGTCCCATGATAAGTCCAGTAGTTCATACTTGAGGTGGGTGTTTCACTGAGTCCCACGGGAAGTGTTGTACGAAGTGAAGCTTGAATGTTTCGTTTCGGCTTAGTTACTTTTGAGAGGAACCTTTGTTTTTCGGAGAATTGGTAGGTTTTACCCTTAGAGTCGAGAGAACTCTAAGATAGGGAACCCACTGAGATGTTTTATCTCACCCCATGTTGATGTTGTTATTTCAGGTACTTCAGGTTCCGTTAAGGGTAAGGATAAGGAGAATTGATTATCCTTACTAGTTAATGGCTTTGTCTTCCGCTGTGGATTTTGAGATCTTCGGATCTAGTTCTTAGATTTTTGTAGTTTGAACATCTTGTATTATATTATAGCATGGTTTTAGTACCTTATGTTGTAGTGGCTATACTTATACAATGTGTTGCTAAGAACTTATTTGTATTTCAGTACCAAATTTCTAATATTATATATGAAAAATATGCTTTATGTATGTCTTTTGTATATGGGTATTACAAGTGTGATTGTAAAGTTGCATGGTGTTCCTTTGTGTATTGTGTAGGATAGAGATCTGAGGTTTAGTTCTGATTTTTGGAAGAATTTGCAAGAGTCATTGGGTTCTAAGTTGAGGTTGAGTTCAGTTTATCATCCTCAGACAGATGGTCAGACAGAGAGAACTATTCAATCGCAAGAGGATTTGTTGAGGGTGTGTGTTCTTGAGCAAGGAGGTTCGTGGGATACTTATCTTTCGTTGATAGAATTCACTTATAATAATAGTTACCATTCTAGTATTGGAATGGCACCTTTCGAAGCGTTGTATGGTCGGAAATGTAGGACTCCTTTGTGTTGGTATGAATTGGTAGAAAGTGTAGTGCTTGGACCTGAGATTGTTCAAGAGACTACTTAGAAGGTGAAGTTAATTCGAGAAAAGGTGAAAACTTCCCAAAGAAAGCAAAAGAGTTATCATGATAAGCAAAGGAAAGATTTGGAATTTCAAGCTGGTGATCATGTATTTTTTAGAGTCACACATGTAACCGATGTTAGGAATGCATTGAAATCTAAGAAGCTCACTCCTCGTTTTATTGGTATGTATCATATTTTGGACAGAGTTGGAAATATTGATTATAGAGTGGCTTTACCACCTAATCTTTTGAATTTGCATGATGTGTTTCACGTGTCGCAACTTCGGAAGTACATTTCAGATCCATCTCATGTGACTAGTATGGATGATGTACAACTACGGGATAATCTTACAATAGAGACGATGCCTCTACGAATCGCGGATCATGAAATGAAGACTATAAGAGGCAATGAGATTGTGTTGGTGAAAGTAGTATGGTTGGAAGCTACCAGAGAAAGTCTGACGTGGGAGTTGTAAAGCAAGATGTGGGAATCTTATCTCGAGTTGTTTGATCAAGGTAATATTTTCGAGGATGAAAATGTTCTAAGTGGGGAGAGTTGTAACGCCCTATTTATTTAATTAAATATTGTTGTATGATTGGTGTTATTTTGCGTTGAGTTGCTAAGTTGGTTTGGTTAAATTAAGTTAATTAAGTGGATTAAGTTGATTTAAGTTGTGTCGTTGTTAATTGGATTAAGTTAAGTTGATTAAGTTGTGGGTTAAATAGTAGAATCGTGTTATTCTTGATAAGTGGGCCTATTGGTGAGTAGGAGTAGTAATAGTGGAGGTGTATGGTTTAGGCACAATAGAAATTATTAAGATTAATTAAAAACCACAAGTTAATTAGAATTAGAGGAAATATGTTATCAGTAAGTAAAATAAGAAGTTGAGAAAAGGAGGTTACGTGAAGTGCTGCGGAGAAGGAAAAGCTAGGGTTCCGATCAAAGTGTTAGAGTTGCCTTCAATCAAAAGTAAGGGTGGGTTTCTAACTCTCTAATTGGGATAATATGATGATTACATGTGGGATTGGATATATATATTGTTTTGTCAATTGTTGTATGTTTTGGTTGAATAAGTCGTTTTGGTCGAATAAGCCGTTTGGTTGAATAAGTTGTTTTCAGTCGATTAAGGGAATCGAGTTATGTGTATGAATATGTTGTATTGCGTTGAATTTGTGTATTGATTGATTGGAAATTGGTCTGAGAAGGAGTTACAGGAACGGAGGGGAGAAACAGAGAGGAGCGCATGATTGGACTGTGAGACGACTGCCCCCTCTTCCTAACGACCGTCTGGGATGTAAGACATCGGTCACCTCCCTAGGATGGTCGTCACAATTGTGACGAGGTTCGCCCAAGTGTGACGATGGTCACACGGGTTATGGGGGAAATTTTTGTTTTACTTTGTATTGTGCATTTTTTGTTGCCTGTAATTTTTTATTAGCCTAAATTAATTCCAGTAGCTTAATTAGTTTGAAGATGACTCTTAGTGAAGTAGCAGTAGGCATAATAATTAATTGACAGAGAATTGATAAGCGATTAAGCATTGAATTAGTAGGAGAAAAATAGATAACATTGGAGTAGAATTAATAGCAAGTTTGGTAGGTTGGTTGCTGTCATGGAATTAACATAAGCATGGTAATAAACTAATAGTAAGTAATAATAACAAAGCGTAGTAAATTGTTTAATTAATTGGTTTTAGTCGGAACTTGTGTGGATAAGAATGAAGTAAATTTGGTTGTTCTTGTGTTGTGTGGCCTTGTTGTAAGTTGTATAGTTGTTGGTTGTTGTTTTATGTTGCAGTGCCTCATAAATGGCAAGATTTGGAGTTGCAAGCCTTTGGCTAAAGTTGAATTTTGTTGTGTTGCTATGTTGTTATAGTTGTTGTTTTATATTCATATTGAGTCGCATAACATATCATTATTCAAGTTTTAGTTGTTGCTCAGTAAGTTGGCCTAGATTGGCAAAATAAAGTTGAAGGTTTATGCCTTATTGTTGATGCCTCTATTAATTGGCAAGATTATAAGTTGGGAGTTCTGCTCCAATGGTACCACATGTATTGCATTTGTCTAAGTTGCATTTCCGAGTTGTATAGTATGTTGTTGTGTTGTATATCGTGTTATTTAAGTTATTTGTGAGTTATGAAGTGGTGGTTTATATAATCCGATTTAATATGTTATTTATCATATTCTTGATTATATTGTTAGATATCTCACCCCTTTTGTTTGAACGTTGCCCTCTATTGGTAACATGCAGGTAATCCAGAGTAGAGTGGAGTACCTTAGTAGATTCGAGTCGGTGTTGTCGCTCTGATACGTAGCAGGGGGGATAACGCATGTTTTCTGTTGATGTTGGATTTTATTAAGTTGCTGAATTTTAAAGTTATTTCCATTAAATATTGTTGTTTTTAAGTTGTTTTGATGTTGAATATAAGTCGTGCTATTTTATGTTGACGTTTATGAATCCGCTGCATAATAATAAAGTATTTGGTTTTAAAGACTAATCAAGTGTTGATTTTTTTTAAAGTTGAAAATGTAGCATCTCATTTGAATTATTGGGATTTTGTACTCTGATTTTGTTATTAATTATCGGATATAAATAGGGTGTTACAACTGGCGTTGTTGACCCTCATGTCGAAGGATTTGGGGGCACCTCATCACTCCTTGGTATATCTTGAGGATTGATTTTGCTATTTTCAGCATTTGAATTTCTCGGTTGAGGATTCGACCTGGTCGTATGAGGATTTAAATTCGGATTTCCTTGGCTAGATGCCATTTTCCTTGTATTTCTTTTATTTGGTCTATATTCGTCTGTAGTGGCTACTTTTCCACTCCTTAAACGCATACAATGAAACTGCACAATGCTCTTGACCAATTAAAAATTAATAATAGTTTAAGGAAGTTATAGAACTCCTACTTACAGTTATAACATTGTTCCACCAAGTGTGCCAATTTGTTCACCTTGAAAAATGGTAAACAACCACTGATATTCTAAAAACACTAAAACTTTCTCAGTTACTCACATGATCGACTAGATTGATCCTAGGACATGTGCTATAAATCGTTTTATTTAGTGTCTGGTTAAATGTCATAAATACTTCAACAAAATTTATGAAAAGGTTTGATAAAAAGAGAAAATAAAGCAAAACAAGACTCAAAATACTTTAAATTGAAAGTATAATAGAAGAAGATAAATGTGCAATGAGAATGTAAATGAAAGAAATTAACGAAAACAGTAAATTGTTGTAAGATGTAACTTGCTTGAAAGTAAAAGTGCAAAGTAAATACTTCAAAGGAAAGACTTTAATGAAAATTGAATTAAAAGTAAAAGATGGTGGTGTTTACATCACATACATTCTTACTTTCACCTGTTTCTCTACACACGGGTACTTTGACTAGATACAAAGTAACTTGTACAATATGATTTTCACACCCATATTCTAACACTAGAGCTAACTTATTTATAATGATTGAAGATAACCGTTGTTAACAGTTTGCTCCTAGAAACACATCACTTGTCACTTTGCATGTCTTCAAACTCCAGATGTGCGCCACTTGTCTCTTTTCAAATTAAAAGATATATAATTTTCCCTTCAACATTTGATTTCAACTGCAGCGCGTCGAACACCCTCAGTGGCGCTTGATCGAAACATATTTCCTTGCACTTAGAAATATTCTAAGTCCAGAAATCCTGACTCCCACACAAGTCTTCGACTCAGACCTCTCACATGAATACTGTCGAAGCGTTTTTATTTCTCCTAAGGAATATAACCTTTCAACCAATATTTCTTGAAATTAAGTGGACATCGAAAAGTAGGAGCTAACAGGTACCCATTTGTTGAGTTACCATATGGATCATTTCGTGATTACTATCGTCCATCTATTGTATTACTGTGACAAAATTTGATGTGAAAGTTGGGATTTCCTGAGATGAAAACCTTAGCCATAAGGTTCAGCCGAATTGGTTCCCCATAGGTCCTAATCCATGGTAAGGTGAGAACGCTGAGGATGAATTTTCGCCAAACGTCGAACTGCTACTATGTATACTTGCCATGAATTTGGTTGGCATTCCAAAGCTTTGATCCCTACCATACATGGGCATTGTGAAACTAGGCATATATGGTCCTGAAGTTCCAACCACTCTCATTCTTGAATTTTCAGGCCGACGCGGTGACACTTTTGGTCCATTGTGGGCAGACGAAACCGCAACCATAGTGTGAGAACCAACATTAGTTGCTTGTGACACAACTGTATTTCCTCCTGAGGATTACTCATTTTTTGGACTGGTGTAAACACCCCAAATTTTCCCTCACTTTTTCTCACACCATGGCTTGTGATCTTTCATTTTTGCATTAGCTTAAGCATACCATCTCATATTGCATATTTGTCTCATTGCATAGTTCCATTTTCATCTACATCTAGGGTTTGTGATCTGAGTAATCCAAGAATCAATCTGAGCCATCCCAATGGTCTTAAAGCTTGTCAAAAGGGTCCATGTGTGTTCCATAATCATAATATACTCCCCAAAGTTCATGAAAGTCAAGAGATTACAAAGAATGGCAAAGGCATGGAAGCAGAGATAGGGTTTTCCTACACAGATGACCAAAATTAGGGTTTTGGTTTCAGAGGCCTTAACTCCGAATTTTATGGCCATTCTTATTTATAATGTTCTTAATATGTTATAAGGATCATGTGTATCAAGTTTGATGAAAAAATTCATTCTGGAAGTCATCTGATCATTGGGTAACTTCTTGAGCAAGTAAAGTCAAAATCAGGGCATCTGAGGCCCCCATCAAGGGTACCAAAGGGTCATCATCATCATTTTGAGTCTCTATGATCTTTATTTGATCTTATAAGTGGTTGGAAGTTCACAAAGTTGAAGAATCTTGAGCCAAATGCAAACTTGCTATTTTTGGAAATGACTTGTTATGGAAACTTTCCATTTTGGGAAAGATTTTCAACCTCCTCTTTCATGACCAAAAATGCTTCAAATGAAACATTCTTGGACATGAAAGTTGTAGATTAGGTCTTTCCTTTTTCAAAAAGTACAAGAACATGTCTTGATTAATCCTAGAACTCAAGATATGGCCTTTCAAAGTTGGCAAAAATCCTATAATTTTCAAATTCATGCCAAAGAGGGAATTTTGCAATTTCACTTTCCAAGCCTTTTTATGACCTCTAATCAACTTCTGTGCATCATAACATGTCAAGGCAACTTCCAAAGATCATAATTGGCCCAAGATTGCATAGTTTTCATGACTTGATCTTCAAGAAATCTCAAAAGGGCCAAAACACACAAACTTTGCAAAATGCCTTGGAACCTTCCATCCACTTGTGCCAGCTGCATAAAACCAATTATATGGCTCTCCTTGATGCAAGCTAAGGCCAGGCACCCCTTGAATCCAGCTCTGCCATGGCCCATACCTCCAAGTACATAAATTTGACTTTTTTGCAAAACCTCCCATATCAATCAAGTTGAGCCACAACAACTCTTCTGACCAATCAAGACATCACATACAAGCCTCATGGACCTCATTTCATATCTTCTTGGAGCCTAAAACACAACAAAAGTCAGATTGCACAAAATCCACCAAAATCTTCATCTCTTTGATTCTCTCAACACAAACCACAAACCTCAAAACTTTTTGCACCATTCAATCATACACATCCTCAGGATCACAAAGCAACCCTCACAATGACCTAAAAGCCTCAGAATTAAAAACACGATTTCTCACCTCTCAAAACTGAAACACACAAAGGAGGCCATTCAAACTTGTTCCAAGCTTCTCATTAGCTTCAGGGAGTCCATTGGGGTTGATTTGCATCAAAGAAAAGGTCAGAAAGCTCCAAACTGAAAAGCTTCAACTCAGGTAGTCATCAAGAACGATTTTTCCAAATTATGTTTTTAAGTTACAAATTGATTCTACATGATGCACTGATCATCCTGATATGTTTACTTTTTAAAATGGTTGAGAAATAAGCATTTCATGATATTCTGAAACTTTGCCCGTAAATTTGTTTTTGATTCGATTCGCATGATTCTTGTGATATAAGTGATGTTTGATGAGTGATTTTGATTGTGTGAGGCATGGGGATCATTTATGGGCAGTTAATTTGGTCTGGGGTAGCTTAGAGAGAGAGATGGCATGAAGGTGTGGCCGGAGAAGATGACCGGAGCTTGCTCCGGTCACCTGAGATTAATTAGGGTTTTGATTTCCAGTTTCATTATGAGCCCTTGGATTGAGATTAGATTAAGCAGCGTACGGTCCAGATGTGGTCATTAACCCTAAACATTAATTAATTAATTTAATTAGGTTTTGTTGAATTAATTTAATCAGAAGTGATCGTGGCCCTTAAAACGCGCGCGTAGTCAATGCCATCCCCCTTGGGTTTAAATCTCAACCACTGGATCTGCATACTTCCATTTTATTGCATTTTTATTTCATTTTTCTTTATTTCTTTTGCTCATTTTATTTAAAATAGTAAAACACATCACACAAATATAATCTTTTGCATTTCTGATCCAAATATTTTTCTCAACCCAAAAATGATTTTTATTTTATTTTTTGCATTAAAAAAGTATTTTTAAAATATTTAAATGTTATTTTTAATTAATTAATGAATTTTAATTAATTAAAAATACATTTAGGTTTCTAAAAAACACCAAAAAATTCATGAACCATTCCAATACATTTAGAAACATTTTCAAACTCATCACACAAATTTCTTTTTAGGTTTGATCATAATTTCACAATTTTCTTTGAATTAGGGTTCTTAAAAATCACATTTTCTAACCCTAATTTGAAAAATTCATTTCTGCCTAACCATGATGAGTTTGAACTTGATTCTTTTTAAATTGTTTCACATATTGCATGTAGTTTCTAGGTTATTTTCCTCATGAATTTATCTTGCATTTTCAATTTGATTTGCATTTTCCCTTAAGAATCACCCAAAAACCCTAGCAAACTTAGAAAACTCATAACTTTCAATAGGATTAGCTTCTGACCTTCTCCTTTGGGTGTGATCTTATATGAGATTAGGGTTTTTTTGAGTTCAATTTCAATTTTTTATCATGGTGTTTGCTTCTTTTTTGGTCATATGCATCTCATGTTGCCTTAAAACCCTAATTTTGCATCTTCATTTGCATTCTTCTTTGCATATCATGAACTTGTGAACTTGCCATGCCATTCCATTCTTTTTTATGTCATCTTAGACATCTTAGGACATGTTTGAAACATTACTTAATCATTGTTGCATCACTTTGGTATGCTTTTCATTCATTTCATTTCATGAGCATCCATGTGTTTTCATGCTTCTAAACATGCTTCCATTGCATCTCATCCGTGTATGATCATTCATATGCATCTTGTAAGACTTTGCATCATCTCATATGCCATTTACATTGCATATTCACTTCTGGTTTTGGTCTTTGCATCTCATTTCCTTTTGCTTTATGTCTTATGCATTCATACTAACATTTCAGGTACACTTGGTAAGTTATCTGGGAGGTGGATATGCCTTCACCACCCACTTCTTCTTTCCTTTGCATATGCATTTCTTACTTGTCTTTGAAGTGAACTTTCTTCACTTATGTTCTCTCCTTCTTACTTTCTTCCTTTTAAGTTACTTATCTTCTTCAGGAAGTAAGTAACTTACTCTTCCTCCTCCTTCTCTTTTCATCTGCTTCTTCCATGGTGGCCTTCTTGAAGATATTTTCTCTTAAGCCTCAAAAATCATAGGATATACAAGCATGATAACTTTTAGGGTTGTCTATAGTCCCCTTTAGTCTTTTACCTTTGAGTCTCCTTGAGTCTTTCCTCTCATCTCAATAATCAGAGACTAAACTCTTAAAGCTTTAGGACTTTGAATTAGGGTTATGCCTGCATCCTTCTCTTAGGATGGAGTGTATAACTTTAATCCTTAGTGTTAAACCTTTAATTTTTTTACACCTCTTAATCAAAACACATTAATAATCACTAAGACTTTATCTTGTAACTTGGGCCTTACATTAGGGTTCTATCTCTTCCTTATGGTTAAGAGGGACTAACCCTAGTGTTTAATGGACAAGTCCCCCTCAAGTTGTCTTATAAACCATAAAATCCACTTCTTAATCTCATCCTTAATTAAAATCCATTTAATAAAGGCTTGTTATATAATGAATTTAATCCCTAACCATGGATTAAATTGAGGTATCTTCCTCAGCTTAAGTGTTCTCATCTATCATCCTTCTATTAGGATGGTGTAATGAGTTCACTAATCCGTGATTAGAGATTAAACTCATTACTTAACACTAAACAAAAACCCAAAAACATCTAAATAATCACAAGTAGGTTAATGATCTTAATCCTACGTCATCATGGTAATTAAGTTGAGATGCTTATCTCATACTTAAGTAGGCTCATTATCCCTAATCAGGGAGGATATAATGAGTTTACATCCTTTGATTTAGGCTTAAGCTCATTAACTTATGCAAAACACCAAAAACAATAACAAAACTGAAAACACAAAAATAAACAATAATCATCTCCTCCTGGATTCTTTTCTCATCACACTCATTCAAAAACGAGAATTTGCTTCCTCCGTCTAATGCAAGACAGTTAGCACTCGAGCCAGACGAGTCATACACTTGAGCATAGGCAAGCAAGCAGTTCACAGTCAATTCATTTTTTCAGTCTCTTTGAGTCGAACTACGGTGTTCTGACTTCCTCATTGCACGAGAGGATACGTAGGCATAACTTAACAGTTATCGAACAAAAGTCTCTATGTCTTCCCCCTCTTTCAGCATTCTTTTCTAAGCCTCAGTTCCTGAGCAATTCACTTTTTGCACTGACACATGTACATTCATTCTTTAGCTTTTGCACACAGATAGCACATACGCCTACCCCTTTTAAATACAATTTTGTAAGCGTGGATCCCGTCGAGTACGACGTACAATCTGGGTGCTAATACCTTCCCAGGTTGTAACCAACCCCCTTTCTCAGTTTCTCTGGTTCGCAACCGTCTTATCCATCTCTTTCCAGGTTTATGCAGCATTACCTTTCCTTCGGGATAAAAATGCCTAGTTGGCGACTCTATTCAATTCCTTTTCATTCTATCCTTTCGCCGACCGTTCGCGTCTGCACCTTGGGACCCTGGTGTCTTTTCAGGGGAGCGACAACTTGGCGACTCTGCTGGGGATCCTTATTCTTGCAACCAAGGTTTCTGGTTCTTTTTGTGGGTTTCTCCTAGCGCTTGTTTGATTTGTGCTTATGGGGGTGTTATGTGCTATATGTGCTTTTTGTTTATTGCTTTATATATTGCTTTATGTACATCTCTATTTATTGCTTCATTTACTGTTTTGCTGCATTCCATATTATTGTCATCATATAATGTGATGGATCTATTGTTTGCCTTGGTGGGAGGGATACTCAGTAAGTAAGGTTCCACACCGGGAGCCTGAGTGACACATAGGATAGAGTGGCTTCATATTCTTTCCCATTCCATTTCGGTCTGGTGCGGGAATATGAAACACGGTTCAGACATGGGTTTCTTCTTAAGAACTATGTGCTACGGATTTCCTGTAGTACTAGGGCTATCTGGGAAGCCTGCTAAGTATGGATGACCTTTTTAGATGACCTTCAGCATCTGAGGTGAATTAGAGGAGGATCTTTTATGATAAATGTAAACATTGTACCTCCGGGTTAGAAGTGTTTACACTTCTCATAACTGATCCAAGTTTGAGGATCCTTGTTCTAGAACAATACCTGTGAGGGGGTTGGGATGTTTACAGGTTTGCAGGAGCCCTTGGCCTCAACATACCTTGCTACCAGATTTGTTTTAAGGTTACATCATTTTGGACTGAAACCCTGGACTTGTGGCTCTTTATTTGAGTCCCCCACATGGTTACTGGTTCTCTAAGCCTTCATCCGAACTTAAGAACACACTTGGACCTTATCAAGGCAGATAACAGATCCAACACTTGATCACAAACCCTTGCATATCATTTTGCATACATCATTTTTGCATCATTTTAACATTTGTCTATTTTTTTTTACAGGGTATCCACATTATCTTTGGTTTGGTTTTGACTGTTCTTCCGCTCAGACATCTTCATCAGATATATTCATTAGCCATCTTCATCAGAGATTCTCTTCAGCACCTTCATCAGTTACCTTCATCAGTGTTTCTCCTCAGTTATCTTCATCAGCATCCATTATCAGTATGGACACATCCAGGAAGAGCAACATCACATACCATTTCTTTGAGCCCTCCCTAGCAGGCATCAGGCAGATTCAGACACTCATCACTCCTGATCATCTCCCTTTATTCAGGGAACATTATGGTGGTATCATGGACATGATCATGGACTTGGATGCATCATAGAGGAGTATGATCCAGACTTGCCTTCAGTTCTATGACCCTCCTCTCAGATGTTTTACCTTTCCAGATTTCCAGTTGGGCCCTTTGTTAGAGGAGTTTTCCATGTTGTTGGGTGTCCCCATCAGGAGAGGGGTTCCTTTCAACCCTGAGATGACCGCTCCTAGGAATGAGGACATAGCTAAGACTCTATATTTGGAAAATACCATCATTGATCAGAATATGACTAATAAGGCTGGGATCCCAGGCCTCCATTTGGACTTCTTGATTACTCAGGCCACCAGTCATGCTGCAGCAGGGAAGTGGGAAACTGTTTGTGCTCTCCTGGATCTTAGTATATATGGAATCATCTTGCTTGCATACGAGCCTAATTTTGTAAGCAAGAGTGTTATTCACCTCTTCCTGCTGAAGAATCCAGTTCCTACCTTGCTAGGGGATTTCTACTACTCGATGCATCAGAGAAATGAGAAGCAGAGGGGAAGATTAGTCAGATGTTGTGCACCTCTCTTCTACTGTTGGTTGTTGAGACACTTGCCAAAGACAGAAGCTTTCTTGAATCCTCATCAGTCAAGAAACTGGGCTAAGAGAATGATTGCCCTCACTTCAGAAGACATCAGGTGGTTCACTTAGAGCACCAATGGCAGAGACATAATCACCAGTTGTGGGTAGTATCCCAATGTACCTCTGATTGGAGTGAAGGGTTGCATCAACTACAATCCCTTTTTGTTCAAAATGCAATTAGGGTATGCCTTAATACATCCACCAAGAGAGCAGGACTTATCAGAAACCCTTTATTGTTATATTCAGAATAATCATGTTATCGTTCGACAAGCAGCCTGGGCTTGGGATAACATTCAGACAAAAGGGACTGCTATTCTTGGCAAGTGCAATAACATAGCTTCAGCTCAGTACATTGATTGGTCTCGTATCAGAGGACAAATCACCCGCATGCCATTCAGCTTGGAAGATGTGCCTGGACCATCAGTAGTAGAGCCTGTAGCTACAGTCAGTTTAGAGGAGTTTGAGAAGTTAAAAGAGAGGAATACTCAGCTTTTTGAAGCTCTAAAGAAGACCCTCTGGGAGAGGAATGATAGTCGTCTGGACAATGAGAGGTTAGAGAAGCTCTGGATCGAGCATATGACCAAGATTGAGAAGACAGATGATTAGATCATAAGGGCCCGAGCAGGGGAGCTGGTATTGAAGAATGCTTGAAAAGAAGCCAAGATTCAGAAGGCCAGAGTTGAGCACTACTTGGAAGAGAGTCAGGCTAGATGGATCAGAATTACTGAGGCTCATTCACAGGAAGATCAGAAGACCCAGGCTAGGATAGAGCAGCTAGAAGCCAATGAGAAGAAGAGTCAGGAAGCCTTGTTGGCAGCACAGAAGGAAATCTCTGAGTTGAAACTCTGGGCGGGGTTGAAGAGATCAAAAGACCAGGAAAAGTATAAGAAGTTGACAAATGCTATTGCCACTAGGAACCTTCTTATCAAGACCATCACAGAGCATCCAGTTGGACCAGTGACTGATGCTTTCCTGAAGGAAGTCAAAGAGGATGACTATGGGTTGGATGTCTGATTTCTTTATATTTGTATTTCATGTTGTCTGTACTTTTGCTGATTTTGTTGTATTTTGACCCATCATGGGAACTTGTTGTAATCAAAACTATGTACCTTTGCATTTGTAATATATGGTTTGTGTGTTATCCTTTGGGCTTCATTTCTCTTCAACATCATCATTCCTCGAGGTCTGGAAGGTCAAAACCAAAGAACCAAACCGGATACCCTTGGAAGACAAATAGACATACTGCATTGCATACTAACCTCATTTCTTTGTTTTGTAGGTATTTTTGTTGTTGTTTCTCACTTTGTTGTGGTTTCAGGAAACATTACTCGTATGAGAGTCTTCCCCATCAACAGAGTTCACCAGTATCCTACAAGAAACAACCTTCCGAGCTTACAGATGGACCAGGTTCAGCAAGATCTGACTGACGTAAGAAACCAGATGGCTAATAAAAGAACTGAAATGAGGGCTCAGATGAACCAGTTCATGGAAGTAATGACCGGGTTGACCCAAAGCCATGAAAGATTAAGAGAGTTGGTCGAGCGGCAAACTCCTGAAGAAAATCACCCAGGTACAGGGGGTACCAGCAACAATGATCATGTACAGCCACGTACTGACCCCCCGGAGTTTGGGCCTCATCTCAACCCTGAATTTAATGTTATCAGGAATACCCAAGGTAATACTGGAGGGCGGGCCTTGCTAGAGGACCCTCAAGAGGAACAGTTCACTGTAGTTGGAGCTGGAGATGAAATCTATGATCGTTGCCTGGACGAGATAGCAGAAAAGTTGAGATCTCTGGAGTCCCAAAACTCCTTAGGGTTTGATGTTATGGACATGGGCCTAATTGAGGGAGTAAGAATTCCTCACAAATTCAAACCTCCCTGCTTTGAAAGATATAACGGGACATCTTGCCCTCGCACCCATCTTCAATCCTTTATGGGAAGATTGAAGGCTTACACTATGGATGAGAAGCTATGGATGTTTTACTTTGAGGATAGCTTGATCGGGGCATCCCGTGAGTGGTACTCTCATTTGACCAGGGCAACAATCAGAAATTGGAAGGATTTGGCCGAGGCTTTCATACGCCAATATCAATACAATTTAGACATGGCTCCTAACAGAACTCTTCTAATGGGTATGTCACAATCCTCTAGATAAAGCTTCAGAGAGTATGCTCAGAGATGGAGGCAATTAGCTGTTGTCGTTCAACCTCCAATGTCGGAAAGAGAAATGGCAGATATGTTCATGAACACCCTACAGGGGACATACATTGATAGGCTGGATGCTTTCTCTTCCACTAGCTTTGCTGACGTGGTCATAAAAGGAGAGAGAATTAAGAGTTTGTTAAAAATGGGTAACCTTTATGATAATGGCGCCAGCTCTAGCAGCACAAGGAAACCTTTTGCAGGGCCTTGCAGGTCGGGTGAAACCAATTCAGTACACATGGGCAGAGGAAGGCCCCGTTATATGCCAAAATCAATTACCGCTGTCACAATTCCCACTCCATCACCTCAACAACAATACACTCCACAACCACAACATTTCCCTCAGCAACAACATTTTCCTCAGCAAAGGTCTTACAACAACAACAGCCAACTGCAACGTCCTTTCCAGCAAAGGACATCTCAAGTCAACAGGGTAATCGATCATATCCTGATGCCCTATGCCACTTTGCTACCTCAACTTTTGAAGCTTAATCTTGTTGAATTAAGGACTCTGGCTCCACCAGATCCTCATAACCTTCCAAGGAATTACGACGTCAACGCCAGATGTGCCTTCCATTCTAATGCACCTGGCCATACCACAGAAAAGTGCAGAGCTTTGCACATGAAGGTCCAGGATCTAGTTGATTCAAAGGCTTTAAATTTTGCACCTCCTCCTAACGTCACAAAGAATCCTATGCCTAGCCACGGTGGGACCAGGATAAATGAAATTGAGGAGGATCAACCCGTGAACCTAATTGAAGATACTGCAAGCATTCAAACACCTTTGGCAGAGGTTAAAGCCCAGCTTTTAAAATTCCAGGTGTTCCCAGGTTGTGAGGTCTGCTGTGAATCTTGCAACGTTTCTGCCAATGGTTATGCAAGTTTAAGAAGTTGCATCAATGGCCTTATCAGAGAAGGTATCTTGCATATAACATCAACGGTTTCTACAACATCAACAATTCCTCCTACAGTACCAACAAGCACCCCCCTTACAACTTCAAAAACAATTTTTCTGACAGACTCTGCTACAAAGTCAACAATCATCTCTTCTATCACTTCAACAAATGCTAGTTCAACCGCACCCGCTTCTACAACGACGGCAACCATTAATAATGACATCTCCACAGTCACCATATATTACGACCCGACAATGGTCCCTGATTCCAACAATTTTCAGCAACAATCTCAACAACAACCTAGCTTCAGTCTTTCACCACCACCACTAGTCAGAAATCTTGTCACCATATATTACGATCCATAAACAATAACAGTTCCTACTTCTGCTGCAGTAAGTCCAGTCACCATCACGATACCTGGACCCATCCCGTATGAAAAAGATAATGATATACCATGGCACTATGGTTCAGACCTCTACTGCAACAGGGAGAGAGTCGCTCTTGATTCTTTAACTTACACACCACAAATCGATAATGTCGGGGGAGGCGGAGGCTTCACTCGAAGCGGACGCCTCTTCGCGTCACAAATTCCAAGAGTTAACACTGAGGCAGAGGCTGCTGCCAAAGCTAAAGGCAAAAATGTGGTGCCTGAAGAACCAGTTTTGAAAGAAGCTCAGAAAACATCCTTTGATTAGGATGTGGACGAATTTATGAGGATAATCAAGAGAAGCGATTATAAGGTTGTGGATCAGCTCCACCAGACTCCTTCCAAGATCTCCATCCTATCATTGCTATTGTGTTCTGAAGCTCATCGGGATGCATTACTTAAAGTCCTGCACGCAGCCTACGTGCCTGAGGAGATCACGGTGAATCAGCTAAAGACAGTGGTTTCTAATGTTAATACTAGTCATGGACTAGGCTTCACCAATGTTGATTTGACTACGGAAGGCCTTCGTCATAATAAAGCTTTGCACATCACTCTAGAGTGTAAAGGGGTCGTGCTTTCTCATGTTCTAGTTGACACTGGGTCCTCACTCAATGTCTTGCCAAAGAAGGCCCTTGTTAAGCTTGAATATGATGGTATAGCTCTCCGATCAAGCAATCTGGTGGTTAGAGCTTTTGATGGTTCCAAGAGGTTTGTTCTTGGAGAAGTGGAGCTGCCTGTGATAATTAGCCCACAGGTCTTTCAAACTACTTTCTACATGATGGACATTCAGCCGGCCTACAGCTGTTTGTTGGGTCGACCATGGATTCACGCCACTGGCGCAATTATGTCGACCCTTCACCAGAAATTAAAATACGAGTGGGAAGGGCAAATTATCACAATCTATGGTGAATAGGACATTTTTGTTAGCCATCTGGCTACCTACAAATATATTGAGATGGATGGTGAAATCCACGAGACCATGAGCCAAGGTTTCTAAGCATTGAACATAAATGAGGCGACAACTGAAGTATTTGCTGCATCCCAGGAGGATAAGATGGGTACTTTAATTGTCTCCTATCAACAAGCTCAGAAGGTTGTTGAAGATGGGAACGCCCAAGGCTGGGGCAAGCTGCTACCTGTGGAGAAGAAGGAATACAGATTTGGTTTGGGTTACAAACCATTCCGACAAGATCAAGCAGAGGTTGTTGAAGCTCCCAAGTTTATCAGTGGGGGTATACTAACCCCAGATGAAATCAACAATGTGGAAGACGAGGCTGAAAGCGACTTCAACCTGGAAAGCTGGATTTTTCCAAGAGTCCCAGACCAGTAAGTCCTCAACTGGTCTTCCCAGGAAATTATAAGAGTTACTCCTGCAGAGTAATTATTATTTCCTGCTTAAGCATGCATCAAGTCCTGCATCTTGCCCAAGGAGTCAGGACTCATTTTGTAATAGGGCCATATTTGTATTTTGTGCAAATGGAATATCAATGAACAATGGACATCTTTTGCAAACAATTTTCTTTTTCACTCACTGTCTATTCATTTTTGTTATTTTTCGCACAAAACAATAAATGGCAATGTTTTCAAAATAATAACTTCATTCTCACTTTTTTTTAAGTAAGATTAAAATCAATCACTAAAAAGAACAAGTCTCAACCCTTGCAGAGATAATCCTCCAGATTGCACTGACAACAGCACTGCTATGACCTTATATGACTTCGACAATCCAATTAATCAAGCAGATGAAGGGGTTGATGAAGACTATGAGTTGCCTGAAGAGTTGGCCAGGTTGTTGAGGCAAGAAGAGAAAGTGATTACTCCTCATCAGGAGGAAATCGAAACTGTTAATCTTGGTACCGAGGAAGATGTGAAGGAAGTGAAGATTGGGGCCAGTCTACAAGCTCCAGTAAATGAACAGCTCATCAGTATGCTTCGGGAATATGTCGACATCTTCGCCTGGTCCTATCAAGACATGCCAGGTCTAGATACGGATATTGTCATGCACATACTGCCATTGAAAAAAGGTTGCCCACCTGTTAAACAGAAGTTGCGCCGCACTCGCTATCGCTCCCCAGATTTCCATCCTGGTACAAACGCGAAAGTGGCGAGGAAAGAGGTTAGAGTCGCCAGCCAGGCATTTTTATCCCGAAGGAACGGGAATGGTAATGATGCACAAACCAGAAGAAAAGAAAAGGAAGGACATGGGTCCTGCGAACCAAAGAGACTGAGTTCGGAAGTCGGTTACGACCTGGAAAGGTATTAGCACCCAGATCGTCCGCCGTACCCGACGGGATCCACGCTTGCAAAGAAATCTGCTTCAAAGGGTGTAGGAAAGAAAGCTGCTGCAAAAGAAAAGGAACTGGAAATGGAAAAGGAACTGAGAAAGAAAACAAAGGGAAAATGTAGGGAAAATAAAGATTGTGCTCGAATGGGCCCTACCCCGCTGCCTACGTACCTCATCTGGACAATGAGGATCAGAGTCGTCGTAGTTCCTCTAACTAGGGGTGGAAAAGATTGCTTGTGTCTTAAGGCTTAAACTACCTATGTCAATGCTCAGGTGTTGCTGGCTCGGACGACGAGTGTGTTACCGTCTTGCAAAATGACAAGTAGGAGCAAGTTCGTACGATGAGAGTGAAGGTGATGAGAAAAGAAGTCCCGAAGGAGAGACGCTTATTGTTTGTCCAGTGTTTTTTATGAGCTTTTATTGGTGTGGCACGAGGAAGTGAACTCAAGCTCTTTTCCATGGAATGTGTACTTGCTACTACATTCCAAGATGGAATAATAGAACAAGCACACTCAAGTAAGGAGAAGATCCCCAAAACTTGGTTCCAGAGATTAGGGCCTAAGCTCACTAACTCATTGAATTTATTAAGTGTTTTTGTAATTAAAATGAAGAAGTGTGTTTTATGATTTTCTTGATGAAGATGGTCTCATGATCAGACTTGTGCATCATGATAGACAAGCTTGTAGTATCCCAAGATGGGAAGACTACAAGTGCTCCATGGAATAAGGCTATTACACAGGAGACCACTTCAATCCTTATTAAGATGTTTTTTTTAGAGTTTTTGTTTTGAGATGAGAAGAGGAAAGAACCAAATATCTTAAAGGTAAAAGAACTAAAGGGGGACTAACCAATCCTAACGTTAACATGCAAGGGATTCCTAAGGTTAGTGTGGCTTACTATCCTAAAGAAGGAAGAGATAAGGAAGGAAGGAGGAGAATGAAGAAGGGAAGAAGATAGAAAGGATGGCCTAAGCACATCAATCACAAATAAGAGAACATCATGAAAAGAGAAGAGATAAGAATTGGAGATGTGGGAATCTCATCCACACCTCTCACTTAGCAGAGCCCCTGAAATGGTTAATAGCATAAGCAAGCATCATGACAAAAGCCAATAAGATCAAATGGAACACAAAATGGGCATAAGATCAAGCCAAGACATCCCAACCAGAATTGGAACCTCAATTACAAATGTCAAGATTAAACACACAACACAAAAATGAGAAATGGATTAAACAGTTCAACATAAAGCATTACAGATTATCATGACAAAACAAAACAATTATGAAATAGCCCAAAGCATACAAAGCACACAAACATCACACACTTCAAGACCAGAACCCTAACATGTCAAGAATGTGCCTAAGCATCACAAGAGATTAAGAATAGAAGCATACAAACTTAAACGTTATCAACATGAGAAACAAATAAGCATAAGAAGTGAGGTGAACATGTACATAAGTGAATGAACTTCAAAGGCAAGCAACCACAAAATTTATCAAAGCACAAACATCACTCAAAGACCAGAAGGGTATCCTCATCCTAAAAGAGCTATAAACAACCTAAGGGAGTTGGCACAAGTGCCCTCCAAACCTAAGGACTAAACATATGACCAAAAAGGATGCAAAAGGAGAGAAGCAAACAATAAAATTCACATTAAATCAAGCATTCGTCCAAAAATTCCACAAATTTGCACAAAGGCTCTTCAAACATCTAATATTAACATGACAAAAGGATAGGATCAAAATCAAAAGTTAAGTAGGTCAAATATGTGCCTAAACATGGATTAGGGTTATGAAACTTCACACACAAGTTAGGGATCAAAAATAATAAAGCAAACTTCTAAAAATCAGAAGAAAAGTCACCAATAAACTAAATTTCAATGTGAATCCAGAGAAAAAAGAATCAACCAAAAATTCCCAAGGATGATCAAGATATAAATTCTACAAGTCAGCATATGTTTAAAATGAAATAAAAACAATTAATAAAAGCAACAATTAATTCCAGCGTGGAAAATGAAAATAAATGGAAAATAAAAATATCAAAAATTAAAGAAAACTCAAAATAACATTTATGAATTGTTTTGGAATTTTTAATAACTTCTAACTATTTTTATTAATTGAAAAGCAAACTGAAATAAAATAAAATAATAAAATGAATGGAAATGGCCAGGGGTGTAAACAGCAAGGAATCCAGTTCAAATCTAATGGGTTGAGAAAGGGAGGGGGTGCGAATAGCAGCAAAATCCCAATGCGCACTCAGTCAAACAAAAATTAAAAAGTACGCAAATCGAAAGGCTCACAAACAAAGTAATCAGATCCAAGGGTTTGTGTGTGAAGTCAGCAAGACTTGGAGGTAATCAGATCCAACGCATCACATTTAAACTTATTAATTTAAACAAATCCAATGGCTACGTTTTAAAATTATTAAAATCATGATTAATTAAAATAATAAAACAAAATTAAACTAATTAATCACGATCCAACGGCCAGGATCTAATCTGGAAACCATAAACCCTAATTAACCCTAAGATAAACCCTACCGGCCGGAGAAGCGCCGGTCGTCTTCTCCGGCCAACCAAAAATTGCAGAAACTCATCTTTAAACCAAATCACACAATCCTTATATCAAAATGAACCTTAGGCTATGTAGATCATGAATCAACCATCAAAAAACATTTACCAATCATACACAAACCAAATCGAAGACAACAAGCTTAGATCTAAAAAGTTCAGTCACACGGTTCTTGCTCAATGCAACACCATTTCAAAATCTAATTACATCAGCGTGTTCAGGACAACAAATAGAGCACAATGCAAGCAAAAGAATTCAAATCCAGGATGACGAATTGTGAAGCATACCTGAGTTTGCAGAGCTCTCAAACCTCCAAGAAATCCACTCTCTAGCTCTAGATGATCCTCTTGTAACTTCTATTCACAAAATAAATGTGAACTGGACTCTCAAATGGCCTGGATCTAACACTTTGCAAGCAACTGATCTAGAACTAAACTGGTGCAAGATCTTGCCTATAGCTCAAAACAGTGGTTGATCTATGACCTATGAAGCTCAAGGATGAAGAATCTGAGGTTTGTTTTGTGAATGAGTGTGTGGATGAAGAGATTCGAAGGAAAATGCAATGATAGAAAAAACTAGTAAGAGAGAAAATGGTGATGATCTGAGGTGAAATGAAACCCTAGCAATCTTATATAATGTGCCAATGAATCATGTTGAAAATCTGAAAGGAGTTGCACATGAGGTGAGTGATTTGAGAGAGGTTTTGCAAAATTGCAAGAGTGGTGTGAGGGAGTGAAATGCTTGTGCCTTAGCTTGCCCATGTGCATGATCCCATTCCCCTTCATTCATTCTGCACCCTTGGATCAGATTGAGATCAAAATATCCCTTGCATCATGCTTTTGGAATGCTCATGCATCATTGCATTTTATGAAATACACCCCTCTTCATGCACGATTTCTCTAATTTTCTTTGAGTAAAGTGCTTCTCATGCCATGCATTATGATATAGTGACTTGATTTTATCCATAAAACAACTTGGAAGCAAGATATATGAGCTTTTTCACTTTGGTAGAAAATTGGATTTTAAGGTAAACCCTAAAAACAAGTGAACTTCAAAAGACCATAACTTTTGATTCATGAGGGCTATGAAAATGCACTTGTACTTTCTGAAAATGGGAGAACATACCCTACAACTTTCATGTTTATTGGAAATTCATTTGAGATCATTTTCATCATGAAAGAGGGCTTTGAAAATTAGGGCAAAAGTTGCCAAAAATGGAAAGTTTCAATACAAGCCATATGCCAAAAATGGAAAGTTCTTCAAAACCCCTTGAGTTTTGATCTTTGACTTTACCAAACCTCTTATAAGGTCTTAAGGACATCCCTTGACTTGAAAAATGGGGTTGGACCCCTTGAATTCTCACAGTTGACTTTTGAACTACACAGTTGACCAATTTCTTCTTATGCAAGCAACTGATGAAATAACTGCCTTCCATAAGGAATTTTCTCACCAAATTTCATCCATAGGATCCTCTTATCATATGAAGGACTTTTCCCACATGAAATGGCCAAATTCACAAAGAATTCCTGCTTGAAAGTGAAACCCTAATTTGGGAACCATTGTGTAGGAGCTTTCCCTAGCCTGGATTCTCTGATGATCTCCCAACCTTCTGGGATCTTGTAAAGGATCTTGAACTTGTGAATGTCATGTAGACTCTTTATGGGACTTGGACAAGTCTACTTGGCCTCTTGCTACAACTTGTAATGCCTCAAATCCACCAATAGTTGATCATATGCCTAATGTTAAAACATGAGAATGTTATGCCTCATTTTTCCATGCAAAGATGCCAAAGACATGA
Source organism: Lathyrus aphaca (assembly GCA_963966055.1). NCBI lineage: Eukaryota > Viridiplantae > Streptophyta > Magnoliopsida > Fabales > Fabaceae > Lathyrus > Lathyrus aphaca. The sequence goes on from OZ014524.1 coordinate 202,342,941, forward strand.
TATGCTTATGATGATCATGATATGATGATGATGCTTAAAAATAAGAGGGCAAATTTGGGGTGTTACAGCTGCCCCTATTCAAGCAACTGTTAATCTGAAAAGGACGGTAGGACGGTTGCACGGAGAAAAAAATTTGAGCGTGATCGCCTAGAACAACAACGTCAAAAAGTGTGATTTCAACCATTAGAGCCCTATCAAAACTCCCATTTTTGGGCCCAGACGATCCCAAACATACAAAATTCAATCATACACGTTAATACAGTATTAAAACAATCAAATAGGCACAAATTAACATATATTACATCGATTTTATCCAAACTCATCATCATCTTCAAGGCTTTTAACATAACCAATAAGAACAACAATTTTCAGAATTAACGAGTTAAATTTACACGAATTTGGCATGAAATCAATACACGAAATTAACTTAATAACACAAAATTCTTGAAAGAGTTTTAACAAAATTTCATCTCAAACTCTAAAACATCCAGCAATGGTGAAAAGGAAAAACCCCAAAGAAGAAGGGTAAAGAACCCTCTCTATTCTATTTTCCTAAGCACCCACGCATGAATACTTTCTTCCCCTTGCCTTAGGATTGAAGAATCTCTAAGCTTTTGGTTATGGTGTCTCTAGTTCTAGCCCTTTTATGCCTTTTATCTCCAAAACCCTTGGTTACTCTTTCTCCTTGCCAAATTTTCACGTACAACAGATTAGTCTAATTTTCCTCTCAATTTGTATATTAAAATAAATTCAAATAAAACCTAATTATTTGTTTCTAATATTACTCATGATACCCTCACTTCTTGTTAATTACCCCTACATCCGAAAAATCTACTAAACTTCCAGTTTCTACCCTCAAACTCTATTAAAATTAGGAGTAAAGTACATAATACATGGTACCTCTATAAAGGTATGGTGACCATGGGCCTTAGTAATTTCCTGGTTGGTAAGGGCTTACATGTGATAGTGAAAGGACTTATTTGATGATGTTTATGGGGATGAGAGAGTAAGGTCGCATGATGTGATAAGTTATGTTTCTTTAGGGGTTGTATCATATGTGTTACGGTCTCACCACCTAAACCCCAAGGTTGAGGTATTTATAAAAGCTTAAAGGCCTAGGGTTCAGGGAACCCTCACAAAGTGGTAATTGGTCCCACTAGATTAACGAATGTTGTTGAATGTCTATTTCCTAGGGATTCATGGGTAAGACTTTGCAGATGCAGTTAGGGACTGGATAAATGATATTATCCATGTTTCCCCTTAGGGAATTCCACCATGCCATATAAAGGATACTCCTTGGGCGATGTCTCATGGGGAGGGCACCCCCTCAAGGACATATGTCGCCCTATTTGGGTATCCTCAAAAATATGTTATTACAAAAACCATAAAAGACATTTTCAAATCCAAATGAAAGGTCACTGGAAGTGAAGATGAATAAAGTTATAAAGGAAAACGTTAGTATATTGCTTTCATCCCCGGAGGCATCCCAAGACCAAGGAACCCAACAAAAGAAATGATGAAGTGGAATACCTCTAAGCTAATGAATTCCAGTAAGAAAGAGGGGATCACTTAAATTGAGGTTCCTTAAAGGTAATTCATCGGATTTAGTGAGAATGAGATAATACGGGATAATATGGAGGATCCTAAATGAGATATTTCCTTTGGTGATAATAGCCCCGATAGAAAAATTTTAAGTCTCTCAAGGGCTCATTCATCATGGCAGTTCCTATGAGATCATGTATTCAGAAAATTTTGAAAAAATTAGGCTAATGAAAGAGAATTATGGCCATATAAAGGATCTAACCTACAAGTCTTCAACGGTATAGTAACCCTTCCTTGGGGTACATTGAATTGATGGTCACCCTAAGAGAGGTATCAAGATTCTAGGACGATCAATTCACAATTTCAATTAGTTTCTTATAATAGCGTATACAATTACGTACTAGGTAATCCATTTGCAAAGACTATAAACGCAGTGGAATCCCCAATACACTGCATGGTAAAAGACTACAAAACATTGTAATATGACTAGAAGGAAGCTGAAAGCAAAGCTATGGAAATTAATGTATCATCCTGAATGAGACAATTATGAGATATAACTATTCATCTCCTATAGGTAAGACTGATAATCTTGTCCAAATATGTGCAGATAGCCAATCAAAGTGAAGTCAAAGCTAGCCATCACATCCTCGATGATAGATATGTAATGGCTACACCACATGCTTAATTCAATCCTTATGTAGAAGTATTGACGAATTGTTAATATGTACAATGATGTTCCAATAAAGAATAAATGAATTTCAATTAAATTGTTTGTTTTCCTTATGATTATAAAGGTAACAAGGAGTGTGGTGTGTTATCACAAACGCCTCCAACATATGATCAAAGTGGTCAAAGCCCCATCACAAATATACAACGGTGTTGTCATAACCTCCATATGCATACAAATAAATCAATCAAAATACCTAATGTCAGTGTGCACACACACACAAAGAAATTAAACCATAAGTGGAAAAGATCATGCTACTCTCCCCCCTCTTGGTAGCTAGCCACTCCATGGAGATTTTTGAGTCTATAATACACCAACCTCAAACCAGTTTTTCATTTGGGGCATGAAAAGGGTATCGACCTTTGGTTGGGGATGGTCCCTAGAGACGTCTAATGAAAATTCGAAAACGATTATAGAGAAAAAGTTGTGTCATAGAGGAATAAACTCGATACTAAAATAAATATCACATAAATAGGTAAAAACATTAGTAAATAACAAAGTGAAACGTACATTGTAGAAAAATAACAATAAATTTTACTTATTCATTAGCTAACTCCTTGGACAAGGCAGTGTTCTCGAGGCACATCTCACAAAGTTTGTTATGAGCTTTCTTTTAACCTTCTTAAGAATCCTTCAAAGACATCTCAAGCTTTTATATCTTTTTTCAGGAACAATCCCAGGATCTATTTTCTTCATCAAGAGCTGACTCCATCCTATATAACAAAGCATGTGCAGAAGTTAGATATTCACTCTTCTTTGTTACCTCTTGAGCAAGCATCTTCACATTCTCAACCATAGTTTTGGGAGACCCAAAAGGTTATATGACAGCTACTATACTCATAAATAAGAAAGACATTTCTTAAATCTATTCCAGACTGATTTCGTTGAATGGTAAGGGCACTGACACATTCTTTGAGAATGTTTTTCTCCCTTAGAATACTTTTCAGGTGAGAATACTTGCCATTACCCAGTAGCTCCAAAGGTTATAATGACAAATTCTCGGCGTGTTAGGTATGCCAACTCTGCCAACTTCCCCTGATGAACATATTCAATCTTATTTGAGAAATAAAAATAATATTCGTCAGAGATGGAAGACCAAAACTCACTGGTTATTCTTGTGCCACGACGAGCTAGGAGCACAAGTGCAACCATGTTAGAATCGATACACGCTCCTCAGTGGACCTCGACTAGGGATGATGTTGAAACATTTTTATTAGGGAAAGTATTTGTTTTATTGTATCCACATGGATTAGGGTGATATCACCGCCTTTCTACAATTAACAATGTTTTAAGTAAGGGTTTCAAAGGGTCTTTTATTGTGAAAAGAAACATTCACTAGAATTTGTAACAACTATAAAAGATTCAGAAAATTAACATTTAAAAAGCATGTCAAGATTAGAGTTCATTAACATATATTATATGTACTCGACTAATCTAGCATATGAACTTCATTTATAATCAATATAATCATGTATCATTCATCAATACCGCTTATGTCTAACTAGTGTTGCGATGTTTACTATATTGTTTAATTGACAATCTCCCGGCCTATTAAATAATACATTCACATTAAAACTTGAAACAAGTGAATATCAAACTCCAAATCTATGTCTAGAATTTTGTCTTTGATTAATGAAAACTTAGGTCAATGCATGAAAGATATTTCTCAATAATGATTCAAACCACAAATATAACATAAAAGCAAATATAATCATCTATATTGATCATTAACTAGATCACATACAAATGATCAAAATAAATACATACTAATTAGGTTAATTACATTTAATCTTGGCACAAGGGGGTTTAGCTACACATCATGGTAGCATGTTTCATAAGAAAGGATAAGAGATTCACAAGCATCAATGCTGGAAAGTAGAAGATTGATGCTCCAAAGACGTGAATCTGAGTTCCTTTGATATTTTTGGTGTGTTTTACTCTCAAAATGGGTATTGTTCTCTAACATTATGAAGTACAAAAGCATATATTCTAGGCTGAAAAGCATATTGTGCTAAGCCCCATCAGAGCTCGCTTAGCACGACTACAAGACAAACAAACCAAATGGCGCTAAGCATCGTGCTAAGCGCGCTACCCTCTTCCTGGCCACCTCTAAGTGAGCTATGACAATGTTGAGCCCAAACTAAACTCTTTATTTCCATCAAAAATGCATCTTGAAGCTTTTCTTTTGCCTTTTAAGTTCCTAATGCTTCAACTATGCGAGGAAATCTACAAAATAAAATGAATATGATCAAATTATACGATATTTACACGATAAAACTAAAAACCAATTATTTACACTAAAGTTAATTTTTTCCATGAAATTTCAATGAAACCAAGTGATAAGGGCCATAAATTACTATTTTATTATAAACACAATTTGGCCCTTATCAAATGCTTGATAATCGACCTCTCAATTAAAAGCTTTTCAAGTTCAAGGCTAGAAGTCGAACCTTCCCCCCCTCAAGTTGTGAAGGTCATAAACCATCATCTACCATAGCCCGAACAAGTTAATCCCGGACTTCCAGTTACACCGAGAAAGGTGTAATCTAAATTATCGGTCTGGTTGAAGTATTTGGACAAGAAGTTCCCCCAATAGATAGAGTATTTGGAATACCTTTCAGGATAGATGGGAATCGGAGATCCTTTTTCATATGTCACATTGCTTTCTCACTATTCATCGCATCTACACAACCAATAAGGGAGATTCCACATAAATAACTATCCAAGCAAAAAAAACCAATAGAAATAAGATTTCTACGTCCTTTACCATAGATAGTATTCCTCTCATCCTTAGTTATAGCATCCAGTTGCCAATGAGTCTTGATGAACCTTTTCAATTGTTTCCTTAATGTTGTGTCAAGTGGAATGATTTCATTGACATAACCAATATCCTTGTAGATGGTTGCCAATTGCCTCTTTAAGTATACATCTTCTTATGATAGGTTTTCCTCCTTGTAAACCTAAGATCCGCCCCCATTAAGAAATGATCCTAACTCCAGATTTTGCAAAATAAATTCATACACACGTATGAGGGCTCCGGTTCTATTTTACATATCTTCGCATGAGCTTTTTCTTTAAGGGGAGTGACCAAAACGAAGTGATTCTTGAAATGCTTCGTGCTTCTAAAGTAGGTCTCAAGGAATTTAGAGTTTCACCTCAAAGAGATCAGACGTGCACTGTATTAGCCATATTGTGTCTTGAAGAAACAGAATAAAAACACCATGGTCGGCTTGAAAAATGCCCTAATCACTGGATGCAATTGTGAAGGGACAATCATTAATGGGGTCATAATGTTGATCTCAAAATCATTAAATGAAATACGGAAGCCCATGGGAGAGAATAAGAACCCTTGAAAGGGGGTGACACCCTTGTCATATTCATTATATATCCTTTTATCTCCATTTATTGAGAACACTCCCTAGTCGGACGAGGACCCTACGTCAGTCGAAGAATGGTTTAAATTATCCTCGTGGGAGAAAGAGAAACGGTTTTCAATGTTTCCATTCCACCCAGTTAGTTGAGATATCTTTCTTCACCTTCATAATTCTAGTTGACACAATTTCCATAGTAAGAAGCTCTACTAAGAAGAAACTGATACAAATAAGACAGGATAAGCAAGCAATTTCATGCCAAAACACTTCTATCAAAATCTAATACTCAAGTAATCTCTCAAAAAAGAAACAAGTGAATAAATTAGAAGACATTGGCTATGTATTAATGAAAATGGGTCAATTACCCATGCATGCCATGTACCAATGAGCATATATCTCGTATAAACTTAACTAAAAGCTGAAATAGAAAGCTCGTGAGAAAGAAGGAAAGTAAATGGACGAAAGGAATTTTTTTGGCAAAATAGTATTTTTATTCCATTAAATTATTTTAAAATATCAAGTTAGTCCCTTAAATTTTTTTTGTAACTCTTTGATCCATTTTGAAAAATCTCTGTTATAATAAATTGCAAACTCATATACCATTTGAACTGGTTTTTCGTGTGGATCATGAATATGTAATTAGTTTTGTGTTTGATTGTGTATTTTGGTCGGATCGACGATTTTTCATTATGTATATCGTCCATTTTTACCTGATTCTCATGAAAAGTAACTTGTTTGATAAATTTGATTGCATATTTATGATCAGCGCGAAAAAACCAGTTCAAATGTTATATGAGTTTGCAATTTATTGTAACGAGGAGTTTTAAAAAGGGACCAAAGTGTTACAAAAAAAAATTAAGGGATTAACTTGATATTATAAAATAACTTAAAGGACTAAAAATACTATTTTGCCAAATTATTTTTCCATGTTACAAATAAAAAAAACACTTTAGGAACCTCTTATATGTGCCTCATACATTAAAGATCATACGGTACGCTGCCCACCACCAATGGTTGGGATTTCATCGAGACTATTCAAAGTACACAAGTACTTTAAAGAAGAGGAACATCATCACCAATTAGCATATGGACACATTTCATTCATTCTCAATTAAACGTTACCTATTACAAGAAGGAAATTATATGTGTATGCTCTCGATGACAATGACGTCCCATCAAAGGCTTTCAGTTCTCCGAATCCAACAGCCAGGACAAACCCCCGTCCTACAAAGAAGAGATAAGGCTTGGAGACAATTGTTCTCGGTCGCCCACAAGGCCCAAGACAAAAGGCCCCGTAATATAAAGGAAGTAGTAGAACACGCATAACAGGTAGACCTTTTCTTCCCTGGAAGCAGACAATTATATCCATCGGAGCTTGGTTTGATAGTAGACTGTGACCCACGTCTCATTTCACGTTTTCTATTGTTAATTGTTTCTCCTATTTAAGAGGAAAGACACGTCATTTCTCAAATATTCAAATTAACTCTCAATTTCACATCACTTATTACTCTCTTACTTGGACATCGGAATCCTAACCTTACAGGTCAACCCCTCTCCACTATACCGAATACTCAAATACACCTTAGCAAGCATTACTTTATCAATTGATAGAACAACTTTTGTTCCTCAATGGAACAAAACATAAATGAAATATTTGGCCTATAACAAAATACGACTTCATGTTAACTATGTGATTATGACCTTGTCACTACAACAAACAAGATCTTAGACAGCGCTTTTTTTAGCCTTAGACAGCGCTTTAAAGCGCTGTCTAAACCTCCGCTGCTAAAGGTTTAGACAGCGCTTTTTAAAATGTGAAAAGCGCTGTCTAATCCCCCACCCTTAGACAGCGCTTTGGCCAAAAGCGCTTTAAAAGACCCTCTTAATTTAAATTTTTTAGGTACACATTAGACAGCGCTTTTCAAAAGCGCTGTCTAAGCCCCTACCTTAGACAGCGCTTTGGCCAAAAGCGCTGTCTAAGCCCCTCCTATTTTAATTTTTTTAGGTATACCTTAGACAGCGCTTTGGCCAAAAGCGCTGTCTAAGCCCCCACCTTAGACAGCGCTTTTGCCTAAAGCGCTTTCTAATCCCCCCCTTAGACAGCGCTTTTGCCAAAAGCGCTGTCTAAAGTATACGAAATTTTTTGTAGGATTTGTTTGTAACCACATTTTTTCCAGGTTTATAAACCAGAATTGGTACCTGTTTTCAACCAGATTTTTGCAGTCAATTATCACATTTTATATATGCCATTTTGGCCTTTTTTTACCAAAATTTGGCTAACCAATTCAAACCAATTCAAACCAAATTTGCCATAAATGTATCAAAATATATACAAATTTATGTTTACATTTATAAGTCATTACATATACTACTACAAATGTACACATTAATTACACACTTTGAGCTCTATCATGTATTGACACCACTCCTCTTTGATTTCGTCCACTTGATCCTTTGTATAAGATGCACACTTGAATTCATCAAAGTACTACATAATAATATAACATATTTTGAATTAATTCCAACTATTTAATTATATGAGATATGTGTAAATATAAAAATAACTCATAAGTTAGAAATACATACATCGGTGGGAATCTCTAATCGGCCCAACATGAGAGTATCTCGCATAAACCTCAACATGAAATACCCGCAATCTATTTCATTACGTTGAAGAGGACACTACATATGAAAAAAAAATATGAATTATAAATCCTAAGTTTTATCAAGTGTAGTCATCACTAATATAATAAAAATCGCGGTAATTAAAAATATACCGCCACTTTAATCCATGAAATGGAGTTGGCGCCCCTCCTTGAGGTCTGGATAACTCGTTGGGCACGAAAAGCTTGTAGGACGCTAATAAAATAAAAATGAAGCAATTAGAACAATTCACATAAACTAAGAAAAATTTTGAACATTCTCACTTACGTGTCAATTAGGTCCTTCATAACCGGGTATGTTGTCCAATCATTTCCTAACGAGTCAAGATAATACACAATTTCTCGGATAGGATTGATTGCAAGCAACAACCAATGTCCACTGTAATGATTAGGCAAATGTTAGATGGTAACTTGGAAAATAATTATTATAGATGAATTTAGAATGAAATGCTAACCCGGTATTAAACGGTAAAAAAAACAACTTCTCCGCATTTTTATTCTCCACGAGGATCCGAAGAACGTACTCCGTCACGGTATCCGGTCTACTTATCATTAAAGTATAGTTGACGGTCGCGGGTGCTAAGAATCCGAATGACACGTCCAAACCATTGGGGCGCATCAATTTGTCATACAAAAACCTAATATAAAAACATCATTAACATAAAGTAAACATCATTAAAATAAGTTGTTTAATTAATAAAACAAAGTATGCCGAATTTACCTAACATATGTATTGACAACGTTGACGCCGATTTCTTCACGACCAAAAACTTGCATGAAGTCCTCATTACCAATCATTTGTTCGTAATCAAAGCCGAAAATCCCTACCTCCATAGGTATAGTCCGAACACCTCCGGTCGGTATATCGGTCATCTCTAGAAATGTCCTGAGGCACGACCTATACTTGGTGGTAGGTTTTTTCCTAGCTACGGACTTCTTAGCACCAGAACTTTGTACCCGTGCGGAGGCGTTGCTAACCTCCTTTTTTTGTTGTGCGGAGGCATTGCTAGCCTCATTTTCTTGAACCTACATGTCATATAAATAGTTAGATCAAATTAAGAATGTAACAACTTCCATGAATATATGTCATATAATTGTATATTACCTCTTTTCTTGAAACCGTGGACTCGGTATGCCGTGGAATCGCAGTTTCTTTTGATTTGGATTGTGTGGGAGTCTATTTAACATAGGAAAATATGTAAGTAAAATTTTAAGCATAAATTTTAAACTTTGAATATACCAAGGAAAGTTAACATAAGTTTTAATCATACCTCATATCCTACGCATATGAGGTTTGTCGGCCATGCAACAAACGAACCTACTGCTTCGTGCACCGTTGTTGCATCCGAATCATCGCTAGGATATGGTAATGCTGCATTCGGCTCAACTGCAATATCAACTGATACCTTCAAACATCCAGCAGGGAGCTCTCTAGTGTGGAGTAATACTCCGCTAACGTTATGCACTTTTCCCTTGCCAACCATCCGATAGTATGGTGACGACAAATACAGCTGACAATGGGAAATGCCCTAAAATCAATAATAACAAGAAATCGTTAATGTGTATATATGTCAAATACATAATTTAAGAAAATAGTTCAATTTAAGACAATTATATGTAATTACCTCTGGAATGTTCGGATGAAAGGTACAGTTGATACTGTCTTTGTCCGAAGCATCTCTGTATACTGTTGAGGCGCTAGCCTCTCTTTCTCTCCTCAATGCATCAAGCTCAGCTTGCATGGCTTCCATTCTTGCATGAAGCTCCCGATTACTAGGAGCCTTTCCTTTTTTAATACTCATGGAGGTCGGAGTGACTCCAAATCCCTTACCCTTCACCCGACCAGAGTACTCAGGGACATCTAATGCCCGACCAAGTATGCTCCTAGTATCATCGGGAGATAAAGACTGAGATAGCTCCTCCTGAAAAATCATATGAATATCGTACAATTGTCAAATATTTGTGTATAAAAATGTTATTCAATTAATGAAAAAATGTTATACTTACACATTTCTGGTATACTTGTAAAACTTCTTCTTGAGGAACTCCAGATTTGCCCACACGGGCTTCCTTCCACAAAACATGTGCAGGAAGAGATGATTCTGAACTTTCCTCCTTCTGCAGCTACACATTAAGTAATACAATTTGATCAGATAAAACTAATATATGATGAACAAATTTGTTATCGCAATTTAAAAATACGTACCATGGATTGTTCTAAACGTCCATATCCGACACGTCCTTTTCGGTACGGATATGCGGGACTTGATGCTCTTTCCCGATTTGTAGCACTTATTCTTTGAAAAACCGGGTCTTGTCTTTTGGATTTGAACGCTTCCCATTCTTCAGCCGATATCAAACTTTCATATTTTTGGGGAAGCTCCGCATCCACAAAATTACCATCCGCATCCTTAAGGAACTTGGATGATAAAAATGTCTGAAACCCTCTTAGAAGCTTTCCGGCCAATTTCATACAAAAGCCTCTTCTTTCTTCTTCGATGTTAAAACATCGCTAAGAAAAACATACAGATTGATAGTTAGTATCGGTAATTGAAAAAACATAATTGATACCGTATAATTAAGGGCCAAATGATTGTACCTTTATCTCACTCCAAATTTTATCTTTGGACTCTTTCAGCTCTTTGTTTCTCCAATCATCACATGTAATGGGAATTTCATTCCTTACTAGTGCACCGATAAAACTAGTTAAGGTATGCCCATTAGGTTCTATAAGCTGTCCCTGGGTGCTCCAATAGACATCTAGTATGATGCCTCGAGATCTTCCTTGGACCACCCTTCTCATTACTGTGATGCCTCTTCGAATTTCTTCTTCCGCGGATACTTTTTTAGGAACTTCCTCAGGTTGGTCATCAGCCATGTCTAACCTGTAATAAACCAAGGAAACCATCAAATATCAAATATAACTTATAATCAAAGCAATTGAAAACAAAAAAAAATCAAGAAATCATGCATTATCATATATAACTTATAATCAAAGCAATTGAAAACAAAAAAATAAAGAAATCATGCATTATCACATATAACTTATAATCAAAACAATCGAAAAAATAAAATAAAGAAACCATGGATAATTTACCTAAGTCACTAACATCTCTTTCTTTTCTTTGTTGGAATATTAATCACTTGTTTCTTAGCAATGCGTACGGATGAATTGATCCAAATTCCCTCATTATGATCGTTTCTTATATATGACTCATCCGGTATAAGATCCTCAACTTCATCATTTCTATTCAACTCATTCCGTCTAATGCATGACTCATTCTCAACATCAATATCACATTGATCGACACCGCTATCATCAGTCACTTTGTTAGAGAAAAGCACTATAGACCATTTTGTACTCTTCGGGTCATTCACATAGAACACTTGTTTAGCCTGAGATGCTAGAATAAAAGGTTCATCTTTGTACCCCACCCTAGTAAGATCAACTTGCAAAAATCCAGACTTATCCATTCGTATGCCACTACTATTCACCCACTTGCAACCAAAGATGGGAATCTGAAACTTCTCGTAATCAAACACCCAAATGTGCTCAATAACTCCAAAATATGACAGATTTGCATATTTGGGGTTTAAGTCCTTCATGCTTGATATATGCATTGCTTCAGCTAGCACGGTGACACCACTATTTTGCATAGTACTCTTATCATCTTGTTCTTTGGTATAAAATGTGTATCCATTAATTGAATATGCGCTATGAGAAAACACATGCAAACTTGGACCATATGCCAAACATCTCAACCTTTCTGTTACCGAAGAAGGATCTGAAGAGCGCTTCAAATAAATATGATCCTTCAACCATTGTATGAAACTTTGATTGTGCTCTATAACTATCCAATTTTCATTTCTGTTCGGATTTAACCTTCGGAGTACATCCTTGTGCATTTCAACATATGGCTCAACCTCATTATTATTGTGCAGAACATACAAATGAACTTGATCCCGTTCATCCCTTGATATTGTCACAATTTTATTCCCAATTAATTTTTTACCTTCCATTTTGTCGAAAATCTGAGCTCTGGGGAGTCCAATCGATTGAACGTTAGACAAATATTCAGTACAAAACTCAACAGCTTCTTCAACAATGTATCGTTCAACAATACAACCCTCTGGTCGACTTCGGGATTTCACGTACCCTTTTAATATTTTCATATACCGTTCAGCAGGGTACATCCATCTCATATAAGCTGGTCCACACAACTGTGTCTCTTTCACAAGATGAACAACTAAATGAACCATTATGTCAAAAAAAGACGGAGGAAAATACATCTCAAGCTCACACAAGGTAATTACAATCTCTTTTTGTAGTGTTGGTAAGATCTCGGGATCGATCACCTTACTACAAATTGACCTAAAGAAAAAACACAATTTAGTTATGGAACTTCTTACTTTTTCTGGCAAAATAGAACGTATACCGATCGGTAGAAAATGTTCCATTATAACGTGACAATCATGTGTCTTCAAATTCTTCAACTTGAGGTCTTTCATAGAAACAAGTCTTCTGATATCAGATGAGTATCCTTCTGGAACCTTAACTTCACTCAGAGACTTACACAAAATTTTTTTCTCCTTTCTAGATAAAGTAAAAGCAGCAGGTGGTAGATATGTTCGTCTTCCTTTCTTCACGGGTGCTAATTCAGTTCTCATTCCCATTTTTAACATGTCCTCCCTTGCTTTAAGGCCATCCTTAGACTTGCCTTTTATATTGAGTAATGTACCGATAACACTTTCAAATACGTTTTTTTCAATATGCATAACATCGAGAAAATGTCTCACGTACAAAGACTTCCAATATGGCAATTCAAAAAATATCGACCTTTTCTTCCACCCACCTTTCACAATCTTATGTGCAAAAGGCTTGCCAAACTCAGTACGCACATCTTTCACCTTTTCAAAAACTTGTTCACCTGACAATGCGGGTGGAGCTCTACGATGTTCGGTGTCTCCATTGAATGCTTTTCTCCACCCACGGTAGTGATGTTTAGAATGTAAGAATCTACGATGACCGAGAAACACATTCTTCTGGCAAAGTTCCAATCGGATCGTATCGGTTCCGTCTTCACAAACAGGACACGCACGTTGACCTTTAATGCTATACCCAGATAGATTCCCGTATGCTGGAAAATCATTAATTGTGCCAAACAACATCGCCCTCAAATTGAAACTTTCTTTCCTATATCCATCATAAACCTCCACACCGTTCTCCCACAAAATCTTTAAATCTTCGATCAGAGGTGTCAAGTATACGTCTATGTCATTACCTGGTTGTTTAGGCCCAGAGATTAACATAGATAACATCATGTACTTACGCTTCATACATAGCCACGGAGGTAGGTTATAAATCATAAGAATCACAGGCCATGTGGTATGTGAAATACTTTGAAGACCATGTGGGTTCATTCCATCAGTAGATAATGCCAATCGAAGGTTTCTTGCTTCTGATCCAAACTCAGGATAATCATTATCAATCTTCGACCACTGTGGTGAATCAGCCGGATGCCGATACTTTCCATCGGTAATTCTTTCATCTGCATGCCAAGTAAGATGTCTTGCATCGGTTTCACTACGAAACATGCGCCTAAATCTCGGAATTATCGGAAAATACCATAAGACTTTTGCGGGAGATAATCTTTTCTTATATCGAGACAAACCGCATTTGGGGCACTCAGTTAACGTTGCATATTCGTTACGAAACAAAATGCAATCGTTAGGACAAACATGTATCTTATCATAGCTCATGCCAATAGAGCACAACATTTTTTTTGCCTCATAGGTTCGATTAGGAAGAACATTATCATCCGGTAGCATTTCTCTCATAAGGGCCAACAACTCTGTGAAACTTTTATCCGACCATCCATTGCCCGCCTTTAAGTTGTACAACTTTAATACCGCAGAAAGTCTTGAGAATTTAGTGCAACCTTTGTACAACGGTTTCTCTGCATCGCTTACCATCCTCTCAAACATTTCAGGACAATCATGAAGATCTTCTTCCAGTGCTTCTACAATCTCTTCAACTCGATCACAATCATATGTTTCCGTGTCTTTGTCGTATGAAGCATAGGTCGTATTTCTTTTTCCACTCGATTCAACATTCCCGTTAATTTTCTCACCATGAAATATCCAACACTGATAACTTTGATCAATTCCATGCCTCAGCAAATGCGATTTCAATCCATGTGCGTCAACCTTACCAATATAACAACAACGCAAGCAAGGACAATGCATTCGTCTGGGGTTTTCAGCGTGTTGAACAGCATACTTAACGAATTCCGCAACCCCACTCTCGTACTCTTTGGTCATTCGATCGGCACAGATCCATGTTTTATCCATGGTTTTCCTACTTATTAAAGTAAACAATCAATCCAGACGAAAATACATAACTAAGGTAGTATCTTTGAATATCCTAACAATTTTAAAGTTCAATTCATTTTAAACTTCAAAAACGTATACATAACCAATGTTAATATAAACTTCAATAACGTATTCGATACGCCAATATACCAACTTTAATTACCTCATCACTTTCATTTTTTATATTATAAGAATCAAACTTTTTCTATTACAATATACCTATAACTATACCTATAACACGTTAATTTTTCTATAACTAACTTTAATTTTCTATTAGAATATACCTATAACTATACCTATAACTATACTTATAAACATTTTCTATGAATCAAAACAAAGGATAATACACTAAACTCACTTTTTATGAATCAAAACAACAATGTACCTTCTACACTCAATGTACCTTATGAATCAAAGCAACTTAAACAAAGGATTATACACTAAACTCACTTTTTATGAATCAAAACAACAATGTACCTTCTACACTCAATGTACCTTATGAATCAAAGCAACTAAAACAAAGGATAATACACTAAACTCAGTTTTTATGAATCAAAACAACAATGTACCTTCTAAACTCAATTTTTATTAATCAAAACAACTTAAACAACAATAATAAACTAAACTCAGATTTTATGAATCAAAACAACTAAAAAAATGGATAAACTAAACTCAGTTTTTTTCAATCAAAACAACAATGTACCTCCTAAAATCAATTTTTAAGAATCAAAACAACATAAACAAGAATATTACACTAATTGAAACGAAGTTACTGTGTTCAAGAATCGAAAAATCAAGAAATGACCAAACATACCGCAAGAATGGAGAATGAAGAACGAAGAATCAAGAATCGAACTCAAGAAATGAACAAACGAAGTCAATGATTCTTCAAACACGTTCACTGATTCTTCAAACTGTGTTTCGCTTCAACTGTGTTTCGCTGCTGTTAGGGTTTCTTTCGCAGGAGGGAAAACAAAAGAACAGAGAACGCAAATAGAAGTCTGAATTTTAATTTTAATAAGACCTTAGACAGCGCTTTTGGGAAAAGCGCTTTCTAAGGTATGCCTTAGACAGCGCTTTTCAAAAGCGCTTTCTAAACCCCCCCTTAGACAGCGCTTATGGTTTTATTTTTTTTTTAAATTTAAAAGCTTTAGACAGCGCTTTATCAAAAGCGCTGACTAAGGTGAATATTTAAAAGCGCTTTCTATAAGCGCTGTCTAAGGGGGGGTCTTAGACAGCGCTTTCTAAAAGCGCTGTCTAAGACCCCCCCTTAGACAGCGCTTTCATTATTTTTTTGGAACATTTTCCGTGTTTTTTTTAAATTTTAAACTTGGACAGCGCTTTTGCTTAAAAGCGCTGTCTAAGATGCGCTGTTAAAAAGCAGTTTTGGCGTAGTGTGTGGAAGATAATGAATGCAGTTTAATTGAACGGTTGGCATTTTCTTTTGGGTCACATTATATATCATGTTACCATCTGAAATGTACACATCCCAAAGAAACTAAAAAACTTTCGGTGTATTGGCCTTACTCTTTGGATTCCCATAGTGATAATAAATCTCAAGGGCCATTGGTGGGGTTGGTTACTTGAAAGAAAAATCATAATGAATACTCCATGTTGCATTGAAACAGTACAGTTAATGGACCCACCATTTTGTGCAGCAATCGTGCAAAAATCAACTATGGTAGTGTTATGTTGCTTTCTTTGTGCGCAATGGTGTCTCACACTTATAGGTAGTGCCAATCAATGCACTGGTTTCCATCATCAACACTAGAATGAATCCAATTCACACTTGAGAGAAGTTTTTTTTTCTGCATCATCTTGTCTTTGCTATAACCAAACCAAACAAAATTGTTTCAGATTATCAGAATTTGCATAAAAGGCCAAGAAACCAATTCAATTCTTATCTCTTATAAGTTATAACAATTATTAACACACAACAATAATACATGTATTTACTTCATTCCTAATCATGAAGTTCTTATTTATAGCATATACATAACACTTCACTTACATTAAAAAAAAGGACCATAAGATCAAAATATATATGGAATTTGATTAAAATCGTCTACGGTTTCAAGCCGGGTCAATAATTGAGAAGAAGAAGAAGAGCCATGACAGAATATATCACTGAGATCATTAGAAGTTGAAAAATCAGGAAACGGAGGCAAAGTAACACAATCGACAGAAGGAATTATCGCGGTGGTTGTAGCAGTGGTAGTGGCAGCAAGAGCGCGACAGTGAGCAAGACGATCTTTAGCAATGTCCAGATCATGTTGAAGTTCCAGCATCTTTCTCTGCAACAAAGCTATGGCACCAATGCATCCATAAACCGGGTCTCTAAGTCTTGCTTCTGCTTCATAAGCCAAAGAATTCACTGTGTCTTCTCGCTGCTTTTCTGGGACTTCAATGAGTATTTTGCTAACATTGCTTGCTCCAAATACTTTGTGGACTTTGGCGAATTTCTTGCACTCGTTGGAATGAAAGTAAGGTGCAAATAGGCAATTTGGTGTGCATCTTCTTTTTAGTAATTTGCAAGCTGCACAAGATGAGCTTGAACGTGGCTCATAACCCTTTGTGCCTCTCATTCCACTTGCTTAAAGTTTCCTATATATGTTAGCTCTATCCTTTGTGCTTATAAATATAGGCTCCTTTATGTAGGCATCTAGAGTTTCACCTTTTACTAATTTTTTTTTTTTAATATATTTATATAACTGTCTCGGTTAGTGTTGGTTATCTGTTAGCTGAAGTTTAACTATGACAAAATTAATAAAAATTCTATTTAATTATGATTTATATGTGAATATTTTATAAGACTCTATTTAAACTATGTGCGGTGATTTATCTGTATGTCGTTGAATCAAATACGTATATATATTTAAATTTTTAGTAAAGCAGAGGGGTATGGGACCTGCATGGGGGCAATGATGTGTTGTAACTCTAGTTGTATTTTCTATTTTGCCTTTATATAGAATTTTAATTGAAGTTTGGATTTTAATAGATAGTTTTGAAGGGGGAAATTACATGTATCTTTCATTAAAATGGGAGTGTAGAGTTAGGTGGCAATAATTGATTCATGCGGACAATGCGTGGGTGGGTCGTGTTGTAGACAATTTCCTAGTCAGACATGATAGTTCAAGAATAAATATAAGGTGTTTTCATTGATTGAAAGAGAGAAATATTCTCTAAAAAATAAAATTATTCGTTTGTAGGGAGAAGTGATAAGGTCTAGGCGATCATCACAAGAAGGTAATTGATGAGATACATATAAATATAAAAGCTTATTAATCCTATAAATTAATGGTGTCTTTCATGTTGGTAATTTATTTGACTATTTTGAAGGATTTGACTAATTTTGGTGGACCTGATAAGGATATCTCATAAAAAAACGATAAAGAATCCATTAAATTAACGTTAGGTTAGCTTCTACGCAGAGACTGTAGCTATCTGAAATACATCTATAAGTCGTTCGAGATGAACCACCTGATAGGACCAGGATCGAAATATGTGATTTGAACCACCTATCACACATGGCTATGAGATGGCCGAGAAATAACCATCTAGAGAATCAGTCAACATCCTTCTTCACAATGCTGGCCTCATAGTCATAATTATGTCATGCCACAAGTGGGACATAAAACGGGTGTTAATTGACCCCCGAAAGCTCAACAGATGTCTTCTCCTTAGATGCATTTGAGAGACTCTTGCTAGATCCATATGACATTCGAGCATTTCAAGGTTTCCTGGTCGGGCTCTTTGGCAAGCACGTACAGGTGAAGGGCCACTTACCTCTCAAAACGTTGTTTCAACTAAATAAGAGCGCGAAGACAGTCAAGGTCATGTATCGTGTAGTAGACGCCCAAACACCATACAACATCATCATGGGGAGGTCCACCATTAACCTCTTAGGATCTTCCATGTCGGCCTTGCATTTAAACATGAAATATTCTCTACCTAACTGACTGATTGGAGTAGTCTAGGGGGATCAACAAACCACCCAAGAATGTGATCAAAACAGCCTTGGAATAAGAAGAATAGGGATGGTCGCAACCTCCATTCTATGACCAAGCACGCAAGGATTGAATTTTGCAAATTTAGACCTCAACATAGAGCTTTAGATGGAAAGCCTAACTCCTACAGAAGATCTGAAGGAGATCCAAATTAAGCCACGAGGTTTTCAAGTCACCAAACTAGACACCTCCTTATCTGAAGCATAAGAATAAGAGTTGGTCATCCTGCTAAGGAGAAACATCGATTTGTTCGCTTAGACACCCGTTTATAGACCAAGTATATATGCTAGAGTGGTCTATCATCTCTTCGTCATCAAACTCACAATGAATCTTGTGTCTCGGGAAAAAAAGCATAATGTGGGCGAGGAGAAATGTGTGGCGTTCAATGAAGAGATCGAGAAGTTGAAGAGTGCAGACTTCATAACTGAGATCAAATATCCAACTTGGTTGGCAACGTGGTCCTGATTCAAAATTCATCAAACAAATTAAGAATATGTATCGACTTTACTGACCTTAACGCATCATGTCCAAAGGATTCATACATATTTCCCAACATTAACAAGTTTATTGATGAGTCCTCATGCTATAAGACTTTGAACTTCATGGATGCCTACTCTAGTTATTATCAGATATAGATGGATTATTTTGAAGCTCCCAAGATGGCGTTTATGTTCATCCATGGAAATTACTATTATAATATCATGTCTTTCGGACTAAGGAACGGATGTCCTATGATGACGAGTTATTAGTGCACGTCATTTAGGAAGAAACCCGTTGAATTCTGACAAGAATTGAGTGAGTTGGAAGAATTTAAGAGAAAAAGTTAGAAAAACGCTTATGGGTGAAGAAAGGGACTTAGTGAAAAAATTTGAGGAAGATGATCAAAAACATGTCGAAGCCCCTGGATTTTATGCGCCCACGCTGCCTCTAACGCGTCTGCACTGAAAAATAAACGCGTCTGCTTTAAAGTAATGATGGTGTAACACGCACACGTTGATAAGTAGCGCATCCGCATTGTATCTGTTTTCATGACGCATTTTTCAGCAGCTTTATAAGAGAGAGAGAGAGAGAGAGAGAGAGAGAGAGAGAGAGAGAGGGTGGTTCGCCTACCAAGAGGAGAAAGTGACATTTTAGAGCAATTTTGCAGCTTTCAGATGCCATTGAAGTCATTGGAGAGCTTATTCTTCAGTGTTTTTTCATGCTTTTCGATTCTAAATTATTGATATTTCTTAATTTCAACATAAGTAGCTAGATTCCTCTAGGTTAGGTCAAATTTGATTATGAACCTATTTTTTCTTGATTGAGACATATGATTGGATGATGTTAATGTTATTGTTCTGACTTATTGTTATTATTCAATTCATGATTGTGTGCATTGTTTTTTATTATCATGATATTCAAATCGATATTGATAAGTAATAACTACTGACCCTTGGGTTATTTATTTGAACTATTTTAACTGTTGAATTCGCTAATTGGCTAGGATGGTACGATTTGGAATTTTGACTTAGGGATTAACACACTTTGTTGCCTAATCTGAAAAAACAATTAGCACGAGGGATCGGAGAGTTGACGCCTAGATTAGTGAGCTACAACCAATGGATTAGGTGTAGAGGTAGAATTAATTTGTTGTGTAATTGTAATTGGCGCATGTCTGTTAATGTGTGTTTCGTCAATCAAGTAGAAATATGGGATTCTGATAATGCAACTTGACCGCCTTTCTCATCATCGTTCTAAATATGTATTCTTATGTTTTCGACCAAAGCAATCTTAAAAACCCTCCAATTACTATTTTTATTTACATCGCACAACATTTCTTATTTTAAGTTTACAATTCCTGTGAAGAGAAATTTATTTTATTACTCGATAACAACACTAGTACACTTGTTAGTAATATTGTCCATCCCCCTACTTACTAGAATTCTCATAGCAAATAGGGTGGAATCTAAAGGTTTACATCGACGATATAATTGTACTGACTTCAAAGAAGAAAAAAAATCATTGTGCAATCTTGGAGGAGGGCATGTTGGAGTCATTCAAAAGATATAACATGTTCTCAAACCCCACCAAATGTTCTTTTGGTGTTCAGGCCAGCAAGTTCCTAGGATTTATCCTAGAAGAGTGGTCGTGGTGAACCCTAACAAATGCCGAGCTTTCACCAATATGAGGAACCCTTTTAGAGTCAACAAGGTTCAACAATAGGGTGTTTAACCACCCTAGCTCACTTTCTTCTTTTGAATGTGACAAAGTTTTCCACTTGTTCACAAAGGTACGGAAGCAATCTAAACAGAGAAAGTGAAAATATACTATTAAAATAAAGGACAAACAAATAAAGGAGCTTTGCCAATAGATGTGGACTTGACAAACAAAGAACCTACCTATGCTGTCAAAATGACAGCAGAATTTCGGGTTGGGAAACTGGCAACTGGCTCAGCTGACATCCAAAGAAAAACTGCATATTAACTTTGTTTACATGCATAATCTGGCATGGATAATTATAAGAATTACAGCCAAGGCTGGGGCTATTCCATTTCAAGTGACACTATTAGGGGCCTTCCAGTAAACCGCTGCATTTTAGGGTTGGATTGAAAAACTTCGTAAATAATAATGATAAAAGAGGCATTCAATTAATGATATGGATACATTGCTTGCATTTCTCTTAATTTTACAATGTTAATTACACTGAATCAACCCAATAAAATAATTACAGGGAAAAGGAAAAAAAATACAAAGATAAAAGATGGAAGAGATTTTACAAATATATTACAACAAAGAGCTAAAACAATCCAAGTCACAAAGGTTTAACTTCTGTTCAACCTGTCACTTTGGTAATCGAAATCGAAATTATTATAGGTGAGCTCCAACATCAACTGTGAACCATGATTCACGCAGCAGACATCAATGTGGTTAGTGGTTTATTATTCTACTAATTCTAGTTTAATGTGAGAACCTTCTATCTTGTAATCCCAGTGCCAGCTTCCACTGTCCATCATGTCTTGTTCAATTGGATTCAACTGGATTGCTAAACCTGAATTAATGCAAACAGTGATTCACGTATTTAAATCATCAAAGCTTTCTATGGCTTGACAGCAACAACAAAAAAAAACACGCAGAATCATTACTTGGGCAGTTAAAAAAACCAAGTCAAAGAAAATTTTAAAATGTTAGAGACCTGGGCTTCCGGGAATGATCTTAAGTTTGTAGCCATCTGGAACTTCAAAGACATGATTTCCCTGTATTGGTAAAATGACAATTAAAATTAGTGTATTAATTTTTAGTTTATACGCAGTATCCACAAGAAATAACTAAAACATAAAATTTAACCTGTAATACAACATCAGTAGCTTCAAATTCAGCATTCCCATGCAGTACAATCTTCAGCACCTCAGACCGTTTCACATCATGTTTCCAATACACGTTTCCATCATAACTCCAATCAACTCCCTTGTTCAACACCTTGACATTTTGCAATTTACATCTTCCACACCTAGTAAAGTAACAAGAAGCTTGCAATTTAAAATTATTTTTACCGATGGCTAGGATAAGGATTTGGGAGGTAAGATCAAGGGATTACAGAATTACGGCATTGATAGAATTACAGCATCATACCTTTGCCCATGATGTAGTATGGATTCACTGTTCTCGTCAATCTTCATTGAGCCCATCACATTCTCAGCGATTATGACCAGGCTTCCATTGAGCTGGAATAAAGGGTCAAGTCACAAACATCAGCCGCTATCTTATCAACTAAATGGCATAAGTTAACAATATCTATTTGAGAAGTAGAACCTGAACATTACTCCAAAAGAACTCTGCAACCTCTATTTGCAACTCAGAACCCACTGATATGGAACCCCCGTAAAACTGATCACAACAAAGAATAGCAAAAATATTGGAATCCTTTGATGATAAACACAGTTCACGGATTAAGCTGCCAAACTTTATTGTCTTAGCAAAATAGTATTGGCGAAAGAACAACATCCAAATGGTTGTGGGAAGAGGTTTTTATTCAAAAGGTTTACATTCATGGCAAATACAACATCATTAAAAGGACAAATATTTCATACTTCCTCTGTCCCAAAATAATAGTCTTTTAAGCTAAAAAAAGTTGTCCCAAAATAATAGTCTTTTTACATTTTCAATGCAATATTAATTAGTTTTTACCAACTTTACCCTTAATAAATATTATTTACACTATTTTCAATGTATTACATCACACTACACCTTTATGACAACCAATAGTAATTAAGGGTAGTTTTGTAAAATTGTTATATTTAATTATTCAATTATTATTTTTCTTAATCTATGTGCAACAACCTTAAAAGACTTTTATTTTGAGACGGAGGGAGTAATGCTCGTTCAGGGAACATGTCAGGGGTACTTGTCATGACCCATTTATTAATAAAGCTTGAAATCAATTGTTTAAAAACGACAACACATTTACAAATTAAACTTAATTAAAATTTCAATATTTTATATTTATACAAACAATATGGTTGAAAATGAGGAAGTTATTGATGATGAACATTGAAAAATCACATAATAGTAATATATAATGTTACCTTTTGTCTGGTGACTTCCCAGAGAGGACCAAGAGCAGGATGAAGAAGGATAAGAAATGGTGGTCCTGAATCAATGTAGTTCTCATCAGCTTCAATCTGCCAGAGAAAACATAACATGAATAACCAAATGTAGCTATAAAGATAATTATCCACCTATTAGAAACATTCAGCAATATCTGAATACCATACCATAATATGGAATTATACTCAACCAAATGTATGTGAATTAATTTATACATATGCATACTATCTACACTATACCTCGGGAAGTTTTATACCGCATGGTGAGAGAAGATCATGAGCGTTTCTTAACGTATCCAATAGAGCGCCATCAGGTGTCTGCATATAAATGCCAAATAGATATTTAGAATAAGAGCAAACTTCACTGACATGTTCAAGATATAAGGAGAGGGGCCAAAAAGATGTGGCAGAAGAGTACAAGGACTGTACAGAGTTTAAAATGAAATAAACACAACGGAAGATCATATGTATCGGTGCTTAGGCATCCCAGACATAAAAAAATATACTTCACACATAGTATTTAGTAAGTCAAACCTGGCGTAAAGACTTGTGTCCATGTCTTCTTTTTTTCTTAGCAGATGAGGTAACCCTTTTCCTTTCATTATATACAATAAATGTATCTAGCTTATCTGCTCATTATTATATAAAGGTTTTGTCAAGCTCAGTCAAATATGAAAGGGAAAGATATATGTTTTGTCAGATGAAACAAGCACATACCTTCCACACCATTATAGCACCTAGATGAATACGAATTAAAATAATTGTCTGCTATATTTTGCATGGTACATTCCAGTCTGCCACCGGAGACACTGGCAAATCAAAGGGAAAAAAAAAGGATCACCAATAAAAACAGATTGTTAAAGTTTCATTCAAGGGAAAGAGCGACTTAAAAAATCTGTGAAGTATACAGAATAGTTGAATAAACTGTTAATCTACCCTAACCAAACACCACTAAGTAAAGAACATGATAGCAGATAACCAATGAAGAGAGTGAAAGGATAGTTTTTTTTTTATTTTTAAGCCAGAAAAGGAAACCATTAATTTCAGCTTGTGATTGTCATTTATCAAAAATCAGAAATTCATACTTGATTGTTATTGTTGTTGTACAAAGTAGCTACTTTTGTGATTATGTATCCCGACTATGAAATTCAGAAACAGGTTTTTTTGATAAAATATAATTTTCAGTTTATGCCAAACTAAATAAAATAAAACCGGAGAAAACTAAAAAAATTACAATAAGAAATTTTTGGGGAAAATGCATACCTACAGTGTCTTCCAAACTGATCTACATAAACTATTGTCTTTCTTGTATTTAACACCATTCCTGGTATACTATTCGCATTCCTACTTGATCCAACTAGCTCCGCAGATGGTAAATCAACATATAAGATGTTTGTATTGGCTGGAAACTCAGCCTGCAAACTTGATTGTAGAAAATAAAGTTGATATTAGGATTATGTTTTTGAATTAGAAAGCCTAAACTACAGACAGAATAAAAACATCTCTAACATGGCAAATTGGAATCTTCAACATCAAACAAACTAACACTGCTTTTGAGTAAACAAACATAACTCCCCATTTTCAACAGATAAGATTAGAAAAAACGCAAACAAAGGCTCCAGCTAGGCAAGTCAGTCATCTTCGGAGGTTGGAATTGGGATTTTCTAATCCAATCATCAATATCCTGGTCTAGAAACCTATCATGAGTTCATGACTACAAATGACTGTTACTGACTATACTTTATGATAATCTTATATTGTTCTGCTGCTCGAGACTGTAACCTTTTCTGAGGATGCAAGTTTATAGATATATGTCATTCTGAATATTAAATTATTAACACAAGTTACATGATACTACATTCTTAAGATTAAACTTATTCACTTTTATGAGTCTCACTATAAGGATGATACTATAGCTGCTTATAAGTTCCAAATGATTTAAAGCTGTGCACTGTATCAGAGATTGAATGTATTAATTCAGTTTAGATGATGAAAGGTCAAATCACATTTCATGAGATAGATGAATATTGGCTATAAAACAATACAGGGAAATCATGTACCATTTTGGAACAAGAGATCCGTCAGTAATCCCAAACTTGTCAAATTCAGTGTATTCAATGCAAGAAACGCCATATTCCCAGTTTCCATCTGGACTTCTCTTTTCCATCAGTACATTAATTCCTTCTGTTGCACCTGAGATACGCTCGCAAGATGCGAACCCCAGTTTCTGTAGAACAGACACAGTTAAAAATATAGTAAAATAACAACAACGAAAAAACAATAATAAATGATAAAATTTCGTGCAAAACTTTAAGCA
Organism: Lathyrus aphaca; assembly: GCA_963966055.1. Lineage (NCBI taxonomy): Eukaryota > Viridiplantae > Streptophyta > Magnoliopsida > Fabales > Fabaceae > Lathyrus > Lathyrus aphaca. The sequence continues at coordinate 202,368,523 of OZ014524.1, forward strand.
TAATTTTCTCCATGATGAAGACCGATTATGGTATTCATTAACGAAAAGACTGACGAGCATGTAATTGCACCTGTCTTCAGGCTAGTTAGGTAATGCCACATGCAAACCATGCATTTAAGGGATATACATAAGAAATATCTTTTATTTGTTGCTTTACCCAAATCTCATGCAAATGGAATTTTTTAACAAAGAATGCAATGAATTATAATTAAAGATAATCACACATTCATTTATTATATGTTCTCATCCCTACCAACTTAGTGACGGAACGAAAAAGAATGAATTGTCAATTAAAACTACTCCTACCTTTCCTTGACGCAAACCGATCCCTGCTAAGGCCAGGAGGGTTACATCTGTAGCTGCCACAACATTACTGCTAGGCCAACAGTATCACTGATTATTAAAAATGAGTTTCTGTACTAGAAAACTAAAAAACCGAACATCTAAGGTATCAATAATGACAGACCTGACTTGGCGCACAGTTGCACCTCTTCTTCCTTGGCGAAAAAACCATTTGAAGATGCCTTTGTCATGAGCAAGTTTCCATATGACACCATGACCACCAGGCTTGCTCAAGGGACTGAATGGTTTAGTGACCAACCACTGCCCATCTTCTGCGCCAACAACCGGAACAAGAGGCTGCCAATTCACACATCAGATACTTAGATATTATCAAATAAGATTATCCCTTCTTAGAAGCAATTGTATAGATTTATATAAAACCTGCTCAAAAAGTTGGAAAGTTGATCGACCTCTTCCAAACCATGAGAGTCTCTCGCACAGGGATGTGATGTGCTTGTGGTTGTTCTTTGCTGAACTTGTCATTATTGCAACAGGAGTGATACATTGTTTGCCATATAACTTGAAGTACAAGAACTCTCTAGCCTTGAAATGTGAAACAGCAGAATTAGATAATTTACGGCCCATCGCAAACTATTATTAATCTAGTCTTGTTTTTATTATCTAGTACTAAGCATATGAAGTGCTATAATGAGTTTAATAATTGCATATCTAATACCTGAAGGTCTCTTATAAGACCTTCCAACAAAGTCCTCCCACAAAACGGCAGCATTGCAGCAGGCAGACATTCCCCAGTGTTAGGATCAACTAAATCAAGTCTGTCGGCAGAGCCTCCCAAGGGATAAATTTCACCTAGGTCTGGCAAACCCTAGAAGGACAAGATCTTATTATTCCCTGTATCTATGAAACATATGTAACTATTGCAAATTATGAATTAGGTAATGTAATTATAACAACCTCTATACCCCAAAGAGCTGCTTGAGATGCATACTTCATATTTTCAGAAAGGTCAAGGCCAGTTGGTGCATCAATTCCCAAAATTTGGCTTTCTTTCACATCACCCATGTGCTGAGACCAGTTTGTATTCTTCCGGTCAACCAATGATTGGGCAATAAGTTCCAGAACCGTGATCTGATAACTGCAACATATTAATTTGAGCAAACAAATGAGCAAATGTATATTGATCACTTATACCTAAACCACATATGCCCTTATTAACATGCAAAGTACAACTTCTCCATGAAGTAATATATATTGTCTGAATGATAAAAGCTTGGATATTAATAAGACTTCGCTTCGTTTGGATGACATTTAACAAGTGGAAAATGGAAAAGAAAACTCCTTAGTGTTTTAACCTTTGAAACTGACTTCTTTCTCCTTAGTGTTTTAAGACTTCGCTTTGTTTACCTTTGAAACTGACTATTCTATCTCAAAAGGTAAATTCACTAACACTTAAAGGAGGCAAAGCTCCACTTTTTTCTAATTCATTCGAATTGAACATGAAACTTTAATTTTAACGGAAAACCATATCATCAGCTACCACACAATGGTTTAATAGTTTTCTATGTGTATCAGAAGCAACCATTAGCCCATTAACGCTATTAAACCTTGGTTCCCACATAATTTGAATGAAATTAAGATTCAGAATAGTTATGTTATGCCCTTCTATGGTCATGTCCAGTATTGTTATAATCCTTCACTTTTTTTCTACTTGTTTACTAGTAAAAGGGAAGCTAAATTTCATTTCATGTCTTCAAAAACTAGTTAGAATTAAAGAGTGAAGTAACTTACCCAATAACTCCTCCAATGCAGTCATAGAAGCTCTCAATTTGTGCCAAAGTCTCTACCAACTTATTCAAATCCATAATTTCATGATCCTCCAAAGTCATCCCCATATCCATCTTCCCGAACCTTACACCAGAATTACTAGGATCCATATTCTCAATCATCTTCGCCAGAGCATAAAACGCACTCTTAACAGAACCGGAAGCCATAGCCGGAGACTCCAATTCCGGTACAGTTTCGCTAAAACACAACACATGTTCTTGACCCGCAGCAACCAAGCACTTAATCAAAAACAAGCTGTTGGAGTCCAACCGAAGCGCCGATAAAACCCTAGCTAATCCAGCGTTTCGGGAGGAAGAACGGAAGAAACGTCTCACTCTATAGTCCGCATCAATCACTCTGAGCTTGTCGTCCAGATTATTGCATCGGGATAGTTTTTCACGGAGGGCGGTGAGTCTGGCGATTTCGCGGCGAAAATTGAAGCCAGGTGACGGAGGAGATAGCTCTAATGCTTCGGTAGAAATTCGCGCCACGCGGCAACATGATGATGATGATGGAGAAGAAGATAGAAGTGATAGTGATTTTGAAAAAGAGAGAGGTTGTTGTTGTTGTGATTGTAATTGAGATTGTGAGTGTGGATTATCTAAGAGTGAAGGTTTGGGGCGGAAAGGGAAAAGGAATTTGTGGCTATGGTGAAGAAGAGAAGAAGAGTGAAGCATGGTTTGATTGGAGAGTATTAATAAATGCAATAATGAATGAGAAGAATATAGGAATATAAGAAGGGATGAAGATGAATTTGGATATTGAGAGAGAGAAGTATCAGGAGAAGATGCTAGTAGGATATACCATGAAGGAGGAAGAGGAAGAGCTTGTTTGTTAGCCGTGAATCATTTACATACATGTACTGTTGTTGTGGCCTTGTTGTGAGTTGTGGCTCTGATATATCCTCTCTCCCTTTGGATTGGATAATCTTATTTTGTATATATGGTAGGACTATGTTAATATATTTCCCTAATGTCCCAAACTATTTCACGTCTCTCTTTGATATAATGGTAGATTTAGTAGGAATAACTATTTCACATCAAAATTATGATATTGATAATTTAATCTGCACTAACTAATACAGTAGTAACTTTTATCATCCGACGGTATAAGATTTACAACAGATTCTGACTTATGAATTAGCAGCAAATTATAATTCTCTCTTTTTACACAATTCTTAAAAACTAGTTTTCATTTAATGATTGTCTTTTTTTCCTATAATATTCTTAATTATTTATTAATTCATTTAACTTTTTCTTAAAATATAACGGAGGGAGTATTAATTACAAATTAACAAAACGTCATAATTAATTAATAATAACTTATTTATCGCATCTACCTAATTTCATGATTTACCATAAACCATATAATGTGGTAGACCCATGCTCCAAATTACCAAAAAGTTTCAAACAAGAGACGAGGAGGAGGAAACTATATCATTGTCAAAAAAGAGGAGGAAACTATACAAAGTCACGTGAATTTAATGGAAAAACTTATTTAAAAATGTAAAACGATTGTGAATAAAATTAAGATAATATATAATAGACCCTTGGTGAACATGGCTGAAGTAGGGGACAGAAAAAAAGACAAGACAAATGATCTCTACTTTATGACCCGCCAAACTTCCTTTGTGTTTATCGTCGTTTGATGCATATTTAAGGAACATATATACTTATATAGTTTTACTGAGTGATCCAACTTTTCTGTTTCATTTCATGCTTCTAAAATACTTGCCTATTGTCCCCCAGGGACAATAAGAGCCTACTTAAAGATACCACCTTGTACTCACCCTTTTGGAATTTTGTTGAGTTCAGATCCTACAGAGGAAGTTCAGGTTTCCATAACCCTGACACAAGTTGCTTAAACTATTTATCCTAATCATGCTGATGATACCTCTGGTACTGAGTCTAGGGTATATTTCTGTTAGTATAAGAGTATATTACAGAAAATTCAAGTTCAATCACTGAAAAGTTCCAAAAAAACTTCAGGCACCCATCAAATATAACGAGTACATGTTTACTAGCATAAAACCAATTTGTCGTTTCACATTTGGAATTTGTAAGATAGTACGCAGCAACACACACAAGGATGACCTCAGCCAATGTTATGGGTTATTTGCAATTTAATTCATCTGACATGTAATGAGCATCAGCTACATGTTATGACCCCTGCGGGGTAATATCTATTCAAAAAACTAATTCCTATAAATCCCCAAATCAGAAACAATGCTTTTTCTTGATTTTCGGGCTGGATTTTAAATGACAAGGAAATGAAAAATAAATAGTCCTCCAGTGACAGACAGCAAAAATGTCTGATGCTTGAGAACTACAGAGAAAGAAAAGAATTTTGGTTGTGAAATCAGCCTCTATGAAGGAGCTGAGAAGCTGAACCTAAATCCAGTTTTACCACGATCATGTTCATTCTGCCTGAGTATGTGGTAGTAGTTAGCCTGAAACAGTGAGGAGTATATCAGTGAAGAAATCATAGAAAGTCATGATAAAAAAACACCCAATTAGGGGGGGGGGGGGGGGGGGGCCAACATCATAAAAGAGATCAAGACTTTTAGAGACCTTTAAAGCACAGCTGGTTGTTTACCTATACTATATTAGTACATAAATCAAAAGAGTATATTAAGCACGCACCACTAGGGTGCATGCTTCACAACAAATTCAAACCTTGGATCACATTTTGGTGCAGATGGGCAAATGTTAAGAGCTCATTTCAGAACCAAATCTTAAGGAAAATAAAACTAGAAAAAATATATAACTATCCCAATCAAGGTAGTCAAGATCGAGTGATGGATCGTAAGATCTTACGTGCCGAATCTTCCTATTAGTGCTACGATCTTGAAAAAAACTTTTTTGTGTCACTTAGTAGTCAAGATCGAGTTTTTCATAGTAAGATCGTAAAAAATATAGTGTTGGGTGTCTGGGCCTGTTTTTTATTGGGCTTTTTACCGGGTCGGTTTTTTTTAAGTGACCCCGTTTCTCTTATTAAGTTCTCAAACCTAACCGGCTAACCCTAAAACACCAAATACAAACAGTTGCCTCTTCACTCCTTAATCGATTCTTCTCCCTCAATTGTTGAAGATGATGCCTTTGAAATGGAAGAGAATGAGGAGGAGGAGGAGGATTCATATGACTATAATGATATGGTATCGGACCTTCCTAATAGGGAGTTATATTTATGTTATGTTTGTTATATTTATGTTTTTTGAGCTACTTAGTTTGAATTTGATCTTTTGAACTTATTAAACTATGAAATGATGATTGAGCTATTAATTAAATTGGTTGAGTGTTGTGATTTATAGGTCATTTTGTTCATTTATTATACTTTTTCATGTTTTTGTCCACGTGAAATTACCATTTCACCCTTCCGTAAGATCTTAAGTGTCGTGCTACGATCCTAGTTTTACGATCTTTCATAGGCCGTCCGATCCTACTTAAGATCCCGTGTTTGACTACCTTGATCCCAATGTCCAAACACAAATAAGACTGTGTACCCCGACCCAAATTCCTTTATATTTCCCAAGTCACACCACCACCCTAAACCTAAAACGAAAATAGATTAGCTTACCTACTGCCTAATTAAATGTAAAGAAAATGAAGCATAAGCTAACCTCTACGCGGAGAAGACTAGTAGGAACAACAATTCCACACCCAACTGATGTTCGGAAGGATTCTAAGAACCTCTGAGGAGAGAAGTGCTTATATTCATTCTGAGTTAATTTAGCAGTATTCCCGACACCAGCAAAAACATGGCCATGAACCCCATGTTTTCTTAACCACCTAAATGGAAGATCAAAAGAGAGATCTGCAAAAGCTGTAACAGCAAGATCACCTCCAACGAAGTCCCACTTAGAGGAATCATTATTGTCATCATTGAATACATCTCTGCTTTGTCTTCGTGGTTCAGAAGGACCTAATCCCCTTGTTTTAAATCCCCATAATGTCATTGGCCCTCCTAGGGTGCAAATTGGAGAGAAGTCGCCACCCAAATAAAATCTTTCAGGGAGGGGAGATGGCTTGTTCCTGAAATCATGTCCCCACGGAAAAACAGCACCAGCAGAAATCCCTAAGTTCAGTGCTGTATTATAAAACCCAAAGGGAACAGCATACCGAACATCAAACTCCTGCATAAAAAAGTTAAACAAGTTAGTCCAGAAAAAATATAAAAAACCAAAGGGAATAAAAGACAGTGACAGAATTGCATCCCCAGATGTTTAGCATTTGCTATAATCAAAATCACTTTCAATTTCAAAACAGACAGCGACAAAATTGCAATATAGACAATCAAGTTCTGCAACTACCCAAGAGATATATAGCCCCCATTAAAGAAGTAGAAGCATAGAAAGCCATAAGCAGCCAGTCATGTGCCAATATTTACTGAGTAGTAGGAATAAACAGACATACTGACATAAGAGCATCCTGCTTATGAAAAACAAATGTGCCCTTTCATTGCATAGAAATACGCCTACCACATGAAACAAGTACCGCTAATCTTTCTACTACCAACAAAATTAAATTTTAATGATGTCATCATGTCAAGATAAAAAAAGAAAGTATTTTCTACAAATTTTCTGCTATTGAAACAGACGATCAGGTTCTGAATTATTCATGTGTCCAAGGAGGTGGAATCTGCCCGTGCCCAACAAATCTAGTTTTAACCCTGATAGAGTAATCCTTAATGTAATTAATTTTATTGAGAAAATTGGGTCTGCATCAATTTGAAAATTCCAGCACTCACAGAGCTATGTCAATTATTACTTCTTCTATATAAGTTGACCTTAAGATTAGTATGTTTTAGTCAGGATGCAATACAATTACATTGCAGCAGATTAATTTTTTTTTTTTAAAAACAAAAGGATTTTAGTGTACCTGACGCAGAAACCGCAAGCTGCGATGATCTGGTGTAAGGCCACCAAGGTGAGTGGTAGAAACAAAAGCATGTCCTTTTGTTGGCCTAATTGGTGAGTTTCTCCTATCAACTTTAAATGTATACTTCAAAGATGATAGCAAACCATGACCGAGCTGCCTCCTTACAGACCTGGATGACATTTGTAATGGATCAGTTAAGGTACGCCATCCAAGAGTGTATGCCAAATCATGGTGCTTTGTTGAGATTAAGCCAAGAGACATGCCCAACGATTGCTCTTTGTACGAAGAAAATTCCTGCCAATCTTGGGAAAGCATGGCCAGACGTGCTGCAATTGGAGTTGAAGTTGCTTTTAGTCGAGGGACATATAACCCCACACTCACCTCTGTTGCTTGGTTGAAACCATAAGCTAAAGAAGCATCCCATAGATCACCATAACCTAACGGGTTTTTGTACTTAAGAGTGCCTTCAGCAGTCCAAGAACTGGTCTACAAAAGCATTGACAAAATTCCAAATCGAAAAAATATTGGCAGATTAAGACCAATGATTACTCAGTATATCAATACACCATTTCCAACAGAACAAGGACTGGAACAAAAATGTTCTAAAACATCACAGCAAAAAGATTATAAATGAACATCCATCTATACAATAAAATATATCTGTTTGTTTTGCTGCAACTGTATAAAAGCTGACATAAAGAGGCTGTGAAGCACATAAGTCTGATTCCCTTCAACAATTAATTGTCAAAAAGCAAGTCATTACATGTGTCACACCTCCATATTGAGCATTGTCATCCAATTTGTCAAAGCTCGTACTAAAATATGACACTAACTGCCTAACCCCAAGGGTAGGAAGAATGGTTTTTTTTTTCAACAATTTAAACCAAAAACAAATAGTTTGCGTAAGTAACAGGTGGTGATTAAATTAAAAAACAATAATTCTATGCTGGTACCAGCAATCCCGACTACAAGTGACACTAAAATCATGATTTCTTATCCATATAAGGAAGTGACACACTTCTGCTGCAAACTAAAAAGCCAACAACTTCCCAAGAACTATCCTATAGAACCAACCTCTAGTCTCTGTTATCCCTTTCTCTTTAATGCAGACACTTAATTATTAACATTGTCTTAATAACTATCTAGAACATAAACACCTTCATATTTTCGAAGTTACAAGGTTGTTGTTTGTTGCACCAGAAATAAATTACTAATAATCCGAAATGAAAATCTAGACCTCAATCATTTGCATAGAACTACCACAATTCATTAACAACTACAACACGCTCAAATATATAACATGTGTAATTAGAATTTTGTTTACAGTGTCTCAAATAGCATTGACGCGGGTCCCACTAGGAATGACTCTATAGCAAAATCAGTATCAGATGGAAATAAAAAATTGAGAATGAGATTGTACCGAGGGTTTGGTATAAGCACCAAATTCACCAGAGATTTTGTTAACAGACTCGACGATGTTGATGACGACATTAGCAGTGTTAGGCAACTCCCGCGGTCCAGGCTCCAGACTAACCTTAGTAGATTCAAAAACCCCAAGGCTCTGAAGCCTAGCAAGTGCGATTTCCGAGGCGCGAATGAGTTCCTGCATGGTGGTAACATCCTCGATTCCCTTGAGTTCCGCTTCGATCACCCAGTCCTTGGTGGTGGTGTTGCCGCGAATTATGACGTCGTGGACTCGGATAGGGACTAGTTCCGATGAGAGTCGGCGGGAAAGGGTTTCGAGTTTGAATTTTTGCTCTCGCAAACGGGCGATTGGGGATTGGGGGATTGGGTGGGGCGGTGAGTCGGAATCGACATAGTCTTCGTCTTCCTCCTCGTCTTCGTCTTCTTGTTCGTCGATGTCGTCATCGTTTTCTTCGGTGGGACGTTGGGCATTGTTAGGGTTTGGAGGAGATGGAAGGCGGTTTTCCATAGTTTGATCGGTTTCGGATGCAGTTTGTTAGTACCTTGCTTGTTTAGTTGGTCAGATGGAAGTGAAGAGAGTAGAAACAACGCACAAAAATGTTATGCTTTTTCTTAGTAATAAAAGAAAGAAAAAAAAGTCTTTCATGTAGATTTATTTTGTCTTAAGAAAATCTTATTATAATTAAGAGTGTTCGCGGTTTGATTTGAATCGGTTTTAAAGTAAAACTAGTATGATATCCGTGTGTTCGCACAAGTACTCGTTGGTGACGTGCATTTGTCGTAAAAGTGAATTTTTATAAAAATTAAAAATATCTAATAAAATCAATATATTTGATAAGTTTTAATATTTATTAATTAATTAAATAAAAATGTTTGTGTAATAATGGGATATCCGTGCATTTGCACAGTACTGGTGTGTTACACGTATTTGTTTTAAAAATGTAATAAAAATTAAAAAATAAAGAAATAAAATTATTTAACCAAGTTTATTATTTTCAAAATAATTTTTTTAAATTTATATTTTAACATAAATATAATTATTCCATATATACAAATATTTGGATAAATCGAATATTTTAATGTAAATATTAATTTTGTTCTCATTATTTATAAAACTATTTATACAATCATTTAATTTTATAAAAATCGACTAATAACATAATATTTATAAATATTATTTTAATTATAAAAATAAATATTAGTAACATAAATAAATACATTTTGTCTGTGTTTGGATTCATATATTATTTTAAATATATTTACTTTTATTTTATTTAATTATACAAAAAATATAAAAACTTGTGCGTTCACACAACTTTTAGTATAGATATATGTGCATTTGCACGAATTATCCAATGAAAAAATAGTAAGTTATCAAACATCCAAATTCATGGAAGTCGCCCTTGTTAATGTTCACCACAGATAATAATTCAGCAGTACAGCCTATTGAAAAGTGTCTCCACATTTTGAAAAATCTAATGTTTCTAAAAAAGGTGTTTAATTATTATATTTAAAACGATGAGAAACAAAATTATTATGCTTAAAAAATTAAAAATGTATTAAATTCTATAATTAAACATTATTAAATTTTAAATTTAATTTAAAAAAATTATTAAATATAATTGATCAAAATTAGTTGAAATAGTTACAAAAAAAATAATAGAGTAATAGATATGGTTCTATGACTCTCTAAATAATCTTCTAAAAAGATTTATTGCAAGTGATATTATGATTTGTATAATAATAATAATAATAATAATAATAATAATAATAATAATAATAATAATAATAATAATAATATTATTTTTTTTTAATTTCATATATCAATTATGTATGTGATATCAATGATGAAAGATTCATTCATTAATTTTATTGAGAATGAAAATTTTCAATTATTTTTTACAAAGACACGTTAACTAACTTTTGATAAATTGTAAAATTATTCATTTGATTCAAAAATTATAGTTTTAATTAACACTTTAAAAATTCAACATATATATTTTTTATTATTTATGGTTTTATACTAATTATACAAATCTGCAAAATTAGCACATAAAAAATTAGTCAAATGTTAATTTACAAAATTAGTCATATTTTTCTTATACGATATATATTGCATATATAAAAATTAATTTAAAAAATTCAAATTTTGATTTGTTGAAAGATCCAAATTTTAATATTTTATTTGAGAGAGATGTTTTTAATTTTTTTTTCAATGTCTGATATTTACAATATTCAATGTTTTTTTATTCAATATATTTTCTAATGAATGACTATTCAATATCTTGTCGAATGATGTTTTTTAGTATTTAATGTATTTATTCACTCTTATTATTCATCAATTATTTTAAAATCCGATATAAAATCATGACATTAAAAAAATTAAATTAAAAAAATCCAAATATTGATAGGTTGAAAGTTCCATATTATTTGAGAGAGTTGTTTTTAATTTTATTTTCAATGTTTGATATTTACAATATTTAATGTCTTGTCAATTCAATATATTTTACAATGAATGACTATTAATATTTTGTCTAATGATGTTTTTAGTATTTAATGTATTTATCCCGCTTATTATTCATCATTTATATCATTTTCTCTAAATAATTGAAAAATAATAATAATAATAATAATAATAATAATAATAAAAGACATTAAATTAAAATAAATAATAAAATATTTTTCTAAAATAAACATAACTACAAATTTCATAGAATTGTGTCTAACTATTTTTTTCTCTCAATTTGAATGTTCATTTACATATATAACACAATTTATATATATAACACATTACATAACAGAATAAAGAAAATTTAATTAAAAATAAATAAAATAAGTTATTACTAAATTATGAATATTATTTAAATTTTTTCATCTTCTCATTAGTAGATCTACCGCCTGGAAAAAAAATGAAAAAAAAATATCAAAAGAAATTAATAAAATTTATTTTTCTTTCACATATTCTATATTCTTACATTAATATATAACAATAATATTTAATAATAATAATATTAATAGTAACAATAATATTTAATAATAATAATATTAATAGTAACAATAATAGTAATAATAATAATCATAATAGGATAATATAATAATAATATATAATGATAATAGTTTCTTAAAAATATTTCTTGAACCTGTAACAATTATAAGACCAAATATAAAAGATTGAAAAAAAAACATACTAACATATGAGTAGATATGCAAATCCATATGAGTATTTAGATCTTGGTTTTTGTTCCATTTCATTATAGTTCAGATCTTCAAAGAAGGTATCCTAAAAAATCATAAAAGTGAATGATAAAAAAAGAATGAAAAAAAGAAAAGAAAAACACGTTATCTTTGTTTCGTTTCCTTTTTTATAAAAAAAAAAAAGAGAGTGAGAAAAAAAAAAGAATGATAAGAGGATAGAAAAATAGAATAAAAAAGAGTTTTTTCAATGAAAATATTTGAAAAAAAACATATCAACTCATATGAGTAGTTAGATATTGAGGTTCTTGTTCTATCACATTATATAGATATGCAAAATTAGCACACAAAAAATTAGTCAAATGTAAGAGAAAAAATTATTTTAAAAAAAAAACAAAGAGCATGAGAATCGCATTTGTTCTTAAAATGTATTTGTTATAAGAATTTATTTGTTTATATTTAAAATTTGAAAATAAAAAGTATCTAATTAATTAATTAATAAAAATTAGCTTAGTAAAAATATGTATATTTAAAAACAGATAGAATCAATTCTCTTGGGTACCAATATTTTAATTAGTAAATTTATGTTACTGTTATTGTTTAATATTTATATCAATAACTTCATGTTCTCGTTAATATTTAATATTTTGATCAGTAATTTAATATTCTCATTAATAATCAATATTTTGATTAATAACTCCACGATTCTCCTAATATTCAATATTTTGATTAACAACTTCATGTTTCGAATAATATTCAATAGTTTGATCAAATCAATAACTTCATGTTTCTGATAATATTCAATATTTTAATTAGTAACTCGTGTGAACACATAATATTTGTTTATGTTATTATTCAACATTTAAATTAATAGTTTAATATAAGTATTATATATGTGTCATATCCGTGTTTAAAAAAATAATAATTAAGGATTTGAATCACCAATTTTTTTCTCGTTGATAAGAATGATAAATATTATTTTTGTTTTGACATTAATTATAAAAATATATGAATCAATAATAAACTTAGTCCCGTTTATAAAAAATGACATTGTTTAAAAATATTTGATGATAATAAAATATTTTATAATAATAAAAATCTTAAATTGACAAAATATAGTGAAGATATATTCAATCAAATTATATAATTTAATTAGTAAAAACATTTTAATATATTATTGATTAAAATCAATTTACAAATAAAATATATTATTCTATATATATAAATATTTGAATCAACGGTGTAATTATTTCTATATATAAATAATTTTGTTTTGGAATTATTTATAAAAATATTTAAGTCAATAGTAAATTTATTTTTGTTATTATTCAATATTTAATTAAATATGTTAATATCAGTACCATATATGTACCTGTGAGTATATGTACTATATTATTTCACATTTGAATGGAATTGACCCCAATAAAGTTTTTATTTTAATATTTCAATTTCTTTATATTATATATAGATAAATATATATTGATAATTGATGAACTTGTGCGATTAAAATTTTAAATTTTATAAAGGAGAAAACTTAGATACAATTCCTTAGATGTGGTTTAAACTATTTTTCAATAAAAATATGACAAGTATATTTAAATATTATTTATGGAGTAAAAATATGGAAAAAATTGCATACATGTAGGAGGAAATTAGGGGTGATAAAACGGGTCATGGCCCGCCGGGCTGGTCCGCACACCCGCCAAAATATGGCGGGTTGGATTGGGATTTTGGGACCGCCACCTGCCAAAGTCCGCCTCGCTAAAGACCGCCACCCGTCAAAGCCTGTTCCGCCAAAACCCAACGCCCGCCAAAGCCCGCTCAACTATAAAATAAACACTTTTTAAGGTATCTTAAAAAAAACCAATACCAAAATTGATTACCTAACTTGTTTCAAATCATAAATCATTTTAGTTTCACCTTCCAAATAACCAATTTAAACTTTCTAAATGTTGGTTTAATGTTTTTTTATTGAAATGTATAACAAAACCATCTAATTTATTTTAAAAAATAAAAAATACATTAAAAAAAAGGCATGTAAGTCCGTCGTCCGTCATCTTGGCGGGACGGGCTAGACTTTTATGCCCATTTAAACTTGGCGGACATGCTTGCCTGCTCTTTTTTTGGCGGACATTAAGCGGGATGGGCGCGGGGGTCCCGTTTTGCCACCCCAAATTGGCGGACATGCTTGCCTGCTCTTTTTTTGAAGTTCATTTAATTCATTTAAATTGTATTCTTATTTTGTATTTTGTATGATTACTTCAGCCTATATACATTTTAAAAATTCGACGTCATATCAACTCATATTAAAAACTCTATACACTATTTTATTTTTTATTTTTTTTGTTTTTTGTTTTCTATACTCTCTCTATATATATATATGAGAACGGGGAGAAACCAAATAAGGCCATGAAGATCCAGAAAATATGATAGAGATGAAAATGAGACTGAAGCCATCAATTATCATTGATTTAAAGATTGAGCCGATTTAAAGATTAAAGACAGAAATATGTGCATTACAATTTGGGAATAGATGCGTTACAAAAAAAATGTATATTCATTATAATTTATATATTTTATTAACTTCTTGGTTAAAAAAAAAAATATGCTTAATAATGAGTGTGTTATAAATTATTGTAATATGTTTTTTATGATTATTATTTGTCATGAGTTAAGAAAGAATAAAACAAATATTATAAATTTGTAACATATTGCATATCACATATTAAAAAAAAACATGATTAAGTAGCAAATCAAATACCCTCAAATAAGACGATATCATAAAATAAGAAAGTTATAATTGTAAATTAATTAGTATCATAATCATTTATTATTTTCATAAATATTTATATCAGATATTGCATATCATAAATATAAATATTGCATATCATTTAAATTTATATCATAAATATATTTATATCATAACTACTACTACTACTTTATACTACTTTATACTACTACTACTTTATACTACTACTTTATACTACTACTACTACTTTATACTGCTGCTACTACTACTACTTTATACTACTTTATAATATTTTATACTACTTTATACTACTACTACTACTACTTTATACTACTACTTTATATTACTACTACTACTACTTTATACTACTACTACTACTACTACTTTACTACTACTACTTTATACTACTACTTTATACTACTTTATATTACTACTACTACTACTACTACTTTATACTACTACTTTATACTACTTTATATTAATACTACTACTACTTTATACTACTTTATACTACTACTACTACTACTACTTTATACTACTACTACTACTTTATACTACTACTTTATATTACTACTACTACTACTTTATACTACTACTACTTTATACTATTACTACTACTACTTTATACTACTACTACTACTACTACTTTATACTACTACTACTATTACTTTATACTACTACTTTATACTACTACTACTACTACTTTATACTACTTTATACTATTTTATACTACTTTATACTACTACTACTACTTTATACTACTTTATATTACTACTACTACTACTTTATACTACTTTATACTACTACTACTACTTTATACTACTACTACTACTTTATACTACTACTTTATATTACTACTACTACTACTACTACTACTACTTTATACTACTACTACTATTACTTTATACTACTACTTTATACTACTACTACTACTTTATACTACTTTATACTATTTTATACTACTTTATACTACTACTACTACTTTATACTACTTTATATTACTACTACTACTACTTTATACTACTACTACTACTTTATATTACTACTTTATACTACTACTACTACTTTATACTACTACTACTACTACTTTATACTACTACTACTTTATACTATTTTATACTACTTTATACTACTACTACTTTATACTACTTTATATTACTACTACTATTACTTTATACTACTACTACTTTATAGAGTGTAATACAATATATATACACTACTACGATAGAAACATAAATAATATTCCAATATCCTCCAGACTTTTATATATAATAGAAACATAAACAGTATTCCAATATCCTCCCGAGATCCCATCAATAAAAAACTTCTTACCACTAAATAATAATTAAAAAATAAGATAATATTGCAATATAATTTTCAATTTCCTAAACCAATAATTAATAAATAAAAAATAATATAATTTTCAATTTCCTAAACCAATAATTAATAAATAAAAAATAAGATAATATTGCAATATATTTTTTTCCGTCAAATATGACATATAATTGAACATACAAATACATATAAATATCACAATTGCATACAAAGATATCACAATTGGATACAAAGATGCACACAAAATTTAAATTAACAATTTGTCAACAAATATCATCTCAAAATACTATAACTCTTTGTTGTCATTGATGTTTCGCCAATTGTCAAATAAAATAAAAAAATATTTTTCAAAGAGGTTATATAGAAGAAGAATCGGGAATGAATGAAAATATGAAGATTGAACTGTTACTGAAACCATTACTTTTGAAAACATTTGGACGTGTTTTGTTGTTAAAGGGAAGGAAGAAACAATTTTCAAATAAATTGCTTTAATAACATAATCGTTCATGAAAATGGGGAAGTGACTTTTCTTATATATGGGAAAGGAATTGAAACCAATGTGGAAATTGTGAGGTCATCCACGTGGCAGCTATTGGGAACTTAGATATTAATAGTAACAATAATAGTAATAATAATAATCATAATATGATAATATAATAATAATAATATATAATGATAATAGTTTCTTAAAAATATTTTTTAAACCTGTAACATTTATAAGATCAAATATAAAAGATTGAAAAAAAAATCATATGAGTAGATATGCAAATCCATATGAGATTATAGTTCAGATCTTCAAAGAAAGTATCCTAAAAAATCATAAAAGTGAATGAAAAAAAGAAAAAGAAAAACACATTATCTTTGTTTCATTTCCTTTTTTATAAGAAAAAAAAGAGCGTTAGAAAAAAAAGAGAATGATAAGAGGATTGAAAAATAGAATGAAAAAGAGTTTTTTCAATGAAAAATAGAATGAAAAAGAGTTTTGTCAATGAAAAAACATATGAACCCATATGTGTAGTTAGATATTGAGGTTCTTGTTCCATCTCATTATACAGATCTGAAAAATTAGCACACAAAAAATTAGTCAAAAATTAGTCAAATGTAAGAGAAAAAATTATTTAAAAAAAAACCCAAAGAGCATGAGAAAAAGAGAGACAAATAATAGTACTGAGAAATAAAATAAAAAAATATTTTTCAATGAGGTTATATAGAAGAAGAATCAGGAATGAATGAGAATATGAAGATTGAACTGTTACTGAAACCATTACTTTTGAAAACATATGGACGTGTTTTGTTGTTAAAGGGAAAGAAGAAACGATTTTCAAATAAATTGCTTTAATAATATAATCGTTCATGAAAATGGGGAAGTGAATTTTCTTATATATGGGAAAACGAATTGAAACCAATGTGAAAATGGTGAGGTCAACCACGTGGCTTCTTATATGATAGATATTAATAGTAACAATAATAGTAACAATAATAGTAATAATAATAATCATAATAGGATAATATAATGATAATATATAATGATAATAGTTTCTTAAAAATATTTTTTGAACCTGTAACAATTATAAGATCAAATATAAAAGATTGAAAAAAAAACATATGAGTAGATATGCAAATCCATATGAGATTATAGTTCAGATCTTCAAAGAAAGTATCCTAAAAAATCATAAAAGTGAATGAAAAAAAAATGAAAAAAAGAAAAAGAAAAACACGTTATCTTTGTTTCGTTTCCTTTTTTATAAGAAAAAAAGAGCGTTAGAAAAAAAAAGAGAATGATAAGAGCATTGAAAAATAGAATGAAAAAGAGTTTTTTCAATGAAAAATAGAATGAAAAAGAGTTTTTTCAATGAAAAAGAGTATTTTCAATGAAAAAACATATGAACCCATATGAGTAGTTAGATATTGAGGTTCTTGTTCCATCTCATTATACAGATCTGAAAAATTAGCACACAAAAAATTAGTCAAATGTAAGAGAAAAAATTATTTTAAAAAAAAAACAAAGAGCATGAGAAAAAGAGAGACAAATAATAGTACTGAGAAATAAAATAAAAAAATATTTTTCAATGAGGTTATATAGAAGAAGAATCAGGAATGAATGAGAATATGAAGATTGAACTGTTACTGAAACCATTACTTTTGAAAACATTTGGACGTGTTTTGTTGTTAAAGGGAAGGAAGAAACGGTTTTCAAATAAATTGCTTTAATAATATAATCGTTCATGAAAATGGGGAAGTGAATTTTCTTATATATGAGAAAACGAATTGAAACCAATGTGGAAATGGTGAGGTCAACCACGTGGCGGGTATTGGGAAGAAAAGAGTGACTTTTCTTATATGATAGATATTAATAGTAACAATAATAGTAATAATAATAATCATAATAGGATAATATAATAATAATATATAATGATAATAGTTTCTTAAAAATATTTTTTGAACCTGTAACAATTATAAGATCAAATATAAAAGATTGAAAAAAAAAACATATGAGTAGATATGCAAATCCATATGAGATTATAGTTCAGATCTTCAAAGAAAGTATCCTAAAAAATCATAAAAGTGAATGAAAAAAAATGAAAAAAAGAAAAAGAAAAACACATTATCTTTGTTTCGTTTCCTTTTTTATAAGAAAAAAAAGAGCGTTAGAAAAAAAAAAGAATGATAAGAGGATTGCAAAATAGAATGAAAAAGAGTTTTTTCAATGAAAAAGAGTTTTTTCAATGAAAAAACATATGAACCCATATGAGTAGTTAGATATTGAGGTTCTTTTTCCATCTCATTATACAGATCTGAAAAATTAGCACACAAAAAATTAGTCAAAAATTAGTCAAATGTAAGAGAAAAAATTATTTTTAAAAAAAACCAAAGAGCATGAGAAAAAGAGAGACAAATAATAGTACTGAGAAATAAAATAAAAAAATATTTTTCAATGAGGTTATATAGAAGAAGAATCAGGAATGAATGAGAATATGAAGATTGAACTGTTACTGCAACCATTACTTTTGAAAACATTTGGACGTGTTTTGTTGTTAAAGGGAAGGAAGAAACGGTTTTCAAATAAATTGCTTTAATAATATAATCGTTCATGAAAATGGGGAAGTGAATTTTCTTATATATGGGAAAACGAATTGAAACCAATGTGGAAATGGTGAGGTCAACCACGTGGCGGCTATTGGGAAGAAAAGAGTGACTTTTCTTATATGATAGATATCATTTGATCTAAAGATAAATTTATCTGTGATTCGGTTCAATTTTGGATGATTGATTAAGGAAATTCGAATCAATCCGATTAAACTTCTCACGTTTTGATTTGGATCAGTATTTTGAATATCCAAATTATAAATTATAATTTTATTAACATTATAAAAACACTAATAAATAATAAATTATATAATATATAACATATACTATATTTAAAATAAATATTACAAAATAATAATAATAAATTATAATTGAAACAAATTAAATAATAAAAATTAATAGATTAAATCAAACTAATAAATAATATTTTTTTAAAAAATATTATATAATAATAAATTAACATAGCATAGCATGTTATACTAATAAAAAAATAAATAAGTATAAAAGTATATACATGAGGTTTGATTTGGTTCGATTTAGATCGGTTTTGAAAAATCAATTCGAAATCCGATCTGAACCGATCAATTTTTATAAAATGACATCCAAATACATCAAATAAATTTTTGTTTTTTGTGATTTTCGATTTTTTTGGATCGATTTTCAATTTTTATTTGGATTGGTTTCGATTTGAACACCCCTAGTGTTCGCGTGCTGGTTTGGTGTTTTGAGTGAATCTGATGCCCAATCTCTCTTTCAAACACACGAAACTTTGCTCACAACTAGAATCTCATTCGTAAGTGAAGTCCTTTCTAGTAAGTTTAGTTAATGGTAACGCCAACTGAGAAAAACCTTTTATGAACCTTCTGTAGTACCCTGCCAAACCTAAGAAACTTTTCACTTCTGAAACACTCCTCGGTCTCTCCCAGTTAATCATTACTTCAATCTTTGACGGGTCCACTGCTACACCTCCCTGAGATATAACATGTCCAAGAAACTTGAATTCTGACATCCAGAACTCACACTTGCTAAACTTGGCAAAAAGTTTATTCTCTTGCAGTATCGATAGAACAATCCTTAGATGTTCTCCGTGCTCTTATGGAGTACGAGAATAAATAAGAATGCCATCAATAAAGATAAAAACAAAGTGATACAAATAAGCTTGAAATATCTTATTCATGTAATCCATAAAAACAGCTGGAGCATTCGTCACACCGAAAGGCATCACTAGGAATTCATAATGACCATATCGGTTTCTGAACGCAGTCTTCGGTACATCGGAACTCTTTACACGAATTTGATGATAGCCCGACCTCAGATCAATCTTCGAGAACACACAGGCTTCTTTCAATTGATCCAAAAGGTCGTCTATCCTCGGTAGAGGATACTTGTTCTTGATAGTAACCTTATTTAGCTTACGGTAATCAATACACAATCGCATACCATCGTTCTTCTTCTTTACTGAAATTCTGTGATCAGGTATGAGATGTCCTAAGAGATGTTCCAACACTTAATAGGACATTTGACAAATTTAACCAAAACTTAAACAGCAGGAAAAGTAAACAACACAGAAGTTTGTTAACCCAGTTCAGTGTATAACCACACCTACATCTGGAGGCTACCAAGCCAGGAGGAAATCCACTATTAGTAATATTAATTCTAGACTTAAACCACCCTGTTTAATCTATCACTTAATACTTACCCAATGCAATTTCTACCTAAGACTCACTTAGATAAGAGTACCCTACTCACTCCCCCTCAATCACCCAGTGATCAAGTTTACAAGTTTACTGAAATTGAAGACATCCTTCAAACAAAACAGCTTGATCTTACTTAACAGTTTCAATCAAGTCACAAATGCACTTTTGCTTAAAAGCTCATAAAGTGGTACATAAAAACAACCTGCTATTAAAACACTAGACACCCTATTTGGTCTTCTGAAATTCGTACTCAATTCTATGAGTTTCTGTTGATTAAATAGGTATCTGAATTTTGGGCTTTCTGTAGAATGATCCAGCCCTAATGTGCAGCAACTGTCACCTTGAATTTAGGGTTTGTTACCTCCTATATTCTAGGTGCATTAGGTCTTCTGTTTTAATCTGAATCTTCAATTTAAAACTCCCTACAGATGCGCCTTGTTCTGTTTTTATCCAGCATTAATTAATTCCAGATAGTTCTCCTTAAATATCTCTGATCTGTTAATCAATAATTAATTCTGGTAGCAGGTCTGAGATATCTCAACATCTGTTGGGACATCCTGACAAAACTGAACTTAGTCATTTACACAATGTCCCAACATCTGATGAGACATCCTCAAATAAGTTCACATACTATGTTTGCTAATGTCCTGACATCTGATAGGACATTCTGAACTGAATTTAACATTTCTTGTTTGGTCAAAAATTCTGCCAATTCTTAAACATCTACAAACTCCCCCTTTGGCTAATTTTTGGCTAACATCTTTTCTGGTTTTCAGAGTGCAGCAGAAGTTCTTTTTATCAGAGTATATCATAACTTTTCTGTTGATTCTTATTTGAGATTACTCCCCCTCAAACAAATATGTGTCCAGTCTTGTTGCAACAGAAATACACACTGATTCAGTTCAGACAGAAACAAACAGATCTTTCATTCATTTAAACAGCAATTACATTTGATGTTGTTCTCCCCCTTGGTAGACACAAAATTAGGGGCCAAAGAACTATTATTCAGAATTACTAATCATTGTTGTCATTACAAATGCCTCACATACAATTGATCACTCAGAATCATCACTCTCAGTTCCCTCCTCAACTTCTGTCTCTTCATCAGCTTCACTGTCTTCATCAGTTGCAACATTCTGATCTTCTTCACTTTCCAATCTTTTAATTATTTCTTCAAGCTTCTGCTTTCTAGCTTCAAGTTCTTTGCAGGTGCACTTTAGCTCAGCAATCAAGGCCCTCTTAGAGATTGGATTCTTAGCAGTGGAGGGACCAGCAGATGTCCCAGAAGGTGCTTCAACATCTGCAGCATGGTGACTTAGGAATAATTTGTAATGAAAAGCCAGGGGGCTCTCTCTCTTGCAGACAATGTCCTTCTCAGTTAAAATTCCAGGGTATTGACTTAGAACAATACCACACATCAATGATGGAAAAGCTATTGGTAGCTTTGTTGCAGTAGAGATGGCATGCTTCATAGTCTGATCAAAAATATATTCTCCATAATCCATCTTGGTTTGAGTCCCCACAGCAAAGATGAATCTGGCCAGACCAGTTGAGATTGATGAAGTGTGATTGGTAGGCACCCAGTTTGCAGTTCCAATCCTGTTAAGCATGGCATACTTTCTAGTAAGCATGCTCACAGAGAGCTTTCCCTTCACAGGCCAAGCTTTGACCTGCTTTGCAGTGATCACCTTACAGACTTGATTATCTGTCTTACCTAATTCATTAGGTCCATCTGTTTCTCTTCCTAGATACTCATTGATGATTTGAGGAGAAAACTGTACACATTTACCTCTAACAAAAACTTTTCTAAACTCAGAAGACTTACCATTTGAGCAATCCTCCTGAAGATTCACAATGAACTCTTTGACAAGTAGTTCATAGCAGGGAGAGAGATCTGAGACTGTTTTGAATAGTCCTGCAGCAGAGATGAGGTCTATCAGTTCTGTGCACTCAAGTGCATTGCTACTTAGTTCTCTTTCCAAGGCAACCCTTCTTTGATACACATATTTCCATCTGTTGACACTGGAGACATGATGGAAGGATATGTTGTCCAAAGGAGCTTCTGGGACAGCAGTTGAAACTCTAGCTTGTGCTGGTTTCTTCTTGGGAGGAGATGTTGGGACATCTGATCCAACATCTGAATCTGATGGTGTTGAAGCTTTTCTCTTCTGGGTTTGAACTTTGCTCCATGGTTTTGTTGGACCAAAGATAGCTTTAGCTTTGCCTTTCTTTGAATTAGCCTTATTTTTCTCAGGGATGACAGGTTCAGCTTGCATCTTTCCTTTCCTGGACCTTAGTCTTTTAGCAATGCTGGGTTTCACAGATGCTATGATCTCTGCATCAGAGTCCTGCTCCAGATTGGCCACTGGAGGAGATTGAGCAGCCTCCTCTTCAGCTGGTTGATCAGCAGGGATTTGATCTTCATTTGAGCCTTGAGCCTGTTCTTCAGAGACCTCTTCATCATTTTCATTTGAGACTTTGTCCTTAGATTGTTCAACATCAGATAAGTTCTTTTTCTTATCTTCAGATGTTCCAACATCTGTTGGGACATCTTATTCTGCAGCAGTGTCCTTTGTAGCCTGAGCTGGTTCTTCTTGAGGTGCAGGAATGGTGTTCAAAGGAACAGAGATCCCTTTCACCACTCTTTGTTCAGAAAAGACTTGGTTAACAATCTCCTTGATGGAATCATCAACATATTTGGAGTATCTTGTAGACATGTTAGCAGGAGAGGGAATGCCTTTAGCTTTGCTTCTGATTTGATCTTTACATCTCTTTGGTGTTCTTGCCTTTTTAGTGTGAGAGGCGCTTCCCTTGAGCTCGTCCAATGGTGTTGAAGACATTGGCACAACAGAGATTGGAGTGGCATGAACCACGTCTTCCTTGTTGAGAATTTCCTCAGCTGTTTTAGGGTTTTGAGACATTGTAGAGGAAGAAGGATGAACAGCTTTAGGGTTTATGATTTCTGAAGATTTGAGAGTTAATGTGATTCGCTTGTGATGATGTGATGAGACTCTTGATAGCTGCTTATAAGGAATTACTAAATAAGTAGCCGTTACAGTCCAAATGATTAGGAATGAAATTCCCAAGGATCTAGTCCAGACTAGCTTTACCATCTGGAACTTATGCCATGCAATGTCATATGACATGTTGGCACATCTCATTAACTGCTAAATATCACATAAACATATTCCAAGTTTGCCCCTTAAGTTCTCAAATTGTGTAGCATCCAATGCTTTGGTAAAGATATCAGCTAATTGCAGATCTGTAGCAACATGCTCCAATGAAATCACCTTCTCTTCTACAAGATCTCTGATGAAATGATGTCTGATATCAATATGCTTTGTCCTGCTATGTTGAATGGGATTCTTTGATATGTTGATTGCACTTAAGTTGTCACAATACAATGTCATGACATCCTGTGGGACATTGTACTCAGTGAGCATCTGCTTCATCCAAACCAACTGAGAACAACTGCTACCTGCTGCTATGTATTCAGCTTCAGCTGTAGATAAAGATACACAATTCTGTTTCTTACTGAACCAAGAAATCAGATTGTTTCCTAGAAAGAAGCATCCTCCTGAAGTGCTTTTTCTGTCATCAGCACTTCCTGCCCAATCAGCATCACAGAAGCCAGTGAGAATAGGTTTGCAACCATGAAAGTACATTATGCCATAGTCACAAGTACCATTAACATATTTAAGGATTCTCTTGACTTGATTGAGATGACTGACTTTTGGATCAGCTTGATATCTTGCACAAACTCCTACTGCAAATGCAATGTCTGGTCTGCTAGCAGTCAAGTATAACAAGCTCCCAATCATGCTTCTATATAAACTATGATCTACATTCTCACCCTTCTCATCTTTAGTCAGCTTTAAATGTGTAGGAGCAGGAGTTCTTTTATGAGAAGCATTTTCCATTCCAAATTTCTTCACTATGTTCTTGGAGTACTTGCTTTGTGAGATGAACATTGAGTCTTCCATTTGCTTAACTTGCAGACCAAGAAAATAGGTTAATTCACCTACTAGACTCATTTTAAATTCAGCTTCCATCTGCTTGACAAAATGTTTGACCATCTTATCAGACATCCCACCAAACACAATGTCATCAACATATATTTGTGCAATCATGACATTACCTTCTTCATCTTTAACAAACAGGGTTTTATCAATCCCACCTTTTCTGTATCCTTGCTTGATAAGAAATGTGGTAAGTCTTTCATACCATGCCCTTGGAGCTTGCTTCAGACCATAAAGTGCTTTCTTGAGTTTGTATACATGATTTGGACAGCTTGGATCAACAAATCCTTTAGGCTGTTCTACATATACCTCTTCATTAAGATAACCATTAAGAAAGGCACTTTTCACATCCATTTGAAATAGCTTGAACTTTAATATACAAGCAATTCCCAACAGTAGTCTTATTGATTCAAGCCTTGCTACTGGTGCAAAGGTTTCATCAAAGTCTACTCCTTCAATTTGAGTGTATCCTTGAGCCACAAGTCTAGCTTTGTTCTTTGTAACAATTCCTTGTTCATTTGACTTGTTCTTGTACACCCATTTTGTACCAATCACATTTATGTCATTAGGTCTAGGAACAAGATTCCACACTTCATTCCTTGTGAATTGACCTAATTCCTCTTGCATAGCACAAATCCAGTATTCATCAGTGAGAGCCTCCTTGATGTTTTTAGGTTCTATTTTGGACACAAAACAAGAACCTGAAATCACTTCTCTTGATCTAGTGCTCACACCTCTGTTGGGATCACCAATTATTAAATCTTTGGGATGATCCTTCTGTATTCTGATGGAGGGAGGTTTGCTTGAATCTTCTGACCTTGTATCATTTGGAGTGAAGTTATATTGATCATTCTTTTCTTCAGCTTCAATCTTGATATCAGCAGATGTTCCAACATCTTCTGGGACATCTGTAGGAGCATCATCAATTATCACATTTATGGACTCCATGATAACATTTGTTCTGTAGTTAAATACTCTATATGCTCTGCTGTTTATAGAGTATCCAAGGAAAATTCCTTCATCACTTTTAGGATCCATTTTTCTCCTTTGCTCCCTATCTGCCAGAATATAGCATTTACTTCCAAATACATGAAAATACTTCACAGTGGGTTTTCTGCCCTTCCAGACTTCATATATTGTGGACAAAGTTCCTTTTCTCAAGGTAACTCTGTTATGGATATAGCAGGCAGTGTTCATGGCTTCAGCCCAGAAATACAGAGGTAGCTTTTTAGCATGTATCATAGCTCTTGCTGATTCTTGAATGGTTCTATTCTTCCTTTCAACAATCCCATTCTGTTGAGGAGTGATAGGTGAAGAGTATTCATGATTGATTCCTTCTGAAGAGCAGAAATCTAAGAATTTTTTATTCTCAAATTCCTTTCCATGATCACTTCTAATTCTGATCACACAACTGGATTTTTCCCTTTGTAATCTTTGACATAATTCCTTGAATACATCAAAGACATCTGACTTTTCTTTAATGAAATTTATCCATGTATATCTTGAAAAGTCATCAACCACCACATATGCATACCTCTTACCACCAAGGCTTTCAACTTGCATAGGTCCCATGAGATCCATATGTAACAATTCCAAAACTTTGGAAGTTGTCAGATGTTGGAGCTTTGGATGGGACATCTTGGTTTGTTTGCCTATTTGACATTCACCACAGATTTTGCCATCATCAATCTTCAGTTTAGGGATACCTCTTACAGCATCCATAGATATGATCTTCTTTATGCCTCTGAAATGAAGATGACCTAGCCTTTGGTGCCATAGTTTTACTTCTTCTTCTCTAGCTAGAGAACAAGTTGAAATGGGGCTGAAGTCTAGTGGCTCCCACATGTAACAGTTGTCTTTAGACCTTGCACCTTTCATGATAACTTTTTGCTCTTGGTTAGTCACTATGCATTCAGTTTTTGTAAAGTTTACACTGTATCCTTGATCACATAGTTGACTTATGCTGATCAGGTTAGCAGTTAAACCTTTAACAAGCAGCACATCATCTAGTCTTGGAACATCTTGACAATCCAAGGTTCCAACTCCCTTGATCTCTCCTTTAGCTCCATCTCCAAAGGTAACATACCTGGATGAATGTGACTTTAAGTTTACTAGCAAATTCTTCAATCCAGTCATGTGTCTTGAGCATCCACTGTCAAAGTACCAGTCTTCTTTAGCTGATACTTTCAATGATGTATGTGCTATGTATGCAGTACTTTTCTTTGACCAGATGAGTTGAGATTTCTTTTGATGCCTCTGCTCTGAGTGTTGTTCAGCTGATCTCCAAGCTTGATTGTTGATCTTGTTCTTGTGTATGTGGCTTTGATCAGTCTGAATGTCAGCTTTTGGTCTCCAAACTGTCTTGATTACTTCTGTCTTTTGCTTAGGAGGTTGCTGATTTCTATGCAGCACTTTCTTGGTACCTTCTACTTTCTGCTTGGAAGGTTGCTGACACATCTGATTTGGATATCCATGTAGCTTATAACAGTGAGGTTTGATATGCCCAAATCTTCCACAGTGATGACATCTCCATCTTTGATATTTTTTCTTCATTTTGTTCTTTCCAGAATGTTGAGACATCTGTTGGAACATTATGTTTGTCTTTGTGTTCTGATGTTGGAGCATCTGTTGAGACATCTTGTTTGACTGTATAGTTTTTGAAGTAGTTTTGCTAGAGCTTGCTTCATCTCTGTTATATCCCAGTCCACTTTTGTCCCCTGAATGTTTATTATTGCAGAGAATAGCATCCAGTGTATTTGAGCTGCTGTTCATCATTCTAACAGATTTGGACATATGTTCCAGCTTAGAATTGAGAAAAGTTACTTCACTTTTTAAGGTATCAATGATTACTTGATCACTTGCTTTTTCTTCTTCTAGTACTTCATTCTGCTTCTTTAGCTTTATGACCTCACTGCATACTTCAGTACTTCTCTTGTACAGATCCTTGAAGGCTTGCTCAAGATCTGCATAAGTAAGCTCTTCACAGCTGGAATCACTGTCATATTCACACAGTCCAGCTAAAGCAGCAATGTGCTTAGCTGATTCTTCTTCTGAATCTCCTGAGTCTTCATCAGACCAGGTCACAGAGAGTCCTTTCTTTTGCCTCTTTAAGTAGGTAGGACATTCAAACTTGATATGTCCATATCCTTCACATTCATGGCATTTGACTCCTTTATCTTGACTGGTCTTTTCAGCATACTTTACTCTTTTGTTAGCATCATAAGGTCTTCTGTTCTCAGAGTTTGTGTTTCTTCCACTAGGTTTGGATTTTCCTTCCATTCCTCTGAGAATCTGTTTGAATTGTCTTCCAATCAATGCAAGGTTTTCTGATAAGCTTTTATCATTTGCTGGTTCATCATCTTCTTCTTCATCTGTATTTGAAACCAAGGCAATGCTTTTGTTCTTTTTAGCATGTGTGTCATTCATTCCCATCTCAAAAGTTTGAAGGGAACCAATGAGTTCTTCAGCTTTCATGGAGCATATGTCTTGTGCCTCTTCTATTGCTGTGACTTTCATGTCAAATCTTTTTGGCAAAGATCTGAGAATCTTCCTTACAAGCTTTTCATCAGTCATCTTTTCTCCCAAGGCTCCAGAAGTATTGGCTATATCCAAGATGTTCATGTAGAACTCATGAATTGATTCATCTTCCTTCATTCTCAAGTTTTCAAACTTGGTGGTGAGAAGTTGAAGTCTTGACATTTTTACTTTTGATGTTCCTTCATGAGTTGTCTTGAGGGTATCCCACACATCTTTGGCCAGCTCACAATGATGCACCAGTCTGAAAATATTTCTATCAATGCCATTGAATAAAGCATTTAGGGCTTTTGAGTTGCCTAGTTCTGAATCTTCTTCCTCTTTACTCCATTCTTCTTCAGGTTTCAGAACTTTTGATCCATCTTTGGTGTCTTGGACAGGATGTTTCCATCCAACATTTACTGCTCTCCATGCCCTGTTGTCAAGTGACTTTAAGAATGCAATCATTCTTGGCTTCCAGTAGTCATAATTAGAACCATCCAGTATAGGTGGTCTATTTACTGACCCTATATCTCTGTCCATGTTACAGAATTTGTTTTCCCTAGATCTCACCCAGTATAAACAGGCAGGGTGCCTGCTCTGATGCCAATTGAAATTCTGTGATCAGGTATGAGATGTCCTAAGAGATGTTCCAACACTTAATAGGACATTTGACAAATTTAACCAAAACTTAAACAGCAGGAAAAGTAAACAACACAGAAGTTTGTTAACCCAGTTCAGTGTATAACCACACCTACATCTGGAGGCTACCAAGCCAGGAGGAAATCCACTATTAGTAATATTAATTCTAGACTTAAACCACCCTGTTTAATCTATCACTTAATACTTACCCAATGCAATTTCTACCTAAGACTCACTTAGATAAGAGTACCCTACTCACTCCCCCTCAATCACCCAGTGATCAAGTTTACAAGTTTACTGAAATTGAAGACATCCTTCAAACAAAACAGCTTGATCTTACTTAACAGTTTCAATCAAGTCACAAATGCACTTTTGCTTAAAAGCTCATAAAGTGGTACATAAAAACAACCTGCTATTAAAACACTAGACACCCTATTTGGTCTTCTGAAATTCGTACTCAATTCTATGAGTTTCTGTTGATTAAATAGGTATCTGAATTTTGGGCTTTCTGTAGAATGATCCAGCCCTAATGTGCAGCAACTGTCACCTTGAATTTAGGGTTTGTTACCTCCTATATTCTAGGTGCATTAGGTCTTCTGTTTTAATCTGAATCTTCAATTTAAAACTCCCTACAGATGCGCCTTGTTCTGTTTTTATCCAGCATTAATTAATTCCAGATAGTTCTCCTTAAATATCTCTGATCTGTTAATCAATAATTAATTCTGGTAGCAGGTCTGAGATGTCTCAACATCTGTTGGGACATCCTGGCAAAACTGAACTTAGTCATTTACACAATGTCCCAACATCTGATGAGACATCCTCAAATAAGTTCACATACTCTGTTTGCTAATGTCCTGACATCTGATAGGACATTCTGAACTGAATTTAACATTTCTTGTTTGGTCAAAAATTCTGCCAATTCTTAAACATCTACATTTACCAACAAAACAGAAGCTCTCCACGGTGAAACACTTGGTCTAACAAAATGATTCGCCATCAAATCCTCGAACTGATCCTTAAATTCTCTTAACTCAAGCGGTGCCATCCGATAAGGGGAACAGATATAGGAGCCGTCCCCGGTATCAGGTCAATTGAGAATTCAACTTCCCTCATCGGAGGTAAGGAAGTGACATCCTCGAGAAAGACTTCAGGAAATTCACAAACTATTGGAATATTCATAACTTGTTGACCATTACTATCCTCTTTAGTAAGGACAAGCAAAACAAATTCCTCTTTTTCAAACAAAAAGTTTATCATTCCAACCGTACCTTCCAAGATTGTCGTTAACACATCTTTCGGAGGCGCTTCCACGGATGGAATGCGGATCAACTTCTCTTCACACCCAATAAACACAGAATTAGCAGACAACCAATCCATTCCCAAGATAACATCAACTTTCTTAAGGGGAAGACAAATAAGATCGATATGAAAAACTCTACCATCCACGGACAAAGTACAATTCTCACGCATAAGAGGTGTCTCAACGATTTCATCCATAGCGGTAGTGACCACCATAGGAGGAGACAAGGGAAAAACTCGCAACCCAAGTCGCTTCATACAACTAGTAGACACAAAATAATGTGTCGTTTCACAATCAAATAAAACAAGACAAGGATGTTCACTAACAAGGCATGTACCCGCAATAAGAGAGTTGTCGGCTTTAGTTTTTCTAGCATCCATGGTATACACCCTTCCTTGAACTTGATTCTTTGGCTTGGTACAATCTCTTAACAAATGACCCACTTCATTACAATTGTAACACCTTAATCCTCCATCTCTTTGGCACCTACCAAATTGACGTTTGTTACATATCTTACACAGGGGTGGAGTGTTAGGTCCAACACTTTGAACTTGTTTCCCTTTGAAAGGGTGAGGCCTTGGCCTAAAAGGTTAATTAGTCCTCCCACGGTCACCTTGAACAACTTTTCTAGCACTTGCTTCAGCTTGCACCTTCATCAAACTATGATCAGCAATATAGCATTGTCGCAACATTTCAGAATAAGTAGTGAACTCCCTCTAAGAGACACTATGTGAAATCTCGACCCTTAGTCCAAACAAAAACTTATCAATCTTTCACTTTTCATCCGGAGCATACATAGCCTGTCTAAAGTAAGTCGCCATGTCTTCAAACTTTTCTGCACAACTGGCCACAATCATGCTTCCTTGTCTAAGCTACTGAAACTCAAATTCCTTCTGGGTCCTCAAAGAACTTGGAAAATACTTCTCCATGAAAGTTGTCTTAAATTGTTCCCACACTTTCGGAACTCCTTGCACAATCATAAGATTAGAATCACTCTCCCATCATCTAGCTGCAAGACCTTTCAACAAATGTGACACAAAAGTCACCTTATTCTCTTCACTGCACAACACGATCTGAAAGATTCTCTCCATTCCAGTTATCCATTCATGAGCTTTAAACAGATCCAATCCACCATGAAATTCTTGAGGATTCATGCAGAAGAAATCATGGAAGTTCCACCTTCAGTTTCAGAAACGACCACCTGAGGATGAAGACCTTCATTCATCTAGTGCATCATCTCCTGCATAAACTGGTTTTGTTGTTGCTGCATTTGCTGCATGAACTGAAATAGAAGAGCATTCCCTTCCTCACCCGGCTGATCACTAACAGGAGGAGTGACACTAGGCCGACCACGAGTTCTATGTCCACTAGCCATACCCCTAAATGTCATCAAAACAGGATTAAGTTGATCAGGCTCAATACCATAAACATAACATTTAGTTCTACAACAAGATTACGTATATGAACAGAAAGAAACACTTATAATATTTCAAGGCTAGGTCGAGGATATGACCTGCTCTGATACCAACTGTAATACCCATATATAAAAGACATACATCAAAACATATTTTCCATATATAAATTTAAGTTTGGTACTGAAATACAACAAGTTCTTAGTAACACAATGCATAAATATAGCCATTACAACATAAGGTATTAGTACAAAAAGGCTATAAATAATACAAGATCTTCAAAATAAAAAGTCGAAGAACTAGATCTGAAGATCTCAAAAGTCCACAGGGGAAGAAAGCCAACAAACAAGCAAAGACAATCAAGTATCCTTATCTGTACCCTTTGCGGAACCTGAAGTACCTGAAATAACAACATCAACATGGGGTGAGATAAAACATCTCAGTGAGTTCCCTATCTTAGAGTTCTATCGGCTCTAAAAGGTTTGAATCGAAACATTACTCAAGTTGGGGAAAAACCTAGACTTCGAGTTCACATAACAACTAGAGACATCAAGGTAAAATAAAATGGAGCACACAAGGTGCTTTTAGGAATCTTTCCCCGCCCAACCATCTCTTATGGCAAGCAAGTACGGGTCACTCGATCCTTAACGTGTAGATAACTTTCCTCACCCAACCATCTCTTATGGCAAGCAAGCACGAGTCGCTCATCATCTATCAAAGGTACTTTCCCCGTCTAGCCATTTCTTATGGCAAGCAAGCACGGGTCACAACACCTTATCACAAAGTAACTTTCCCCTCTCAACCATCTCTTATGGCAAGCAAGCATGGGTCATGGTTACTTATCCTAATGGGTAACTTTCCCCGCCCAACCATCTCTTATGGCAAGCAAGCACGGGTCAAGGTTACTCCATTAAGAGATTCAAATCCACAGATTAATTATGCCTCACCAACTGTCACATACAAGAAGATCTCAACACGAGCCTAAACATAAATTAATAAGGATTATAACACAATGGGAACACAACCTCCATCCACTCACAACTACTTAACACAGGGATACCAATTCAGGTATCGGTGTTTAAGCATTGTCATGTCTCTAACATTGTTCCGTATCAACCTAGGGTAAACCTAACTACCTCACAAGTTATACCTTTTATTTCCTTTAGTTTACAAATTCCCTAACTTAGCATACTTACGGTTCATACGAAAAGTCGGGTAAAAATACTATTTCTCAGCATCATAGGATAGTATATATTTTTAGCTTCAAAACGATATGTGGATCGCTAAAAACGGATGAACGAAACAAAAGTTATGAATTAAAACACACAAAACAAAAGTTCCAGGTCTCGCTAAGCGAGTAAGTCCCTGTATTTTACCTTCCCAAAAATTTAACCTACTCGCTAAGCGAGCTCTACGAAAACCAGAAAAACCAGTTTCGAACAACACTTCTCCAAAAGGCATAAACTCAACAAAACTATCACCAACCAGAGGGACCAACCACCAATCATGTATATAATCATATATTAACCAACATACTTCGATTTTCTCGAGTTTTTAACCGTTTAAACTTTCAATTTCTAAGATTTTCTACAAACCCTAAAAATCATAAACTCTAAAACTCAACCAAAAACTAAAACAAAAGTTTCTATCTAAGAACCCACCTCGAGAGATGAAGATTGACGGAGAAAATGAGTCGATTCGACGGACGGATGATGAAGAATGGTGGATTTGAGTTCTAGGTTTCACTTCTCTTCTCTTCCTCTTCTTTTCCTCTTTTCCTTCTTTCTTTCTCTACTAACTTTCTCATACAATGAGAAAAGAAATATTATATTTCTAATATAACAAAATATCTATCCAATTGGGTCCAAAAAGAGGGTATCCAAAATTTCTCTAAATCCACAATTTTATAAAACCTCTGAGTCAGCTAACATTGGTTAATATAAATAAGTCCCGCTGATTGCTCTAATTAATTTTCTTAAAATCGCTCAGGGCAATTTGGTACCTTATTGATATCAAAAATATAATTCATAGCATTAAATAAATTACGGGGTATTACGTTACCAATGAGTTGAAGACCCATAGAGAATCATACACACGACTTTACATAAAGAAAGAAAAGTTTTATGCAATTTATAAGTCTATTGTTCATTGCATTAGTGGACTAGCAACAAAGAAAAAATGGACGTGTTTCACTAAAATGGGTCATCTCATAGCAAGTATGTATGATATAGTATGTATTGATCTTAATTAGTTACAAGATACAGTTTCTAAAAAATATTGTTTCCACTGCGCACCGCCCGACCTCAAAATCCAAATTATCGTATTATGTGTATTGGGTAGCTTTCAAAAACGCGACACTTTATTCAAGTTTATCTAAAACTGGGATGCCTTATATCACTTACATCACTAAAATGGACAACTTATTCTACAACAAAAGTCGAGATTTGGCTGAACCATTTTCTGTAAAGGATGCAAGAGTTCACCAAATTGAACGAGAATCAAATAAATAAAAGTCAAATGATGTACCACCCATTAATATAGATTTAGCCGATGACAAATGTTTAAATTCATTTTAGTTTTTCATCATCAATTAAGTGTATGTAATTGTGTGTTAATATTAATAAAGTGTAATATATACAATTTCAAATATTCTAATACATTTTGATGTTTGCAAAAAAAAAATTGTTCATTTTCCAAACAAAACACACAAGTACTATTTTCTGTCCGACTCAGGAGAGGGTCTGGAGACACATCTGCAGAATAAGATAATAGAGTGATACCAGAAATGTATCTCCAAAACATCCACTAATACATGATAGAAATTTTTAAGTTCATATTTCACTACAACTTCTTTAAATATAGGCTCTTATTTTTTTATTTCATACAAACAGAAAATACCGCATATGTCACAAATAAACATCATCTAGTATGTCAAAAATATCTCATTTTTCAACGCGACATCTGGGAAAAAATTTAAAATCAACGAGTACACCTCTTTTCCAGATCTACAATACGAAGTGCTAAATATCCCACCTTACGAATATAATCGAAAATTTATGAATCTCGAGTACCGTTCACCGTCGATTAACAACGAAAGCAAATTTGAGTTCAACAACTATGAGTTCAAGGTAGATGCAGTTGTAAGGGCTGTGTGGAATACATTTTTCCATTTCAAAATAAAAGTTCTGATCGAGGTGGAAGCGACGATTTCAAGATCGGTTGAAGAAATTGTAAAAATATTGAAGCGTCCACCTAAATATTGAAATATAATGTATATTTTTATGTTAACATCATCTATGTAATGTTGATTTTATGTTATGAATGATAATTTTACTTGTCAAAATACAACTTTCTGATTTTCTATTACTTGTCAAAATGCATCTCCGGATTAAAAAAAGATACATTTAAAATTGATCCAAAATATAAGTATTTAAAGTGCGTCCGAAAATACATTTCCGAAATTTAGGAACAATTTAGTATTTCATGCCCATTAATATATATAGAGTGTCTTAGAGAAAAAGTAAAAATAAAAAATAAAAATAAAATTGTTAAGGGCTTAAAATTGGATTAATTCGGCCTATCACTTTTGAACTTTAAAAAAAAAAAAACTCATTTTAATTTAGAGAATCGTAGTAGGCGCTCAAAAAAATTCAAATCAGGACCACCGTGTCACAGCGACGGCAACCACCGCCGATTCGCTTCCGAAATGGCGAATGTTGATGAACTCTTATCTTCCATATTCTCAGATATAAACACCTACACCGGCAAAGACCCTCTTCTTCCTTGGCTTCGGTAATCCACACCTCTCTCACACACACTTTCTCTCTGTAGTTCATGTTTTTCAATACTCACTCATTTCAAACACTGCAGAGGGATAAAAAAGTTGAAGGATAATCTTCCCTCAAAAACCCTCAAGGAAAAACTCCCAGAATTCTTGCAGAAATGCGCTCAAACATTCGAGCTCGATCGACGTTACAAAAACGACTTACGCTATATTCGTGTTTGGCTCCAATTGGTAAACTTATCAATCAACCCTTTTACATAAACATAGTTTACGAAAATGAGTTTTGGAAAATGATTATTAGTTTAATTTTTTGCGGTTATCAAGTTGGATTTGGAATTTCTGTGATTAGGTTAAAACAAAGGGATAATGAAATGTTGAATGGTTTTTCCCTTGTAATTTGTAGATGGATTTTGTTGATGACCCGAGCGCGTTACTGAGAACCATGGGTGTTAATTATATTGGAATAAAACGTTGTCAATTCTATCAAGCATATGCTCTTTACTATGAGAAGAATAAGAAGTATGATGAAGCAGAAAAAATGTACCATTTGGGAGCTAAGAAGTAAGTTTCTGCTCTATTTATGCGCCCTGTAGTGTTTTGATGCTTGTTTTCTAGAAGTAGGGTTAGAAATTCATTCGATCATGCTTCAAATCAAACTTGGTTCATGCACTGTTTTCAAGTTAGAAGTTTGACACAGGGAATGACTATTTAGTTCTTTGACAGTTTTAGGATGCTTTTTTGTTCAAAATCTACATAAGTCATATTTACCTTGCTTGCCCCTATTGTTGAATCAATTGTGTTATACTAAACAACAAATATATATATAGTCACCACTAGTGAAGTCAAGATCGAGTGCTGGATCGTAACATCTTAAGATCTTACGTGCCAAGGATGCTTGAGAGTGCTACGATCAGAGAAAGATCGTTTTCGTTGCCGGTGTGGTCAAGATCGAGCTTTTTGAAGCAAGATCCTAAAAGAAAACGTGCTAGACCTTTTTTTATTGGGCTGAATTATAATTTTCATATCTTTGTGTATGTGTGTGAATATATATGAAATTACCATTTTTCCTTTTGGTAGGATCTTATTTGCTGTGCTAACGATTCAAATTTTATGATCTTTCACAAGCTGACTGATCCTACCTAAGATCTTGTGCTTGACTACATTGACCACTCACACCTACATGAAGTTGATGATTAATCAGTTTCATCATTTAGTTGTACATGTGAAAATTATGATTAACCATGTCTAAATTCATGGATAATTTAGTTAGATTGGTGGTTATATGAGTTTCAACATCTGTTATATCCATTAACCATTTACTGAATGTAATTTACTACCGATTTGAATTGCATTAACCACTTACGAAATTGTCAAGAAAGTTGTCTAAATTTGGTTGTACAAAAATCATTTCTCTTGTTGATTATAGCCTTGCAGAGCCCGTGGATGAAATGCAGAAATCTTATGAACAATTTCTTCAACGCATGAAACGTAAGAAGAAAAATCAGGTAGTGACTAGCTTTCATCCATGCTGTTTTTGGTATCCATTTTGTTATTCTTAGTACTTGGTGCATTAAGTGTAGCCAATTTGATTTTTTTTATCATACTACATCAGGAAATGAGAGGTTCTGATAAACATTTAAAGGCTAAAAATGATGAGAACAAGAGATTTCGAGGTGAGCATACAGTTGTAGTCAACAAGTTTGTTGACACTGCCATGGACGGAAAGTCTGAGGCAGAAAATGCTTGTCATAATGGACTAGTTGACCCTACAATAAATATGAAGGAGGCTATGAATGCCATTAACAGCATGTTCAGTGAGCCACTGGAGACCGTTCCTTTGGCAAGGAAATCACATAAAAATGAATCAAAAGAAAACCGCAGTACAAAGAACAACTTTGAAGTTTTTGTAGACGAAAACTTGGACAATGAAATCAAACCAAGTGGTTCCTCATCGCATCAGCAAAGGACTGAAGCTGGCAAGCCTCACCAAGAAGCATTCCAGATATATATTGACGATGAAAGACGTTCTGAAGGTTCTACTTCATCAGCTTCAAAAGTAAATGGCTCTGTTTTCCCCCGACCTAAGGACGTTCCTTCTGAAAAATCTAGTGATATGGATGCACAAAGGTCTCGGAATTCAAAGTTCAGAGAGGATACGGTTGTTCGCAGATTTGTTGGTTCTGCCATTTTGGATGAACCAAAGGTGGAAAATGTTTGTCACAACGGTTTAGTAGACCCTACAGTCAACATGAAGGAAGCAATGAATGACATAAATAATATGTTTGGGGAGCCAATAGATTTTGTAAGGAGAAAAAGATCAGTGAAGGAGAAGGCACCGGTGAACAACAGCAGAAAGGAACTCTGCGGGTTTTCAATCCTTGCTGATGATGATGATGACCTTGAGCAGAAACAACATCCTCCACTACCAAAATTGCCTAGGAAGTCAAAGGAATCTGATTTGTTTGAGCCAACTCTCCACACAAAGGAAGCCATGGATGACATTAACAAGATGTTTAATATGCCTCTGAATTTGTAGGAACAAAGTGTTTTTGTGGATGCATATCTTCCTGTTTCCTCCTTTGAGACTATTGTGAGGGTTGAATTAATTCACTCCCTCTTCAGGTGGATTTTGTTTTGGAAAATGCTTATTCTTACTAGAGAAGTTTGGCAAGAAACACAAGAATGCTAGGCCGCCACCCACTCTACCATGTACGGTCAGCCAGGATCTAATTGGTCAAATATCATTTTTTATGCATTCTTATCATTTGTAACAGATAGCAGTGTTATTTAATTTTCACAAGATTCGATTCAGAGACTTCGCTCGAGTGTTTTGCCGAGTGCCAATTCTAATTTGTATTTTGTAAGCAGAATTGTCTTGATTTTGTGTGGCATAATCAAATGGAAGGTTTCATTTCGTTACTTATGACTTTTATAAACTTTGTATGCTTATGGAACTCAAGCTATAGAACAGGCAAAAACTCATTAGAAACATAACAAAAGATACAATTTAAGATTGAAAACTTAATACAGGTACAAATCTTAGAAACAACATAATAATAGTCAAAGAATCACAATGATTGGTGAAGGGCAATTCATAATTTTCTGAGAAATTAGTAGTGAGTCTTTGAGCAATCTGGAGGATGGAAAGCCAAGGGACCAGCAGCATATATAACAGCCTCGTACTTGCTTCCATGCAACCTCTTGCTCTCATAACGAAGTGGAGATCCATTCAAACCATAATTAACATTCGACAAAAGAACGCAACTTTCAAGAGGAGACCAAAGAGGCTTCACAAAGCAAGAGTGAAGTGGATGATCTAATATATAATGCTGCATCTTGAACCCTTCTAGTGGTGCATAGAGGTAACCATTTTTGTCTGTTTCAAACACTTTGAAGAAGCTAACATGATTTTTGTGGTTTTTGCAGGTGATGCTTACTTTGGCTGAAGGAATTGGCTTGGCTCCAATTAGAGACCAAGTTCCTGAATGCTCACAGGTTTGACAGTAGACTGTAGTTTCCACAACTACATCTATTTTCTTCTCTGTAGTGTATGGAACAATTTCACTAGCTTGTGTGTAAGTAAAGGCTATAAGGAGAAGTAAGAGGGAAATGCTGCTGTTGAAGTTTCTGCCAGCCATTTTCTCAAAGGTTTAAGGGAGGAGAAAGAGGTAGAGACAATGGTTACTTATTGAAGAAAAACGTTTGATAAGTTGATATATATAGTAGATAATAGCTCATTGAGTATATTGGGGATCAACGTGCATTCCATTATGTTGACAATGGATTTCATATACTTTATATAATATTTAATCTATATACGTGAAGGCCACCTTTTTATGTACATGTATATTTTCTTTGCTATATCAAAATACATATGATGTAATATTGTAGATAATAATATTGGCTCAACTGCAAACTCGAATTTACTGCAATGAAAAAGGTTTAAATGTTCTTTCAAAATGAATATTCATCCAAATCTCATTAAAAAGTGAAAAGAAAATAAAAAAGTAAGAATATGAAGAGTTAGTTTCAATTTTTTTCAGCACAATATTTTTGGTGTACTTATGGTTTAAATATTGTGACCCACGGTAGGGATGGCAGGCAGACCCAAACCCACGGGTCCATCCGCACCCGAACCCGAGTCAACGGGTGAAAACCTGATTTGACTGAGTTCGGGTTCGGGTGTCATCCGATATTTCGGGTGCGAGTTTGGGTAGTGTGAAACCCGCATCCGAAATCCGAAACTACACTCGTTTAGACTTTAATTTTAATTGTATATTTTAATTATATACTTTAATTTTAATTTTAATTGTAGATTGTAGAATTTAATTTTAATTATAATGTTAAGATATTGAAGACCTTAATTTTAATTATAATTAGGGGTGTGCAAAATATTCGGTTGTGTGCAAAATTTTAATTTAAATCTTATTTTGTAAGCAATAATATTATAATAGTAAATAGAACTTATAATCTTTCTTATAATTAACTAAGTAATATATATATATATATATATATATATATATATATATATATATATATATATATATATATATATATATATATATATATATATATATATATATATATATACTTGAAAACTAATTAAATTTTTTGAAAAAAAATTAATTTTGTGTTTTTGTTACGGGTTCGGGTTTGGATGGAAAAATATGAACCCAACGGGTGTGGGTGTGGGTGTTATTTTGCCACCCGAATAGCCTTTAGGCTTGGGTGTTGATTTCGGATGCGGGTTTGGGTAGTGTGAAACCCGCACCTGATCCGACCCGTTGTCATCCCTACCCCCACGGTGAAGTAAGGTGGTGGTTTGAGTCTCATTCTCCTACTTATATTTATGGTCGCTCTTATTTGTTTTAGGAGTAATTCTAAGACGATCACTCTTACTTAGGAATCTGAAATGTGATGGAAGACAATTCAACAATGTGTGTGAAATAAGAAATGTTAGAGGTTGTATTCGTCTTTGTTGGTAAGGGTGGGTTGCATCGTGATTTCACCAAGGTGGGTCCTTCCTTGGACTGGGAAGTGCTTTCCTTGGAAAGATACAAAAGTGTATGTAGCAAGTATAAGCGGCGTGTCACTCTTCTTCTCGAATGTTTGTTTTATTTGATAAGTTTATGCCTTTCTTTCAATGACTTTGAGGTGGATGATCTGAATCATCTAGTGATTTCCCCTCGTAATTGTATTTGGTGAGTCGGGCTTATGTTAAAGTTTTCAAGTATTCGTGTGAGAACAAGAAAATTGTGCAGACCTTGACACTATTTTCCCACCTTTTTAACGTCCAACGTTGTTCGGATGACTCAGCAGGGGATAAACATGCTCTCCCTTAGGCAGGGCCATAAGATGTTCGAGGTATATTATGATAACGTCAAAGTTTTCAAAGACCGTTACTACATGGTTATCCACTTACCAAGGTGGACCATGTGATTATGTGTGACATTCAACTTGGGGTGCCTCCAAATGTACAAATATGTTTCCAATGTTTTGGCGTTAGAGCCACTTCTTGGCTATGGTTGGGTATTGTCTACCTTCAGTATGACTTGTCTTAGAATGATACTTGTCTGAAGAGGAAGTTAGTGGTTACCTTTTAGAAAAGTTTGGGCTTCGACGACGTCGTAGCTTTAGGGGGGGCTAAAGAAACAAAAGAAGAGGTGTATTAAGCACACTTGCTGGCGGAGACCGTCACTAGAGAGGAGGGGTGTGTTTAGTGAGTAACATATTTATTTTATGAATTTCTTTATTAATTCCCTAGTGATGGTTTCCCTAAATCTCTTGATTTCTTGCTTATAGAAAATATGAGGTGTCACAAAACAATGTTTCAAATGAAGATGACGCCTAGGGTCACCCATTCGCTTGCGGAAGCTATCCATATGTCTTCTAGGAGAAAAATTCCAAGCATGTGGAGATCTTGTCTCTTCTAATCTTTCTACCCCGGATATGATGGGGGAGTCGTGTTCTTTCATTCATCCTATGGTGGTAGGTGTCTACTCTTTCCGTCACATATGATATGTGGCCATTCTTCCAAGGGGTATTCTCTTTATATGCCTTTTGGGAGGTGGTAGAACGTCAATAAACCCGTATAACTATGTAAGATTTGAGAGGATCTAGTTCTGAGAGATGTTCAACCTTGACCTTGGGAAAATTGTCGTCGTTACTTGTGGCCTGCCCTAGTCTCGGACGATTAGGGAACTTCAATCTTTTATCTCCGAAGAGGATTATGCTTATTTTTCAAGCAAGGTTGAGATTTTTTGTCAAGAAGATCTGGAAGAAATGTGGTATCAACTATGTTAGACATCACATGTTATAGCATTTGGTGCCGCCTGTTTACTATGTTTTTAGTAAACAATTACGAGTTTAGTTCACTTAAAAGATTAACTCAAAAAATCTCAAACACAATTAGTGTAAAGAAAATATACAATGAAAAGTGCATGATTTGGATTTAAAACGCTTGGGGTAATAAATCCATTGAATGCAAGTAGTAAAATTTAGATAAAGATAAAAAAGAAATAATTAAAGCAAGCAAAGTAATTGGTTAATTGTAAATGCTTGAAATACAAAAGGATTTGCATTAAATTTAAACAGTGGACACAAACTCACATTTCTCACAAACTATTTCGCTCGACATGATCATGGAGGAGAATTTGAAAATCAACCATTTGAAATATTTTGTGAAAAACATGGAACTATCCCTGAGTTCTCTTCTCCTAGAACTCCACAAAAAAATGGAGTAAATTTCTAGAACCATGATTCATGAAAATAATTTACCCAAGTACCTGTGAGAAGAAGTTGTAAATACAACATACGACTTCTACACAAAATTATGTTGTATGTTGTTTAAAGTATGTTGTTGTTGATAAAAGTTGTATGTTGTTGATGAATTTGTTTTTGGTGAGCTATGTTGTATGTTGCTGTTGATGATTTTTTTTGTTGAAAAAATTTCTATGTTGTTTAAGATATGTTGTTGATGATAAAATTTCTATGTTGTTGTACATTTCAACTTTCATTCCATTCATTCAACATATCATAGAAGATGAGTTTATTATATCGTATATGGGTTGAGTATTTTTCCAACCCCTTACTGAATATATATAACCTTCAAATTGAATTCTAAAATTATAATATGAGTAATTAAGTTATATTAGAAAGCAACTTATACTAATAAATGTTTTACGAGCATTTTGTAGCGTATTATTTGTATATTGCTCTTTAATAGTTAGAACTTGATTCAATACTTCTACTTCTTTAGTTACACTTCCTTCACCTCTAATTTTGTCTACAAAGTAAATAATAATTTCCAAAAAGAATTAGAGGTGAAGTGGGTGTTATAAGAAGAATTAGAATCATTGAAAAAAGTTATAATCGTTAAAGCGCAAAATGCGGATAATGGGTTGTAAAAAGCTCGTACAACATTGATTAGTGTAACTTGTTCTTCTAATATACAACTTAATTTGTCATATTATGGATTTTTAACTCACATTGAAAGATTATATTTTTAGTGAGTAGTTGGTTAAATAAGCATTCCACATAAGTTATAATAAACTCAAATAAGCATGTCATCGCGGTTGGAATTGAGGACCGTAGTGAAAATTTGTGCGCTAAGTCTTTCACCAAGGTTGGTATATAGAACTGCGGTGAAAAGTATTGAAGTCTGTAAAAATCCTGGCAGTGGCATTGGATATCGAATCCCTGACCTCAACCTTTTACTACGGTTGTCTAATACAATTGAAGTGGTATGTTACGCGCTACTTTCTTTTTTCCACGACTAGTAGCCCGTTATGGTAAAAATGGCACATACAACCACACCTTACTTTACCATGAACTACCGTCCGTGGTAGAATCGTTCTCCCAACTGTGGTAAGATATGTATTATGTAGTAGTGATACCACCCCGTCCATCAAATATTAAGCAGTATTATAATAGGGTGAGGGAGGATAGTATAAGGTTTAAGGGTAACAAGATAAATATTAACTTCTGGAGTGACAATTTGTTGGGTGAGCCACTTAGTGAGATTATGAACATTGAATTTCACACCCGGACTAGGTTGTCTACTAGAGTTAGTCACCTGATTGAGGGTGGGAGGTTGATTATTTCCAACCTAATCTCAAGTGAGAATCCGAACATTGCTTTCCGGATTCATAAATTTACATTCCGATGGACAACCAACTACAACACCTATTAGTCTAGAGGCACGCAAGCAATGGTACCCTTTAAATGAAAACAGTGTACAAATATCTGGAGGATACCCAATCTTCCCTCATATAGGAACAAATTATATGTTAAGACTTGATTCATCCCTCGATGTCCTTCACTTTGTAGAGACTAATTCACAAAAAGCTTTCGTGTGATTTGGACCTGCAGGAACGTGGTTGTAATCTGGCTTCAATGTGTAGCCCATGCA
Source organism: Lathyrus aphaca (assembly GCA_963966055.1). NCBI lineage: Eukaryota > Viridiplantae > Streptophyta > Magnoliopsida > Fabales > Fabaceae > Lathyrus > Lathyrus aphaca. Next base: position 202,412,092 of record OZ014524.1, read on the forward strand.
ATAATCACAGAGTCTTCATCCCATATTGTATTCGAGTGTTAGTTTTCACTATCTATTTGGAAATAGATCCTTACCATATTTGGGATTCAAATCTTACCAAAGTCTGGTGAGGATCTTCTACAGATAACCAACCTAGGATGGCATCCCAAACTTAAAGACATGACCATGGAAGCTTAGTCGCATACCGTATATCATATTTGGCTTGCCATAAATGAGAAACCATTCAACAATTCTTCAATTAGGATTCAGTTCATCGTGGAAGTCATTTTGGTACATACTAAGTTTAGCTACTCCCTTTCATAGGGATAGTTTGAACATATCACCTTAGAGCGGACATCTTGGATAAATTGCAAATTAAGTTGAAATATAAAAGGGCTCCAAAAAAATTATTACCGTTTTTGGAAAAAACAAAATCGTGGTGGGACGAAAATCAACATGGTTGGTTTCGTTAGAGGTAAATTAGATGTAGGTGGCACCGTTGTAAGGGATTATCAGGGGGAATTCTTTGGCACTTTCTAGGCGAACTTCAGACAGATACTTTGGGAGGCAAAACTCCTTTCTATTATGGTAGCGTCAGAGCTTGCGATGGTTAAAGATTGGTCCAAAGTATGGGTAGAAATAGACTCCCAAGCCATGTTAAATGCTTCAGGAATGAAGATTTAATGCCATGAGATGTCCAAAACAAATGGGATAACTGCAAGCATCTGCATAGTTTTTAGTGTTTCACTCATATATGTAGAGAATGAAATAAGTGCACGAATAGGTTTGCTAATCAGGATCATGAATTGTTGGACATTATTTGGTGGGATGAGATTCCTCATTTCATTATAACAGACTTCTTATAGAATAAATTGGAGTTGCCTCAATATCAGTTTGCTTAATTTTTCTAGCGGAATGGTGGCTAGATAACCACTATGATGGGTTATGCACTTATATTTAGCATTAGTTCTTTATTTATTTATTTTGAATTGATTCACTATGGCCACACTACGCCAAAATTGAGTTTTGACAGCGCAACACAGATAGCGCTTTGATGCAAAAGTGCTCTTATATGTTTTTAAAAAATTCGCTCAATAAAAGTGTTTTTAAAGAGTAACCTTAGAAAGTGCTTTTAAAAAGCACTGCTAAAGGTCCATCTTACAGGTAGCCTTAAGAAAGCGCTTTTTAAAAATCGCTCTCTAAGGTTCAATTATTAATTAAAATATATAAAACTTTCAGAATCACAAAAATGGCAAAAGGGGGTAGAACCCACACCCTTGAGGTTCCTGAAAAGAATATAATTATTTTTAATATATTTTTATGTTATTTTTCAATTAATTATTTAAACACTCAAAAAAATCATTTTTGAATAATTTTTTCACATAATTCACTCATACGTTCAAAATATTATTTTCACAAAAATAACAAAAAATATTAATATTTGATTAATTTTAAATATTTTAAAGAATTTTAAATAATAATAATAATAATATTTGATTAATTTCTTTAAAATATTAGATTAATTTCTTTAAAATATTTTAAAGAATTATTTAATTAATATTAAATAATAATAAATATTAAAAATAATATTATTCTTTAAAATTATTTATTATATTTTAAAGAAATTAATCAAATATTATTATTATTTAAAATTCTTTAAAATATTTAAAATTAATCAAATATTATTATTATTATTATTTAAAATTATTTAAAATATTTTAAAGACATTAATCAAAGAAATTAAAGAAATTAATCAAATATTTTCTTTAAAAAAAATTATTATTTGATTAATTTAATATGTTCTAAAGAAATTAATCAAATGTTTTCTTTAAAATTCTTTAAAATATTTAAAATTAATCAAATATTATTATGATTTAAAATTCTTTAAAATATTTTAATAGAATTAATCAAATATTTTAAAGAAATTAATCAAATATTTTGAATGTATGAATAAATTATGTGCAAAAAATTATTCAAAAATGATTTAATTTGAGTGTTTAAATAATTAATTGAAAAGTAATATAAAAAAATATTAAAAATAATAATATTTTATTCAAGAACCCATATATATTTATCTTTGCATTTTAATTCATGGATGTATGTAATACCCCGTATTTAATTAAATGCTCTGGATAATGTTAATTACAATTAATAGGGTTCCGGTATACTTTGGGAGTTTCAATTTAAAATAACTAGAGCAGCTGACGAACTTAAATTAATTAATATTATCTGACTCAGAGGCTTTATTAAATATTCGACTCATAGACTTTTTGGATACTCTCAATTTTTGACCCATTAGTTAGTCTTACTAACTAATGGTATAAGATCTCATTTCTCTTCTTTTCTCATTTATATATAGAACAAGGATTTTAGAAAGAAAGAAAGAAAATGGAGGAGAATAAGAGAAATTGGGAAGGAAGAAGGAAACTTATGGAAGCTCAAGAACTAGGATCATCATTCTTCTTCATCATCTTCATCAAACTCCTCGTCGTTGTAGAGGTGGATTCATAGCTAGAAACTTTTGCTTTTAGTTTTGGTTGAGTTATAGGGTTTATGAGTTTTAGGATATTTTATGGAAAAATCTTAGAATCGGTAAAATAAATGGTTGAAAACCGATAAAAATGAATGAGTATACTGATATTAAGTGTATGAACCTTTGTTGGGTTTGTTTTAATGTTTGTTGATGTTTTGATGGAGTTTTGGAAGGTTTCTATTTTCTGAAAACGTGTTTTCCAGCTTCTGGTTCTGGTTAACCGGTTAGCCCAGTGTGTTAACCGGTTAACGCAACTGTTTATACGCTTTTGTGTTCTGTTCTGGTTTGGTTAACCGATTAACCCAGGACGTTAACTGGTTAACGATGTAGCCTTGAGAAAATGTTTTATTTTCCAAACTTTGAAAATCCATAACTTTTTACTCGATTATCCGATTTAAGTGTTCTTTATACCATTTGAAAGCTAAAATTATGTACTTTCACATGATGCCGAAAAATATTTTTTTTACCCGACTTTTCTCATTAACTGTGATTATGTTAGTTAGGGAATTGTGGAAGGTATGCTTAATCACGAGGATTAGTTAAGAGTAGAGGCGTGAGATTATTGTGAGAATTGTCTAATGGTGGTAATTGAACTAAAATGTGAGAAGTATGCAATTGAAAAATATATAATTTAAAGGTATCAAGAATAGTGAAAGAGTGAGGAAACCTTATCTTAAACTAATTGAATGACCTAGTATTGTGACTAGGAATTGAAGGATGGTATAACTTGTGAGGTAAGTAGGATTAACCTAGGTTGATACAAACTGTACCAGAGACGTGACAATACTTAGGCGTCGATACTCGAATAATATCTTCGGGCTAGATAGTTGTGATAAGTTGGAAGTTTGCTTCCTTCGCATTATAATCCTAATTTAATTATATCTAGCTCGTGTCGAGGTCCCACGAGGTAGGACGGTCGGGGAGATATAATTAATATGTGGATTCGAATCCCTTAATGGATGACTGTGACCCGTGCTCTTCTTGGTGTGGCTGCGTGGGGAAAGTATCCATTAGGATAAGTAACGAGTGACCCGTTTCGAGATCTCCGTGTGTGGGATGGTCGGGGAAAGTTACTTTGTGGTAAGGTACTGTGACCCGTGATGAAGTTCCCTTGTGTGGCTGGGCGGGGAAAGTACCTTAGGTAGATAATGAGTGACCCGTGCTCGTCCTTGTGTGGCTGGGCGGGGAAAGTTATCTACAGGTAGATAATGAGTGACCAGTGCTCGTCCTTGTGTGGTTGGACGAGGAAAGTTATCTACACGTTAAGGATCGAGTGAATCGTACTCGTCTTCTACGGCTATGGCTGGGCAGGGAAAGATGCCTCTAAGCACCTTGTGCATACTCCGTTGTGTTTTACTTTGATGTCTCTAGTTTTGTGTGAACTCGAAGTCTAGGTTTTCCCCCGACTTGAGTTGTTGTATATTGACCCCTTTAGAGCCGAGAGAACTCTAAGATAGGGAACCCACTGAGATATTGATATCTCTCCCCACTATTGTTGTTGCTTTTCAGGTTTCTTTTGCAGGTTTGATTTACAAGTGGAGCTATGCTTGGGATGTTTCAAGAGAAGTATAATTTAGTCTTCCGCTGTGTATTTATGTATCTTTGTACAATATGGATATTGTATTGATCTTAGTGTTTTTATTTTAGTATGATTTCCATGTCTTGTACCATTGTTGTATAGAATTTTAGAATTGGTCAAGAATGTGAATTATACTAGTAGGCATTTATGATGGTGTCAGTACCAAAATAACACTTGTATGATATTATTCTAGATATATATTATATGGGTGTTACAATGTATCACCACCCTAGTGGTTAATGCGCTTGCACAATGTCTTTCCTTACCTCAAGGGCGTGGGTTCAACCTCCATTTTTGCCATTTTGTGATTTTTGATGTTTTTTCATAAAATTTAAGAAACGCTCTCTAAGGTCAATTATTAATTAAAATATAAAACTTTCAGATACCCTATTATTCATTTCTAATCATTTTCACTTGCTTATCTTGCTGTTTCGTTCTATTATACATTGTTGTTTTGTTTTGATTTAAGTCCCTCCGTCTGTTTCGTGAAGTGTGTTCGTGAAGAAGAAGAAGAGGTACGTTGTTATACATCATTGATTCCAAAAAATATCATTGTCAAAGAAAAAACTCTTTTAATGATTACGAGCTATGGAATTGTTATGTTTGAATGGATGGTGTTTTGAATTTGAATGTGAAACTAATAAATTGAATTTGGATCAAAATATGTGTGAATGAATGATATGCTTGAACATGTTTGAATGAAATCACTTGATTAATTTAATGAACTTTAATGATTATGATCATGTATGATTATGATTATAGTTATGTGCATTTGGAACTTACATGTGAATTGTGGGCTTGGTAAGTTTAAATGTGAATGTTTCCACTTATCAAGTTATGACTCATAATTGGTCAATTAATGATATTTCATTTTATGATACGTGTACAAGGGGATCTTTGTAATTCTAACCTATATGGATATTGTGTGGGTATAAAAGGTGTTTACATCTCTACAGGTAATTAGCTGTTCTTTCTCGCGACTGTAATTAGTAGTGCTTTGAATGAACTGATATGATGGGGTTTCTAACTTATTGAATTTTCTATATATATGGGTTACTTGTGATAAAAGTGTGAAAGTCAGATCGTTTCCCTACAGGTAAATATTTTTTATTTTTGTTTTTGTTTAGTTTAATTAGTATAATTATGGATAAGAAATGGATGTCTTCAAGTCGATTGTCGAAAGAGTACGAGAATGGTGTACCAAAATTTGTTAAGTTTGTTGTTGCGCACGTCAAAGACCACAATCGAATGAGATGTTCTTGCTTGGGTTGTTGTTTTGTGGGTCAAGTTGACGTGGTTCAGTTGGCATCGCATTTAAAGAGGCATGAAATTGATCGAAGTTATACATGTTGAAATTTGCATGGTGAGAAAAGTAACGGGAATGTTGAACCGGGGGATAATACGACCTATGCTTCAAACGAAAATGGCATAGATACATACGATTATGATCGAGTCGAAGAGATTGCAGAAGCGCTTGAAGATGATCTTAAGGATTGTCCTAACATGTTTGAGAGGTTGGTAAGCGATGCAGAGAAACCGTTGTATAATGGTTGCATTAGATTCACAAGATTGTCTGTGGTATTAAAGTTTTATAGCTTAAAGGTGGGAAATGGATGGTCGGATAAACGTTTCACAGAGTTATTGGCCCTTATGAAAGATATGCTTCCAGAGGATAATGTTATTCCCAATCGAACATATGAGGCCAAAAAGATGTTGTGCTCTATTGGCATGAGCTATGATAAGATACATGCATATCTAAACGATTGCGTCTTGTTTTGAAACGAGTATGCATTGTTAAATGAGTGTCCTAAATGCGATATTTCTCGATATAAGAAGAAGTTGTCTCCAGCAAAAGTCTTATGGAATTTTCCTATAATTCTGAGATTCAGACACATGTTTCGTAGTGAAACCGATTCAAGAAACTTGACTTGACATACATATGAAAGAATTATTGATGGAAAGTTTCGACATCCAGAAGATTCAGCACAGTGGATGAAAATTGATGATGATAATCCTGAATTTGGAAAAGAAGCAAGAACCTTCGCTTGGCATTATCTACTGATGGAATGAACCCGCACAGTCTTCAAAGTATCTCACATAGCACTTGGCCCGTGATTTTAATGATTTATAACCTACCTTCATGGTTATATATGAAGTGTAAGTACATGATGTTATCTATGTTAATTTTTGGGCCTAAACAACCAGGGAATGATATAGACGTATAATTGACACCCTTATTCAAAGATTTAAAGTTTTTGTGGGAGAACAGTGGAGGTTTATGACGGGTATAGGAAAGAAAGTTTCAACTTGAGGGTGATGTTGTTTAGCACAATTAATTATTTTCCATCATACAAAAATCTATCAGGGTACAACATAAAAGGTAAATGTGTGTGTCCTATTTGTGAAGATAAAACAGATTAGACGCGATTGGAGTTTGGTCAGAAGAATGTCTTGCTCGATCATCATAGATTCTTAAATTTGAAACATCACTACTGTGGGTGGAGAAAATCCTTCAATAGAGATACAGAACAAGGTAGAACTCCAACTATATTGATAGGTGATCAAATTTTTGAAAAAGTGAAAGATGTGAATACACAGTTTGGCAAGCCTTTTTCACATACACTTGTCAAGAAAGGGTGGAAGAAGAGGTTAATTTTTTTTGAACTGTCATATTGGAAGTCGTTGTATGTAATACATTTTCTTGATGTTATGCATATTGAAAAAAAATGTGGTTGACAGTGTTATTGGTACGTTACTCAATATAAAGGAAAGTCTAAGGATGACCTTAAAGCAAGAAAGGACTTGATAGCGATGGGGATAAGAACTGAATTAGGACCCTTGAAGAAAGGAAAACGAACATATCTACCACCTGATGTATATACTTTATCTAGAAAGGAGAAAAAAGTATTGTGTAAGTTTCTAAATGAAGTTAAAGTTCCAGAAGGATACTCTTCAGATATTAAAAGACTTGTGTCGATGAAAGACCTCAAGTTAAAGAGTTTAAAGATGCATGACTGCCATGTTATAATGGAACATTTTTTACCAATAGATATACGTTCTATTCTGCCTAAAAAATTAAGAAGCACAATAATTAAATTGTGTTTTTTCTTCAAGTCAATTTTCAGTAAAGAGACCGACCTGCGATCTTCCTAGCATTGCAAAATGAAATAGTTATTAGTTTGTGATCTTGAAATGTATTGTCCTCCTCCCTTTTTTGACATAATGGTTTATCTAGTTGTTCATCTGGTGAAAGAGAGACAATTGTGTGGACCGACTTATATGAGATGGATGTACCATGTTGAACGTTATATAAAAATATTTAAAGGGTATGTGAAAAACCAAAGTCGGTCAGAGGGTTGTATTGTCAAATGATACATTGTTGAAGAAGCAATTGAGTTTTGTACTGAATATTTGTCCAATGTACAATCAATTGGTCTCCCCAAATCTCATATTGTCGGGGGAAAAAGCAGGAAAAAAGTTAATTGGAAATGAAGTTGTGATAGTATCAAGGGTCGAACGGGATCAAGTGCATTTGTATGTTCTACACACTGAGAATGAGGTTGAGCCATATGTTGAAATGCACAAGGATGTTCTCTGAGGTTTAAATCCGAATAGAAATGTGGATTGGATAGTACGAGAGCACAATCTAAGTTTCATAACTTGGTTTAAGGATCACATTTTCGAAAAGTATTATTCAGGTCCTGCTTCAATAACAGAAAGATTGAGATGTTTAGAATATGGTCCAAGTTTGGTTGTATTTTCTTATAGCGCATACGCAATTAATGGATACACATTTTATACCAAAGAACAAGATGATAAAAGTAATATGCAAAATAGTGGTGTCACCATGGTAGCTGAAGTAATGCACATTTCAAGTATGAAAGACTTAAACCAAAAATTTGCAAATTTGTCATATTTTGGGGTTATCGAGCATATTTGGGTGTTTGATTATGAGAAGTTTCAGATTCCTATATTTCGTTGCAAGTGGGTTGAAAATAATAATGGCGTACGAATGGATAAGTCGGGATTTTTGCAAGTGGGACCTAATGGGGTGGGGGTACAAAGATGAACCTTTTATTCTAGCCTCTCAAGCTAAATAAGTGTTCTATGTCACTGATCCGACAAGTACAAAATGGTCTATAATGCTTTTATCTAACAAAGTAATTGATGAAAACATTGGAGATCAAGGTGATATTGATGTTGATATTGAATCATCATAATTTTAGCGAATGCATAATATACTATAAATGATCATAATGAGGGTACTTGGATCAATCCAACTGTCCTATTGTTAAGAGAAAGGTAGAACATATTCTCACAAAGAAAAGAAAGAGACGTGCCTAAAAAAGGTACTAGTTATAAATAGGTTATGGATTTTTAATATTTGTCATTTAATTTTTCATGTTATATCATTCAACGGATTATAGATTATGGATTTTTATAATTTGTCATTTAATTTTTGTTTTTTTTCTTTCTTACAGGTTTAATGGCTAGTAATGAGTAAGACACACACGAGATACATGATACAAATGAAGCTCAGAATGAAGCTTCGAAGGTAGAAAGTGATATAAAATGTGGAATAACAATTATGAAGTTAATCTTCCATGCTAGAGATAAAGGAGTGAAATTTGATGTACATTGGAGTGAGGAGAACCAACTAACTGAGCCTAATGGTTCAATGTTGTTTTTATACATTGGTTCACTTGTCCGCCAACACATTCCAATTACCAGTGATAATTGAAGGAATCCATTGTTGAAAGATGGTAAAGATAAGATATGGAGTGAGATATAGGTACTTACCAAACATGATTGATGTGTTATTGGATTTTTACTTATACTAACACACTTATACTAACATACTTTATGTTTATATGTGTATGTTTTTTTGTAGAGGTCCTTTAATATTGATGAAAGTCGGCGGAAGTATTGTCTCCAATTGGTCGGAAAGAGACATAGGGTATTTCGAGCCTTATTATCAAACAAATATCTGAGGGATGGTAAAAACAAATTATTGAAGCAGAACTTCCACACTTGTATGCGGATTTGATTACACCGGAAGAATGGAACACTTTTGTAGCCAAACGAAAAACCAAAAAATTCAATGTAATGTTATCTTTTCATGTCCATTAATTGTATTAAATACTTGTTGCATTAGTTTTGTTCTGATATGACTTAAACTTGTTTGTCCAATATTTGAGTGCCATTAATCGCCAAAGAGCATCAAAACCTACATATCCATACAGAAAAGGACGTTTGAGATATGCACGCTTACAACAACAAATGGTAACTATATATAAATGATACGATCTTATTAATTGTCTCAATAATTTATAATTGACGATCTTATTATTTGTCTCAATGTGTAGTTAGAAGAGGAGAAAAGTGAAGAAAAATCTCTTTCGAAACATGTTTTGTGGAATGATGCTCGTGTGGGCAAGAGTGGAGTTGCTAGTGAATATGTTTAGCATGTTTATGAGGAATGTGTAAGTATAACATTATGTCCTTAAAATATAATTAATTTGTAATCCCCAGTAATAATTTTTTATTTGTCAATGAATTTCAGGAGACTCTATCTAAATTCTTAACCACCAGTGAGGAGGATTGCAAAAGCATTCTTAGTCGAGTACTAAATGTTCTTGAGTATTCCGGTCGTGTGAGGGGTAAAGGATTTAGTGTGACTCCATCTTCCTTGTATAAGAAACCAAAGAGAAAAAATCCTAGCAATCAAGAAGTGATGCAATCATTCGAGGAACTAAAAGCGCAAGTTCGTGAATTGCAAAAGGATAAAGAGATATATGAGGCGTAAAAGCGCGGTTCCAGGTTGAAAGATACTAGTGACAAAGCTAGTATCAATTGTAAAAATAAAATTCCCGAGGTAATTAGCACATATTTATTTTAATTAAATTAACACATTTATTTTAATTGACCTTTATATACATTAACAGTTATGCATTCACTATGCTTCAGGGCATTTCATCTTGTCAGTTGTATAACAGAGTGGGAGAGTTACTTCACCATAATCTGCTCCCTCATGGATATCTGAAAGTGTCGGTTGATATTGCTATAGATAGGGATGCAATACTACATATACCTGACTTAGTTTTAGAGATAACATTGGTGGGAGATGCAATAAGCTTGTTTGTTGCATGGTCGTCAGACCTTATTTTCATAGATGATGAGGTAAGTTTAAAACCATTATTAATCTCTTAGTATTCAAATGTCAATTCTAAACCATTATGAAGATCATTCTGAACCATTACATACATTTTTTTACATGGTAATGTTAGACTCCTACAAAACTCGTGTCTAAGGATAATGGGATTTTGCCGGAAACAGAGTCTGTTGCATCACAAAGAGAGGTACATTTAAAGTTTTATTCTATGATCTGAATTCAAAATTTTCATGATTTTCTACTTTACCTAACTTATATGATTGTTAGGTTCCTGCTCAAGCTTCACAATAGGTCATCAGTAAGAAAAAGGTTCCTACAAGAACCATGCGGGCAAAAAGAGCTCCTACAAATCGCTTTCGGTTGTGTATTAAGACACTTGTGTCGACATCAGATGTGATACAAGGTTGTATTCGTCAAATAGACATGGACGATGGTGTTTTTGGTTTTCCTCATTCCGAGATAATCGGAAGATAGAACATGGAGCAGATTTTCAGGCATCTTGAATTAGGCATCAGTGTTATGCATGCAAACCTCTGGTACTCCGATCAATCTATTATTTATTTAGTTGAACAATTTATTTACACATTTCAATGAAAATAGTCTATTGTTTGTTATATATGTTTTTATTTAAGGTTCTTGTATGAAAAAATCATGCACGAGATGCAATTGTCAAACATATTCTATTTCTTTTCTTCCACTCGTGTCAATGCAACGACAATTGGTTTGAATTCAGTTTCAGTAAAAGACCACTTAAATGAGAGATTTACGGAGGCCAATTGTTATCCCTAAATTTCAACGGTAGCAATTGATGAGGTTATCTTGGCTTAGTAAAAGAATTTTCTTGTGATAAGCCAAAATTGAGGTTTCGACCTAACCGATTAAAGGATGCGAGTCGAAGCGACCTACCTAAAAGTTTCATACTTAGTGAAATTCTAAGTTTGGAATATTTTCTAAGTGTTGGGAGGACTCGACCAAGCGTACGCTCGACAAAGGTGGCAGTTACCAAGGGTCTTGCATGTTCAATATTTGAGGGAAAATATGGAGTTTTCAATTCAAAGACAGGGACAAATGGTGTAAGATGAAGCTTCTTCAGCATATAGTGGGACAAGTATCACCATCTTAGGATAATTATAGGAGAAATCATCGAGAGCGGTTAATTTGTAATGTATATAAATAGCTTAGTCTAGTGTTAGAATAAGTTTTTGGAAATCATATGTACTAGTAACGTTGTATACTCAAAGTATCCGTGTGTAGAGAAACGAGTGCAGTGGGAATGTACGTGATTGAAATACCGCCAATTTATCTTTAATGTCAAATTTATCTTCAAGTCATTTACTTTTTAAGCCATTTATCTTTACAAGCCTTTATTTTTAAAGCAAATTACATTTCAAATCTATTTATCCTTTTAGCAATTTACTGCGTTTTCTTCTACAATTCCAACCTCTTTACATTTCCATCAATTTAACATTCCTCGTTTTGCCTTTAAATTTCATTTAACATTCCAAGCCTTGCCTTTATTTTTCCTTTAAAATTCCAAGCCTTGTCTTTACTTTGATTTATTTTAAAAGTCTTTCTCTTTTACTTTATTTTCTCTTCAAAACCAAATATGAGTCTCGTTGAGAGATTCAAGACCCTTTTTCCTAAAAACGTGATATATCAAAATCACAATCCCTTTTTACTACATGTCCTAGGATCAATCTGGTTGATCCTGCGAGTAACTAAGGGTATTCTTGGTATCTTCAGAGGACCAACAGTTGTTTACCAATTTTGAGGGTAAACAAATTGGAACACCCGGTGGGACAGTGCTAAAGTTGAAAACATTTTAGTAGTGTTAATAACTTCTCCTCTTTTAGTAACGTTTTTGTTGCAACTTCTGTGTTTTATAACTTCCTTTACGTAAACAGTATGGTAAAAGGAACAATTACCTTTGTTTTATGCATTTTAGAAGTGGCAAAGTAGCCAGTATAGACCATTATATCCTTAAAAGAAGAAACACAATAAGGATGGTGTCGCTCCCCGGATTTCCATCCTGGTACAAACGCGAAAGTGGCGCGGAAAAAGAATAGAGTCGCCAGCCAGGCATTTTTATCCCGAAGAGAGGGAGTGGTAATGCTGCACAAACCAGAAGAAAGAAGAGGAAGGACACAGGTCCTGCGAACCAAAGAGACTGAGTTCGGGAGTCGGTTACGACCTGGGAAGGTATTAGCACCCAGATCGTCCGCCGTACCCGACGGGATCCACGCTTGCAAAAGAAACTGTTTCAAAGGGTGAGGGTATGAAAACTGCAGCAAAGAAATGAAAATGAAAGGAAACTGGAACTGGAAAAGAACTGAAATAAGAAAGCAAAAGGAAAAATGTAGGGAAAATAAAGATTGTGCTCGAACGGGCCCTACCCCGCTGCCTACGTACCTCATCAGGATAATGAGGATCAGAGACGCCGTAGTTCCCCTAACTAGGGGTACTAAAGGAAATTGTTTGTGAATTAAGGCTTGAACTGCCTATGTCAATGCTCAGGTGTTGCAGGCTCGGACAACGAGTGCGTAACCGTCTTGCAAAGTGACAAGTAGGAGCAAGTTCGCGTACGGAGCGAATGAGGTGAGAAAAGAATTCCCGAAGGAAAAACGCTTATTGTTTGTTTGGTGTTTTTTAGAAGCTTTTAGAAGTGAAAGTTTGCATAGGTGAGTGTACCTAAGTCTTATTCAATGGGATGTGTACGTCTCACATCATCCCGAAATGGAATGCGCAAGAGGCACACCTATTTATGGAGGAAATCCCCAAAGCTAGTCCCACAAGTGAAGGCTTGAGCACACTGGCCTATTACCATTATTAAGTATTTTTTGTGGTTTTTTGATTAAGAAATATCTTTTAATTTTTCTTTGTGAGGTACTCATGCTAAGACCTATCTACCACGAATGATGACTCACACCTCGTCCCGAAATGGAACGCGTGCAAGCATCTCATAGCAAAGTCTCATGTCACATGAAAGCACCCAACCTTTATTAAGTGAATTAGACTTAAGTTTGAAGATGAGAAGAGAAAGAAAACCAAATGAGCAAAAGGAAAAACTAGGGGGGAAGTTTCTATCCTAAGTTGGCATGTATGGAGTTCCTAGGGTTTGTGAGGTCTTTCTAACCTAAAAAGGATCTCAAGAGAAGAAGAAGATAAAAGGAGAGATGAGAAAGGCCTAAGCCCAACAAGAATGATGTTAGTCCATATGAACAAAATGAGAAGAGATGAGAAATGGAGATGTGGAACTCAATTCCCACATCTCAAACTTACCATAGCTCCTGCAAGGTTAGTGTAACAACATAAAACCAAGGCATGAACCAACAAATCAGAAGCTACACAAGCATATAGGCATGGCAAAGAGTTCACAAGCAAAACAAGGTCATATCGAGATGATTAGGAGTGAAAAAAAATGCAAAGAGAGCATGCATAACACTTAAAGAAATAAAGCACAATAAGAGAGACCCAAAAACAAGACTCAAGGAGACTCAACCTTTCCCTAAGACCAGGAACCACCCTAGACCTCTAAAGGACCCTAAAAGATGAGGAGAAGTTGACACAAGTGCCCTTCTAACTTAAAAGAGCTTATAAGACTCAAAGTATGCAAAACAAAGCAAGGTGAGGAAGAAAATACCCAAGAAATAGATCCAAGCACCTAAAAAATCTACCCAACCAGCAAAGTACTCTCCAAACACAAGGAAATGAGAATCCAAAAGGGTTTGCAAAAATTCAGCACCAAACTAGGTCAATGAAGCTCAAGGATGCAAGGTATCACCATTTAGGGTTTTGAAAATTGATGCACAAGTAACTTAATCAAAATCCAGCAAAGAATTTTATGAAAAATCCAAGATAAATCATGAAGATAGTAGGGTGTCTTAGGATTTGAATTCAAAAAGAATGAGATTCATAGCTTAAAGGATGAGGAAGATATAAAATGGGCAAGACAGATTGGTCCATGAGAGTCCACAATAAAGCAATGCCTAGTATTGAATTAATTTGCCCACGTGGAATGGAAATAAAAAATATGAAAAAAATATGATAAAAAACTAGAGGAACTAAAGAACACTCATGAATTTTTTTGGATTTTTTAGATATCAAGAAGTATTTTAAAATAATAAAAATGGAGGATATAAAGAGAAGAAAATAAAAGAATAATAAAATGATGGGGGAGTGTGAGAAGCAAGGCCAATCAACTCACTCTGACCACTTGGGCCCAGCAGGGGGCGCAAATAGCATGTTGGCCTTGGGCCCATGCGAAAATGAAAGGCAAAGAAACTCAGGTTTTGTTTTAAACTTATGTGACATGCCAAAAAACAAATAAATGAACCAAAACATGTGAACATTGTCAACCGGTCATGCTAGGGTTTTAGTCACAAGAGACAAAACATAAACCCCACCAATCTGCGCCCTCCACCTCATCATCTTCAACCTCACTCCCATGAAAAACAAGCTGAAGCATGCGAACAACAGGGCCAAGCAGCAACAAAACCTCAAAACCAGAGAATCATATCTCTCCCATTTCTGAAATCACACAGCTTCAAATTTCTCCAAGAAAGCCAAAATCTAGCTCTGGATGATCTTCTAGCAACCTCTTTTCACAAAATAAATGTGAAAGAAGCTTCAAAATCACCTCAACTTTGCTCTTTGAAGAAATCTGGTTTGAACTGGACTGGTGTAAGAACCTTCCTCCAGCTTGAAATGAGGCTTGATCTATGTCCTATGAAGCTTCAGGAACAAGAATATGAGGTCTGCTTTGTAAATGGGGCTATGGATGAGGAGTTATGAGAGAAAATGCAGCAAGAGCCAAAGCTTGAGACTGATGAAATTCTACCTCCTCCGGCCGATTCAAAGAAGAAAAACTCACTTATATATGATGTGTTTTCAGTGGCTAGGGTTGGCAAGCAAAGGCACGTGAGAATGGTGTGCATGAGGTGATTTTGCAAAAATTGCATGAGGTGTGTGGTGGAGTGATTCACTCGTGCTCTTCCCACTCTCTTTGCACATGCTGACCTCTTATGATCCCTTAATCCAAAAATGGAAGAAACCTGGCCCTTGGATCAATACATCATGCTGTTCTTATCATTTTGCTAAAATGCCCCTCATGAGATATCTCCCTTTCCACGCATGCTTTTTGCACCCCTTTTGGGCCAAACCCTCCTCATACCATGCATTGTGAAATAATGACTCCAAATTGTACACAAATGGGCTTGCAACTTCATTTCATAACAACTTGCCATTTGGTAAAAATTTGACATCTCATGCGACAACAAAGACCTCATATGCCCATGCACTTGCATTTTGTGAAATGTGTCAAATTCCTTGCCTGGACTCTCCAATTTCTCTTGAGCTAACAACTTGATATGCCATGAATAAAAGGATGGTGGCCTCACCTTGCACTTGGAATTGGAATACATGAGCCTTCTTTGAGATTTTGCATCATTTGCAAAAGTGTGAGGTAAGCTCACATATCTCACTCTTTGCTTGGCCTCTTGGCACATGTGCAAGCCTTTTCCAATCCTTGATCAGAACATAAACAACTTTGGCCCTTAGAACTAGCCATTACATACTTCTCATGATTTGGCTAAATTTGCATTTTTGAGGCCACTTCTTTGCTTGGCACCAAAATGCAAGTTTCTCTTGAGCAAAATCATCTAAATGCATTGCATTGTAACTTGGTAACTTCACTTGATCCATTCCAGCACTTGGAAATGAGTTTTGAGCACTCTTGCATTTGGTGTGTGCATGGAAATGTGATTTTGCCCTAAAATGCATGGAATTTTCGAGGGCCTTATCTCTCAAACCATAAATCCCATGAAAATGTACTTGTACTTTTTGAAAATGGCAAGCCTTAGTCTTCAACTTTCATGTTTGAGTTGGGTTCATTTGAAGAATTTTTGATCATGCTAAGCTCACTTGAAAATTAGGGCAAAAGTTGCTAAATTTGGAAAATCTCAAAAACCAACTTTGTACCATTTTTGCAAAACCCTCCAAATATCCATGATTCTTGATCTTCAATCATCCCAAACATCTTATAACATTTTAAAGACCTCCCTTGGCAAGAAAAAGTGGCTTGGCCCCCTTGAAATCAGACAGTTGACTTTTTACAGGCACAGTTGACCAATTACTTCATTTGCAAGCAACTAAGGCAATGACTGACTTCCATTTGGAATTTTTCCATGAAAATTGACATGTAGAGACCTCTTATCATATAGAAAACATTGCCCAAAAGAGTTGGCCAAAATTATGAGGTTAAGGCTTTTGAAGTCAAAACCCTAATTTGGTTGCACTGTTTAGGAGCCTTGCATTGTCTTAAAACTTGTGATGGTTAAGCAATCTTCTGAGCTTCTGCAAGTGAACTTGGCCTTGCCAAAGGGGTCTAGACTCATCATAGGCCCCCCACAAATCCATTGGAACCCTTGTCTGGGCTTAGATGTCCTTCAACACCTCCCCAGATGGCCATATGCCCCATGCTAGGGCTTGATGCTTGTCATGCTTTATTTTTCTATGCTATGATGCTATATATATGATATGCTTATGATGCAAATGGTGTATTATGATGCTCAAAATGAAGAGGGCAAATTTGAGGTTCTACAGCTGCCCCTATTCAAGCAACTGTTGATCTGAAAAGGGCGATTGCTTCCGCTTTCGACCGTTCAAGATAAACTGTGGTTGAATACCCAAGAAAACGAAAATTTGTGCTCGGATGCAGAAAACAAGAAATGGGAAATAAACCCAATCCAATGACGTTGCAACTGAGCTGAGAGATGAGCAGACGAGCTCCTTCCAACGAAGCCAAAGGTTCTGATGAAACATGAAACGGATGAGTCTTCTTGTGACCTGTGACGCCGGGTGCAGAAAGCGGACGCGTCCTTAAGAATCTTCAAAGTAACCTGAGATAGACGAATCTCCTTCACTAATCCTTACGCAGATAAGCGGAATAAGACGGACGAGTCTTCTTCAGATAACCCTTACGCAGGCTCCGGGAATGCATATAAGTCTGTGGGATAGACATGCAACTAGGATGGACGAATCCTCTTCACAAATCCTTACGCAGATAAGTGGAATAAGACGGACGAGTCTTCTTCGGATAACCCTTACGCAGGCTCCGGGAATGCATATAAGTCTGTGGGATAGACATGCAACTAGGATGGACGAATCCTCTTCACAAATCCTTACGCAGATAAGTGGAATAAGACGGACGAGTCTTCTTCGGATAACCCTTACGCAGGCTCCGGGAATTGTTTTGACGTTTTAATCCCACCGTCAGGGTTTTCAACCTCTTCAATGCGGACGAGCATTGGAATGGTCATCAAAGAAACACGGACGAGTGTCATAAGTCGACGATACGGACGAGTACCGGATAATGATCCAAGAAACACAGACGAGTGCTTCTGATATTTGATACGGACGAGTATCAGCTTATTCCAGACGATCTTCAAAAGAAAATACCAAACACGGACGAGTGTCGGGGCGTGCAGACGAGCACCAGATAAGTAGCAGACACAGACGAGTGTCGAAGGATGCGGGCGAGCAATCTTCAAAGGAGTAACAAGCACGTACGAGTGCTAAGAGATGCAGTCGAGCATCAAATAAAGATGCGAGTGCGGACAAGCACTGGCGACTTTCTTGGGGGTACGCCTCAAATAAAGAGGAATCGAAAAATGCACGGACGAGTGCTGCAGGGATGCGGTCGAGCATCAAATAAAGATGCGAGTATGGACGAGTACCGGCAACTTCACTGGGGAAAAACTTCAAAGAACTAATAAACACGGACGAGTGCCGAGAGCTGCGGACGATCATCAAATAAAGATGCTAGCACGGACGAGTGCTCAAATAAAGAGGAATCCCGCTGAGGAAAAGGCACGGACGAGTGTTGAAAGAGAAGAGGCATCAAATCAAGATACGAGCACAGACGAGTGCCAGTAGATATAGACTCTACTGGGGAAAGTGCACAGACGAGTGCCACCAGGTGCTAATTCTTCTTGAGACTGCGGATGAGCAAACTGAATCATCAGATAAGTGCCTAAGAGTGCGAACGAGCACTAAAAGAGTATCAACAGAGACAAAGGCTGATTATGTTGGGGAAGCAGACAATTCCGCTCTGGCTGAGGAATGAAGTCCTGGCGGCCTGTGGGAGAAGATTCCAGCAACCTGTTGGGGACTCAAAACTTTTAACTCGGACGAAAACGAAGTGTTAGCAACCCGATGCTTACCGAAGAAGCTTTCACTAGAAGAAAGACGACTCTGCGCGAGGTATACTTCGCTTAACTGCTTTGAACATCTGCTGAGGATCTGATCATCCTGCTCTGACTCCACTGGGGAGAATTTCTTCTTGCTCTTCTAGGGAAATCCCTTGGGAATGGGGAATCCCGATGACTCTGTGGGGAAATGAAGTTACCTGCAACTCTGCTGAGCCAAGGGAATTTCTAGCGATTCCGTTGAGGATAATAAACTTCTGACAGCTCTACTGTGGATGGGAGACTTCTACTAACTCCTGCTGGGGATTGACCCGATTTCTGGGGAGTGCAGGTGTTCAGATACCTGTTGAGAATAAGTCACTTGTAAATGGGCGCTCTATCGGGGAAATACCTCTGCTTGGAGAATAACCCTCTGCTGCTTGGGGATACGGTGATAACCTGCTAATCCTGCAATAACAGAATACACACACATGCACCAAAATTGGTACGACCTGATCTATTCGCCTGCCGTCACCTGACACTCAAAGCGATGTTAAGTGTCCCTGCAATGTCGTTTTTATCAATTTGAAAAGCAACATGTTTCACATGCAATGTTATTTGTCAAAAATTTAGGACATTTTTGTAAACATAACACGGTGTTTGACTGAATATTCTTTTTATTGATTGGCCTCTGAATAGGCAAAATTTTACATCAGGAAGTAACCACCTGGAAAGAGGTAACTACTGTAAAATTGAGAAAAGAAACTATCCTAATGGCAATGACATGGTATTCCAAGGAGTTTCCTTCCTGCTATGACTGGCATATCCTCAAGACCTTCCGTTCTGTCTTCGGCCTTCTGAAGAGAATAAGGGGGGCTAATCTCTACCCTTCTGATATGGTCAAGCTGTTTGAAGCGGTGATGTGGTTCAGATAAACCGGAGCGCAGTTGTTCGCTTATTCCCTGATTTTGCGTGGATCGCCCTTTCGGGTTTTCAATCCACCGGGCTACCCTTTTTTGCCTGAGTTGTCCGATGTGGCTTTTCAACTCAGCGGGTGTACATTTTTTTTTAATTTTTTCCTAATTTTTGCCCGAGCTTTTATTCTGTTTTTAGCTCGCCGGGATGCCCCTTTTTTGCCTGGACTATAATTCTGTTTTTGTGTCCAGCGGGTCTTTTATGCGAAGTATTTTTTAACTGCGTCCGAGTTAACAGGGTATTGGAAGTCCTCGCCATCCATAGTGGTGAGCATCAGTGCTCCGCCTGAGAATACTTTCTTCACTATGAATGGTCCTTCATAATTCGGGGTCCACTTGCCCCTGTGATCTGAACTGGGAGGAATGATCCTCTTGAGCACAAGCTCGCCTACTTGGTACTCCCGAGTACGTACTCGCTGATCGAAGGCTCGCTTCATTCTCCTTTGATAAAGCTGGCTATGACAGATAGCTGCTAATCTCTTTTCCTCAATTAGGCATAGTTGATCGTATCGAGCACGTACCCACTCAGCCTCATCAAGCTTGACATCCATCAACACCCGCAGTGAAGGGATTTCCACTTCAACAGGCAAGACCGCCTCCATGCCGTAGACTAAAGAGAAGGGGGTTGCCCCAGTCGACGTCCTGACTGACGTTCGGTACCCATGCAACGCAAACGGTAGCATCTCATGCCAATCTTTGTAGGTGATGACCATTTTCTGTACAATCCTCTTGATATTCTTGTTAGCTGCCTCTACCGCACCATTCATCTTTGGTCGGTAAGGAGAGGAATTGTGATGTTGGATTTTGAAGTCCCGGCACAGTTCAGCCATCATCTTATTGTTCAGATTAGAACCATTATCAGTAATGATTCGCTCGGGCACTCCATATCTGCATATGATATCTCTTTTCAGAAATTTTGCTACCACCTGGCGAGTAACATTGGCATAAGACGCAGCTTCTACCCATTTGGTGAAATAATCAATCGCGACCAAGATGAAGCGATGTCCGTTTGACGCCGTTGGTTCAATCTTTCCAATCATATCAATGCCCCACATGGCAAAGGGCCAGGGTGAAGACATCACATTCAGAGGATTTGGAGGCACATGCACTTTATCCGCATAAATCTGGCATTTATGACATTTTCTGGCATAGGCACAACAGTCCGCATCCATGGTGATCCAGTAATAGCCTGATCTTAGAAACTTTTTAGCCATTGCATCCCTCCAGCATGGGTGCCAAAGGATCCTTCATGCACCTCATGCATCAGCAAGTCTGCTTCCGCCTTATCAACGCATCTGAGAAGTATCATATCAAAGTTTCTCTTATACAGGGAACCATCAGTGTTCAGGAAGAAACTACCAGCTAGCCTTCTTAATGTCTTCTTATCATTGGAAGATGCCCCAGGTGGGTATGTTTGATCCTCCAAGAAGCATTTGATGTCATGGTACCAGGGCTTATCATCTTTGACAATGTCTGTTGAACACACATATGCTGGCCTGTCAAGTCTGGATACTGCAATTTGAGGCACAAAATTGGCAGCTTGCACTTTGATCATGGATGAAATAGTAGCTAGAGCGTCTGCAAACTGATTTTCGTCTCGAGGAATATACTCAAGCTTGGCTGTTGTGAAGAAAGTCAACAACCTCCTCGTGTAGTCCCGATAAGGTATCAGATGATTTTGGTGCGTATACCATTTGCCATTGGTTTGATTAATTACCAGAGCTGAATCTCCGAACACAGTTAAAGTCTTGATCCTGAGGTTAACAGCTTCCTCGAGACCCATAATACAAGCTTCGTATTCAGCTTCGTTGTTAGTGCAGTTAAAGGTGAGTTTTGCCGAGAAAGGCATGTGAACTCCCTTAGGCGTAATGAGCACTGCACCAACACCACGACCATTCATGTTAACAGCCCCATCAAACATCATAGTCCATCCCTTTTCTGGGTCAGGCCCTTCAGTATGAATAGGCTCTTCATGATCTTTTGCTTTTATGAACATGATGTCTTCATCAGGGAAGTCAAATCTCATAGGCTGGTAATCATCAATGGGTTGCTCAGCCAGATAATCAGACAATACACTGCCCTTGATAGCTTTTTGGGATGTGTATTGAATATCATACTCTGTGAGAATCATTTGCCATCTTGCAACCCGCCCGGTAAGTGCTGGTTTCTCAAATATATACTTGACTGGATCCATCTTGGAGATCAACAAGGTAGTGTGGGTCAACATGTACTGCCTTAGTCGGCGAGCAGCCCACGCTAAAGCACAACAAGTTTTCTCGAGCAGTGAATATCGTTGTTCACAGTCGGTAAACTTTTTGCTTAGGTAGTATATTGCATACTCTTTTCGACCAGACTCGTCATGCTGGCCCAGCACACACCCCATTGACTTTTCTAATACTGTCAAGTACATGATCAGAGGTCTTCCTTCCACTGGAGGCATAAGGATCGGAGGCTCTTGTAAGTATTCCTTAATTTTGTCAAAAGCCCTCTGACAGTCTTCATTCCACCTGACCGCTTGCTCTTTTCTTAATAGCTTGAACAAAGGCTCGCAGGTTGCTGTGAGATGAGATATGAACCTTGAAATGTAGTTCAATCTTCCTAAGAACCCTCAAACTTCTTTCTCAGTTTTTGGTGCAGGCATTTCTTGAATGGCTTTAACTTTGTCAGGGTCAACTTCAATCCCTTTCTCACTTACAATAAATCCTAGCAACTTACCAGATCGTACCCCAAATGTGCATTTGTTGGGGTTCAGCTTCAATTGGTACTTTCTCAGACGCTTGAATAACTTCAACAGATTTACCAGGTGGTCTTCTTCTGTGAAGGACTTGGCAATCATGTCATCCACATAACATTCAATTTCTTTGTGGATCATGTCATGGAATAACGTTACCATAGCCCTCTGATAAGTGGCACCAGCATTCTTCAGGCCGAATGGCATCACTTTATAACAGAATGTGCCCCAGGGTGTGATGAAAGTTGTCTTCTCCATGTCTTCAGGTGACATTTTGATCTGATTGTATCCTGAAAATCCATCCATGAAGGAGAACACCGAAAACTGAGCCGTATTATCCACCAATACATCAATGTGAGGTAAAGGGAAATCATCTTTCGGACTAGCTCTGTTCAGATCCCGGTAGTCAACACACATCCTCACCTTACCGTCTTTCTTTGGCACTGGAACGATGTTAGCTACCCAAGGTGGGTAACTAGTCACGGCAAGGAACCCGGCGTCCCACTGTTTCTGTACCTCCTCTTTGATCTTCATCGCCATGTCAGGGCGAGTTCTTCTCAGTTTTTGCTTAACAGGAGGACAGTCTTCTTTTAATGGTAGCCGATGCACAACTATGTCTGTATCCAACCCTGGCATGTCCTGGTATGACCAGGCAAAGATGTCAACATATTCACGCAACATTTCAATCAACCCCTTCTTAACTTCAGTCTGCAAGCTGGCACCTATCTTGATTTCCTTCTTAACCTCCTCTGTGCCGATGTTGATAACCTCGATTTCCTCCCGATGAGGCTGAATAACTCTTTCCTCTTGCTTCAACAACCTGACCAGTTCTTCAGGGAGTTCGTAATCCTCCTCAACATCTTCATCAGCTTGGTAGATTGGATTGTCGAAGTTATGCTCAGTCATAGCAGGAGAGTTGGCAATGGAATCCGGTTGATCGACACTGCACAAGTGATGTGCTCATTCAGAATCTGTTTAGAGAAAAACACACACCAAAAGCAAGAAAGAAAAACACATTGCCATTTTCTTCATTTGTGCAAAAATTAAAATTGAAAGAAAAGGAACGATTTGATTGAAAAATGTCCTTTATTTATGACAAATAAATGCTTTCAAAACATGGAGGCCCATACAATGGATCCTTGTACCTTGGGCAGAGTACAGGATTTGACATGCAGTATGTAAAAAATGACAAATAAACAATTACTTTGTGATCCAGGTGACTTCGACAATGTCTTCCGTAGACCAATTGGGCAACTCCTCTCCTGGTGCACACGGGCGGATCCAATTATCCAGTTCGCACTCGCTATCTCCGTCTTCACTGGCAGCACAGATATGGTTGCGGTCCAATAACCCAGCACTAGTAAAGGTAATGGCCTTGTTGTCTGATGAACGGACGAGCCCATCAGGCTGATACCCAAGCCCGAACTTGTCCTCCTTCTTTTCCAGCTCCAATAGTCTGCCCCAGCCCTGGGCACTACCTGATCGCACAACCTCTTTGGCCTGTTTGTAGGAGATAATAGACGTACCTTCTTTATCTTCAGCTTTACTCAGAGGAGACAGAGAACTAACATTCACTGCTTCGAATGCCTGACACAGGGTTTCATGAATTTCACCATCCATCTCCACATATTTGAATGTAGATAGATGACTCACAAATATGTCCTCTTCACCGCATACAGTCACAACTTGACCATCCGCTACATACTTGAGCTTCTGGTGCAAAGTTGACGTCACAGCCCCTGCGGCATGAATCCAAGGTCGACCAAGTAGACAGCTATAAGCAGGTTGGATGTCCATCACGTAGAACGTGCTCTTAAACACTTGCGACCCAACCTTGATTGGCAACTCAACCTCTCCAAACACAGACCTTCGAGAACCGTCGAAAGCCTTCACCACCAAATCACTTGGTCTCAACTCAACCCCTTCCACATTAAGCTTCATTAACGCCTTCTTCGGCAAGACATTAAGGGATGACCCAGTATCAACCAGGACATGAGACATCACAACCCCTTTGCATTCAATTGTGATATGGAGAGCCTTGTTATGATTCTTCCCTTCAGTAGTAAGGTCCCTATCAGTAAATCCCAGACCATGGCTCGCATTTACACTTCCCACCACAGCTTCTAATTGATTCACGGTAATCTCCTGAGGAACATACGCCATCTGCAACACCTTCAGAAGGGCTTCTCTATGAGCTGGTGAGCACATCAGTAGTGACAAGATAGAGATTTTGGAGGGAGTTTGGTTTAGTTGCTCGACTACTTTGTAGTCGCTCCTCTTAATAATCCTCATGAACTCCTCCATTTCCTTCTCGAAAGTATTTTTACCAGTAGCGGGAGTGGCATTATCCTCAATCGCTACTTGCTTCCCTTTGGCCTTAGCAGAAGCCTCAGCATCAGTGTCTCCTCTCAAAGTCTGGGGAGCGAATAGGCGACCGCTCCTTGTGAAACCTCCACTTCCCCCAACATTCACCACAGCTGGGTCCATGGTTACTGCCTTATTTTCCACTTTCTGTCCTCCAACATACACTTCTGATCCGTAATGCCACGAAATATCCTTCTCATCTGAATACGGAATAGGCCCAGGCACCGTGATGGTGACGGGGCTTACTTCCGGGACATAAATAGTAACCGGCTCTCTTTGCACTGGCATTTCAGCAGGATCATAGTATATGGTCACCGTTGACACTTCATCGTTCCTCTTATCGATCCTGTCGAACTGTAACAGCCCATCATCCATCAGTCTCTGTAAACCCATCTTCAATCTGTCACAACCATTCTTTGATCCAACGCAGTCTTCGCAATCAAACCCACAACCCGAGAAAATCTGACCCTTCACCAACCTCTCCTTGACCAGCAACAAGGAGGTCTTCACTTCTTCGACCTTCTCCACCAAGTTCAGCCTCTCCTCCATCTCAATAGCATTAACCTTGGCTCCCCCATGATTAGGGATTGGGTTATTCGTGACATTCGGAGGTGGCGCGAAATTGATTGCCTTGGAGTCGATCAAATCCTGAACTTTATAGTGCAAAGCCCTGCACTTCTCTGTTGAGTGCCCGGGTGCCCCAGAATGGAAAGCGCACCGAGCATTGGCGTCGTAACCTGGAGGAAGAGTTCCAGTAGGTGGAGCCAAGGCCCTCAGTTGAATTAGGTTCAGTTCCAACAATCTCTGGAGTAAAGCTGTATATGTCATTGGGATCACATCAAAAACCCTATCAGCTTGGCGTGGTTGCCTCTGCTGATATGGTCTCTGTTGATAGTTGCGCTGCTGTTGTTGCTGAGGCTGTTGTAGATCCTGTTGAGCTGGTTGAGTTGGTGTAGCGGGAATTGTGACTGCAGCTATCTGATTGTATTCTTGTCTATAACCTCTGCCCCTGCCTCGGCCATATACTGCGTTAGCTTCCCCTTCTCTTCTTCTAGGAAGTCCGCCAAAGGCTTTCCTCGCTCCTCCAGAGCTACCAGCGGTATTAGGGTCCTGAATCTTCCCCGTCTTTAACAGAGTCTCAACTCTCTCTCCAGCAATCACTATATCATTGAACTTGGTGGCCGAGCTAGATGCCAACCTCTCTAGAAAAACACCTTGGAGGGTGCCCATAAACATGTCGGCCATTTCATCCTCTAAGAGAGGTGGTTGCACCCTGGCAGCTAACTGGCGCCACCTCTGGGCATATTCTTTGAAACTTTCTTTTGCCGCCTGGGTCATGTGTTGCAAATGCGTGCGCTTCGGAGCCATGTCCATGTTATATTGATACTGCCTTACAAAGGCTTCGGCCAAATCCTTCCAGCTTTTGATATTGACCCTATTGAGCTTCATGTACCATTCAAGAGAAGCTCCCACCAAGCTATCCTGAAAATAATACATCCACAGCTTCTCATCGTCTGTATGAGCGGCAATTCTCCCAACAAACGACTGCAGATGGGTTTTTGGACAAGTAGTGCCGTCATACTTCTCGAAGGTAGGAACTTTGAACTTATACGGAATCCTGACTCCCGGAACCAAACCCAAGTCTGTGATGTCAAATCCCAAAGAACTCTGGGACTGAATAGCCTTGATTTGCTCGGCCATCTCTTCGAATCTCTTGTTCATTTCTACCCCTTGACCCTCGGCTTCATCAAGTAATGTGAACTGGTCATCCTGTTGGTCCATGTGAATGTTATGCACCCCTTCGTTGACTACTGGCGCCCCTGGTTGTATAACTGGAGTTCCAGTCTGACGTGCGCCCGCACCGGTATGATTATCAGCATTCGCAGCAGCAGCAGCGTTTCTGTTCTGATTTTCAACCATCTCTCGTAGACGCTCTTGATTCTGCCCCATGCCGACCATTAGCATCATAAAATTATCCATCCTTTGTCTCAAATCGGTCAAGTCTGCCTGTAACTGGTCCATGACTCGCTCTCTATTAATCTTGGTCGGATATCTGTGGACTGTTGGTTGCCCCCGAACCTTTCGAGGAGCTATAGTGCCTGAAACACAAAATACGTTAGTAATCGAGACATTACCTGCAAAACAACAAACAGGTTATATGGATGCAATGCAGTTGTTTATGTTTCAAATTACAGGTCAATCATGCCCCCGGTCCCGGTATTTTAGCAAAGAAAACCAAATGGGCACTGATCCTCGACTTCCAGGAACCTTCGCGAGAGACCACATCCAAAACACAACAACAAGCGAACCACGAAATAATGGGAAAAACCATAACATAAATCAACCTATCAGGCAAATAACACAGAATTCCCCGTAGGGTACAAGTCTTCACAAAGGAGAAACAACCAAATAAGACTCCTACAACATGCCTGCAGGTAATCCAGATACAAGAAAAGTAAACTAAGAAACAGAACCAACGCCTAGGGACCCTGAAGCTCCATCACTAAACCCCCATCAGATCTGACCTTCTTGACTCCCACCATCAACTTTAAGTCTTCAATCTCTTTAAGCGCTGCTTCGAGGGCTTGTTGACTGTCTGCGAGTTGCTGAGTCTTTTCTCTGCGAATCTTGTGGACTTGCTCCACCTCTTCCTTTTTGTAAGCCATCTGGGTTTCAAAGAACTCTTCTTTTTCTTTATACTGCTTCAACTCTTGCTCCCTCTGTCCCTTTAACCAGACAATAGACTGACGAGCATCTCTGAGGATCTTTGACTTCTTCTTGCGCTCAACTTCTCTCTGGGCTTCCATCATCCCCAATCTGCGGAAATGTGCTTCTCTACCTGCAAAGTCCTTCTCCTTAGCCTCCAAAGTCGTTTGTATCTTCAGCAACTTCTCTTCAGCTTCAATCTTGGCCCTGTTGGCTTGGTGATACAGGCTTACCATCTCAGTATTTTCAACTCGAACTGCATGTAGCTGGGCTTCCAACTTCTTGAATTCCTCTAAAGGCACAGTATCAATGGACTCAGCAACTGGGGGAACTAGTGCCGAAAATGGTAACAAAACTCTTCTGGCTCTGTCTTTCAACCAAGCTTCATACTCTGGGAGTGTCTGATTGTTGCACTTCCCGAAACTAGCTATCCCTTCTCCCTTAATGCACTTCCAAGCTCCCGCAACCTTCCTCACTAAAGGCATATTATCTTTCACTGAGAAGTAGAAAATAGGGGTCAATTTCGAATCTTCAGGCACCTCTCTCAAAGCATATCCCAACTGTCTTCTTAGCAGGATTGGATTGTAATTAATCCCCCCAGTTATTCCCAACAAAGGCACACTATGATAACTCCCGCAGCTAGTGATGAAACGTGCACCTCGCAGCCTCTGAGTGAACCATCTAACATCCTTGGCGAGCAACTTTTCTAGCTTCTGAGCCCATACCAGAGTGTGGTCACTAAACAACCCCTTACTAGGCAAATGCCTCATGAACCACATGTGAAATAACGGAGCGCAGCAACGGACCAAACCTCCCCTCTTTTTCTCAGTTTTGTAATGAACTGAGTAATACAAATCCCCGAGTAAGGTAGGCACAGGATTCCTCAGCAAAAAGAGATGTATGGCATTTATATCTATGAACTTCTCCATATCAGCAAACAAAACGATGCCATAGATAGACATAGCCAAGATAGCACACACAGCATCCCATTCCTCTTCAACAGCCAATTCTCCCGCTTTCTTCACCAGAGCCTCCAAAGAAAACCCAGACACTCCTCCTTTGATAATGGTCAAAGACTTCACAGTAGAAGGACTCAAATAAAGAGCCTCAGCAATAGCCTCAGGTGCAGGTCTATTCATCTCAGAATTGAAAGGAACCTGATCTCGAACTGGCACACCCAGGATCAAAGCATATTCCTCCAGCATAGGGCCCAACTGAAAATCAGGAAAGGTGAAACAACGGAGCTGAGGATCATAATACTGAAGCAATGTATGAATGGAACTCCTCTCGGAAGGATCTAGCTCTATCACCACATCAAGAATACTCCCATAAGCTTTTCTGAATCTCTCTACCTGGTTGGGTGTAATCAGTTTTATCATCTTCTTCAACAAACCAACCTTGATATCAAAGAACTTGAAATGAATATTCTGCTTGCGAGGATCTTCCATCTTTGAAGAGAATACCGGAACCGGAAGCAGATATATGAACCTGTGAATGAAAACAAAAAAACAATGATTAATGATGCAATGATGCAATGCAGATGCAAATGCAAGGACATATGGCCATCTGAGACTGTCTGGAGTCTGGCCACTGACAAGGTCCCCCTGAATAACTGACAAACCAAAAGTCTAATAAGTCACACTCTCTGATAATCACAACTTTCTGAAGAAGATCCCAAGACCACCGTATCATGAATACCAGAACCAGAAAACCAGAACTCCGGGACCAAAGTAACTGTATCATAACATGAACTGTACTGGTAACAAAGGTATGATGAGATCAAGGGTTCCTGCAAACCTGTAAACCCATCCCCCATCTCACAGGTGTGCTCCGGGTCAAACATCACGGACTCTCAAAGCCGAATAGCAATAATACTTTCACCATTTCCGAGAAATGGCTCATGACCAAATCAGGGAATCGGTTAGGCATTATGTACTACGCAGGGAGGCCTCAGCTGAGTCCGGGAAAAAACATGCATCCCTTATAAGTCCCCAGCTTCAAGCGCTGAAATCGAGAAACAATAGTACATTCAGCCCATAGGATATAGTACTAATGTCATACAACCAGATGCTTTGAATGAGTTCCTATAAGAGAACCAGGCCATCCTATGCAAGTCCCTAGTGGACCCTCGGGTGCGAATGGGTTTGCCACAGAATGTGGTCTGCCACTGTCACCACTGGAGAGGGTTGTTTCCACAAAGGTTCTCAATGATCGGTCCCCAGATGCACATAACTATCAAGGTCCTATCCCGAAGTGGAGGAAATCCCCACACAAGATATTTCCAAGACGGTCGCAATCTGGGCGTGAAACACATCGCCACTCATCATGCCACATGTGAGTACAATATGTCCACTCTAACCCTAGGGTGCACTCAAGCCGGGTACTTGGCTTATCTCTCAGAAATAGTATCACCCATACCACCAAATAGAAAACCAGTCCAGACAGTCCAGTATGATATATATGATGCGGAAAATAAATACTGAAAACTGCAAATAATGCTGTAAATAAAGCTGTAAACAACAACAATAAAATGCAACAAGCCACAGCAAACAAACATCACCCAATGAAACAGAAACTCACAAGCGCTAGGAGAGACTCACAGGGGAACCAGAGATTCTGGGTTCGATCCCCAGCAGAGTCGCCAGCTGTCGCTCCCCGGATTTCCATCCTGGTACAAACGCGAAAGTGGCGCGGAAAAAGAATAGAGTCGCCAGCCAGGCATTTTTATCCCGAAGAGAGGGAATGGTAATGCTGCACAAACCAGAAGAAAGAAGAGGAAGGACACAGGTCCTGCGAACCAAAGAGACTGAGTTCGGGAGTCGGTTACGACCTGGGAAGGTATTAGCACCCAGATCGTCCGCCGTACCCGACGGGATCCACGCTTGCAAAAGAAACTGTTTCAAAGGGTGAGGGTATGAAAACTGCAGCAAAGAAATGAAAATGAAAGGAAACTGGAACTGGAAAAGAACTGAAATAAGAAAGCAAAAGGAAAAATGTAGGGAAAATAAAGATTGTGCTCGAACGGGCCCTACCCCGCTGCCTACGTACCTCATCAGGATAATGAGGATCAGAGACGCCGTAGTTCCCCTAACTAGGGGTACTAAAGGAAATTGTTTGTGAATTAAGGCTTGAACTGCCTATGTCAATGCTCAGGTGTTGCAGGCTCGGACAACGAGTGCGTAACCGTCTTGCAAAGTGACAAGTAGGAGCAAGTTCGCGTACGGAGCGAATGAGGTGAGAAAAGAATTCCCGAAGGAAAAACGCTTATTGTTTGTTTGGTGTTTTTTAGAAGCTTTTAGAAGTGAAAGTTTGCATAGGTGAGTGTACCTAAGTCTTATTCAATGGGATGTGTACGTCTCACATCATCCCGAAATGGAATGCGCAAGAGGCACACCTATTTATGGAGGAAATCCCCAAAGCTAGTCCCACAAGTGAAGGCTTGAGCACACTGGCCTATTACCATTATTAAGTATTTTTTGTGGTTTTTTGATTAAGAAATATCTTTTAATTTTTCTTTGTGAGGTACTCATGCTAAGACCTATCTACCACGAATGATGACTCACACCTCGTCCCGAAATGGAACGCGTGCAAGCATCTCATAGCAAAGTCTCATGTCACATGAAAGCACCCAACCTTTATTAAGTGAATTAGACTTAAGTTTGAAGATGAGAAGAGAAAGAAAACCAAATGAGCAAAAGGAAAAACTAGGGGGGAAGTTTCTATCCTAAGTTGGCATGTATGGAGTTCCTAGGGTTTGTGAGGTCTTTCTAACCTAAAAAGGATCTCAAGAGAAGAAGAAGATAAAAGGAGAGATGAGAAAGGCCTAAGCCCAACAAGAATGATGTTAGTCCATATGAACAAAATGAGAAGAGATGAGAAATGGAGATGTGGAACTCAATTCCCACATCTCAAACTTACCATAGCTCCTGCAAGGTTAGTGTAACAACATAAAACCAAGGCATGAACCAACAAATCAGAAGCTACACAAGCATATAGGCATGGCAAAGAGTTCACAAGCAAAACAAGGTCATATCGAGATGATTAGGAGTGAAAAAAAATGCAAAGAGAGCATGCATAACACTTAAAGAAATAAAGCACAATAAGAGAGACCCAAAAACAAGACTCAAGGAGACTCAACCTTTCCCTAAGACCAGGAACCACCCTAGACCTCTAAAGGACCCTAAAAGATGAGGAGAAGTTGACACAAGTGCCCTTCTAACTTAAAAGAGCTTATAAGACTCAAAGTATGCAAAACAAAGCAAGGTGAGGAAGAAAATACCCAAGAAATAGATCCAAGCACCTAAAAAATCTACCCAACCAGCAAAGTACTCTCCAAACACAAGGAAATGAGAATCCAAAAGGGTTTGCAAAAATTCAGCACCAAACTAGGTCAATGAAGCTCAAGGATGCAAGGTATCACCATTTAGGGTTTTGAAAATTGATGCACAAGTAACTTAATCAAAATCCAGCAAAGAATTTTATGAAAAATCCAAGATAAATCATGAAGATAGTAGGGTGTCTTAGGATTTGAATTCAAAAAGAATGAGATTCATAGCTTAAAGGATGAGGAAGATATAAAATGGGCAAGACAGATTGGTCCATGAGAGTCCACAATAAAGCAATGCCTAGTATTGAATTAATTTGCCCACGTGGAATGGAAATAAAAAATATGAAAAAAATATGATAAAAAACTAGAGGAACTAAAGAACACTCATGAATTTTTTTGGATTTTTTAGATATCAAGAAGTATTTTAAAATAATAAAAATGGAGGATATAAAGAGAAGAAAATAAAAGAATAATAAAATGATGGGGGAGTGTGAGAAGCAAGGCCAATCAACTCACTCTGACCACTTGGGCCCAGCAGGGGGCGCAAATAGCATGTTGGCCTTGGGCCCATGCGAAAATGAAAGGCAAAGAAACTCAGGTTTTGTTTTAAACTTATGTGACATGCCAAAAAACAAATAAATGAACCAAAACATGTGAACATTGTCAACCGGTCATGCTAGGGTTTTAGTCACAAGAGACAAAACATAAACCCCACCAATCTGCGCCCTCCACCTCATCATCTTCAACCTCACTCCCATGAAAAACAAGCTGAAGCATGCGAACAACAGGGCCAAGCAGCAACAAAACCTCAAAACCAGAGAATCATATCTCTCCCATTTCTGAAATCACACAGCTTCAAATTTCTCCAAGAAAGCCAAAATCTAGCTCTGGATGATCTTCTAGCAACCTCTTTTCACAAAATAAATGTGAAAGAAGCTTCAAAATCACCTCAACTTTGCTCTTTGAAGAAATCTGGTTTGAACTGGACTGGTGTAAGAACCTTCCTCCAGCTTGAAATGAGGCTTGATCTATGTCCTATGAAGCTTCAGGAACAAGAATATGAGGTCTGCTTTGTAAATGGGGCTATGGATGAGGAGTTATGAGAGAAAATGCAGCAAGAGCCAAAGCTTGAGACTGATGAAATTCTACCTCCTCCGGCCGATTCAAAGAAGAAAAACTCACTTATATATGATGTGTTTTCAGTGGCTAGGGTTGGCAAGCAAAGGCACGTGAGAATGGTGTGCATGAGGTGATTTTGCAAAAATTGCATGAGGTGTGTGGTGGAGTGATTCACTCGTGCTCTTCCCACTCTCTTTGCACATGCTGACCTCTTATGATCCCTTAATCCA
Organism: Lathyrus aphaca; assembly: GCA_963966055.1. Taxonomy (NCBI): domain Eukaryota; kingdom Viridiplantae; phylum Streptophyta; class Magnoliopsida; order Fabales; family Fabaceae; genus Lathyrus; species Lathyrus aphaca. The sequence goes on from OZ014524.1 coordinate 202,444,989, forward strand.
AAAATGGAAGAAACCTGGCCCTTGGATCAATACATCATGCTGTTCTTATCATTTTGCTAAAATGCCCCTCATGAGATATCTCCCTTTCCACGCATGCTTTTTGCACCCCTTTTGGGCCAAACCCTCCTCATACCATGCATTGTGAAATAATGACTCCAAATTGTACACAAATGGGCTTGCAACTTCATTTCATAACAACTTGCCATTTGGTAAAAATTTGACATCTCATGCGACAACAAAGACCTCATATGCCCATGCACTTGCATTTTGTGAAATGTGTCAAATTCCTTGCCTGGACTCTCCAATTTCTCTTGAGCTAACAACTTGATATGCCATGAATAAAAGGATGGTGGCCTCACCTTGCACTTGGAATTGGAATACATGAGCCTTCTTTGAGATTTTGCATCATTTGCAAAAGTGTGAGGTAAGCTCACATATCTCACTCTTTGCTTGGCCTCTTGGCACATGTGCAAGCCTTTTCCAATCCTTGATCAGAACATAAACAACTTTGGCCCTTAGAACTAGCCATTACATACTTCTCATGATTTGGCTAAATTTGCATTTTTGAGGCCACTTCTTTGCTTGGCACCAAAATGCAAGTTTCTCTTGAGCAAAATCATCTAAATGCATTGCATTGTAACTTGGTAACTTCACTTGATCCATTCCAGCACTTGGAAATGAGTTTTGAGCACTCTTGCATTTGGTGTGTGCATGGAAATGTGATTTTGCCCTAAAATGCATGGAATTTTCGAGGGCCTTATCTCTCAAACCATAAATCCCATGAAAATGTACTTGTACTTTTTGAAAATGGCAAGCCTTAGTCTTCAACTTTCATGTTTGAGTTGGGTTCATTTGAAGAATTTTTGATCATGCTAAGCTCACTTGAAAATTAGGGCAAAAGTTGCTAAATTTGGAAAATCTCAAAAACCAACTTTGTACCATTTTTGCAAAACCCTCCAAATATCCATGATTCTTGATCTTCAATCATCCCAAACATCTTATAACATTTTAAAGACCTCCCTTGGCAAGAAAAAGTGGCTTGGCCCCCTTGAAATCAGACAGTTGACTTTTTACAGGCACAGTTGACCAATTACTTCATTTGCAAGCAACTAAGGCAATGACTGACTTCCATTTGGAATTTTTCCATGAAAATTGACATGTAGAGACCTCTTATCATATAGAAAACATTGCCCAAAAGAGTTGGCCAAAATTATGAGGTTAAGGCTTTTGAAGTCAAAACCCTAATTTGGTTGCACTGTTTAGGAGCCTTGCATTGTCTTAAAACTTGTGATGGTTAAGCAATCTTCTGAGCTTCTGCAAGTGAACTTGGCCTTGCCAAAGGGGTCTAGACTCATCATAGGCCCCCCACAAATCCATTGGAACCCTTGTCTGGGCTTAGATGGCCTTCAACACCTCCCCAGATGGCCATATGCCCCATGCTAGGGCTTGATGCTTGTCATGCTTTATTTTTCTATGCTATGATGCTATATATATGATATGCTTATGATGCAAATGGTGTATTATGATGCTCAAAATGAAGAGGGCAAATTTGAGGTTCTACAGATGGCTTCTGGCCAAGGAAACCCAAGCGATTAAATACCCACAACAAGTGGGTCGAATCCTCAAGTGAGCAGTTCGAATGTTCGTACTATGAACACACAAGGTGGACCAAAGAATGAGGCCATCCCAACTTATAGATAAAAGAAGTTGGAAATGAGGTTGAAGTTGCATTATAAAGTTAAATATGTAAATATTAGGGTGGCTAAAAACTTATGGTCAACAGTCCAATAGTTGTATAAGTTGAATTTGTTGGGGGGAAAAATTTAAATAACTATCAATAGAAGAGGATTTTTTATGGCATGATTATTAGTCACCATGCCCATTTTCTTAAATGTTCTCAGATTTCAAAGATATATCTTTGAACCCACCATATTTTAATCGAACTTTAAAATATCTCTGGAAGCATCCAAATACGTAAATTTTATTCGTTTTTTAGTAGAGCTGTCAAAATGGGCCGATCCATTGGACCAGCCCATAAACCCAAAATTTTAGCAGGGCCGGATCATATAAAAAATATTAAAAAAATACAACCCTATCTTTTTTTTGGCCAACCTATTGGGCCGATGTTTTTATGGATCGGGTCGGTTAAGTGGACTTCAGACTGGCCCGTTAAAAATATTAAAAATAAAATAGAGAATAATCACTTTGATTTATAAAATTTGTTTGAGATTTCGGAGGAAAAAGAATGGGAGAAGTTAAAAAAAGAAAAGAAAAGAGAAGAGAAAAAAAGAGTGGAAAGAATTAAATGATTTTAGTTTAGAAGATTTTAAAGGTTTTTCTTAAGGGACCAAGCCCCTTATTTGTTATTCTAAGATAATTTAATTTGTCACTCTCTAAATTATATCTGGTATCCCTCTAAATTTTTATAATCTTAAAATTGCCTTTTGAAAAAATTTGAAACAAGTGAAAACTTTTTATATTATTGGAAATTTCGAAATTTCCGATAAAAATTAAAAATTTCTGGAAATTTCCGATAAAAAATGAAATTTTTTGGAAATTTTGAAATTGATGGTACTGTATCGGAAATTTCAAAAATTTTTATATAGAAAAAATTTCAAATTTTTTAATTTTTTTACATTGCCACCAATTTCGAAATTGGTGGTATAGTACCAAAATTTCCGATACAGTACCACCAATTTTGAAATTTGTGGTAATGTAAAATAACTTAATCATTTTTTTTCCGAAAATTTCAAAATTTCCGGTAAAAAAATTAAATTTCCGATATTCTTCATATTTTTTTTGGAAAATTTGAAATTTCTGATAAAAATGATTTTTCAAAATTTCAGGTATACCTCTTAAAACCCATAATTTTCGAAAAAAATTGAAGGGTAAAAATGAAATTTCACCATAATTGGAGGGTGTCAGGTATAAACGGGGGGAAGGAGGTTAAATTTTGTTATTCCAGCTAGGCTTAGGCCCAATATCCAAACATACTAGTATGTTTTTCTCATCAATAGTATTTGAGCATTTCTTTAACTATCCTATATGTTTTTAAGCCACCTCACGAATTTTAAAAAATATTCTCTATTTTCGGAGATGCATATCTAGACGCACCCCAATACACATATTTTATTCGTTTTTTGAGTCACACCACAATTTTATGAATAAATTTATTCTGAAAATATATCTCCGAAATTTTTTCGAAAATTAAGAAAACACAAATCATACAATAAGCAACTATAGTCCTTTTCTGTGAAATTTCAGCTTAAATAAAAATTGCTTTATATATCTGAAGCCAAATATGTTGGTCTCATATAGTCTCGACTTTCTTGTGTTGCCTTTGCTATTATGTTTTTGAGTTTGTTCTGACAAACACAGTGGGATTCAAAACTAATCTTTATTTTTATAAAATTGAGAAAAGATGATACATATTCTAATCCAAATTTGGAGATGGCTGATGGAGCCTGTCTAGGCAAACATAGTGCGAATTTGAAATTGATCTTCTCAACTTCTTCTTCGGATGTCTAATTGTCCAACTCATGAAGATTAAATTGCAATTATTCATTGTTGGAAAAGCTTTAAGTTATTCCCTAATTATCATCTGTTCTTCCATTTCTTCAATAGGTGATGGAGTAAATAATTAGAACAGTTATTCCCTAATTATCATGTTATTTCGTCACTATAAATTCACGAACAGATTAGTTCAACTCATTAGATTCATCTTGTTAGGTTCAGTTCATTTGTTTCACGGACTTAAAAGTCATTTTTAAGTTTATTTTTAAATATATATTTGACATTTTAAATTAATATTTTTTTTAAAGAAAATGTTGAAATCAAATAAAAGTTATCCGATTGAAATTTAACTTTGTCTCCAAAATCTACTAATTCAAAAACTACACAACTTTCAAGAGATACATTTGAAAGTCTAATTCAAAAACTACACAACTTTCAAGAGATACATTTGAAAGTCTAATTCAAAAACTACTCAATTGGAGTTTAAATTTGTCTTTAAAAAATCCACAAATTCATCTAAATATTTAGGAACCTTACAAATTCAATGAAATATTACATCAAAAATTACTAAAAATTGATATATTTCCATCACAAAATGAGTACAACACTTGCAACTTTCATTACACGTGTAATTTTCGCAAATGTCATAATGCCTCCAACAAGGATAATTCTAAATCCAATTGTCAACTTTACTTCCATAACTAGTACGAAAGGGACAATATAGAGTTAAGATTTGGAGTAAATCTTTAAACTTACTCTTAAAAAACAATATAATTTTTCTCATATATAATCGAGTTGACTCATGAACCTAACGAGTCGAACTATGTGTAACTTAAGTTCACCTCATTTAGTTAACAAACTTAGTTTTTCGTTCATATTCAACTCATTTGATTCATGAACCTAGTTCAATGATTTAATTGTCAAACCGAGTTCCAAACTATTTTCAAGTTAGTTTGATTCATTGTCAGCCCTAATTTTAACAAATATTGTGAATTTTAAAATTTTGATATGAATGTCATTTTAATATGGTTATTCTATAATTGTTATTTCCTCTGTCTCACAATAGATATCAACTTTCCTATTTTAATTTGACTCAAATTATTTATCCATTTAGAATAGCAATGTGATATTTACTATTTATTTTCACTAACTTACCCTTATTTATTGTATTTTAATTCATATAATTACTCCACTACCGATTATTATTAAGGTTAATTTAGTAAATGATACTCGTTTTATCATTGAAATCAACACAGTTAATCATTATCTTTAAAAAAATGTAAAAATCTCAAATAGGACACCTATTGTGATATAAATGTGAGTTGTAAGTTTCATATTATTTGGAAAAAATAGAAACTAAACATTTTATAAATGAGATGATTTATATATTTATTGTCTTAATGTTTTGAGCGAATATGTATTTCTCTCATTAGTGTGTTGCTCTTGATTCTGTTGAATTGTAATTATTTGTGTCAAAGCATTATTTTCAACAGAGTATGTTGTCGTCGATATGTTGTGTGTTGAAATGACGAAGTATGTCTCGACAGAAATTTCGACTTAGGTCTAATTTTGTAGTGTTAGCAAAATTAGGTATTTTGGGTCTTGCTTAAGTAGCAAGAAAATCCAAAATTTATAAATAAGGAGTAACCCTATTATGAATTGTAACATACAATAGAAGTGCAATTACACATTTGAATAAAGTTCTCAATTTGAGATGCAGAGAGAAGCTTTGCAGAAAATATTTTATTTTTCTCCTATTTTGCCTAAATCATAATTTCTTTCTTTTCCGAATTCATCTTTTCTTCCTTCTTCCATTAACAATTGTGCATTAAGAATAATCTTGCAACTAAGGTTGGTTGATTCACTCGAGTGAAGAATGAAGAAAAAAAAGAATTTGATCGGTGTGATTGAATCTTGTTCATCAAGATTGATTCAGAATTACTCAAAGTCTTGAGTTTAACTCCAACAGATCCGATATGGATACTTTTTCTCGGGACCCATCACTAGTATTAGAGTACATGGTGATGGTCATGCGGCGTGTCCTGTTGAAGTGCTTGTGACATGGTAAGGATGTCAATAATGATACAAATGTGTGTAGATGAAAGAGTTTATACTTGAGGGATAATATAGTGGATTGACTCACATTTGAGGTAAAGATTGTTGAGATATAAATGTGAGTTGAAAGTTTCTCATTGTTTAAAAATATGGAGGTTGAACTAATATATATATATATATATATATATATATATATATATATATATATATATATATATATATATATATATATATATATATATATATATATATATAAGTTGCAATTAGTGAATGAACCGTACATTGAATTGACACTCTAATGCTCAAGTCAGACAATGAAAGAGACTGAACTTGTAATTAGTGAATGAATTATACACAGATTGGCGAAGGGTCACTCTTATATAGAAATAACAGTTAGAATCATCGTTGGTGGATACAATGCAAGTTGTAAGATGTGAAATGTTAGATAATGTATACCAACTATGAGATGAAGGTAGTGTGGGGCTTTAGTGCAATTCATTTTGAAAGAGTATTATTCATCACATGCGCAATGTAAATGTATATTCAAAAAGTATTGTTCCTCGTGAAGATACTATGCACATTGTTCATTATGAAAGTATTGTTCATCACGACAAAACTATTCATCCATTGATATTTTTTTTCTCATAACAAAATTGAAACATAACTTGCGGATCTTTTTGCTACTATTTGCTGATTTTTTTCCTTGTTTTTTTTTTAGAAAAATCTTTTTCAATTTCAACAAATATGGTTCGATATATCGTGATATATATCTTTAAACCTCACGATATTGGTTTTAAGAGTGCTTGGATATTTGATTCTGGTGTCATTCATCATGTGACATTTGATTCTCACAATATTCTTAAGAATATTTCTCCTTCTGACATTTTGTATATTATTGTTGTTGTTGGTTCTTATACTCAAGTTGATGGTTATGGATACAATCGTATTAAATCTTTTAAATTGAAAGAGACACTCTATGTTCATGGTTTACCTAATAGCCGTGAAAGAAGAAGAGAAACACACACAAGCAAGGAGAGTGCATGATAGAGTAGAGTGTAGTGTAGCACATTAGATTACATTCACTTTTGCTGTTATTGTGGTAGTTAGAGTTAGTTACACTCTATATAATACTCTTGTAACTACTTTGCTCATTCAATCAATGCAGTAGCTTCTTCTTCATTTTTCTGCTCTCAATTCCTCCATCAATGGAGCTTCTAGTTTGCTTAGATGGTATCAAAACAGGTTAATCCTGCTCTATTTCCGTTGTGCTATCATCTTGATCGAAGCTTCAATGGTGATTCGATTCATTGGTGGCTTTGTTTGAATTCTGCTTGAAGTTGCAGATTCTTGCTCATTTTTTCCTCATTTTCTATCATTCATTATGAAGATTCTTTCTTCTTGTTCATCGATTCTTTCTTTCATGATGACAAGGAATAACAACAATAATACCTCAACAAATGCTTCAGACCAGGATCAATTGGATCCCTACTATGTTCTTCCATCTGAAAACTCATCCACGGTATGCGTCACACCTGCATTATCAGGTGAAAATTACCATGTCTGGTCAATGAAGATGAGAAGAGCATTGGAAATGTAAAATAAGTTTCAGTTTGTAGATGGAACTATCGAAGAACCAGAGAAGAATGATCTTAACTATTTTGCGTGGCAAAGATACAACAACCTTGTTCATACATGGATCATAAACTCAATAGCACCCTCAATTGCACAAAGCGTGGTGTTTATTGATAGTGCATTTGAAATGTGGAATGATATTAAAGATATGTTCATGAGAGGAGATCATATTCTTGTTGCATAATTATATCAAGAGATATCAAATCTGAAGCAAGGTAATAAGAAGATTTCAGATTATTTCACTGAATTGAGAAGTTTGTGGGAAGAACTTGATCAATATAGACCAATGCCAAGCTGTACTTGTCGCATAGCATGTGATTGTCTAGCTATGAGGAATAGTAGAGGCTTTAGAGCTGAAGATAGAATTATCCAGTTCTTGATTGGCCTGAATGAAGAATTCCATGGAGTTGTATCACAAGTGTTGCTTATGGATCCTTTGCCTCAAATCAACAAAGTCTTTTCTATGGTTATGCAACAAGAAAGGAAAATGTGTGGGACTGTATTTTCGAACAACAATGTGATTGAAGAAGCTAGCATGGTCAATGTTGTTGATATAAGATCTCATGCTAATAGAGGAAGAGGTAATAGCTATGCTGGTAGAGGAAGAGGAAATATGAAGGTGTGCACACACTGTGGTAGAAATGGACACATAGTGGACACGTGCTACAAGAAACATGGTTATCCACCCAATCTTGGTAGAGGAAGCTCATCTTATGCAAATCAGGTAGAAGCTGATGAATCAGGCAATAAACACTCAGCTGCTTCAACAAGTGACAATGGCAGCATGACATTGACAAAAGAGCAGTATCAAAGTTTGATGGTGTTACTTGAGAAGAACACAGGAACCATCAATCTTGCAAAAGGAGGTAATGCTTACATTGTTAGTTTTAATACAAAAAGTAGTGAAAGCTGGATATTATACACATGAGCTACTCATCACATATGTCACAATATAAATTGGTTTTTAAAACATGATAAGATCAATTCTATAAAGGTGAATCTTCCCAATGGTAACTCTATTACAACATCAATTAGTGGAGATGTGCAACTGTCTAATAATTTTGTTATTAAGAATGTATTGTTTTTGCCAGAATTTGAAGTCAATTTGATTTCAGTATCAAAACTATGTAAAGAGCAAGACTGTAGTGTAGTTTTTGAAACTGACAAATGTGTTGTACATGGAAAGAAGAGCTTGATGAAGATTGGTTCAGCTAGAGAACATGATGGCTTATATTACTTGGATGCTTATCAAGAAGATAATAATATAGCTTTTATTTCTAGTGTCTTTACCAATAAGAAATCAGACAATGTAGCTCTAGCCATTTTATGGCATTTGAGATTAGGGCATTTATCTCATGACAGAATGAAATGTATGAGAAACATGTATAGTTACATTCCAAGTAGTGTTCATAAAGCTTGTGATGTTTGTCAGCAAGCTAGACAAAAGTGTTTGTCATTTCCTATCAGCAATCATAATGCTAGTGAATTGTTTGATCTTATTCATGTTGACATATGGGGACCATTTAACACTATTTCTATTCATGGCTTTAAGTATTTTCTGACTATCCTTGATGATCATAGCAGACATGTTTGGGTTGTTATGTTAAAATCCAAAGCTGAAGTAGGTCATAAGATAGTGGATTTTGTGGCTATGGTAGAAACTTAATTCAGCAGAAAAGTTAAAATGATTAGAAGTGACAATGGGGTTGAGTTGCTTATGCCTGCATATTATGCTTCAAAAGGAATTCTACTCCAAAGAAGATGTGTTTACACTCCTCAGCAGAATGGTAGAGTTGAGAGGAGGCATCAACACATTCTTAATATTAGTAGATCTCTCATGTTTCAATCTAAATTTCCAAAAGCATACTGGTCATATGCAGTTCTTCATGTTGTGTATCTCATGAACAGGATTCCTACTAAAGTTTTGAACTACAAATCTTCTTATGAAGTCATGTATGGAAGTGTCCCTAATTTGAGCTCTCTATGGGTGTTTGGATGCTTGAGCTATGCTTCCACCCTTCCAAACAAAAGACATAAGTTTGATGCAAAAGCAAGAAAATATTCTTTCTTGGGATACAAGTCAGGTATGAAAGGCTTTATCCTCTTAGACACAGTTACTCATGATATTATCATCTCTAGAAATGTGAAATTCTTTTATATGGAATTTCCATTCTCTGATGATTATGATGATTCTATTCCCACAAATATCTATTGTGATCCACAGTCACAAATTCCTTCATTTACACACATTGAGTCCATGGAGTCAGTTCCACTTTCTTCCCATCAGTCTCATTGTAATCCTGAGGTTTCTCAACATTCTCCTCCTGCTTCATCTAATCATGACAATATGCATAATCATTCTTCAAATTCTACTGATATTGCATTAACAGATGATGACAATGATACTTCTCATGTTCAGGAGGCTATCCCTCTTGATGTTCCTTTAGAATCTCCATCTGAACCCATAAGAAAGTCCACAAGAGTCACACAAGTTTCCATTCATCTTAAAGATTGCATATGTACCTCTAAAGTTGTCTCTTCACCTTGTCAATATCCTTTAGAACAATGTCTCTCATATTCTAATCTATCATCCAATCATCAAGCCTATGTCATGGCACTTTCTTCTGAAATTGAACCAACTAATTACACTGCTGCATCTAAAGATCCCAGATGGGTACAAGATATGCAAAGTGAAATTGAAGCTCTCAACAACAATCATACTTGGGAGTTTATTGACCTCCCATCTAACGCTTCCCCCATAGGGAGCAAATGGGTGTACAAAGGGAAAAGGCATGATGATGGCTCCATTGAAAGGTTCAAAGCCAGACTTGTGGCTCAAGGCTTCAATCAAACAGAGGGACTTGACTATTTTGAAACCTTTTCACCTGTGGCTAAGATATCCACAATTCGAGTGCTACTTGCTTTAGCTGCCATTCATGGTTGGAATTTACATCAACTAGATGTAAACAATGTTTTTCTTCATGGAGACCTGCATGAGGCAGTTTATATGAGAGTGCCACAAGGTGTTGTAGCTGATAAACCTGGGCAAGTGTGCAAACTTACAAAATCTCTCTATGGCTTAAAGCAAGCAAGTAGGCAATGGTTTGAAAAATTGACAACATTTCTCAAAGCTCAAGGGTTACAGCATGCTCATGCTGATCATACTCTTTTCATCAAGGCCAATTCCACTTCTTTCACAGCCTTACTAGTTTATGTAGATGACATAATTCTAGCTGGCACATCACTTACTGTCTTTACTGATCTCAAACAAGCTTTGCACAAAGCTTTTCATATAAAGGATCTTGGTACACTGAAATTCTTCCTTGGTCTTGAAGATGCTAGATCATCCAAAGGCATCACCTTATGTCAAAGGAAGTATTGCCTTGAACTTCTTCGTGATGTTGGTCTCACTGGTTGCAAACCAGCCTCTACACCTTTGGATGCTTCCATTAGACTCCATCAAAACAATGGTGCAGCTTTCTCAGACATCATTTCATATAGAAGGCTTGTGGGCAGATTGATCTATCTCACCACTACTTGACCCGACATTGCATTTGCCACACAACAACTCAGTCAGTACATGAGTGCTCCCACTGAATTACATTATAAAGCTGCCATCCGTGTTTTGAGATACTTGAAGAAGTCTCATGCTCGTGGCATCCTTTTCTCTACATCCTCGAATTTGAAAATTCTAGGATTCAGTGATGCAGAGTGGGGTGGTTTCATTGACACAAGACGATCGATTTCTGGATATTGTTTTTTCATTGGCCAGTCATTGGTTTCATGGAAATCCAAGAAACAAATCACAGTCAGTTGCTCTTCAGCTGAAGCAGAATATCGTGCCCTTGCAGCTGCGACTCGTGAACTGCAATGGATGTGTTTTCTATTACACGATCTTCCACAACATCCTTCTCGCCTTCCAGTTCTTTATTGTGACAATCAAAGTGCAATCCATATCTCAGCTAATCTGGTTTTTCATGAGAGAACCAAACACTTGGATATAGATTGTCACTTGGTTCGTGAAAAGATTCAGTTCGGCGTCATGCGTTTGTTACCAGTTCCTTCTAAAGATCAGGCTGCAGATGTGTTCACCAAGGCACTTGGTCCAAGGCCATTCTTTGATTGCTTATCCAAGCTTGGCTTGATAGATTTGTATCAACCTCAAGCTTGTGAGGGGGTAATAGTTGTGAATGAAGAAGAGAAACACACACAAGCAAGGAGAGTGCATGATAGAGTAGAGTGTAGTGTAGCACATTAGATTACATTCACTTTTTCTGTTATTGTGGTAATTAGAGTTAGTTACACTCTATATAATACTCTTGTAACTACTTTGCTCATTCAATCAATGCAGTGACTTCTTCTTCATTTTTCTGCTCTCAATTCCTCCATCAATGGAGCTTCTAGTTTGCTTAGATTACCGAACAATCTCATCTTTATTTGTAAGTTTATATAGGATAATATTGTAGAGTTATATTTTTTCGTTGTACCTGTTGAAGTTGCTAAGGAACATGGAGGGTTATATTATCTCTCTAGTGCATGAATTGATTAGAATGTGTTCTCTTCTGCACTTAAATCTCAGTCAAAATCTTCTTATACCTTTTAAATATGGCTATGACACAAACGTCTTGGTCATCCTCCTTTTAAATATGGCTATGACACAAAATCTTCTTATACATTTTAAATATGGCTATGACACAAATGAAGTATATGTTTCTATCTCTATTTTTAAAACAATCTGTTAAGTCTTTTGAGTGTGAAGTTTTCTAGTTTTCTAAACATAATCAATTACTTTTTCTTCAAGTCTTACTGAAAGTATTAAACCATTAGATCTTATTCATTCTGATATTAAGGGGTTGAATGGTGCGAGATGATTTATTTTTTATTGACGATTGTTCTCGAATAATTCTTTTTTTAAGAATAATATATCAAAAGTACCACAATTGTATATTCAATTTTACAATGTGGAGTAAACACAATTTGGGAGTGATATTAAAAGAATATATTTTGATAATGATAAATAATAAGGTTAACAGTCACTTATTCCTTTAATATATGCGTGTTTTTATTTATCTCTTTAAAAAAATAATTTTTTATTATTTTTTATAATTTTAAAATTCTAAGTCTTTTGTCCTCAGGTGGAAAATTACTCTTGTAAAATATATATTTTTGATTTACCCACCTGATTTTTACACGTTTAGTAGGGGATACCCAAGAATTTCAGGGGTAATCAAAAAAAAATTTTTTAAGGGGAGAAAATCAAAACTCGCTTATATTACAGAGATAAATGACTATTAACCCAATCAAGATTTTCCAACTTTACTAATAAGCTTGGCATCATCCATAAATTTACATGTCAACACCCCCACAACAAAATGATGTCGTTGAAAAAAAAATCATTATTTACTAGGTTGAGGACAAGGGTTTAAAATATTATATAAATATTAACACTTATAATCATTTTACTTTATTAGTATGAAACTCATCAAATAAATATATTCAATTTAAGTTTGTCTCAATTAAATTAATTCTAATATTATAAATTAAAACTTTAAAATATATTGAAATATCGAGAGAATATATACATATAGAGGTTAAAGTGGAAATAGATCAGACCGATAACAGGGGCCTACGGCCTAGATCTATACAGGTTCAGATTAGATCAAGTTTTTCTTTTTAAATAGAAAAGACCTAAATTTTTTTATAAGTCTATTTAGTTAAAAAGATTAGACCTCATGCTATGAAAAAAATCTTTTAAGTCTAACAGGTCGTCCTATCTAAATAAATATGAATATCTTTTTATTATCATTATGTAATGTTTTGTACTTTGAACTAAAATACATAAATAAAAATTGGTTATCTCGGAGAACTTATAAAAATAAGATGAAAATACCTTATGAACAATGTTATATGTTATTTTCATAAATTATCTTAAACAAATAGTCTCACAAAACTGATGTAAATGGGTAAGTTAGAATAAGTCAATGCAAACAAATTTTTTGTTTCATTGATTTTTTATTTTTGTTAGTTTATTCAAATATTATTTTAATTGTTTATTTACATATATCTAAAATAATAGGTTTTTATGTAGGCTAACAGACTAACTAGACCTTAGAAAAGACCATATTTAGACCTAACAATAAGCCTATCACAGGCTACAAGTCAGGTTTAGGCTTCGATTTTTTTGGAAAGTCAGACTTAGGCTTGGTAAAGTCTAACTAGGCTCAGCCTATTTCCACCCCTAATTGCATTACATCGTGTGTCTTTCAGATTTCAGTTGACAAAATTACATATTTATCATTTGATTAACAAAACTCGACAGAAAGACTAATTGAAAAGAGAAACTAATAAATGTAATTTATATTATTACTTTAATTTTATAAATGCAAGTGATCCAAATCATGATATTGACAACTCATAATTATTTTAAAAATAAATAAAATTCTGGAATACATCAAACATTTTGACCTAGTCCTCCTTAAGGTAGTTGGTTTTTCTTTTCTACATACAACATGTTGGGTCAAGCATGTCATCTTCAATAGCAACTGGCGAATATTACAAATAGCCTCCATCATGTTTTGGACAAAACCACAGTGCTTCTGTCATGAAAATTTTCTGCCGTCCATTTATCATGCTACAGCTTGGCATATTGTAGAATTGTTTATACATAAACCTTGTTTATACTTTATTATACTTGTATAAATTGACAAAGATGGCCACAAGACTTTGACTTTGTCATGCAAACTCATCACATGTGAATCAATTCTAGAGGCAGAATCAATTCATTTCGAGAACAATCAAAACATGTGAATCAATTCTAGAGGCAGAATCAATTCATTTCGAGAACAATCAAAACATGTGAATCAATTCTAGAGGCAGAATCAATTCATTTTGAGAACAATCAAAATAAGTGAAAGTATTATTATTAGAGTAAGAAATATAATCAAAAATATCTTTAACCAACAAAATAACTGACTGAACAAATGAAATTAACTAATATATAGCAGCACCCTTTTGCTGGTGCAATTCCATGAACCCATAACCAAACGAAGCACACAAAAAAATGGTTCTTTTTATCTCCCTTATGTACAATGTGATTTATTACTCTCCTACAATAGATACTTGAGGTATCAGTTTACAGGTGAGTACCTTTTTAGCGACGAGAATGATACAAACTCCATACTTACAATCTCTTTTCGTGATTTCAGCTGGCATCGAAAGAAGCAATCTCGAGTTCTGCCCACCAAAGTGGTGAAAGTTTTGGAACAGCTACTTCGGGACTTATTTTCGTTATCTCTTTTAATCTCTCGCAAACTTGTTTTATTGTTGGTCTTTGTTCTTGATCAGCATTGACACAGGACTTAATCAATGCGCCGATTTGTACTAATTGTTCTTCTTGGAAGGATACTAGTGTTGGATCTACTATTTCTTTGAGAGACTGGTTCCCTTGTAAATAGTTTGAAGCCCAGTTTTCAAGTGAACCGTCTTGATCGTTGGAATAAGGAAGACGGCCGGTTACAGTTTCGAGTAACATGATACCGAAGCTGTAAATGTTACTTGCTAATGTCGCGTCCGTGCGTTTCTTGGCAGAAGATTTTATATCAGGTGAAGCTATTTCTTTCAAGAAACTTAAGTCTGAGATTTTCGCAGCGTAGTCATCGGTGAGTTGAACGGATGAAGTGTTTAGGTTGCTATGGGCGAGCGGAGGGTTTAACTGGTGCATATGTTGCAGGCAGTAAGCCGTGCCAATTGCAACTCTAAGTCTTGTTGCCCAATCCAAATGCTCGGCTTCTTTTACTGAATTTTCAACGAGATCAAAATATCAGCGAGTTTCATACATAAACACGAAAAGGATAAGAAAAAAATGCGTAGAAGCAACTATTCACTCACTGTGCAAATGCTCGAAGAGTGTTCCATTCGGGGCGTATTCAAAAACCACCATTCGGGTGAAAGGCTCATCTTCTTCGCAAAATCCAAGAAGATTTACGAAATTCTTGTGGTTCATCTTTGATAATGTATCTATCTGCTTACATAATTGCTTAAAATGTGAATATCAAATAATTGAAAATCTACATAAATTATTTGGTAAGTTTTTCGTGATAATTTACCTTCTTACGAAACTGGACTTCAGACGTCTTTGACCAATCTTTCAACGATGTCACTGTAACAGAAGCCACCGCTATTTCGACACCGCTAGATAGAGTCCCTTTGTACACTGTGTAAATGCTTCCGACGGGTGAAGTACCAATTACGTTACTAAAATCTTCGCACGCTGCTTCAAGCTCTGATCTCTTTAGCTTCGGCACACCTGAAAACATTAAACTTTGTTAAGCATGTACAAAGGCAGGAATCTTATATTTAGAAGATAAATTCTTAGATTTACCTGTCACAAATGCTTTCTGAAGCTGTCCACTTAATCCGGTAGCCCATGGTTTAACGGTCGCCACCTTGTTGGTTTTCCAGAGATATACGACAATGATTGAAACGAAAATAAATGCAACACCACCGATAATTCCAACCACAATAGGAGTGTGATGTTTCTTCGATGAGGTACTTTTAGATTGTGGTGCGGGCAGGGCAGAAGGAGAAACAGAAACATTTCGATCAAGGGAAGATGGTTTTTTTACTTTTGCCGGTGTTGTTGAGGTAGACGGGGAAGGTGAAGGAGACGGAGACGGAGACGGAGACGGAGACGGAGACGGAGAAGGAGACGGAGAAGGAGAAGGACTCTCTGGAACAATAGCTGCACGATTATGACTATCACCACGAGGAGTACTGGATTGCAGTAGCTTCCGAAGACTTTTTTGACTTTTGCGATTACACCTTAAGAAAAGAATGACATAAGAGTTTAGATTATGGTAAAAAACCGCGACGACACATTTCAAATGCTTAGTGACATACCATTTGATCGATCTTCCTGTACAACCTGGCGATTTTCCTGCACTAATTAGCTGATTTTCATCTACTTGAGACTCAGAAATCAACGCCAATTCATTAATTTCATGCGACAATCCACAAAGAAGATCATTGTTGTCCAGCAAACTGCAATAAAAATGTTGAATTGTTAAAAGAAGTTCAAAGTAGAAAATTGAACTACCTACTCAGAGTCGGCATCCTAGTAGCAAAAAAAAGTTTAAAATTGAAATTTTCCGAGTATTATCTTACAGGATTGTTAATGAGATATTAATCCCAATGTCTTTCATCAGAGGTCCACTGAAGTTGTTGTAGCCCAAATCCAAAACCTCCAACTCCTTCAAGCGTATAATTCCTTCGGGAATGATTCCGTGAAAAGAGTTATTCCGCAAAACTCTGCACAACATATCCATCACAATGTTATCAGACAAATGAACATATACGGAAATTGAAATTACTCGGTAGCCACAATAAACAGAGAAGCTCGGTAACAAGCAATTACTTACATGGACTTTATGTGAAAAAGGCTCTCGAGCTCATTCGCAAGTTTTCCTTCAAGACAAAGGTCTTTCAAATTCCTAAGCAACAGAATATTTTCGCATGATTATACACTCAAGTATCAATCGTCTAACGAAAACCAGACATCTAAAGCGTGAACTAGCGCGAGCGGGAAACAATCTAAGCCATGTTTGGATAAACAAATGAATTAAGCACTTATATCATAAGTGCTTATCATACAAGTGTTTCTACTCCGAAATTAAACTGATCATACCCATAAATTAAACAGATTATAACCAAATCGAAACATGCCCTTATAATTAGTTATAACAAATCACAAATCCGAATTCTCAAAAATAAAAGAAAATAAAAAAATCAAAACTTACAATACCACCACTCTTCCATCAGAACACTCAACTCCAAACCAGTTACAAGGGTCAACCCAAACTCCATCATCAACCCAATTCGACAAAGCATCAAAAGGATCACTCACAATCCCTTGCTTGAACTTCAAAAGAGCTTTACCTGCAAACACAAAAAAAAAAAAAAAAAAAAATCAATTTTCTCTCACCTTTGTTTCCACCCACAAAACACAAAAAACAAAAACCCTTACCTTCATCATTCAAAGAACAACACAAACCAAAACTCTGCAACAAAACACAAAACAACACAATCCACACAAGTCTCCTGAGATCCTTGAAGCATGTGAATTTCCATTCTCTCATTATTGTTGCGTATAGATAAGCTAGCTCAGATGAAAAACACCGACACAGATTCAGAATATTTGTTCCTTAAAAAAACCAAACTAAACAAGAAATGAATCGGTTCTGAAAAGTATCGAAAGAGAAAAAGAAAAACAGTGGAAACAATGTCAACTAAACAAAAAGAAAGTTGATCTGAAAACTAAGTTGTTATTACACCAACCAAACAAACAAACAAACAAACGAGGTAGAATTCAAAAACAACATAATATAGGAAAGCGCGTGCTCCACAAATGAACATTTCTCATTTTTATTATAATATAGTATTTATTTTTATATCTTTACCAAATCTTAGTGTAACCACAAAAGAAAACTAATACAATTATTATTAAATTCAAATGCCACCGCATCCAATTCCTGCAGAGAATTTTTCAAGGTATATCATTAATTCGATATTTTTATGATTTCTGCTAAGGGGATATATATCATATATACTATGGTCGTGATATTTTTATGGGAGAATATAATAATGATCTCAATCATTAAAATAACTATAATAAATGGATATTTCTCATGTATAAAAAAATAACTATATCACTTGTAAAATTACTCATTTTATTGATTTTTATTTGTAGTTGGATATACTCCCTCCGTCCCAAAATAATTGTCACATTTCAGGAAAAAAATTGTCCCAAAATACTTGTCACTTTAGATTACCAAGACATTTATATATTTAATCTTCCAATTTTATCCTCTAATAAATACTCTTAATTAATTATTTTATCACTTAACATTAATGCTAATTTGAATACATCAATAGTTAATTAGGATAATTTGGTAAAGTTACTATTCTCTCTCTTTCATTTATTATTGTTTCTTAATCTATGTGAAATGATCAATGTGATAAATAATATGGGACGGAGGAGGTATTATTTATAATTTTTAAATAACTTAAACAGATGGAATTAATTATATATTTATCTTGCTTATCCTATAATGTTTAATTTAATTATTTTGAAAATTTAATACATAATTAACTTTGATTTTTAAAGTGTAAATATTATTAGTCAAAGTTTGAGTATCTCGTAGATGCGTTTTTTTAATAAAAATGAGAGTAAAAGATAAAAAGATGATTAAGAAAAAATAAAGTGGTTGAAAATAAAAGTTAAAAATAAATACAAATAAAGTGTTTTATATATATCCAAATTTATTAGAGAAATGATATTCTAATACAATTTTCTACACCTACATCGTATTTCATTATTCATCAAAACTGTGAACAATAATATATATATATATATATATATATATATATATATATATATATATATATATATATATATATATATATATATATATATATATATATATGAAGGCTTCTTTTTTAAAGAGTAAAATAATAAAAAAATTTATTACTTTATTACTTCTTCTTTTTTAATACATGAATGCTTCTTATTAACAAATTTCATCATTAATCAAATTTTTATACTGTATTAATCAATTTTGGTGACCGTTAAAAATTATTTTTAATACCTGAACGTTTATTAATCAATTTTATCAGTGTATTGATCAAATTTTTATACTGTATTAATTAACTTTGTCTCACTACTTTAAAATTATTGTTCATGGTACTATTCATGTGCATTGTACTCACACTGGTCTTGTGTATTGTTTATTAAAAATATTATTTTATTTAAAAAATACTATTTATCGTATAAATACGGTGAATAGTATATATATGTAAGTATTTGGCGTAAAAAGTTGTATAGGAATAGCATAACTTTATATATATATATATATATATATATATATATATATATATATATATATATATATATATATATATATATATATATATATATATATATATATATATTTCAAATCTTATCCAATAATTTTACTTTATCTAACGGATTAAATAATTGTTAATTTAAGAGCATCAATATCTTTTAATCTTATTTCAATTGGATACACTTCCTAAAATAAATTGCACAAATTTAATTGGAAATGTTAGATTAAAATAAATTTAAAGGATAAGATTTGATGTAACTTTATTAACTTACTTATATATATATATATATATATATATATATATATATATATATATATATATATATATATATATATATATATATATATATATATATATATATATATATATATATATATATATATATATATATATATATATATATATATATATATATATATATATATTTAATCTTATTTCAATTGGATACACTTCCTAAAATAAATTGCACAAATTTAATTGGAAATGTTAGATTAAAATAAATTTAAAGGATAAGATTTGAGGTAACTGTTAACTTATTTATATACTTTTGAAATTATATATATTGTTCTGGACTGGACTAACGATTAGGAAAGCTAGCCGCGAATTAGGAAGGGTCCTACCGAGTTCGAGCAAAAATGAACAACAGGGCATATTACCTAAAAAAATTGAATGGGGAGAAACTTGTTCGTCCTTGGAATGCCGAAAAACTTAAACAGTATTGCAGTTAAAGCGTCGGCCGGCACAAGCACCGACCTAACATGCGTACCTAGGTACAAGTATCACATACTAAACATCCATTTCTATAAGATTCCCCTCAAGAACGAGGAGGGTCATCATAACACGATCGGGTACTCAAACGAGCTCGTCGTCGTCTACGTACCACGACCAGGAAAAACACCCAGCTCGCGAAAGGACGTTCACGTCGCGAAGCACGAACCATTAACATGTTCCGAGCATCGTTCCCCAACCAACCTCAAGGTGGCATTCTGTCCGGTGCCCCAAACCGACAGACACGTAAACCGAGCATCATTCCCCGAATCTATAAACACTTAATAGTAATAATTAATTAATGTAGCATGCCCTCCGACGGACATACCTCCATGCATAACAACAAATGAAGAAACGACCACCAAGGTCAGAAACATTAAACATTAAAAGGTGCGGCCATGAGGACCGACTTGTTTCTGTGTTACACAAAAGGGGGAGTATTGAGGTCTTCACGGGTCAACATCAGCATTTAGCTGGCCACCGGCTGGAGTACTGAGGTCCTCGTCCATCACAGTGGCTTACTCTGGCTCCTTGAGGTAGTTAAGAACGTGGATAACATCGTCCTCAGTCTTGTACAGGAAATTGATGCCTTCCTCGTTGAATGTCAGCTTGGGGTTAACAATTTTTAACTGGTCAACTGCGTTTTTAAAAGCCACGCTAGCCATTTTCTCGAGGTCTGCATGCCCTTCCTCGATTTTCGCCACCAGCTCCCCCTGGGTCTTCAGAGATTTCACCCTTTCAGGCTCGTCCTCAGTTGGAGTCAGATCAGCCTTTAAACGAGCAACCTCTTCCGCAACGGACTTCTTGTTAGTTGTGATTGTCTCCTCCAGTTTCTTTATCCGCTTAGAAGCCTCCTTCAGGGATTATTCCCGCCCGCTAGATATTTCCTCGGAGGCTGATAGCTTAGCCTTTATCCGATTAATCTTCTGCTCTTGAGTAGCAGTCCCTTCAGCAAACATCGAGGCCATCGCCAGAACCCGCATAACCGATTTCGCATCCCGCGCCAACCAAGAACATCTTTCCAGCCGACTTGTCCCCTCTAGCTGAAGCGTCTCTGCTCGTTGAAATTGCAGAGAGTGTTCCTAAAAAAAATTTGGGCTTGAGAAAACATGGAGGGAGCTCGTATGAGGGCTTCGGGGATGCGTCGTCCAAGTTCACCACTTCATCACCCCTGGACCTCTTCCCCGCTCTAGAAGAACATCTTTCCAGCCGACTTGTCCCCTCTAGCTGAAGCGTCTCTGCTCGTTGAAATTGCAGAGAGTGTTCCTAAAAAAAATTTGGGCTTGAGAAAACATGGAGGGAGCTCGTATGAGGGCTTCGGGGATGCGTCGTCCAAGTTCACCACTTCATCACCCCTGGACCTCTTCCCCGCTCTAGAAGTTCCACCATGAGAGCCATGTGGAGCGGGCAATAAGGTACCTGAGCTCGTAACTAACTTTTCATTGAGACGAGTTTGTGTCAGCTTCTTGGGTGCTCGTCACCTGCTGTGGTTGGCTATCAATTTATCGTGGACATTCACCATCGAATCTGGAAAAAATAAAAAGTAATAAAGATGGTCAGAACATAAGCAATGGACGAGCATATGAAAGAAAATATATATGAGCATAAAAAGCACTAAAACTACCAAGGTACTGAGAGATGTCCTGGTCCGTCTCGTAAGCCAGAAGCTTGGTTACCTCAATAAACCTGGGGGTCACTTTGGCACCCTCATCCTTGTCTAAAATTGCATGACCATGTTTATCAACATGCACGGTCATTGTAATCTTCAAAACATAATTCATTAGAACCTTGTAACTAGCCTGGTCACTTTCACTCAAGACAAAGGCGATCTCGAGGAATTCACCGGACCCGCGCAGAAAATGGTCGCGCGACTAGGAAAAATGGAATTTCAATAACAAACGGGGAACTTCATTCCCATCCTCCATAATTTGCAGGAACTCAGGGCGCGCTCAGAAATTGGCTCGATCAAGTAGAAATGGTCTTTGAAGTCCCTTATTGATTTAGAAAACGCCTTGAAATTCGTCCTCTTCTGTTTTAAGGAGACCCGACCAAACTTTCTGTATACGGCCTGACACTGAAGGTGGAAAACATGGAAGAACGGGGGAAGTGTCACCCTATCTTCAGGTGCAGTTAAGATGGTGCAAGCTTCAGATGAATGAACATGGATTGTTGGAAATCCGAGAATGGCAACTTGAACCTCATCTCCCTGAAGGGGAAGTTATAAAGGGGAAATCTATCTGAGCCAAATGCCCAGCAGATGCAATCTTCCGAACCTGGGTACAATACCGTCCAATCCTCTGGGTTCCCGACCACAGGGAACGGACCCACCAAGTCCTGGTTATAGAGAGTAGCTATGTTCATTGGTTCATCAGTAGCCCATTCACTAACAGGCACATCTTTGTCTTCATCTTCATCTTCATCTTCCCCCTCGGGGTCGGCCGAATTGGTCCTATCAGAAGTAGTTTCTTCAGAGTCCCCAGAGGATGTTGAACTCCTCCCAGTCGCTGAACTTTGTTCGAATTCAGAAGGAGAGGACACAGATTCGCTCGACAGATTCTCGATTTCCATCTGTATTTGGTCGTCAGTAGACATTGTGACACCTGAAAAGCAGTGAAAGTAACGGTGAATTCGATGAGCAAATCAAATCCACTCTTCCACCATTGTTCAAGCAAAAGGGCGCGCTAAGGAACGAGGACGCAGTCCTCGGTCAAATCCCTTATTCAAAGAAGAATCATGGTCGCGCTAACGACCTAACAGTCGCGTGAGTAAGAGAGAAAACGTCAAATCACAGAAGCAATCGTATTGTTGTCCAGAACTCTGGTTGAAGTTCAACCGGAGACGATGGATGGAGCCACCGCGGACAGCGCATATTAAACCTAAACAATATCATAGTGGCAATGGCACCACCAGAAACCACCCTACTGAAATGCAATAAAAATTCACACATGGAACTTTATAATTAACCACGACAATATCACAAGAACTTATACCATACTTTGTATCAACCAAATTATATTACAAATGTCCCTCGAAATTATTCGGACAATGCTTACTAAAAACCGACTAATTATTCTTCTGCAATTTATCAATGTTACTGCTATTGAAATACTACCTGCTACATAACTATTATTATTACTGCTACTTGAAAACTTAACGCGATTCTCAATTCAATTATGCCTCTAGAAACACAAAAGTAGACGTATATTATCAAGCAGACAAAGAAACGACCCTCGTCACAAGGTGTGATGGTCGGCACAGCAGCGGGACGGTCGACACAACCATGGGATGGTCGTCACAGCGTAATTTTTCCAGTTCTTCTCAATTCTCTAGATTTTTCCTCCGCTTCAATCTCAGAAAACTCAATCATCGTAGTACACAATAATTATAGGAACACTTATACACATCTCAACCTAAATCAATTTTCTATGACCAATTCAATAACATCAACCACTTTTTGGCATCTACTATCACAATCAAACATACACATAAGCAATTCTACAAACTCAATCCCACATACTATTTATCATTAACCCAATTATAGAGTCAGAAGCTCACCCTTACATTGGATTGAATGTTGCTTTACAACTCTCCGATTGAACCTAGTTTTACCTTTATTTTTCCTCTTCTCTGCAACTTTACGTAACTCCTCCCAAAACCTTATTTTCTTCGAACTGTTATTTCCTTCTTTCTCATATTTCTAAATACCTAATATAATAACACTATTATTCTTATTATGTCTTATTGGGCTTAAATTTCTACACTCATTTCTACTATTTCTCACCTTAAAATGAGTTCATGTCAAATACTAGTGTTGTTCTAATATTTTTCTTCAACTTAATTCAACTAAATTAATTCACTAAAACCAACACAACTTAAATCAAGATTCCACAACTTTGACAATTAAATCTAAAGAAAAAATAATAAGAAGATATTTAATTAAATACGTAGGGTGTTACATAAACCCTGAGATTGTCACACATACTAAACATATAAGAGATACATATTTATAATAGCAAATACCTAACAACCAAAGCCCAAAATCACAATTGTATTATACAAGGATCCATGGACCGAACCGGAAAAAAAACCCGAAAATCTGAAATCACTATTCACCATACAGATGACACTATTCATCCGCCCAATTTTTCCTCGACTTTTTATCTGATTTTCGCGGTAAATCAATCTCCAAAATATGTTTTCGTTCTCTTAAACAACCAAGATTTTAAGGCACATTTACAACATATCATTTATATAATATAATAGTTATAACAACCAACTATTCATAAGACGTGGGAT
Organism: Lathyrus aphaca; assembly: GCA_963966055.1. Classification (NCBI taxonomy): domain Eukaryota; kingdom Viridiplantae; phylum Streptophyta; class Magnoliopsida; order Fabales; family Fabaceae; genus Lathyrus; species Lathyrus aphaca. The sequence goes on from OZ014524.1 coordinate 202,469,154, forward strand.
GATGGGAGTCGTTGGATCTATCTAAACTTGGATCACTTGTTTGTTCTATAAGATAGTTTATCAATGTTGCGATTAATCCGAATCATTACTTCCTTCGGATGGCCGGCCGATGGCCATTCTAGTCATCCTGGAACAAAAATAATTAATATTATTGTACTATATATAAACAAGTTATACATATATAAAGATTTAGTTATATTATTATTTTATATTATTTTGGTCTCTCTCAAATATTACGAGATGTTCATTATTTAACATATATTTTTATTTATAAAATTTCAATATATATATATATATATATATATATATATATATATATATATATATATATATATATATATATATATATATATATATATATATATATATATATATAAAATAACATTTTTTTAGAATTATATATCTTTGGGATTATGATTTTGAGGAACAATATTTTCATTTATCTGCTTGACCAAAAATTAATTTTTTTGGAAATATTAATAAACTTATTTAATTTAAAATTAATAAAAAAATAAAAAATAGTACTAATTTGCTAATGTTGACAAGTTATATATAATTGAATTTATTTTTATAAAAATGTTGGCTTCCCACTCTTTAACCATGAGAATAATTAATTGTAAGAAAATTATGTCTAATTAATATTTTTGAGAATAAAATATACTTGAAAACATATTTTAAAACGTAAGCTTATTTAGAGGATTGATTTTCTAGTACCAGAAGTAATTAATATTGTCCGGAGAGCATAATAATTGATACAAATTAATATTAGAATAATGAATGTAACTTTTAAAATAATTGATTTTATTATCAAAATAGGAGTAACAATGTAATTTATTATCCGCTTATATAATCCTGATTATATTAACTTTAATATTACATATGTAATTTTATTTCTTGAAACAATCACACCAAGTTTAAAGAAAAAACAATAGATTCTTATAGTTAATAAATAAGTAATTACTTAAAAAAATAACAAAAAAGAATGTATCGTTTTTGTACTACAAACGAAAATAATGAATAAACGAGTTTTGGAATCTATCATTCGCCGGTGACTTGACTAAGACTTGGTCCAGATAAGAATATCAAAATTATGTCCTTTTGTATTCTAGTGAACTTGGTAAAAGACTCCCTTGCCGATTTCGATGTTTTGGCCATGTGGTGAACTTGCTTGGAAACTACACTCGTTGTATATAAGGCATTTGTTGATTAAATTGTGAAGCATGTTTTTTTTAAGATATATAATATAAAATAAAAGAAAGATTGAAGTACAAAGTAATAAAATAGTTTGGAGATATGAGAGGTACCAACTAGCAACCATATTTGGAACAACAAAAACACAAGTACATGAAAAGGATGTAAAGAAAAAACACGAAGCACCGACAAACAAGATCCGCTAGGCCAAACGCGTATTAAGGGGTAAAGCTACAAACCATCTCTAATAACAACCGAAAGTGGCTTCTATCTTTTTTACTGTATATCTTAAATGCGAACAGGGGCGGATCCAGACATTATATTTTAGTGTGGCTAAACATAAAAGAAATTACATACTAAATCATATTAAAAATGAAAAATAATATTGTTTAATGTAATACATTACAATGAAAATCGTCTATCATTCATTTCTTGAAAATGAGCTAAAATAACATCATTGTTAATTGTTCCAAGAACATCTCTTTCTATAAAAGTTATAAGACGATCATTTAACCACTGATCACTCATTTTGTTACATAGTTGACTCTTCACAAACTTCATAGTTGAGAAAACACGTTCCACGCTTGCAGTTGCTACCGGTAAGACTAAAGCCAATTTCAGAAGCTTATAAACCATATCAAATGTCTTGCACTTATTTGTTTCAACAAGTTTTGCACAAAGATCTGAAAGTCCTTTTAAATTTGCAAATTTTGGGTCACATCGAACATTTCTAACATAATTCTGAAGTTAATGTCGCAACACCACTTCCGGCACGTCTACAAAATCATTTGGATAAAGTTCAACCATCCTTAATAATTTTTTCACATCAAAAGCTGCAAATGACGATGAAGGACTCAAACATGAAACACATTCTAAAAGTTCAATATTCTCTTCATCAAACCTAGCATTGAGCTCGTGCAACTGCAAATCTAAAACATTAAACAAACAATCATGCTTATAATGATGCAAATTAGAAACACTAGAAGTTGTAGCATGTCACCTAGGTTTCTTCCCTTGCACATACGGTGCATCCATATCAGGCACATCAATATCATGCTTATTGCAAATTTCCATAACTTTAGATATAAGTTCTTCCCATCCATCATTCCTCATTTCTTGTAATTCTTGTTTGGTAGCATTGACAAGTGACAAAGCATTCAAAAGATCTTGATCACGTTTTTGTAACGCTGCACTCAAATCATTTGTAAATCCTAAAATCTCAACCATCATATATAACATGAAAATAAAATCAAAGGATTGAAGTACATCTAACAAAAGCATAGTTTCACCATATTTTTCAAATGACGTATCATTCCCAACTTCTTCAAGTACCCCAATAATGACACCATATAAAGTCATCAAACTAGTGAGAGTCCTAAAGTGTGAACCCCAACGAGTGTCACCCGCTCTATCAATAGATGATTCTTGATTTAATCCACTACCAGTCTCTATTTGACCCTCTTCAATCAATTTAGCAAACTGAGTTATTTGTTTGTCCCGAAGCAATTCTTGTCTCTTGTTAGAAGATCGTATGAAATTAACAAGCATATTGACCTTACCGAAAAAACCACTAACATCTTTGTGAGTCTTAGCACATGCAACAAGTGCCAATTGAAGTTGATGAGCGAAACAATGCACATAATAAGCAGATGGATTCTCATTTTGGATTAAAGTTCTCAAACCACCAAACTTACCTCTCATATTGCTAGCTCCGTCATACCCTTGCCCCCTAATGCTAGATATACTCAAGCCATTAATAGACAACAACTTCTCAAGTTCCTCCTTAAGTGACTTAGCACTTGTTTCTTTAACACTTACAATGCCAAGAAACCTTTCTTTTACCAAACCTTCATTATTAACATAGCGAATAACAATAGCCATTTGTTCTTTACCAGCAACATCACCAGATTCATCAATCAAAACACAAAACACATCACCCGCAATATCACATATAATTTGTTGAGTTATTTCACATGCACAAGCAGCAGCAAGATCCTTTTGAATCTTAGGGGCAGTCATAAGGTTATTTTTTGGAGCACAATCTATTACACTAGCTATCTCTGGGTTAATTTCCTTTAAAGTGTCCACCAACTCAAGAAACGGACCCTTAAATAAAGAGTTAAAGGACTCATCACTCCCTCTAAATGGCATGCCACACCTCAAAAGAAACTTAGTGGCTATAAGGGATGTGTTTACACGAACACGATATTCGGAATTCATTTGCTTAGTTTGATTAACAAACGCGACCTTAATACTTTGGTTCGGGTTCATGAGAGCATAACCCATATGCACACAATCAATATGACTATTGGAAGAAGTAGCATGATTAGCCAATCTTTGAGCATTCTTCCAATTACCAAAACCGTCTCCCACAAAGTGATCCCCCCCATACTTAGAGACATTTTTAAACAAAAAACATGGCAAACAATATGCTAGGTCCTTAGACTCACTATAATCAATCCAATCATACAAATCAAACCAATTTTTGCAAAATCGACGTTTTTGTTTACCTTGAACAGACCAAGGGTAAACAAAATTATGAGGAGGTTGATGACGACCTATTTTTAAATAAGCTTTTCGTACCTCATTTTGGATGTCAGGATGGTAGCTTGAAATCGGAGGCCTAATTCCTGGATCTGTTTCCAACAATTCATAATCAATAACTTTGATACTCTCATTTTGATGTTGAGTTTCCGATGCTTCTAAATTAGTCGAAGAAGAAGCTTTGTCTCTAGAAAGTACCGGGAAAAATTTCTTCATCCTATAAAGAGAACAATGAAACCAATTTATTAGAAATAAAATAATTTATGAGAAAATAAAAAAAATAAAAAACTTAATAAATTGGGGTTTTAGGGTTCAACTCAAAATGGAGAAAAGATTGAGAGAAATTTAAAATATTCACTTTACCTTTGATTTTCAATCACCCACAAATAAATGCAACCAAGAAAATTGAAAAAATTAAAGTAAAAAATGAACAATGGTGGGGTTTGATTTGAGAAGATGGTGGAGTTTGATTTGAGAAGAAGAGAAAGGAAGAATGTTACTGTGAGAGAGAGAAAGAGAAAAGTAAAGAAAAGTGATATTGAAAGAGAGAGAATATTGATAGAGTTTAGTTTGATGTTGTGTTTTATTTTTCTTTAATTAATAATAATAATAATAATAATAATATTTAATATTAATATAAAAAAATTGAAAAATCTGGTGTGGCTATAGCCACACCATGCCCAGCTACAGGTCCGCCCATGAATGCGAAACAGAATTTCTTAACTGTCCCACTTTAAAAAATAAATAAATCTATGGTATCCCATTTCAAGAAATGATCTCTTGTGTTTTAGAAGTAAGAAGAAAAATTATGACCAACTTCTGCGTCCGACGGGGATTGGTTAGAACTCGAGGTCTCTGTGGGTGACTGACGTTTATTTCAGATTGTTTGAAGATGGGGAAAGAGGATGTCCTTCGTGGTGGTTGGTATTGAGTTGGGTAGTCTCATGGTTGTCTATGTTATCTCTGTCGCTTATGACGGTGGTAGGAGGATCTTTCACAATATCATTGACTTGGGAAGCCATAAAGACGAAAAGAAGATGAACTTTGATCTCGTGGTGAAAAAAGAAAGGATCTTGGTCACGAAAGATGGGGGAGTTGCTAGTTTCCCACAGACGGCGCCACTGTACAAAAATAATCTGGATAGGTCCTTGTGGCCTTCAACTGAGATTGTGATGGTGTTTGTAGGGGAATGAGTGGTGTACCTACAAGGTACTCTGACGCTCAAGTAAGTTTTAGTGTAAGAAATTGGGTGATTTGAATTGAATACCTGGCACTCCAAGGGTGGAGGATATTTCTAAGGGCACATGCCCATGGATTATGGGTGTGTAGCCTTTGACTGATCATAACTGCCTCCTGTAAATCTGGAGGACAGTTGATCTCATGAAAGGCGTTATGGCGCGTGAGGGGATGTCCCTCAACGACTATATGCCAACGACTCTTTCTTACAACGATCATATCTTTGTTAATCTCTTATTGGGCTTATGCCCAGACGGATACTGGATTGGGGCTCAATTTTGCGTTGGGCACCTGTTAGGCCATTCCATAACATATATAATACAATTAATAGACATTTAAATATAGCATTACATCAAAAAATTTGATTTTTCGTTTGGCTACAAAAGCGCCTCATTCTTCCGGTGTAATCAAATCTGCATACAAGTGTGGAAGTTCTGTTTCAACAAAATATTTTTCATCATCCCTCAGATATTTGTTTGATAATAAGACTTGAAACTCCCTATGTCTATTTCCGGCCAATTGGAGATAATACTTCCGCCGGCTTTCATCAATATTAAAGGACCTCTACAAAAAAGCATACATATATAAACATAAAGTGTGTTAGTATGAGTAAAAAAATCTAATAACACATCAATCGTGTTTGGTAAATACATGTATCTCACTTCATATCTTATCTTTACCAGCTTTCAACAATGGATTCCTCCAATTATCACTGGTAATTGGAATGTACTCGCGGACAAGTGAATCAATGTATGAAGACAGCATTGAACCATTAGGCTCGATTAGTTGGTTCTCCTCACTCCAATGTACATCAAATTTCACCCTTTTGTCTCTAGCACGGACGATTGACTTCATAATTGTTATTCCACGTTTTATTTCACTTTCTACCTTCGAAGCATCATTCCGAGCTTCATTTGTATCATGTGTCTCGTGTGTGTCTTCCTCATTACTAGCCATTAGACCTGTAAGAAAGAAAGAAAAATTAAATGACAAATTATATAAATCCATAATCTATAATCCACTTAATGATATTAAATGACAAATTAAATGACAAGTTAAGAATTTGAATACGTTAAGAATTTTGAACACATCTGGTATGTAAATGGAGTAGTCCTGGCATATACTAGAACACTTTGCGATGACATGGGAGCAAGGTAAGTGAAATGGTTGAAATTTCCCACAATCCCACCACTGCTTCCTAAGGTCAACGTGTCTGTTGTCCGACCATCATTCTTATTGATTTTTTTGTGGACCATGAAATAGAATCTCTCGTGATCAAATTGCATGACATTATGAGTGTTAGATTTAATCCCTTATTCATTCATTCTATAATTGTAACTATCTATGAAAACTTTTCCATAAGCCAACATTTTTGTCTACTGATGGCCTATTTCACCAAAGAGCAGTCCCAACTAGTAGTAGGTAGACTGGACCATTGCAGTGATCAGAAGATTTTGGTTTGACTTAAGTACTAGTTCATTGCTTCTGCCAGGTTAGTTGTCACATGTCTCCAACATTGCCATCTATTAGACACCCCTGCCCACATATCTCGGGGGATGTTGTTTATCCATCTTAAAGCCTCTATGTTTTTTTTTTCATGTTTTGATGCGATAATAATTAAATAACGCCTCTGTTAATGCATAAAATGTAATAAAAATGTTATAAAAAATAGACTAAAAATGAATAAACATTTGTGGTAATTGAAATTTATATTGTTACCCATGTTAACAAGTTTTTTGTGTAGTTACTTGTCTTTAATCTCACACATGAAGTTTTGCGCAACGTGTCTAATGCAATAGACATGTGAAGATAGAGGAAATTGCCTTCCGTTTTCAGGATCTTTATATTCATTCTTATTCGATTCTTGTATGTATGATATTAGACACAAATTAGCCTATGGTGACATATGTCTTCTAAAATTCATAAGAAAGAAACTCCAAACATCCTTCGTCTCACCTTTAACTAATGTGAAAGCTATTGGTAAAATGTTGTCGTTCCCATCCTATGCCACAACCATCAACATAGTCCATTTATACTTGCCATACAACCATGTTCTGTCAATTTGCACAATAGGCTTACAATAAGTAAAATCCTCTTGTCACCTAATTGGGATCCATTGATTGAAATCACGGGCAAGGTTTGCAACTCTATAATAGTACCTATAAGATATGTTTTCATTATGAATAGCCATTGTGGAAGTTCGTTGTAAGATGTATCCCAATTTCCATGTAGTGATTTTATTACCTTACATTTTGCAATCCATCATTTCTCTTACGACATTATGTACCTGTATTTTTCTGTAATATGGGTGATGATCACCTTCACTTTAAGCGAAATGTCGCAATTAACAAGCTCCCAAATGATGTGACTAATAATTTATGAATCGAGTTTACTGTGATCTTGTGACATCAAAGACGTTGTGAACGTGTGGGGACCATCGAGCTTACCAATCATCCACTTTGAGTTCTTCTTACGCTATGAAGCTCTGCATTTAAATTTGCATTCTGGATTTCTACATTTGATTACATATATTGCACTGTTAGATTTAGTCACTGAATATTTAAGACTGTATGTTATATGACAATGTTGAAATGCGAAAACACAATCTTCCTTATTTTCAAACTTCATTCCTATCTATATTCCCTCACTAATATGGTTTAATGTGAAGTTTCCCAAAACAGAGATCGATTGAACATCTTCCACACATACATTTTGCATGTGCATCGGTGGGTTGTACAAATTAATCGATTGAGAGCTTATTGCCTGGGTAGACATGTCAATGAGATCTTCATTGCCATTATCATCACTTTTACCAAAAATATCTTCAAGACAAACCTCTTCAAGATCATCTTCAATGTATTATCCAATCTCTTCATTCAGTATGAAAGGTTCATTGTTTTGTGTTGGTTCGTCATCAATAATTTGATTCATTTCGTACTGGTGTGATTATGACGATTGAGTCAGATATGTTTCAACATATTCAAGTAGACAAACATATATCTCAATAGTGGGTAGTTGAGCAAATTTATTGTGACACTGAAAATTTGGTTTGACTTCTTTATCATTTTCAATCGATGTCCACATTGGAATGTTTGCACAATCCCATGATCAAACTTGGAAATCCAAGAACATGTTTGTGTAGTGAACTGATGATTCCCCATATCTTGTTGAATATTACCCTAGATATATCCACTTGCTTTCCCTTTAGAATGTACTAGATCACTTGTGTGGTGTACAAGGTGACAGATGAGGTATGGTTGCTAGGAATGATGTTATGGAGGATGGGTGTAATCTATATATGGGGTTGGTTGGTTAAATCAAATCTCTTGAAATTGGGAGAGTGAAATTTCTCTTCCTCCTATTCTTTTTGTTTTTTTTTTCGTAATTGGGTTTTCTCATATTGTTGCACATTCTAGGGTTAAGTGCTAAATTGTTTTAACGCATACATACATTGAACTATTTTCTTAAAGTTGACGCAATATGGTTCTAGTCAATTATACAGAGATTTGGAGCAGTACATATATTAATTCATGATTCATATTGTACCAATTCTCGATTCAAATAAGCAATTCATTTTTCTTTAAATTTGAACTTTTTAAAGTGTGGTTCAAATCAAAGAATTTACTGACTCGAATCAAATATTGAAAGTGAAAACCAAATTTTTATTATATATTTTTAATTAAAAACATGAAACAAACTGACTCAAATAATAAATTGAATCTGGAAAAAAAAATTTGCTTATGAATTTCTGATTTGAATCATACAAAAACTTGACTCGAATCATGGATGTCTTGATTCATATAACATAATGGCATGATTCGAATAAAAAATTACATGCATATTTTGAATATTGGTTATGTATTTTTTACTCGCATCATGGATTTGTCTGGCTCAAATCAAATGACATGAATCACTTATTTAAATATAAAAAAACAATTCACTCACTTGACTCGAACCATGCCATTTTCTGTTGACTCGAATCAAATATGTATTTTGTCACTTTTTTGTGCACTATCTTCAACACATATATACAATGTTTTTCTTAATCTCTCACACAACATACGTATGATTTGAGAATCATAACACTCAATACACTTTTCTCTCAAAGTTTCAAAAATTATTTTGAGTTTTTGTTTTGAGATTGCATCTGAAGTTTCACTTCATATCCATTCTCAAGCTTCTACCATTGTCGTTTAGTTTAACTTCTCAACTTTAAATGTGAGATCTGTGTGAGGAGGTTCCTCTTAGTTTAATATTTTGTGAAGGTTTGAATATTTCAAATTGATAGTTCTTGTGTGGTTATGGATGGTATTAACAATTCAACAATGAAAAAAAAACTTTATCTTCTCCAATATTGATTCATTAAAACTGTGTCGAAATTGCTATAGACGAATATGAAGTTTCTATCGACTTCGTACAAATCAAGGTTTAGATAAGGAATCGGTAAAACTAAGGAGAAGTTGCAACAAAATGGATTCTTGGAGAAGAATTCTTGAATCTGGAAGGTGGAAGTCAAGATCGAATGAAGATCTTGTAGAGATCAGTTTCAAACTCTATATAAATTTGAAGAGAAGATTCAAATCATAGATAGTTTAATTTTTTCCAGCATTTTTTTAATCTTGTGATCGTATTATAAATTTTGTAAAACAATTTTTAAATCATTGAGAAAGACTATGAATTTTCAATGAATTACTATTGAAGAGTGGATTAGACAAAAAGGAAGGGCGGGCATAATGAACCACCATCAAGGAGTACCGAGCCTTGTCCGAGTATAAATTTATGATCTCAAATCTCTTTAAAAAAATGTGAAAATGCTAGAAAAATATTATGTATATTTTTCCAACAAAGTATTTTTACATGTACTCGTTGAGAGAATTTAAAGGCTAATGATTTGGCTCCCACTAATCCAATGACTACAAAGAAACACCAAATAAAATTATACACTAAGAATATCATAGTAGTTACTAACTAATATAAGAACCAATTTTGTTTGAAGAATAATGATTTCTAATTTTTGTTTGATAATTACAAGTATTTTATGAGAAAAAAATTATTCTCTAATGTGTGGTTTATGTGTAAAAATCTATTTGGAGCATTGTAAGGAATACAAACCCTAATAGAGGTGGGCTTAGTTGTAATTCATCAAATGGATTTGGTTAAACTAAAATATTTAATAAGATTATAAGGAGGTTTTAAATTTGGTATCTTTCTGAAATAAATCTAAAGTCTTGTGAGTTGAAAATTATATACTTTCAGTGGTTGTAATCAGTGAAAAATCGTTTAAAGCTAAAGTGATTAAACATAGTTACTAAGTCCTGTGGTGATGCATAATAAATATTTGTTTCAGTTTCTTTACTTTATCTCTTTATCTTCACGTTTGTTACTTTGAGTTATTTGAGTTTCTTTCTAAACTTGATTTTCAGACTGGAAATATTTTTTAAGTAACATAGTTCAAACCCCTCTGATTGTCTATAAATGTTGAAGAAAAATGTTGGTGGTTACTTAAACAGACAACCACAATTTGGTGGTGAACAATTTGATTATTAGAAGAATAAGTTGTAGGTTTTTTTTTTATATATTTCAAGATGTTGATCTTGGGATATGATATGATAAAGATAAATTGTTAATGTAAATAATTTTGCTGTTAAAATAACCATAAAAGAATGAATGTTGGACAAAAGAAAGATTTCAAGATGCTTTACAAGGCAAGAAGTTACCTTATGGATGTCATAAAATTCAAAGAGTTTGACAAGATCACAAACAAAAACACTAGTAAGAGCATCTATGATTCTATATTCACAAACCATGAAATCAAGTCAAGGAATTTGTTTTTATAATCAAATTTAATATATAAAAGGGATACAAAAAGTATCTCAGACCCAAACAATTACAGCAGAAACACATCATTGAATATCACAAGATTGAGCTAAAACGAGTCATCAAACGAAGAGAATGAAGGTGGGGTATTTTTCCTCTTATCTCATGATGAATTGATTTTATCTTTGATATTTAAAAAAAAATTTAAATAATATCTAGTAAACATAAGAACTTGAAAAAGGTTTGTGATATTTCAGCATCACAACACACTTGAATTAGACTATGAAACTCAAATGTTCACTCCGTTGTTAACATGCAATTGAGGCCAACCAATACAAAGTTGGAGTTTGTTGTGGGATCCTATGCCAATGTCAAAGGAAAGGTGGAAAAGTTTATGTTGTTGCTGGAATTCCTTGTTATTGGTTTAAAGGAAAGGGATAATATGAATACCATTGAAAAAGAAAAGTGAGAAAGCTCATTCAACATAAAATTGCACTTCACAAATTTGAGCTTTACAAAGCCACGCCAATTATAACTAACTATAAACGGAAAATCAAGTATAACTAACTAATTAGTTAGGCTAAAATAAGTTAATTGGTTTATCAAGTAATGTCTATATGCTTCATATATTTACACTGAACCGTTAACAGTTATGCAATTTTACATTCTTAGATATAACAAAGTTATGTTAAAATCAAATATTTCTAGACAGAAAGAATATTAATTCTTTGCACCAAGAGTGTATTTCATTTAAATCATTTCCTTAAAAAAAAATTATAGATTGGGAGAGTAAATGATTGGATTGATATTAAATTACTCCAAGAGTTAAGTCTTTAAATCCAACTGGAATTTAGCCAGCTAAGAGATAGCTTAAATTAAAATCAATTCTTAGTCTCTATATGAGTTAAGAAGACTTCCTTAATTCTTGCAAAAGCTATCTGATTTTCTTATCAGACCAAACATGAACCGAGTTTTACTACAGTCGAGAAACAATGTACTCATGCATTTGGAGTATTAGAGAAGATCAAACGGTTTAAATTTAAATTAAAAAATTAAATAAAAATATATATATTTTGTAAAATTATCAGATTTTGATAGAACAATCATTTATAATTTAAATACGTTAATGGGTGAATTTGGTAACTGTATTTTAAGTAAAATGGCATAAAATCATATTTTAGTCAAAAACAAAAATATACTTTATTCTCTATAAACTATTCACAATAAACTAACATTATTCTCACACTTGGTCAAATGAAATAATCATTTACCAAACACCTCTATTTTTTAACTACTAATAAAGTAAAATAAAAAAGTACTACACGGAAATTACTATTTGGTATGACGCGGCAGTACGAAGAAACATGCAGGGCACCTGATCAAGCCGTTGGTATTGCACGATAAACAAGTCTTGAACCCGCTCTTGTCCGCGAACACTCTATGGCTTCCATCGCACTCATCGCAAACCACGAATCTCATTCCGCCGCAAAATTCACACGCGTTCGGATTCGTCTTCGGTAACCGTTCAATCATCTCCTGCAACTCGCCACTATCGTAAAGCTTTTTGAAATCGTCCACGCCGCCGATGTATTCACCTCCGATAAACACGCAGGGTAACGGAACGTTCCGGCGGCCGAGAATCTCAAAAAGCTCCTCGCGAAAGCGATCGTCGACGCACACATCGCGTTCGTCGATGGAAACAGAGAACCGTTTGAGGATAGATCGAACGGTTCGGCAGTCGTTGAATGTGCGGCGAATGACGCGGAGGCTGGTGTAGTAGACGACGATGCCGCCGTGGTCGAGGTTGGAGGGGACGGTGATGGAGGAAGGGATTGCGCGGGGGTGAGTGCTAACGGATCGGAGGAGACTGTGAGAGGAGCTGAGGCTGAGGCGGCGGCAGAGAGTGGGGGAATTTGGTGAATCGGGTTCGGGTTGGAGGATGGTTCGGATATCTTCTATGCTTCGGTAGGAACTGTTGGGTCGGGTAGTGGTTCGGGTTCGCTTACCCCGTGATAAACCTAACCATGATGATAGCCACATTAGTGAAAAGATTAAAAAGAAAAAAAAAAAGAGAGAATTTTGTGTTACTTTACTACTGAACTGTGAGTTAGGTGAAGAAATTTAAAGGAGATTTATGATTTTAATTAATGGGGATAGCAGGGAGTAATATTAATATTCCTGTAAATAATTACCATTTTTAAAAAATAATAAAATATTTGCAATGTTTTGTTGTTATCATTTTCTTGATTTTTTTTATTTTATTTTTCAGTAAAATGGTTTATCCTTTTATTGCATTTTATTTTATTTTTTAGAAATGATTTCAACTTATTCTAATATTTATTCAATTAATAACTCGGGTTTTGTAAAGGTTGCAGATTTAGAATCATATAAATTTTGAATACTATTTCATTTTTAATCATTTTTTAGATATTATCATGTATGTATCATTTTATACTATTCATTTGATGTTTTGAGTTTGTTCATAATTTAATATTTTTTTCTTTTAGAGAAATTTGTATTGTGTTTTTATTAACTTGAATAAATTATTGTTGTTATTTTAATCAAAATCAAAATATTGTATTATATACTATTATAATACCTTCAATATTAAAAAAAAATTATAATAAAGTTTTATTTATAGATAGCTGATTAATCTAATTTTGGTATGACTTTCCATAAATTTTCTCTAAAAATGATTTTTTTATCGGTGTGTCAAACATCAAATATAAATATTAATAATAGATACAATTCAAATTTTCATTCACCAATCAGATTATCGAGATTGAATTTTTTTTTAATCTTGAAAATCAGAAATAACAGTAATTATTAGCTAAGAAAAAAATATCGATTGATTAGTTCAAATAGAAAAATGATAGTAAAAAATAATATAAGAAATCTCTATTAAAATAATATTAAAAAAATTATATGATTAGATGAAATAAATATTTGTGTAATTTACATATGAAGAGGGGGTAATCCAAAAAAAAAATAGTTGTAAATAATATAAATAAGTGGGATATAGTAATAATGTAAATCATAATTTTTATTAAATAGATTGTTTACTTTATGATTTATGTATATTCTGCATTTACATTTAATATAAATGAAACATATATTTAAAAAATGATAAAACATGATAAAAATCATTAAAATGATAATGTTTAAAGATGTTGTTTAAAAAATATAAACATAAATAAATGAAATAGTTTTGAAAATTAAAAAGGTAAATAAAAAGAATAAGTAAAATAGAATTTGTATAAGTTTGAATATAATTCAAATTAAAAAGAAAATATTTAGTTTAGAGTATATGAATAGGTGTGTGTGCATCAAAAATAAAACACTCAAACGATACAATGGTTACTAAACGTGTTCAAGTCTATTTAAAATGGGTAAAGTCAATGTTGTTGTTAAGAAACATAAGGAAGAGAAGAACATCTCGAAGAACTTGGAATGGCTGAATAGGACAGATGCAGTAGCAACAACCTCATCTGACGGTATCGGGAAAATCATGGCCTCTGACGATCATGGAGAACGAACTTTCAAACAGGGATAGATTCTTCAAATGACTCGGAGAGGTTTAAATCTATTTCATGTTTGTTAACCATTGCATGCAACTCAACGGTTTTCAGATTTTTGATATTTTGCCTCTCTTTGTTTTTTTATGCAGAATTCATGAAGAAACCACAGTTGGGATGCATAACGACTTGCTGGAATTGGAAGTGAAGGCAATAAGGTAAATCATGATGTTGATACTACTTAGTAACAATTAGGGTTTTGTTGTTGACATATTAAATTTGTTGTATCATGATGCTCTGTTATTTAGTGGTTAAATGCTACAATGATGCACTGTTATTTAGACATGTTTTAAAGGAATAAGTTGGTATTTAGTTGGGTGTTTTTAGATTGTTAGATTCGGTTTGCTTTTGGTCGTATTGGGTGCGGCAAAATCTGTGTTCCATTTTTTACTCTAAAATCATTAAGATTGACAAATTTTACTTATATGTTTCTTATTCGGGGAGTTAGTTAATTATTCATGTTGGATTATGATTGTTTTTATTGTGTATACTCTCAGATGTAGTAAAACATGTATGTTCCTGAACGATCTTCTTAGTTTGTTAGAATCTTGTGTAGTATATGTGTTATTGCGACCTAAGTCTTGTTTTGGGAGACACATAATCATAGGTTATGGTGAATTTAAAAGAGTTGACATTGATAGAGGGAAAATTAAAATAGAAAGTAGAAATGCCATTTTTGAAATTTTAAGAGTAAAGATTTAAGGTACGATGTAATTCATTGACAATGTCGCACTAATGATAGTAACTTGAACCAAACAACAATTGAATGTCATAATATCAAATGTCATTGGCTTTTCTCTTACTTTTGTTCCGCATTTGTTTGTTGGTTTTAATTATGAGTGGCGAAAACAGGTAAAAAATAAACATTATTTTGTAGTAATTAGTGTTCACATTACTATATTTGCTTAGTTTTCTACATCATGCATCCAAATGCTGAAAATTTATATTTGAACATGAGACATAATCATTATCACTCAGTCCAGTTACAGTTACACCATTGTGAATACTGTTAAAGCTAGTAAAACATATATGGTTTTTGTTGGGTCAATTTGAATAAGCAATAAACATTGTTGTTTCTGCAGTTGTGATGGAAAGGGGAAAGAAAAGGTTGTCTGGTCCGTTAAAGAAGCAGAAAGTTGCTCCAAAAAAAGGAAAAGGTAGTTTTCTATATTTGTAACCAAGAAATGGAAAATGTTTGTTGTGTTATTGAATGGTTGCCCAGTCAAAATATATACATATATAATCAATATATCATTTGTTTCCAAATTTAGGATTTCATTGTCGATCTATGCTTATGCCTCAATCTAAATATCCCTTAAACTCTTTTGTGTATGCAGTGTTGATGTAAAGGGGAAACAAAAGGTTGTGGAGTCTGTTACAGAGGCAAATGCAGGACGGGAACCCAAAAAAAGGAAAAGTTAGCCTTGTGAACCAATCATGTTAGCTATATTATTCTTTTGTTTCAATGAGTAATGTATGTTATTTTGTTCAATGTCTGGCAATCCTACAAACAATGTTGTTATTTGGATCAGTGCACTTGTGTTTTGTTCTTGTTTGGTTTCAATTAGAATTAGATTTTAAACTGCAACTATATAAATTAATATACTACTGTATATAACTGAATATTTCTCATATTGCTTGTATATGATGTTAAAATATAATAGTTATTCTCTTTGTTTAGGCTTTTAGTTTGATTTTCAGTTGGTTCATTGAGGCTTTATAGCCATTACTTTTTACACTGTTGGCTCAATCAGAATATGTGTTAAACTCTTTTGTGTTTGCAGGGCTAGTAAAAAAGGTAAATAGAAGGTTGTGAAGTCTTTTAAAGAGGCAGGACAGCGGCCCGACAAAAGGATAAGGTAACTGTGTTACGATTTCAATTACAATTAGATCTGAAGCTGCAACTATACAAATCAACATAGTACTATGTTGCGGGTATTTAACACCAAATATTTATGAAAACGAAACATTCTAATTATGGCTTTGATTTGCAAGGAAACTCCTCCAATACTTGAGCACAAAGTAACTTGGACTAAGGTGGTAACCAACGCAGAAATGTTGAAGACAAATGTCCTGGTAAGCAATACAGAATTTTATTCCAAAAATGTGTTTCTATATGATAAGGACTATAATGTATTGTTAATGTTTGTGTGAATATGCAGAAAATTCCAGCACATATTATCAGGAAATGCTTTTGAGAACCTTTTGAAGTCATCCGTCTGTGGGACTTGGACAAATATGTCCCGTATTATTGCAACGTGAAGAAGACTCCAAAAAAATGGAAAAGTATATGTTGGGTGAGTGGTATCTTTTTGCAAAAGATATAGACATAAGAGATGGTGACAGATTGAATTTCTCGATTTGATATCCTTTGGCCGAAGAAATAGTTGTTTCAGTGGAGAGGGGGAATGCTAGCTGATTAGTGTTAAGTTTGTTTTCAGATGTTAGTTGGTTGCCTTTAAGTTAATGATAGATTATATTCATATGAAATGTTTTGGAAATTTTATAAGCATGAACCTTGTTTCCAACCTTTAAATTAGTTTAATTTGAATTATAATTTTACATATTCATCTAAGGTTTTCTCATTAGTTGCATTGCTAATTCAATTCTCCTGAGTTAATATTAGCTCATTGTTGGGGTACTTAATGTTTGCTCAGTTGTTGGTTGTTAATTTCTGTTAGGCGCATTGGTTATGTCAGTGTTAATGTTACTAATACATATTGGACTCTTTGAATAGAGTTAAACCATGCAGATCCAAAACCTCATAGGTCTACTATGGAGTCCTATGGAAAACAAAAAGCCTTCTTCAATTACCCTATTAGTGATTCAAGTATTCCTCAAACTGAATACACGTTGAAACAAATATAAGCCTTATTTCAAAATCAAATCATATCCTATAATTCAATCTTATAAGCCTCATTTCAAAATCAAATCACATCCTATAATTCAATCTCAAATTCATGCCATTCGGATCTAAATCAATTCTTGTATAATATTTTCAAAAAAAAAATCGATAAACCAATATTGGATTAAATGTGCAATTTGTAATTGATTTTAGCCTTAACATCTATCAATAATGATTTAACTAACAATAGAATAATTGGGTTTATATTTTAAACTCATATAAAAAATAAAAATAAATTATCTAATGTAAAAAAAGTTAATAATAAAAAGGTTTTAAATTTTTTAAAATAGAAAAAATAAATTGTTTTATTTTGAAATAATGAGGCAATTTTCAGTTTCAGCTAATTAAATATAAAAAACTTAATAAAGTATAAATTATAAAATATAAAAAATGTTATTATTAAAAAAAATCAATTTTTTTAAATATTTCCAAAATAGATTTTTTTTTCTTTTTTTTTTATCGATAGGGGCAATTTTCTGATTCAACTAATTAAATATAGAAATAACACTCGACTATGGTAAAACATTAAAATATTAAATTCAAAAAGTTATTATGCCCCAAAATACTACATGACCATAATATAAAACGTACAAAACAAATCTAATTATGGCACATTATACATAATATAAAACGTATGGCACCATATACATAACATAAAACCTACACACACAAAAATGTATATCACATTACATAAAACCTATACAAAACAAAATAAATAAATAAAATAATAAAATAATAAAAGCATATAAATAAAATCTTGGCCAAAACTATAACCACACTCTTCTTTTGTTATGTTACAAATAACTCACTACACAAAAGTCATCTTTGAAGTTTCTGGTTTTTATTTGTTTTCCCCTCCAAATAAAGCAACAACCCTAACGCACCACAACAACATGCATTACTTGGATGGAAGAATCCGTTAAAGATCGATTGAAATCTCAAGCAGGTATGATTCTAAACTCTTTTATCGGTTCTTTAAAACCCGGATGACATGTTTGATACATATTTGTTACATCCGTTGTAGATCATCTTTAGATTTAGATAGAGACCAAGAATGGGTTAATGGAAGAATCGAGGAACTCACGGACGAGGTGTTAGCTGAGAAAAAAAGTGAACACAAATACTGCAAGGAATAAAAACATGAAAAAGGAAGATCATCGACGTGCGAAATCGGTAAACGCAGCAGGATCATCTGGAACCAAGACACCTGGAGAAAGTTCTAACCTGAAAAAGAGGTAATTTTTAAGAAATTTGCATTGCATGCAACAAAAAACATTAAGTTATTCATTGTTGGACTTTGATATTGACTTTTGTTTGTACAACACGTTCAAAAATATCTCATGATATTTGTTGCTTCTGATCTCATGCATTAGATATGTGGTAGATATCGAATATAAGTATTTCCAAATTTTGAATGTGTGTGTTTATATTAGTGGGCCACACATCATGTATTAGCTATATTATTTATTATACCTAGTTTAATTGGTTTTCATATCATGAGTTTAAAATTTGACATTTTGTACTGATATCCCGGGCATGATACCTAAATGTGAAAGAACTTAGAGCAATCGTTTGTGCTTAATATATTAATTCTGAGACAGTTTTGTTCAGTCTGTGGTTGTTTGAGTGTATCTCAAGATTGATCACGAACCATGTACTTTATGATATTTGTACTTCATGTGTCAGCATAGTGGAATGTGTGTTATTGTCTCATGATGTCGATATTTAGAAGCTCAATGAAATCCTGTTTTTTGGTGTTTACATCTGAGACATATGCTATTTGACATTCTTTTGCATTATCCTGTTATACATAAAGTATTGCAACTGTAGTGTTTGAAATGCATGTTATTGACATTTAGGTTAAGCTGGAAGTTACAATCATGTGAAATGTTGTTGTAGTATTTGAAATGCACCGCGGTTGTTTACAATCATGTGAAACATTATGTGTAGTGTTTGCATCATGCATACACAACAAATTAAATTGAATATGTCAAGTTAGTAGGTGAAGTATGAATTAAGGTTGATTATGTTAGCATAATAATTGTGTGCATTGGGTAAATTTGTGCAGGATTGAGTTTGTGGTTTATTTAATATGTGAGAACAAAGTTGTTTGTAAGATTATTGATTGACTCTGTGGTATCATACTATTTGGTTTATTGAGAACTACTCAATCTTGTTAAATTCAATCCAATTGTAGATTCTACTTACTAGTTTATGTACTTAATGACGCAGGAATGCGGCTGCTAGAAAAGTAAAAGGAAAGTCAGAAACACAAAAGATAATACGCGGAGGAGTGTGCACCAGGGAAGTCGATGTTCCACATACTGAGAGGTAAAGGAATTTTCTTGTATGCATGACAATTGTTTGTTTAATTTGAGCGAATGCATTGCATATCCATACTATATTTAATACAAGATGGTGTTTTATTTGCAACCCCATCAAAACTCCTTATCACACAAAGAATTGGTTACGGTTGCGCACATATTATATCGTGAATCGGTCGTATAAAATCCATCGTATCGCTAGGGAATGGTGAGAGAAGTATGAAAGTGCAAGATCCCGGTCTCAATAGATGGTTGAAGCAGATGAGCTGCCAGTTGATGATCACGTTGTCCGCCAAGAATGCAAATGGACACGACTGGTTATAATAAAATGATGTGGTATAAAATTGTATTAAAAAAAATGTTAATCCAAGTGTGTTTGTATTTTCTCTATAGCAATTTCCTATGGGCTTAATGAGGAAATGTTTCCCCAAGCCTAAGAGTTCGATAGAACTCTATGAAGTTGAATTTGATTCTATATACCAATGTGTGTTGAAGAAAAACAAGGATAAGGCTGATATGTACATCTGCACCAGATGATATGAGTTCATAAAAAATTGGACATTGAGTGAGGGTGATGTGTTGTCCCTCTCAATTCAGTATCCTCATGCATCTCGTTTATCAATGTCTATGCAAAAACATTGTTGTATGTAGGAACATTGTTTCAAACCAGAAGGCATATTCATGTGTTGATGTGGGTCTCTTGGGTGTTTTGGGTGCAAATTTGGTATTTTGTCGGTGGTGGAATGCTTATTTTTGGAATATTTACAGGAAATAATTGTAATAGCTTTGTGTAGGCTGTTGAAACAACCTTAAGTGTTTATGTTGAAGTTACCACTATAAAACAATATTACGTTTAATATGAATTTCACTTATATCATACCACTTTTCCGAATAAATATTTGGAATTGTCATGTCTATTAAGAAAACTTGCTACAATTTCGGGTGAACGCATAAATCAAAATTGTATCAGTCACAATGTTAACACTCGAAAAATTTATCAGTACCATTGTTAGGCATATAGATTGAAACATGTTTATAAATTGAAACAAATCTTATTTCCCTTAAGACCGTATTCATAGCACTTCATTTGAAATTTTCCTACTTGTAGGCAATATAAAATTTCTATGTATTTTTAGGATAAAAACATACAAATGATGCTTGTCTTGTTTAATAAAGTCACATGATGTCTATCTAAGAGTGTATTTGTGAAGTTGCAAAAAACATACTATTACTATTTTGGTTTTCAAAACAATACAATAAATGGGTCAGTATGAAGAAAACCAATTACAGAGGTTATCGTGGCGAAAATAAAATACATTTAACTATTACATAAACAAAATGTAAAAGATGAATTCAATGCAAAGAGAAACACGCAAATGCATATCAACTTAATCTCATATGTTATTGTAAACCTCTTTGTAAACGACATTTGTAGTGGTTCCTTTGAACTTGCCCTTGTCATCATGAACCAATATTTTAATTCCTTGTTTGGTTGTCACCCTTGATAGTGAAACATATATTTGACCATGCGTGAATACATCTCTTGTCAAGTAAAGTCCCCCCCCCCCCCCGTATCCAAAGACTGGCCCTGAGATTTGTTAATAGTCATTGCATATGAAACTATTAATAGGAATTGTCGTCTATTTAGTTTGAATGGACAAGGGGACTGTGAGGGTGACATATCAATCCGAGGGATGTAAACTAAATTTCTGAAACCCTTTCCACCCATTATTTTAGCTTCAACAACATAGGCTGCCATCTTTGTTATAATAAGCCTTGTGCCATTACACAACCCTTCTGCCTGATCAATGTTTCACATTAACATAATAGGTGTTCCAACTTTTAACTTTATGTGATGGTTAGACAAACCAGACTTTCACAGGGAACTAAGAAACTCCGACGTGAGGATTTTAACTACAGTGGGGTCATGATTTCAGAATTATCAACTAAATTACAACTGTAGTAATCACGTATCTCTCCTACATATCAATCATAAATATATCAGTGTCCTGAAATTAAACATATATAATATGGAATTGGAAGGGGATTAGGCAAACAACCTGGAATAAATGCAAGGTGGTCATTTATCTCATCAATAACTTTTAAGGTAGAAGTGATAATTGCTCGACCTTTCAGATAATCATTAGATATGTAATTATGAATGAAATCAGGGTATGTACTATTGACAATGCCAACAATAGGATCGTCAAAATCCGTTATTGAAAGTTCAGGGGGTATCTCAATTTCACCAACATCGTCGTTTGGTTCTGAAGCTTTGCCTTCACCAATCCTTAAAAGCAAATTAGAAAACTCTGCAATCTCTCTTTTATCTTGTTCGATCGGACCATAATGCAACTGCATGTTCTGTGTTAAAGTCAAGACCTGAATCGAATGTCATATATAAGAAGCATTTATTGTAGAGTGTACAATATCAGAACGACTACCTCTTGGAATTACAGGCAAAATATGTCAAAAATCACCACCAAATACAACAACCTTGCCACCAAACACATTGTCAGAGTTACCGTCTTTACACGTTACATCCCTCAAAGTTCTGTCAAGTGCTTCTAAAGCATGCTTGTGTGCCATGGTCGCTTTATCCCATATAATAAGTTTTGTTTGCCTTAGAAGCTTCCTAACATCATCCTCGTAGTCTACTTTGCAAGTAGAATTATCCAAGGTTGTCACAGGTATCTTGAACTTAGAATGTGCAATTCTACCCGCGGGAAATAAAAGAGAAGATATTCCACTGGTTGTAACAGTTAAACAGATATCATGTATGGACCTTAATTTGCTTTCAAGCATCCTCCACATGTATGTTTTACCGGTACCACCATAACCATGTAAGAAGAACACACCACCCTTTTGCGCCTCCACAGACTCCATAATTCTTTCGTATATACCTCGTTGTTCATCTGATAAAGAGTTTATAACATAAAACATCTAGCATTATTGATAAAAAAAAGTCTTGAAATGAAATAAGAAGTAACGGTAACAATGGAAATATAGAAAACATGGTAATAATCATGAATGCAACCCTGTAAGAGCATTGAAGATATTTGTCAATTCGACTCTCATTACCGACGCATCGTAATTACGTTCGTCATATATGAGTCTATTGCCTAGCTGCTGCATAACATACCCATCCGGATATAGAACCGGTTTAAAATTCGTGAGACTCCTTCGGTTTTCCTGAAGCAGTTTTTCAGTTTCAATTAATGTCAAATTTTGTAATTATGCTTTCGTCAATAGAAACTCTGCAAGCATTCATATGGGAAAACAAAGATTATGACTAATAATCGATTAATGACAAACTTGTTAGAAATATACAGGATATTATGTAAACAAATATTTTGAAACATAGTACATAATATTCAGATGTGTTTAAATTTGGATTTTAAGCCAACTTTCTTTGGGCATGCAACACATCATCCGCTAGTAGCATCCAAGATTCTATCCAAACATGGGTAGACCGATTAACAGCACCTGACAAAAGCATAACCACAAAACGTTTGTGAAGAAAATGACCCGAACCCCATTCACTCGCCTCTTTGATAGCTACAATGAATTCTCTATCGTCTTCAAGAAATCCCGGTGCAAAACATGCATCCCGAAATGTAGGAAATTGGGTGTCACCAACTTTGCGAATTTCCTCATAAGTCGTTGGTCCCTTAACTACCGTCAACATCATTCGCAAGTAAAATAATTCTCCGGTGCTTGGTGGAACCCATATCAAACGACCGATGGTGAACCCCTTTTTGTGAGGCCTCCACATTCTTTTCTTCTGATCATAAATAAAGTTTGATACAAATTAGTCGTACGTCAACGATCAGGCTTCTTCGTATTTCCCATTTGCAGCCAGCCAAGCATTAAATATGGATTCGATGACACTTGTAGTTTCCAAAATATTTTCCATGTAATCGTGATCGGTGTAGTAAATTGCTTTCTCACCTACAAAATGATAGAACATACATTCGACCGCAGGTTTCCGGCCATGAATCTTGTAAAAGTAAATTCGCCAGGATGCCTCACTCAAGGAGACATACATGCAGTCCAGGTATTGTTTGATTTCATCAACCAGGTCATTGTTGTTCCTTGAAATTTCTATCGTGATTCTATTAAAACCTTTGTGAATATATTTGAAAAGATATTTGATGGATGTACTTTGGTTACACCATTCCATGTTTATATGTGCATGGTATTTTAAAAATAGTCTTGTATTGTAAGGTACACATGTCGATTATCCAACGAGATTCCCTTATTTTGAATAACACGGGTGTTTGATCTTCTTCTGTAAAGTAGATAACCATCAGCATCAACAATTGTGTGTTCAATGAACTTCTTCGGGAAGCATTTCAAGCACTTCCTATTTTTCATACACAATGAGTTCATCCGAGACAGAACATGGGGTCCATGCATCATGTAACACCAAAGTCGATTTTAATTTAATTTGTGTGTTTTCTTGTGAATTATGATGTTTGTGATGTTTATTGATGTTTTGTGGAGTTTCAGGGATAACTTAATATATTAGTAATATTAGAAATATTAAGTTTAGTGGTTTATTTCATTATTTGAGATTAAATAAAATAAAATAAAAGGAATTAGAGGATGAGGGTATTATGGTCTTTTGGTTGAGGATAAGTGAGGGTTTTATGGGGAAAGACTAAAGAGGTCCTAAGGGAAAGAGTGACAAAAGAGGAGAAAGTTGGAGAGTACGGTCATTTGGAACGATCGCACTTTGGGAGAAGAACTCTGGAGAAGAAGGAAGCTATGGCTTGAAGGTTGGAAAAAATTGTGAAGAGTTTATCGAAAGCTTCACTCTAAGGTATGGGGAGTATTTATTTTCAATATATTTTGACGTAGAGTTTAGGTAATGGGGAGATTTGGGGTTTGGGGAGAAAACCTAGGGTTAATGAGATTATGAATGATGAACTGTGATGAATTGATGTGTTGTGATTGTTGTTTTTGATGTATATGTGTTAGATATTGGTTATATTGCTTTAATTTGGGTCAAAAGAGGTAAAAAAAATGTAGTTTAAGGGTGTATAATCAAAGAGGAAAGGTGCTGCCATCACAGGAATCTCTAGCAAGTTTGCAGACAGCGAACAACTCGCTTAGCGAGTGGCCCTCGACAACTTTATTGTAAAAACTTCAAAAATTTATATCTTGAGCTTCGGGTGTCCGATTTGCATGTCGTTCGAAGTTGTGCGAAGCTAAGACAATTTACTTTAATTTAAAAATAGTCTCATGTTCCTAGTAAAAATTTAAATAATATGAAATGAGGTTGGAAGGTGAGTCATTGTATATTGAACTAAAGGTGTGTTGTTATAAATGATGAATTTTGTTCTAAATGGGAGGACGGTGATGTCATATGACTAGTGATGGTAAAGACGATGTTTAGGAGTTAGTAAGAGTGACTTAGAGGTGTAGGTGATGTGATGTGATTGTTCGCAGTGGTGTCCGATGAGTAGGCAATGATGAATTCGTGTTGTTGATTGGATGATAGTTATGTGCTAATGCCTTTGTGATGTTGGTTATGTGTTGAAGATTATATGATGCTTATGTTATTATAGAGTGTAATGATAGGGAGTCATTGTGTTATGATGTTAATAGTATGATGATTATGTGTTGAATTCCTATGTGATGAAGGCCATGTGAATGATGTTACTAAACGATGTTATGATAAAATAAATAGATGAGGTGTATGTTTTAATGTTTATATGTGATATGTGGCAAACATGATGATTTGGTATTGGGATGAAGTTGTAATACTATAATACGATGTTTATGATTGTTATGTGATGATAATGATGTACTGATACTTATATGATGACAATGATGTATTGATGCCTATATGAGGAATTATGTGTATTTTGTCGAGAATCTGATGATTATGATGATGTGAGGTATGTGGGATGCGATGATATTTTTCTGAAGTAATGCTGTTAAATTATGGGTTTTAGAGGGGTTTTATCGCAGAAGGAGAAGGCTGGAAATCGCAGAAAATTTTGCAGAATCACGAAGCTCGCTGAGTGAGCTACAACTTGCTTAGTAAGAAGAGTCAGTGAGTTGGGCGCTTAGCGAGCCCTGAGAAACTTTGAAAAATGTCCTTTTTCTGAAAACTTTTTTTTAGGTGGGATGTCCTAGGTTATTATGAAGTTGTAGAGTGGTCATATGATATGGTTTGAAGACTAAATGAGTGGGATTAGTTATTATATGATGTATGAGGATTTTCTTTATTTTTATGAATTATGAAGAATGAGTAGAATTAGAAATTAATTGATGCACGATGAAATGAATTGATTCCCTTTGAGTATGAGGTATGATTACATGATATAGAAATATGATGTTGGATGAGTGCGTTGTATGATGTTCCATGAGTATGTATATGATGGTATGAATAAGTATGAGGAATGGTTGATTAATAATGAATGCGGATGCAATGTTATGATGTTTTAAGGATGATGTATGTATATTGCGTCTTGCATTCATGGCATTGAATTATGAGGGGACTTTGGTCCATTGGTAGCTTCAATCCCATTTTGTGGATTGAAGTGATATGATGTTATGATGTGCTCCCTTAGGGGAGGGTTGATGGCCCAGTGTCCATCCATGAGGATGTTTCGGTACCGCATGCATTATTAAGAGGTTGAATTATCATTCTAAATGACATAGCATGATTTGCATTGATTTTGTGTGATGATGTGATGTAAATGAGTTATGTATAGATGTGATGTATTGGATGTTGTGTATCATGGAGCTTATATGATGATGCATATGTGTTAGTAGTTATTGTTGAGTGTTTATGATATGATGGGTGATGATTTTTGTTGTATTGCTATTGATGTATGTTGCATGATTATCTTTACGATATGTCGATTATATTAATTTGTGATTACTCACCCTGCCGGCCTTTGGTGATGGTCTACTATGCCATCCTGCAGATACTCAAGAATAGTTTGGTGCTTGGATGTAGCTGGAAGTATTGTGTATGTGTCGCTTATTTAATGATATGGGGTCTTGCTCTGATAGATGTAACATCGGGCGGGTCACGCTTGAGTGAATAATATGTTGTTTGTTATGATGATTTTATTGAGTTAATAGAAGCTAGTTGTATTTATTTATGATTGTTGACTTGACCTAATGTCTTGGTATTTTGATGAAATAAAAGAAGTCTTATGTTTATAAATTTGCTGCATATTTTTGTTAATTATCGATTCATGAAAGAAAAATGGATATTCTAAATGTTTTGGAAATAAATAAACCCGTTTGACGGTGTCATAAATGTTGTTAAGATGTTTTATAAAGAAAATGTGGCATATTTCTGAGAAGAGCTCTGATTAATTAGTGATTGTTGTGTTTTACTCCGTGGGGTTAGAAGGGTGTTACATTAGTGGTATCAGAGCAGGTCGGTCCGTCCAGCCAAGTTGTCTAATGATGTTTGTTCCTTGGTACGTGATATGTATGTGCAACACTGTTGGTACTTGCTTGTTTTCTAACCGGTTGTCTCCAGGTGTTGGTTTGAAACAAGTGGGGGAGAAGATATTGCTTCTCTGAGTTGCTTTGGTTATGGAAGGTTGACTTAGTGCATATTGGATTGCAAGAGTGAGAATGTTGTTGGAACAATGTTGTTCTCAATTCTGGAGGGAATGCGGAGATACAACTTGAGTTAACTAAGGAATTGTGCATGAGATAACTGAGAACACGTGATGCAAAGAATGCTATTGGAGTTGGTAGGCATGTTTTATCCCCATCGTAATTGTCGACTATCTATTAATAAATTGAGGAACTGATCACCCTTAATCTCTTGTTGATAGTAGATGGAATTGTGTTGGATGGAATGGACATGTATTTCCAGCTTAGATAGTGTGTGTGTGGTGGAGTTGATTGGAGCTAACTCGAGTGCTTACAGATGGTTTTAATGAGTCGATGCAAATTATTATATTTGAGGTGAAGAGTTGTTTATTCCATTAGGCAAATGGATAAGATTATGAAAGTTGGTGCAAAAGTGTTTGCAACGTGAGTTCCTTTAAGGGCATAAGGAAATATAATGGTTGGTGATTTATGTGAAGTGTATGAATTTTGGATGTCTTCCCATGTGATATCAAGAATTTTCTACATAATTCACAGAGCTCGCTTAGTGAGGGTAAAGACTCGCTTAACACCGATTGCTAGACTAAAGAGTGTATTTTGGATTGATGAAGTTGAGAGGGAATATACATGTATGTGTTTCATAATAATAAGAATGTTTTTGTGACTTATGTTATCTATTAAAGTGTGATATGATGGTTATTTAGTGATGTAAGTGATGAACCACCTTATGGTTGATTTATATGAGTATTTTGATGCATGATGTTGGTTATGAGTCCTATTGTGGTGATTTGTTGATAATGTTGTTGTGACGTAAGTGGGGTGACTATCAATGATAATGAGATAACCTATTTGGTGATCAAGTGTGAATTTAAGAATATTCTACAGACGGTTATCAGGACGAGGTACGGTTACCATGAGAACATTGTGATGTCGATTGGTGTATCCAATGTACCTGGCATGTTTGTGGAGTATATGAATCAGATTTTTCATGAGTACTAGAGGGTATCTTTGTGGTGGTCTTTGTTGGTGATATTTTGGCATAATCTAAGTCTAAAGGGGTACACGCAAAACCTTTGCAGATTGTGTTGCAAGTATTAAGAGAAATGAAGTTGTATGCCGATTGTCGAATTGCGAGTTCCGGTTGTAGGTAGTAAGTTTCCTTAGTCAGGTGATTTCCAATGGTGCATTAATTGTTGATCTTCTAAACTTGATGTCATGAGGCAGTAAGAGACTCTGAAATATGTCTTTGAATTAAGAAGCTTATGGGATTAGTAAGTTGTTATTGCAGGTGTATTGAAGGTTTTCCTAAGTTGGTATTGTCGTTGATCTAGTTGGCTCGAAAGAGTCGGGCATATGTGTGGGATGTTAAGTGAGAGGAAAGTTTTGTGGAAATCGAGAATGAGTTAGCGACTGCTCTGATGTTGTTTTTACCCAACTCGAGTGAGTCTTTTGTGGTTTGTTGGGATGCGTCAAAGATGGGAATTTGTGGAGTGTTGATGCAGAATAGTTAAGTGGTTTTGTATGTTTCTAGACAATTAAGATTTTATGCAGAGGTTACCTTACTTATGATGTGGAATGGGCAGTCGTGGTGCTTGCAATGGACATTTGGTGACATTATCTTTTTGAATCTAGAATTGAGGTTTTAAACGATTATAAGAGTTGGAAGAACTTATTGATAAGAAAGAGTTGAATATGAGACAGAAAAAAGAGATTGAAGAAATTGTGAAATTACATGGATACCGTCGATAATAGCGTCGGATAGAGATTCACAGTTTATGTCGAGGTTTTGGAAGAATTTGCAAGATGATTCGGGTGTTAAGCTGAGGATGAATTTTGTTTATCCTTCGCGGACGAATGGTCCGAGGCAGAGAAGTAACTAGGATTGAATTGTTGATGACTTGTGTGTTGGACTTGGAACATGAAGATATGATGAGGAAGTTGGACCCAACTTTGTTTTCTTCGGACAATTTTCGAGGACGAAAATTCTTAAGTGGGGGAGAGTTGTAACACCCCAAAGTCGATTTTAAATTAATTGGTGTGTTTTCTTGTGAATTATGATGTTTGTGACGTTTATTGATGTTTTGTGGAGTTTTTGGGGATAACTTAATATATTAGTAATATTAGAAAATATTAAGTTTAGTGGTTTATTTCATTATTTGAGATTAAATTAAATTAAATAAAAGGAATTAGAGGATAAGAGTATTGTGGTCTTTTGGTTGAGGATAAGTGAGGGTTTTATGGGGAAAGACTAAAGAGGTCCTATGGGCAAGAGTGGAAAAAGAGGGGAAAGTTGGAGAGTACGATCATTTGGAATGATTACACTTTGGGAGAAGAGCTCTAGAGAAGAAGGAAGTTAAGGATTGAAGGTTGGAAAGAATTGCGAAGAGTTTATCGAAAGCTTCACTCTAAGGTATGGGGAGTATTGCTTTTCAATATATTTTGACGTATAGTTTAGGTAATGGGGAGATTTAGGGTTTTGGGAGAAAACCTAGGGTTAATGAGATTATGAATGATGAATTGATGTGGTGTGATTGTTGTTTTTGATGTATATGTGTTAGATATAAGTTATATTGCCTTAATTTGGGTCAAAAGAGGTAAAAGAATGCAGTTTAAGGGTGTAGAATCAAAGGGGAAAGGTTCTGCCATCGCAGGAATCACTAGCGAGTTCGTAGACAACTAACAGCTTGCTTAGCAAGCTCCAATCTCGCTTAGCGAGTGGCCCTCGGCAGCTTTATTGTAAAAACTTCGAAAATTCATATTTTGAGCTTCGGGTGTCCGATTTGCACACCGTTTAAAGCTGTGCAAAACTAAGACAATGTACTTTAATTTAAAAATAGTCTCATGTTGATAGGAACAACTTAAATAATATGAAATGAGGTTGGAAGGTGAGTCATTATATATTTAACTAAAGGTGTGTTGTTATAAATGATGAATTTTTTTCTAAATGGGAGGATGGTGTTGTCATATTACTAGTGATGGTAAAGAAGATGTTTAGGAGTTGGTAAGAGTGGCGTAGAGGTGTATGTGATGTGATGTGATTGTTCGTAGTGGTGTCTGATGAGTAGGCAATGATGAATTCATGTTGTTGATTGGATGATAGTTATGTGTTAATGCCTTTGCGATGCTGGTTATATGTTGAAGATTATATGATGCTTATGTTAATCTAGAGTGTATGATAGGGAGTTGTTGTGTTATGATGTTAATTTTATGATAAAACTTATATGATGATTATGTGTTGAATTCCTATGTGATGAATGCCATGTGAATGATGTTACTAAACGATGTTATGATGAAATAAATAGATGAGGTGTATGTTTTAATGTTTATATATGCTATGTGACAAACATGATGATTAGTATTGGGATGAAGTTGTGATGCTATAATATAATGCTTATGATTGTTATGTGATGGTAATGATGTACTGATACTTATATGATGACAATGATGTATTGATGCCTACATGAGGAATTATGTGTATTTTGTTGAGAATACGATGATTATGATGATGTGAGGTATGTGGGATGTGATGATGTTTTTCTGACGTAATGTTGTTAAATTATGGGTTTTAGAGGGGTTTTATCGCAGAAAGAGAAGGCTGGAAATCGTAGAAAATTCTACATAATCGCGAAGCTCGCTTAGCAAGCTATAGCTTGCTTAGCGAGAAGAGTCAGTGAGTTGGGAGCTTAGAGAGCATGATGTCTCGCTTAGTGAGCCCTGTGAAACTTTGAAAAATGTCCTTTTTCCGAAAACTATTTTTGAGGTGGGATGTCCTAGGTTATTATGAAGTTTTATAGTGGTCATATGATATGGTTTGAGGACTAAATGAGTTGGATTAGTTATTATATGATGTATGAGGATTTTCTTGATTTTTGTGTTACGAAGTATGAGTAGAATTAGAAATTAATTGGTGCACGATGAATTGAATTGATTCCCTTTGAGTATGAGGTATGATTACATGGTGTAGAAATATGATGTTGGATGAGTTCGTTGTATGATGTTCCATGAGTATGTATATGATGGTATGAATAAGTATGATGAATGATTGATTAATAATGAATGAGGATGCAATGTTATGATGTTTTGAGGATGATGTATGTATATTGCGTCTTGCATTCATGGCATTGAATTATGAGGGGACTTCGGTCCATTGATAGCTTCAATCCCATTGTGTGGATTGAAGTGATATGACGTTATGATGTGCTCCCTTAGGGGAGGGTTGATGGCCCAGTGTCCATCCATGAGGATGTTTCGGTACTGCATGCATTATTAAGAGGTTGCATTATCATTCTAAATGACATAACATGATTTGCATTGATTTTGTGTGATGATGTGATGTAAATGAGTTGTGTATAGATGTGATATATTGGATGTTGTGTATCATGAAGCTTATATGATGATGCATATGTGTTGGTAGATGTTGTTGAGTTTTTATGATATGATGGGTGATGATTTATGTTGTATTGCTATTGATGTATGTTGCATGATCATCTTTACGATATGTCGATTATATTGATTTGTGATTACTCACCCTGCCTGCCTTTGGTGATGGTCTATTATGCCATCCTGCAGATACTCAAGAATAGCTTGGTGCTTGGATGTAGCTGGAAGTATTGTGTATGTGTCGCTTATTTAGTGATATGGTGTCTTGCTCTGATAGATGTAACATAGGGTGGGTCACGCTTGAGTGAATAATATGTTGTTCGTTATGATGATTTTCTTGAGTTAATAGAAGCTAGTTGTATTTATTGATGATTGTTGACTTGACCTAAGGTCTTGGTATTTTGATGAAATAAAAGAAGTCTTATGTTTATAAATTCGCTGCATATTTTTGTTAATTATCGATTCATGAAAGAAAAATGGATATTCTAAATGTTTTGAAAAATATACCCGTTTGACAGTGTAATAAATGTTGTTAAGATATTTTATAAAGAAAATGTGGCACATTTCTGAGAAGCGCTCTGATTAATTAGTGATTGTTGTGTTTTACTCCGTGGGGTTAGAAGGGTGTTACACATCATGTGCGCCTTAACCAAATCATATAAAGTTGGATGCATAATTGGGTCTGAAATTTATGCGCAAATGATGTTGTCTATGTACGAAGATGTTGGATATTTTCTTTGAGGATGCAAAAGATCAAAATGTGTGCATGTGGCAATCCCCACTTTTGAAATTCAATTGTGTACATAACTGAAACGATAATATTGTTGGTGTAAGCCCTAGAGGCCAATACTTTTTGGTACTTGTATCGGATTATTCGTTTAATAATAAAAGGCATTTCTTTATTATGTTTGTCTTTCAGAATAATAAAGTCCCTAGAATAGTTAGTCTGTTTAATGAAATGTTAAGTGTGACTTAATCATGAGATCCCATTAAACATAAAGACATTATTCTTAAAATATCCGTAGTCAAGCTTTATTGCAAAGTGGGATAACATTAAAGCATTGAGACTATTATGAAGATAGACTGATGATCACATCTCATGGATCATGGATAAAGAGTTATCAAGTCTTGACATAGGTATAAATATTAGGAGTAATATTTATACCGGATTGACCCGCTATGAGAATACTACATAGTATGTTATGCAAAGTGTCATAAGTTATTCTCATGGTGATAATGGTGTATTACCACCCTTCGACCTGAAACCACTATGGACCCTAGATGTAGAGTCGGGTGCTTTATTGCTGATCAAACATTATCCGTAACTGGATGATCATAAAGACAGTTGATGGGCACTCCACGAAGCATGCTGAGGGACATGAGTGTCCTAGATGGAATTTGCCAATCCTGCATAACAGGAGAAATGTCTAAGGGCCCAATATTGAACTGGACAAGGATGACACAGTGTATGCCTTGTGTTCAATATAGACATAGGGGCAAAAGGGTAATTGTACAAACATATATTATCACGAAAAAGGTTTTGTCAGATCACATGACATTTTCGTGACTTGGGTAGCAGTGATGTGTTGCTAGATACCGCTCACTGTTTATTATGTTAAATATATAATTTAATATAATTACCAACGTTACGAAATCCTACAGGGTCACACACATAAGGACAGTTTGATGAGAGATAGAGAAATCAAAGGAACACCGTAAGGTACGGTGCACTTAAGTGAAAATAGAAATTCGGATAATATAATAATAATTATTGTTATTTTATAATGGTTATAAAATAATAATAAAATAAATATATTTATTATAATAATAGTTATTATAATAATATATAATATTATTATGGATCATGTGAATTGGGCTTTTAGCCCGCAGCCCACAAGAGAGTCTATAAAAGGAACCCTTGTGATGAAGCTTTCACTTGATGCAATTTCGTTTTTGATTCTCACTCAAATAATTCTGTTCGTAAGCAGCTAGCACTGTGACCGGAAGCTGTTCGTGTGGACTGAGTAGAGGCGTTGCACTTCATCAACGCTTGTGATCGCTGCATCAAAGATCTGAATCGCCACAAAGAGGTAACGATTCTATCACTGACCATGCTCATTCGTAAGGATCACTAAAGGAAAATTTTTGTTTTCCGCTGCGTTTAGATCGCAATTTTCCTTCAGTGGTATCAGAGCCACTTACGAAACCATGGATCTGATAGCTGTTAAATTTCCGTTTTTTTTTCTGTATTTGATTCGATTAAAACACAGAACGAATTTAACAATAAACGATTAATTAAATTTGGCATCTGTTGTGTACGATTTGGATGATTGATGTTGATTATGCTTCAGAAACCGACATTAGTATGGTGAAGTTGTGCGATACATTGATCATCCATAGGTTACACAATTAGATCGATCACTTTTATATAAGATGTAAGAAATTCTGATGCAAAGATGGTATATGGGATATACTGTTTTGATTTCATCCATTCAATCACATAAGGATTGTAATTCTTTTGAAAGATCATCATTTTCATTCGCTTCGGAATCCGACGTTAGTATGGTGAAGCAATGACATGTTGATCTATCATATTGAGTTATCAATCGAGTTGTGTTTGACGGCATGAAATTGTTGCATTAGGATTAATGGCCGAAATTTAATTTAGTTTATTTAATTATCGGAATTTTAAACTAATAATAAAAGTGTGTTTATTATTATTTATTTGTGGTGATCAGTTATGGCCTTAGTTTATCCTTTATTATTGTTTTGGGATTTTTAAATACGGCCTGCGAGTCGTGCCTCTCTCTCAATCTCTTTATGTAACTTCTTTTCTCATCTCACTCCCTTGTATGTAAAACGAGTTTTCTTATATGTAATGTAATATTATGTTATGAAGAAAAAGGAAGTATTCAATATTAAAGGAGGATAACCTTGGAGATCATGCTTGGAGAAGCTTAGATCGTTATTAGGTTAGCTTAGGTTCTCTCATTGGCTTGAGAGAAAAATTGCGTTAGGGGCCATAATTGTATCTTTTTATATGTATGTTGATGCATGTAATTGTATGTTGATGCATGTGAGAGACGTTTTGCATGTTAAGCCGGTGAGATCAAACTAATAACAAATTCCCTCAAAATTAAATATTAAGTTTATGCTTTCCAATTTTTAGCACTCATCAAGACTAGTATCGAGCATTGTAGGTTTCGCCTACGCGAGGTGCATGTTCTATATTAGTAAGGTGTGATGGGATAATTGTAATATCCAATTGCTAAAACAATGGGTCAAACTTAACTAAACAAATTATAATAAGATTATACATGTTTAGAAGCAAGAATTGGGAATGATTCATGTGATGGATCAGAATAAGGAGTTATTCACCCAATTGAAAATATTCGAGAGTTGTATGAGATACAATTGGAAGGAGTTCCTACCTAAATAACTTAGTTTTGTGTAATCAGCCTAACGCTGACTTAAAACAAAGTGAAACATGGATCTCGACCCACTAGAAAGTCTTCCAACGGGATTTTCCGAATCAAATGATGAGGGTCATTTGTTTTGAATAAAATAGTGGGAGCATATTTGATTAAAGGCCTAATTAAATATGTTGTTTTAATGATACTTATATTTTCATATTTCTCTTGTAGATTACCATGACAACAAACACATCGAACAATATTTTGCGATCCATCCTAGATAAGGAAAAATTGTCTGGGACAAATTTCCTGGATTGGCACCGTAATCTGAGGATTGTCCTCAAGCACGATAAGAAGCTGTATGTCTTGGAGACACCAGTTCCTGAGGAGGAACCTCCTAGTTCTGCACCAAAGGCAGAAAGAGATGCTTATAAGAAGCATTTCGATGATGCCAATGAAACCGCTTGCCTCATGCTTGCTACCATGAACTCTGAGTTGCAAAAGCAACACGAGAACATGTCTGCGTTCGATATGATCGGACATCTGAAAATGCTTTATCAAGAGCAAGCAAGAAATGAGAGGTTTCAGGTTTCAAAGTCCCTTTTTAACAGCAAGTTAGCTGAGGGAGCCCCTGTAAGTCCCCATGTACTCAAGATGATTGGGTATGTGGAGAACCTTGACAGATTAGGGTTTCCCCTTGGAAAAGAACTTGCGATTAATCTGATCTTGCAATCGTTGCCAGAGAGCTTCAGTCAGTTTGTCCTGAATTTCAATATGAATGACTTGGACAAAAGTCTTCCAGAACTGCTAGGCATGTTGAGAACTGCTGAGCAGAATATGAAGAAAAAAGGGAAATCCATTCTGATGGTCAGTAATGGAAAGAAACAGAACAAGAGGCCCATCAAACAGGGTGGTAGAGGGAAAGGCAAGGAAGTTGCCAAACCCAAACCCACTCCTCCTGTTTTGAAGCCTAGTGGAGGAATAGCAAAGGAGGGCACTTGCTTCCATTGCGGTAAGACCGGACATTGGAAGAGAAATTGCCCAAAGTACCTGGAAGATAAGAAAAATGGAGTAGAGACTTCAAATTCAGGTATTTTTGTTATTGAAATTAATTTATCTACTTCTGCATCATGGGTATTAGATACTGGATGCGGTTCTCACATTTGTACTAATGTGCAGGGGCTAAAAAGGAGTAGAGATTTGGCAAAAGGTGAAGTTGACCTACGAGTTGGCAATGGAGCAAAGGTTGCTGCTTTAGCTGTAGGAACTTATGTTTTAACTTTACCTAGTGGTTTAATAATTCAGTTAGAGAACTGTTATTATGTACCTGCAATTAGCAGGAATATTATTTCCGTTTCTTGTTTGGACAAGTTTGGTTTTTCATTCATAATAAAGAACAATTGTTGCTCCATTTATTTGAATGATATATTCTATGCTACTGCAAAAATGAATAATGGACTATATGTCCTTGATCTTGAAATGCCAATTTATAACATTAATACTAAAAGGTTGAAACCTAATGAGTTGAATCCAACTTACCTTTGGCACTGTCGATTAGGCCACATAAATGAGAAACGCATTTCCAAACTCCATAAAGATGGACTCTTGGACTCTTTTGATTATGAATCATATGAGACATGCAGATCTTGTTTAATTGGAAAGATGACAAAGTCCCCATTCACAGGAAAAGGTGAAAGGGCTAATGATCTTTTGGCACTCATACATACTGATGTATGTGGACCACTGAACATACCAGCCAGAGGAGGTTTTCAGTACTTCATCACTTTCACTGATGACTTCAGTAGATACGGATATGTGTATTTAATGAAACACAAATCTGAGTCCTTTGAAAAGTTCAAGGAATTCAAGAATGAAGTACAAAACCAACTAGGGAAGAATATTAAAGTTCTTCGATCAGATCAAGGCGGTGAATATTTAAGCCTAGAATTT
Organism: Lathyrus aphaca; assembly: GCA_963966055.1. Lineage (NCBI taxonomy): Eukaryota > Viridiplantae > Streptophyta > Magnoliopsida > Fabales > Fabaceae > Lathyrus > Lathyrus aphaca. The sequence goes on from OZ014524.1 coordinate 202,506,082, forward strand.
GATGACCATCTAAAAGAGTATGGGATTCTATCCCAACTTACTCCTCCTGGAACACCACAATGGAATGGTGTATCTGAGAGAAGAAATCAAACCTTGTTAGACATGGTCCGATCCATGATGAGTCACGCCGATCTTCCAAACTCCTTTTGGGGACATGCATTATTAACAGCAGCTTACACACTTAACCGTGTTCCATCCAAAAAGGTTGATAAGACACCATATGAGATATGGAGTGGTAAGAAACCACATATGTCTTACATGAAGATTTGGGGTTGCGAAGTTTACGTCAAACGACAAATTTCAACCAAGCTTGAGCCCAAATCTGACAAATGCTTATTTGTGGGGTATCCTAAAGAAACAAGAGGATATTACTTCTACAATCCTTCTGAGGGCAAAATGTTTGTCGCTCGAACTGGAGTCTTTCTGGAAAGGGATTTTATTTCCAAAGGAAACAGTGGGAGGAAAATAGAGCTTGAAGAAATTCAAGAATCACAAAACATTGAAACACCTATGGAGGAACTAGAGCAGGAAACACAAGTAGTTGTGGAAGAGCAACCTGCTCAAGTAGAACAAGACCAGCGTAGGTCAAGCAGGATACGTCACCAACCTGAGAGATATGGATATCTCATAAGTGATCAGGGTGATGTATTACTCATGGATCAAGATGAGCCTATGACCTACAAAGAGGCCATAACTGGTCCTGAGTCTGAGAAGTGGCTAGAAGCCATGAAATCTGAAATGGATTCCATGTACACAAACCAGGTTTGGACCTTGGTAGAACCTCCTATAGGAGTTAACCCTATAGGATGCAAGTGGGTCTTCAAGAAAAAGACTGACATGGATGGTAAGGTACATACCTATAAAGCAAGACTGGTTGCAAAAGGCTATAAACAAATTCATGGGGTTGACTATGATGAAACCTTTTCACCAGTTGCAATGCTTAAATCTGTTCGGATTTTACTTGCCATCGCTGCATATCATGATTATGAAATATGGCAGATGGATGTCAAAACTGCTTTCCTTAATGGGAATCTTCTTGAGGATGTGTACATGACACAACCTGAAGGATTTGACATACCACAAGATGCCCAAAAGATATGCAAGTTACAGCGATCAATCTATGGATTGAAGCAAGCTTCCAGAAGCTGGAATCTTCGTTTTGATGAAACCGTAAAACAATATGGATTCATCAAAAATGAAGATGAACCTTGTGTCTACAAGAAGGTTAGTGGGAGCATGATCGTGTTTCTGGTATTATATGTAGATGACATATTACTCATTGGAAACAATGTCCCTACCTTGCAACAAGTGAAGACTTGGTTAGGGAATTGTTTTTCTATGAAAGACCTAGGTGAAGCAGCCTATATATTAGGAATTAGGATCTATAGAGATAGATCACAAAAACTGCTTGGCCTAAGTCAGAGTACATACATAGATAAAGTGTTGAGACGCTTTAATATGCATGATTCCAAGAAAGGATTCATACCTATGCAACATGGTCTGTGTTTATCAAAAACACAATCCCCTTCAACTAAGGAAGAAAGGGATCGCATGAATAAGATTCCATATGCATCTGCAATAGGATCTATCATGTATGCCATGTTATGTACTCGACCAGATGTCTCGTATGCATTAAGTGCAACGAGTAGGTACCAATCTGATCCCGGTGATGCTCACTGGGTAGCTGTCAAGAATATCCTTAAGTACTTGAGAAGGACTAAGGATTCATTCTTGATATATGGAGGTCAGGAAGAGCTTGATGTAATTGGTTACACTGATGCTAGCTTCCAGACAGATAAGGATGATTTTAGATCACAATCTGGTTATGTGTTCTGTCTCAATGGTGGCGCTGTGAGCTGGAAAAGTTCAAAGCAGGAAACAGTTGCTGATTCTACAACTGAGGCCGAGTATATTGCTGCCTCAAATGCAGCAAAGGAAGCTGTTTGGATCAAGAAGTTCATTAGTGAAATTGGCATAGTCCCTAGAATTGTGGATCCCATTGGTTTATATTGTGATAACAATGGTGCTATCGCACAAGCTAAGGAGCCTAGATCTCACCAACGATCCAAACACATACTTAGGCGTTATCACCTCATTCGAGAGATAATCGATCGGGGAGATTTGAAGATATGCAGAGTACCTACACTTGACAATATCGCTGACCCATTAACAAAGCCTCTTGCGCAACAGAAGCATGATGGTCATACTAGATCTATGGGTATTAAGGGTATGCCTAATTGGCTCTAGTGCTAGTGGGAGATTGTTGGTGTAAGCCCTAGAGGCCAATACTTTTTGGTACTTGTATCGGATTATTCGTTTAATAATAAAAGGCATTTCTTTATTATGTTTGTCTTTCAGAATAATAAAGTCCCTAGAATAGTTAGTCTGTTTAATGAAATGTTAAGTGTGACTTAATTATGAGATCCCATTAAACATAAAGACATTATTCTTAAAATATCCGTAGTCAAGCTTTATTGCAAAGTGGGATAACATTAAAGCATTGAGACTATTATGAAGATAGACTGATGATCACATCTCATGGATCATGGATAAAGAGTTATCAAGTCTTGACATAGGTGTAAATATTAGGAGTAATATTTATACCGGATTGACCCGCTATGAGAATACTACATAATATGTTATGCAAAGTGTCATAAGTTATTCTCATGGTGATAATGGTGTATTACCACCCTTCGACCTGAAACCACTATGGACCCTAGATGTAGAGTCGGGTGCTTTATTGCTGATCAAACATTATCCGTAACTGGATGATCATAAAGACAGTTGATGGGCACTCCACGAAGCATGCTGAGGGACATGAGTGTCCTAGATGGAATTTGCCAATCCTGCATAACAGGAGAAATGTCTAAGGGCCCAATATTGAACTGGACAAGGATGACACAGTGTATGCCTTGTGTTCAATATAGACATAGGGGCAAAAGGGTAATTGTACAAACATATATTATCACGAAAAAGGTTTTGTCAGATCACATGACATTTTCGTGACTTGGGTAGCAGTGATGTGTTGCTAGATACCGCTCACTGTTTATTATGTTAAATATATAATTTAATATAATTACCAACGTTACGAAATCCTACAGGGTCACACACATAAGGACAGTTTGATGAGAGATAGAGAAATCAAAGGAACACCGTAAGGTACGGTGCACTTAAGTGAAAATAGAAATTCGGATAATATAATAATAATTATTGTTATTTTATAATGGTTATAAAATAATAATAAAATAAATATATTTATTATAATAATAGTTATTATAATAATATATAATATTATTATGGATCATGTGAATTGGGCTTTTAGCCCGCAGCCCACAAGAGAGTCTATAAAAGGAACCCTTGTGATGAAGCTTTCACTTGATGCAATTTCGTTTTTGATTCTCACTCAAATAATTCTGTTCGTAAGCAGCTAGCACTGTGACCGGAAGCTGTTCGTGTGGACTGAGTAGAGGCGTTGCACTTCATCAACGCTTGTGATCGCTGCATCAAAGATCTGAATCGCCACAAAGAGGTAACGATTCTATCACTGACCATGCTCATTCGTAAGGATCACTAAAGGAAAATTTTTGTTTTCCGCTGCGTTTAGATCGCAATTTTCCTTCAAATATCAAGTTAACGGTTCCTGTCATAGGGATAAAAATGATTGAAAAATCGCATAATTAAATAAAGAACACCACTTACATGCCAAAATTTTGCCGAGAACATGGTGTTTTTGTAATATCACGCATGAGCTCGTCAAACTTAATTTTGAAAACTTTGGTAATAATATATGGTCGATCGTGCGACTTTAACCCGGTTCCAGACAATGCACGTGTGATCTCTGGCCAAGTGGGATTTCAAGTAAAGCTAACAAATTAGGGAAACCCAAGCTACTTGAAATGGCCCTTCCATCAAAATATAGTGGATCCATGTATCCTTTGCTACCAACAAAAGTAGACGATAAAACTACACATTTGCCTCGCTTTAGTGGTTGATTTGGTTGAACAACACCGCATTGATCATTCAGTTTGTTATACTTACCGACTCTTGACTTTGATTGATTGTCCCGCAACCAATTAAGACGTTCAGATTCCATCATTTCATAACCGTCGACCAAGAAATTTTGAAATAGGCGTCTCGAGTGAAGTAAGGTTTTTGCCTCTTTGTGGTGTTCCTGCAATCGGAATGATAGCCAATCTTTGATGGACTAACGGTTTCTACTATTAACTACAGTTTCGTGTTCATATTTCTTCAATATATTTTTCATGTATCCATCTTCACCATACATAAATATGAGAAGGTATTGATACGCTAAGTATGCATCATGAAACTCATTAATGTGTTGCCAATGACCATTGCATGCTTGAATGATGATGTCTCTTTTAGAAGCAGAGTCAATATCTCCAACAATGAGAGCAACAACTTCTGACACCGTCGGTGTGTTGTAGACACGATCATCTTCGGGTCTATCACCGATAAGCATAAACTTCAAGTCTAAGAAAGTATTGTCCTTCAAAAGATCCATTGCCATTCTAAAAACCTTGGCATGAACATTGAACTCATCTAACATAGACTTCAGATTAGTCACTATGTCCCTCTGGACAACTTTACTGTCCATGTATATAAGGTAAGATGTGAAAAATTGAAACATAAAATGTGACATGAAGTATTTATTGCTAACTAATTATAGATACCTGAAACAGTTCAATATGTTATCAACTTTGTTGTCGGTGTCATAAATATATAGCTGAGCATACTGCAGACAATGTCCAATTTCAGGTAGTAGAGTACATATGCAATGACAGGTTTGACCGTGTAGTCTTAAGGTGGGTGGGCCTCCAGTCTTCGAGTAGGTTGTGTCGAATTTCATACCATGATAAGTGAAAGAAAACATGGCATTGTAAGTACGAATGTTGTTCTGATAGTTTTTAGTCTATGTACATGATGTAATACCCCGTATTTTAATAAAATGCTCTGGATAATATTAATTGAACTTAATAGGGTTCTGGTGTGCTCTGAGAGTTTTCAATTAAAATAATTAGAGCAACCGACGAACTTAAAATTAATTAATTAGTATTATCTGACTCAAAGGCTTTATTAAATACTTGACTCAGAGACATTTTTGGATACTCTCAATTTGGACCAGTTAGTGTTACTAACGGATAAATATTGTTATATTTGTTATAAAAAGAGAAAAGAAGAGAAAGTTAGTAAGAAGGAGGAAAAGAAAGAAAGAAAGAAAAGAAAGGGAAGAGAGAAGAGGAAAAAATGGAAACCTGTTAATTCTTAGAAAATTCATAACATTTTACTCGGGTATCCGATTGAGGAAAAATTTATATTGTTGGAAAGCTATGAAAATATACTATCCAATGGTAGAGGAAAATATTACCTTTGAAGTGGAAAATATTTAATTATTTTATGCAGACTAAAATACCGAGTTTTAAAAAGATAAATCGTGAACCGTAAGACATGAAATTTAAAGTATTGTGAGGAAACCTTACCATAAATCAATAGTATGGCCTAGTAATGCATGAGTATGTTTGAAATATATGTAGGAACCTTTATTGATAATTGCTTTGGTGTTGATGATGATTTGGTTAAGTTTTGCAAAAGTTCCTTATGAGAAAGAAATGTATTTTCTGCCACTGTCTGTTGGTTAACCGGTTAACCCAGGGCGTTAACCGGTTAACGGACATGTTATTTGTGCAGAATGCTATGAACTGGTGTGGTTAACCGGTTAACCCCAAGCGTTAATCGGTTAACACTGTTAGTGTGGGGAAAAATAATAATTGTTCCAAACTTTAAAAATTCATAACTTTTTCCTCGTTTATCCGTTTTATGCGTTCTTTATATCGATTCGAAGCTAAAAATATGTTCTATCTAATGAGTCAGAGAAATATTATTTTGAGCCGACTTTTCCTACAAACTGTAATTAGGTTAAGTTAGGGAATTGTGAACTAAAGGAAATAAAATGGTACAACTTGTAAGGTAACTAGGATACCCTAGGCTTTTACAAACGGTTTAAGAGGCACGACAATACTTAGGTGTCGATACTTGAATAGTGTCCTCGGGAGAGGTAGTTGTGATAGGATGAAGGTTTTGTTCCCATCGCGTTATAATCCTAATTTAATTATGGTTTACTTGTGTCGAGATCTCCTTTTGTGGGACGGCCGGGGAGACATAATTAATTCGTGGATTCCAATCCCTTAATGGATAACCGTGACCCGTGTTTGCTTGCCATCGGGGAGTATGGATGGGCGGGGAAAATTATCCATTAGGAAAGTAACTGTGACCCGTGCTTGCTTGTCATCTGGGAGTATGACTGGACGGGGAAAGTTACTTTGTAGTGAGTAACCGTGACATGTGCTTGCTTGTCATCTGGGAGTATGACTGGGAGGGGAAAGTTACTCAGTTGTAGGGTACCATGACCCGTGCTTGCTTGTCATCTGGGAGTATGACTGGGCAGGGAAAGTACATTTGATGGATAATGAGTGATTCGTGCTTGCTTGCCACCTGGGAGTGTGGTTGAGCAGGGAAAGTTATCTATACATTAAGGATCGAGTGACCCGTACTTGCTTGCCATCTGGTAGTATGGTTGGGCAGGGAAAGATGCCTTAAAGCACCTTGTGTGTGCTCCGTTTTATTTTACCTTGATGTCTCTAATTATTGTGTGAACTCGAAGTCTAGGTTTTCCCCGACTTGAGTATTGTTTAGATTTGAACCTTTAGAGCCGAGAGAACTCTAAGATATGGAACTCATTGAGATGTTGATATCTCACCCCACTATTATTGTTTTTTTCTAGGTTTCTTTTACAGGTTGATTTACAAGTGGAGCTATGCTCGGGATGTTTCAAGAGAAGCATAGACTTTAGATTTCCGTTGTGTATTTTATCTTTATACAATAATGGATATTGTATTAATCTTAGCATTTTTGATTTAGTATAATTTCCATGTCTTGTACCCTAGTTTGTATTGTTTTAGTATTGTTCAAGAATGAGAATTATGTTATTAGGCACTTACGATGGTGTCAGTACAAAAAATAACACTTGTATGATATTATTCTAGATATATATTATATGGGTGTTGTTTTACCCCAAAATTTTCCCTTACATATTCAAGACAATGTGTCTCAAGAGGCCCCCTAACAATCACAAGATTCACAATTGCTCAAAGAGATTCAAGGTTTCATCAGACAAAGTCTCCTCCTAAGCAATGGATCTTAAACTAGGGTTTTTAAATTTATCAAAGTAAATTATACTTCTAAAACCTAAAGTGGACTTCATGGTATCTCATATACCAAAAATAATCTTTATGTCAAGTTTCAAGGCTTTCCCTACAAGTTTGGTCAGTCAGATGCTCAGATACTTAAAAATAAGTTAACTTGGTCAAAAAGTCAATTGTGGTCAATACAAAGTCAAATTTCAATATTTTGGTCAACATCAAGATTATGAGATTAAATTCATCATTTTATCAAGGGTTGATCATGATTCATCAAGGAAATCTCAGAATCATAAAGAATCAGGAGTTACTAAATTAGGGTTTTTTGTAAGAAAAGTCAATTGTACTTTGACCAGCCATAACTTTCACATATTTCATAAACAATTTCCCATACAAATCTCATTTTAAAGGAAATTAAATTCTCTACAACTTTGTGTCTCACAAGCCAAGGCCAAAAATGCTTCATTTGAGAGATATGAGCCAAGACATTACAGGTCCTTTTAAAAGTCAACAAAAAGTCAACTTTTTCAAAAGCTCATAACTTAAGAATAGAATATCAAATGGACATGGGACTAAAATAAGTAGTTAGAGGGCACTCTAATCTTTCTAAAAAGTCCTAGAACATCATCATGGGATAAAAATTGAGAGAGTTATGTATTGTTGAAGTTGGGCAATTTTGAGGAGGTGTATGAAGCAAAAATGACCAAAACTCAAGTTTCTTCCAAATAGGTCCATATTTTTCTAACCCAAACTCAATTACAAGATCATGCACGACCCATAGATCATAATATCTTATTTTTATATTTATTTTATATTATATTGGATTTAATTCATTTAAATTCAATTTTAATCAAGATAAATATTGAAAAATCAAATATTTGATCTTAGATCTATTTTGGGATCAAATATTTGATGTTTATGATGATTGTAAGTGTCAAAATTCGTGCAAGACCAAACAAGTATGATTTCATCTAATTTTTTTGACCAAAATAGAAAGTTTCTTTCTTCACTCCAAAGCAACCAAGCTTCTTTCACCCAAGCCCAAACTTTTTGACCTAAAATACACTCTTTTATATACCTATCATATTCAGAAGTCAAACACACGAAATTCTTACACCAAAAAAACCCTATAAAAAATTCAAAAAAAGGTAAATTAGGTCAAATTACCAAAGTATTTTGTAGCAGGTTTTCTTCACTTCTCCGCGTCGAAACATCTTCAAGAAGGTTCCAGGAGACAATCCTCAATATTGTTGAAGGTGGAAAATTCGTGAAACACGACCTCCATGCATGGCCACCATTCTCACTTTTTTTTTCTTTCTGAATCTCTTATTACATGTTATTTCCATTGATGTTTCATTCATATATGCATTTAATTTGATGTTTAGGATCATTTAGATCCATTGTTTTCAGGTTTAGGTGCAAGTATGAAGATGTGTCATGGTCAATTAGTTACAAAAAATCGTAGCTGAATGGAAGCAAAACTGTAGCAATAAACCCGACGCCTTTTTTTTATAGCAATTTTCCTTTCTTTTTCTATTTTCTTAACTTATTTATTTTTTTTCTTCTATTTTTTATTATAAGTAATTAATTAACTAATAATCTTTTTAATCAATAATAATTTTTAAAAGTGTAATAATTCTTTTCTTTTTCTTTTGTAAATAAAATAAATTCATAAAAATTAATAACTTGTTTTTTATTTTATTTTGTAAATAAAAATAAATACATAAAAAATATATATTTTTCATAATTAAATTAATTAATAATCAAACTTTTTTTCCTAACCAATAACAAATTAGAAAATTAATGACTTTTTTCTCTTTTAATAAAAAAAGCATAAAGAATATTTTTTCATAAAATTAAATCAATATTTGATTATAATTTTTTTTTAAATCAATTAAACGATTTCAATCAAATCCTCCAATATTTCTTCCTCCTTCATTATTATCTCTTTCCCGATTTTATTTTTTTCGTCATTTATTTTTATTAGAACAAGTGTATAGGATTATTAATTATTTTGTAATATTTATTTTTCCGCACTTTTACTTCTCGCACTCCCCCGATTTAAATATGTATCCCCCTCCCCATCATGTAATAGTTTAGATTTTATTTTCCCCCTCCGCAAAAATATTAAACTGCATGGTTAGTAAATTAGGGTGTGAAAAGAATGTATGCAAAAATAATTGGACCTAGCCCACTAACTTCTAAGACAAAATATCTGAAATAAATACACTCACACACGTAAGTCGATCGTTATATGATTGCCATTTGCACCCTTAGGGTTTCTCCTCTTTGTTGCCTAACAATATGGTCAAGTCCCTCGAACATGGGGGGGTATCTTTGTAAAGTTGCCTACGAATAAAATTATCAAGTCCTTTCGATATAAAGATTATATTCCTTCGTCGTCTCTTGAAGTCCCTATGAATAAATGATCTTGTCCCTCAATGACCCTACGGGAAAAAATGATGATCGTCCCTTCGAATTGTTAAGACACGCCTACAAGGTTGCCTTCTATGACCATACGATGATCCTACGCCCGTCCCTTTAAACATCCAAGGTAAAGACTACTTACTCACTAATAGTAAGGACAGTCTTACCCTTAAAGGAAATAAATAACAAGAAAGACCTTACAAACTTAGGGTAAGTAGTTCTTAAGTACCTGCTTACTTCTTTTCAAAACACTTTTTACACCCCCTTTTCAAACATTTTCAAAACTAAACACTTTGTATACATCCATACGAGGATCATTACAAAGTTAAAGACTTAAGAAAATATTTTCTAATCACACACTACACAATTTTTCAAACAAGTTAAAGTGAGCTAAGTAACTAAGAATCTGTGGATAACCATGGATACAAAGGGTGCTAACACCTTCCCTTTGTATAACCTACCCTCCGAACTCAAAATTCTTTTAAGGTCTTTCCTGTTCTTTTATAACCTTTCCTAAATTGGATAAAATAAAAGTCGGTGGCAACTCTTTCTATCCGCACATGTTTTTGTCAAATAAAAACACCCAAGTCAGTTCTTCCACCGTGTTACAAGCATTACAATTGGTATCAGAGCAGGTCATATCCTCGACCTAGCCTTGAAACATCATAAGTAAATCTTTCCTGTCTCCTAAGTGTGTCTTGTCGGCATGGTTCTTAATATCATATTATGTAGTATTGGGTCTGATCAACCTAATGATATGTATGTGATAGGTAGAATCATGGTTGTGCGACCATGAGGACTCTGAAGTGTTGTTAGAACTTGTGCTATGGGGTAGGCTCAAGCCAAGAGTTAGCAGTGGGAGCTTTGGTCAGCCCAGTCGGAGTCTTCATAAGAGTTGTACTTCCTGTAACATGGAGTTGTAGAGAAGTGTGTTGTTCGAGAAATCCTTTAGAATGGATAGAGTATGAAAGGTACATATATCTACAAGATGATTGGACAATGCATCAAGGAATATGTAAAGTCACTGGTAGAGCAGTATTGGTCACTGGTATGGACAAGAGTTTTGAGAAACCTCATTACATGAAAAGAGAATATATGTTGTGGAACTTGTGACGTAGGTTCGAGAGTGAGTTAATTATTAGTATTTCAGACCTAAGATCGTGGTGGCATCTTAGATGGACGAGAATGCTTTAAGGATTGTATCTGGATAATACCTTATAGATGGATAGAAGTTACAAGTTGAGAATGTTCACTTTATTTTGAGAACCTAAAGTCGTGGTGAAACGTGGAGAGAAACACAAGGATTTGATTACACATTTCAAGTGAGACAAGTATACCCCGAAAGAAGAGTAGAAGATTAGAGTTGTATATTCGGCTATGACCGAGGAGACAAGGTTTAGAGTGATACATTAGGATGTTATATTTAGTAAGGGGCCAATTCGGAAAGTGTTGGATTACCCAAGGAATGGTATAAGATATAGTGCTGGAGAAAGAACAAGCGCCATTTAGTAACATGAGGTGTATTTGGTGTGGACCAGATGAAAATATGTTAAGTGATAGAGTAAGCACCTTAGATTCGGGAGATTTCTAGTAAAATGGACAATGTTTGGGTATGAGAGGATTACCGCAGAGCGTGAAGTGAACACAGTATGAAAACAGTACAATATGATAAGGTGATAACGAAATGTATTTTCGGACGAATGTACAATGGGGTTGTCAAGTTGTTGATTGAAACTGAAGTTAAGAAAGTGTAATCAATGACGGTTAACCCATTAGGACTCTGGTAGTATGATTACTATATGTGAGGAATCATCTATTGATAATTGTTATAACTTTTGGTTGTGATTGGGATGAGTTTGAGAAGTTTAGGTAGCAATGAAAACCTGAATTTTGCTTCTGCGTTTGAAGTAATCGGTTACCCTATGAGTAGTAACCGGTTACCGCTGTTAAGTTTTGAAATTTGATTTTCTAAGATTCTTAATTTTTAACTCGAGTGCCCAACTGAAGCGTTCTTGGTACCAATAGAAAGTTGTGGAGACTTTATATGCAATGATTAGTAGAGAGTAAGGGAACCCCGGTTAATACGTAAGTATAGTCAACAAGGTTCTTCAGAGTAATGCTTTACCTCAGTTTCCAAGTGTGGGAGAAAACTCCTATATTTGTGAATGATCTGAATTTTTGGTGTGTCGCTGTTACAACTACTAAGGACCTAAATTGCGAAGTTATAAGAGACTCATGAAGTGTTGATCTTCCAGGAAACATTTTGGTATATGAATTAATGTGTGGATAAGAGATGAACAATTGGTCAGTTTTAGTATCGTTAATTCTTAACATCAAATTATGGACTCCGTAAGAGTAATACCAGATGTGTGCAGTTGAGTCGTACACAGAGATATGGATTTTTAAGTTACCCTTCCAGGTAAGAGTGTGAGATAAATGTTCCGAAGATAAGCATGTAAATTGGATCGTTTAAGGAAAGATACCCTTGAGAGAAGTGAATTTGAACGAAAGGTTTTGTATGGTCTTCAAAGGTGAGTGTGTGGAATATTGTATGCAATAGTCAAGTGTTATGGAAATCCGCAAGTATACTAAGGATGATTTAAGTTTGATATTGGTGACTCATTAATTACTGTTAGTTCTACGACATTGCTATGTTGTTATTAATGGAGACCTTGTGTCAGCATAAACTTTGAGTGAATGAAATCCTGCGAAGAGAATTGATATGGAGTATAGTAACCATGGCCAGGATTGTTAAGCTGAATTAGATTAATTGTTTCGAGTTTAAAACGGAATTGGAATTTTAATTAGTTATGTTTGCAACGGTACAAACCCTTGTACCTATGTCATTGGAGAGTTTGGACTAAGGTTGTTATTGAGTGGTTGACAAGTAAGTTGTTTTATCCCTGAATGCCTGCAAGTTTTGTTTCGTTGGTTAGTGAGAATTCCAATGGATACGTGTGTCCCCCGCAGACTACCAGTTACCTAGTATTTCTTGGGAATTTGTGGTATCTCCATTGCTAGGCTTTGAAAGCATGGTGGATGGAGACAAATGAAAGAGTTCAGTCAGATTGTTGTGATTCGGAAGAAAATTATTTGTAAATGTTGAAGTAAGGGAATTTTGTTCTAAGTGTGTTGTCTAAAGTAAGATACTGAAAGGATTAAGTGCCATACGTAAATGGTCATAATATATGAAGTTGGACCGAGTGGAATTGGTAATGAAGTCATTTGACAACTTTTGATATGGTTTTAGTAATTGAAGGATTTTAATAAGAGCTTTTGCTGGAAATTGTTTGTAGATAAGATTTTGCTAAGATACCTTGTGGAGTTTTATCGGGTGTGGTTGTCCCGAAATCAAGTTGAAGTGTTGTGCTTTTGTGTTGTGACTCAATAGCAGGAATTAGAGTGGTATGCTTCTCCGAAGGAGAAACGATCCTAAGTGATTAAGTATGAAACAACAGAAGAATTGCAGGATAGTAAGTTAGAAATTAACCTAATGTTGGAACAAGCGTATGAGTAAGGATGTGAAGTTTGGTTTGTTATGAAACAAGGACCTTGAACCGTGAAGTCATATTTGAATTTGAATATGTCAGAGTATGTATCAGAATTAAGGATAAGTATGGATCTAAGACAGTGTTGTAAACTGTGGTTATTATGGATTGAAGGAAATTCGAGGACGCATTTCAATTTAAGGGGGGGAGGATGTAATACCCCGTATTTTAATAAAATGATCTGGATAATATTGTAATACCTCAAAATTTGCCCTCATTCTTTTTGCCTCAATTGGCTTGCCGCTTTGCATTTCATCTGCATCTTCCACTAGGTCATTAACATGATAATCATACGTTTCATGGATTCTCAGGGCGTGGGATCAAACACTTTCTTGTGACTCGAATTATTATATTCTTAGGTGGTTTATCTGACCGTTACATTAAGACAAAGGTTAGACTCACATCATCAGGAGCCTATTCTTATTCAGAGGATCATCCTACCCTAAGAATACTGAAGCTTCATTCTTTTGACGCACGAATCGACTTAGGATCTCATGGCAAAGGTATATTGGCATTCTTGGTGCAAGAGATTGAATTCTGGATGTATATTGATATCCATGGTACAAGAGATCAAATGGAGAGACTCGTGTGATAATCAGGTCATTATGGTTCTTTCGGTTGGTCGTTGATGGTAGTCCAAGTTCACGAGATTCGAGATGAGAGTTGACTGAAGTTTGGAGGTTCATTGGAAATACAAGTTTGATACGAATTGAACCTTTGAGTTGATTTAAGATTTGAACCCCTTAACATTCATAGGTCATGACTAGTCCACATCCACATTCTTGTTTCCGAACCGATTAACCAGATTATCGTCAAGATCAATACGTCAAACCAAATATCCATTTGATTTCAATAATCAATTTTCATTATCCAATAATCATCATTTCTAGTTCTATTTCCATTTAATTATTTCTATCCACACTTTAGGCCCAACCAAATTATTTTCTTGATCTCATTTCTATCCAAAATCAATTACCAAATCCCATTCTCTAAGCCCATATTTACCAATTATCAAAGCCATTTTTCTTACATTTTTAATCATTTGAACTATGATTGATGTCCATAAACCATTCTTTTTTAGAAATCATTCCAAACCCAAATTCAAAATTCCATAAGCCAAGGCTAATTATTAAGATTAATTAGTGTCCATTTGATCTTAATGATATATTGCCATTATTCATTAATCATTCCTTTCCAATTCCATTTCCATTTCATCATTTTATCCATTTTCTAAGCTTTTTCTAAGCCAATGTAAATTGCCAAATCCAGTATCCAAATTTAATTTTTTATACATATTGAACTAATTGTGATCATATCCATTTTTATATCCATAAAAGTCCATTAGTTTAAGGGGAGATAGATAATATGTCACTTTCTCATTATTTTTTGGAATTGATATCCATCTTATTCACAGCTAAGAAATTCACACAAAAAACTGATAAATAATTACAAGCAAAAATTCAGTGAGGAAGTCAGTTAACAATTACAATTTTCAAGAGAAAATCAGTTACAACTGTAACTGATATGAAACAGAAACAGAATTAAAAAAGGTCTCTTGACATGACTCTCACAGAATTCAATTTCAAGGTATTCAATCATCTTCTAATGGCCATCTTCAATACAACTTCCTCCAACCTGCTTCAACATCTAAAAACAGAGAAAACTCTTCCTCATCCATCACTGAGTCTTGAACCTGCAACAAGATTCAGCAATCCCAGCATCAAGAACAATCCCGCAAGACTCTCACAAGAACACAGAAAGGAAGAAGATTAAGAACAAAACCGCTTGCCATCTGAACCTTCAAAGTCTTCAACTTTTGTTCATAACGTTATCGATCGCAGGTCACCTTAGGAGAATTAACAACATCGATTTCCTTCATCATCAACAGCCTTCACATCTTCAATCAACAAAGATTCACAGCCTACAAAAACTCGACAACACAGTTACACAACGGGTCAACAATACAGGAACGATTCGCACCAACTCAGAAAATCAACAACCTCAAAAACTCAATATCCAATTTGCAACAATTTCAACAAGCTTCCTGCATCAACGATTTTTGTTGGGACCGCACTTTCATCAATGTCAAAAATCTCTTCTCTATCACACCTACAAGATTTACAAACACACGGCGATAATCGATGTTCAACAATAATACGCAGGGCATAAGAAGTGAGGAAGAGAACAAACATGTACGCGGATTCAAGAAGAAGGCGCATAACCGCACAACATTAAAGATGAAGTGAAAAGAGTTGTAGTATTGATACCTGAGCACCTTCTTCATTGATTTTCCAGAAGTGAAATCAACCTTTTTTCTTGATACTTTGCAGAACTGCGGTTAGTCTTCTTGAACTCGTTCATGCTGATTTCAAAGTCTGAAGATAGAGTGACAAAATGCAAAGAACATCAACAACAATTTGAGAACTCATTTACGTCTACTGTATTATTCGAGATTCAACCATTTGAAGCACAGTAACAATAATACTGATTCAATTCATCGAGTCACCACAGATCAAATTCACGTCATCATCATCAATCACCTCCGCAACGATCAACAAGAACTCATGAAAAAAGGTTACGAGTTCGACAAACTCACGTCACCAACAACAACCGCGAATTGAGCACAACAATAATCCAAGTTCACGAAGCCTCAGTATAATTTAGTAAATCGCTATGAATCTCGCCTCTTGCTCGTGGCCTCATTTTCAACTATGACAGCATCACCAGGCACACGAAGAAGAAGGAGATTAAAGTTAAGAAAATCAAAATCGAGCGAAGATTGAATCTGTTGATGGCGGTCAAGCTGAGGAGGAGACGAATACGGACAGTGAAAAGTTGACACACAGTGGATTCTTGCTGATCGTAGTTAAGCGAGGGAGATCGGAGATCGGAGGTCGGAGATGACGGTGGCGGAGGCTTCGATGAACGATAAGGAGAGATATTGGGTTGATGGCGGCACGTCGATTGGTTTGACGGCGACGATTAGGTTGACGGCGGCGGAAGAAGGGGCTTGTACCGGTGGATGATGAGTGATACGAGTGAGAAACGGTCATCACCAGCAAGCTTGTAACGTTTTTTCGGTGAATGTTGGGACGAATTGATGAAGATGCACACAAGGAAGAATCCTGCGGCGGTGACCATGAAGTTAGGGTTAAGTTTACATTGAAGAGATTTTGGGTTGTTCATAAATTCGGGTTGGGCCTTGTCCACTGATTCTTCATCATAGATCATTCTATTCACACCGCCTGTTCGCTTCAGCACCCCACCTGCGAATCCTCATGTTCAAACTGGGCCTTAGCCCATTGAATTGCCGTTTCCACCGTCCGTTTTGCTCATACCACCCTCTCAGCGGGTTGTCATTGTAATGGGCCTCTCTCTGGGCCATTTTTTTACTATTTGCTGCTTTCTAGATTTTTTTATTACTTTAGAAATTTCTTAATTAATATTCATGTAAAAAATATTAATCATTTTTCTTGTAAACAATCATTTTTTGTGGATTAACATTCTAGTCCATGTCTTGACAATTTTAATTAAGATTTTCTTTGATAATTTTTAATTATTATTTAGAACTAATTTCGGATTAAATGGTTCACAAGTGTTTTTTGATCGATATCGGATCGATTTCGATTATGGTGGATCTTCATGAAGTAATTATGGAAGATAAGCATTTATTTTGCTTATGGAGATTACAAGACCTTGCTTAAGGTTTTTTTCGGATCTTTTTATGTGAAGAATCGGCACGTCATGCAAGTAAGTAATCTCGATTCGTCACTTTAATGCACCCTTTTCCTTTTAATTTCTTGTTGGTATAGGTTAGAAATAAATCCATAGAAAATAGGAAAAACCATGAGAAAATTCTATAAAAAATTCCAATAGCTTAATAAGTCATTTTAGAAATGTTTGACATTTTTATTTTCTGAAATTTGTTTATTTTTGAATTAATTATGAATTTTTCTATTAATTAGTTTTATTGAATTTCTATTAATTATGCTGAATTTTGTTTATTTTATTTAAATAGCTTCTAACCACTTTTTTGAGCCATTCTTTTTTCTATAATTAAAAGACTCATAATAGTTCTTAGGATATTTTTTTAGTGGATTTTTAGGAATTTTTATCTTAGGTTTTGGTGATAAAATCCTTAGGAAATAATAATTAAATCTTAGCTGAAATTAAATAATGTTTAGGCATAGGAAAAATAAGTATTTTTAGAATCCCTCTTAGTATACTATTTTAGATAGTGTTAGTATCCCATAGTTTAATTTTCATAATTTTTCTAGAAGATTTAGTATTTTTTTTAGAATATTAGTTTTAGGCTTAGTTAGGCATAGTTCCCATTAGTTTAAGCCATTAGAAAAAAATAATGTTCAATAAAAAATAATAATAGTCTAGATTAGATTTAGCATTAGAATTTAATATAGGCTTAGATTAGTGTAAATTTGATTTTTTAGAGTGCATATTAAGATTGACTTAGATTTAGTACTTAGGTGAATTTTCATTTCTATTAGAATATAGAATAAATAAATGCACTTTTTTTTATTATTCATTGCCTCTAAGTGCATTTGTAGAATTTTATTCCTTGTGTTTAATTTCATTATTTTTGTTTCATTTGTTTTTTACAACTTTAATAGGATTCCCCATGTGTTCTTAGAATCAACTTAACTTCATTAAGAAGTAAGTTGAATTCTAGTAGTTTTATTTCCATTAGGAGTAGAAAACCTCACTAACCATTAGGATCACTTTGTAAATACATAACAAATTAGGATTGAGTCTTAGTCCTTTAGATTTTGCATTTTTGCAATTTGAGTCATTCTCTTCTTATCTTCAAACAAAATCCAAAAACACTTAATAAATAAATGGAAGGATTCCTTGTGTATAGCCTTATTCCATGAAGCACTTGCATTCATTCCATCTTGGAGTGGTGTAAGCTTGTTTATCATGATGCACAAGTCTCATCAAGGAATTGTTCACAAAGAAAAACTTAAAAGACATTTCTTCACAAAAGCAACAAAAACACTTAATAAAGTTCAACAAATTAGTGAACTTAAACCCTAATCCTAGGAAACCAGTCTTGGATAAATTCTCCTTGCTGGGTAGGCTTGTTCTATTATTCCATCTTGGAATGTAGAGTCAAGTGTACATTCCATGGAAAAGAGTTTGAATTCACTTCCTTGTGCCAAATTCATACAAAACTCATAAAAGACAAAAAACAAACAATAAGCGACTATCCTGCGGGAACTTCTCTTCTCATCTCATTCACTCACAACGCGAACTCGCGACGACTTGTCACACATGCAAGACGGTTAACGCACTCGTACCAGACGAGCCTGCAACACCTGAGCATAGACATACGCAGTTCCAACATAAAAAACACAAACAAATAGTTCCCGCCTAGGTTAGGCGAACTACGTCGACTCTGATCCTCATTATCCCGATGAGGTACGTAGGCAGCGGGGTAGGGCCCGTTCGAGCACACTCTTTATTTTCCCTACATTTCCCCTTTCATTTTCTTATTTCAGTTCTTTTCTCACTTCCATTTCCATTCCAGTTAGCGGTTTTATTCAGCAGCATATTTTTCTCACCCTTTGAAACAAGCAAGCAAGCGTGGATCCCGTCGGGTACGACGGACGGATTGGGGTGCTAATACCTTCTCAATTCGTAACCGACTCCCGAACTCAGATCTTTGGTTCGCAAGGCCTTGTCCTTTCCTTCTTCCTCAGGTTCGTGCAACATTACCTTTCCCATTCATTCGGGATAAAAATGTCTGGCTGGCGACTCTAACCTTTCCGCGCCACTTTCGCGTTTGTACTAGGATGAAAATCCCGGGAGCGACAGCTGGCGACTCTGTTGGGGACTAACCTGATTCTTCTGGTTTCCCTTGTAGAGTCAATCCTAGCGCCTGTTTGGTTTTGCTTCTTTGGGTGTTTGTTTGCTGTTGTTGCATGCTTTAGTTTAGCTTTATCTGTTTTTATTTACAGTTTTATTTACAGCTTTACTTTATCGCATTTATTTACCGCTTTCAGTATTTTATTTTCCATGCATCATATTATACTGGACTGTCTGGCTGTGCTGGTTTTCATTTTTTCTGTGGGTTGGGAGTTACTGTGAGATAAGCCAACTACCCAGCTTGAGTGCACCCTAGGACTTAGAGTGGTTCCACTTTGGCTTCATGGCATCTTGCTATGTTGGTAGTAGTGAGTTCCACACCTTGACTTGCGACCTTCTCGGGAATGTATTGATACCGGAATCTTTATGGGTTGATGCGCTACCTTGATAGTTATGTGCAGTCAGGGGACCGATCATTGAGAACCTTTGTGGAAACATCCCTCTCCAGTGATGACAGTGGCAGACCACATTTGTTGGCAAACCCACTCGCATCCGAGGGCCCACTGGGAACTCGCATAGGATGGCCCGGTTCTTTCACAGGAATTCAGTTAAAGCAAAATTGTTCGTATGACGATAGTATTGTACCCTTCGGGATGAATGTACTATTGTTTCTCGACTCAGTGCTTGAAGCTGGAGACTTGTGAGGGATGCTTGTTCTTTCCGGACTCAACTGAGACCTCCCTGAGTAGTACATAATGCCAAACCGATTCCCTGATTTGGTCATGAGCCATTTCTCGGAAATGGTGAACGTATTATTGCTATTCGGCTTTGAGAGTCCGTGATGTTGACCCGAGTAGCACACCCGTGAGATTGGGAGGGGTTTACAGGTTTGCAGGAACCCTAAACTTCAACATACCCACTTTGCCAGTATTGTTCAGTGTTCTATGGTTCTTTGATTCAGAGATCCAGGATTTCTATTCAGAGAAACTGTTACCATTGTGACCTTGATATTGTGACTGTTATTATGACTCTCCACAGACACTTGGCTTATTGTTCAGCTTCAACACCATCAGTGACTATTCTATTATGTGATCCAGTTCTACAGTCATTGGGTTCTCAGTTATGGGGTTCTATACAGAGATGGTGTTGCTATTGTGGTTCTATACAGACACTTGGCACGTTGTTCAACTTCAACACCATCAGTGACTATTCTATTATGTGATCCAGTTCTACAGTCATTGGGTTCTCAGTTATGGGGTTCTGTACAGAGACGTTGCTATTATTATGGTTCTATTCAGACACTTGACTCATTGCTCAACACCAACATCAGATCATCGATCACATGCCTGTTGCATACATGACATCATATCATTTCTTCACACATGTTCAGTTATTTCCGAGGATCACATATCTGAATCATGCTGTTAGATTTTTCTGTGTCAAAACTTGAATCAAAGCAGATAGATTCCTCAGAAATGATTAAACATGGCATTTGCATACATCCTTGCATTCTTGACAGGTGTTCAGAGACAAAATTCTTTTCCTGACTTGATTTCTCATCAGAATGGACAACTTGAATCACAATCATCGAGTTATATTTGAAGCAACTCCGGGCGGAGGTAATCGAAGGAAGACCCAGCTGAGGCCATTCAGGGCCGAGGTATAAGCTTTATTTCAGAACCAGAAACTGCTGAAACAGGAAGTCAACCAGATGAAGACTCAGATGAGTTTGGTTATAGAAATCCTGAATGTGGTGTCAAAGAAACGAAGCTATTTTCATCCCTAGTGAGGGGAACTACGCTGCTCTGATTCTCCATTGGTCAATGGAGATACGTAGGCAGGAGATCGTGCAAGATCTTTCCGAGCAACCTTATCTATTAACTTTATCAACCTTTTCCCTCCAGATCTCATTTGTCAGCACCCAACCTGAGCTTCCCAAGAGAATTCTAGGGGAAGAGAATATGGGTAAAGTCCAGAAACAACTTGAGAAGAAGTTTGATCATATTCCGATGTCGTACGTGCAACAAGTTTCATCATTTACGCAAATTCGGAGTGGTTGAGCTAATTGCATCAGGATCATCTCCGACAAAGTTTCCTTTGGGGTTTCAATGCCAAGTATGACTATCATTCTGGGGCACCTGGCCTTTTAATTGAAGATTGCAAGTCTTTCAGAGGCAAAGGTGAAGACAAGGTCCCGAATTTGATTGACTCAAAGGTCATCATGCCAGAAAGTCTGCTCACATATTGAAGTCTCCTCATCAAATGGGTATCCCAATTTGCAAGGGCATCTTCAGAAGCAATAAGTCCAGACGGAGTCAAGTCTCCTCAATGATGGCAATGTTCAGCTTCTTTACTGCATTTTCATTTGTAGTTTATATTGTTTGTTTAAACATTTGTATGCATGCATGAAACTTATTTGTTTTTGAATGATAACCATAATAAAATGCACATGTTTTTCTTGAAGTAATCCATTCGTATTCACTCATGATTTTGTGTATGTGCATTGCAATACCAAATGTCGTGCTTAAACTCTATCAGGGAGGATGACGAAATGAAAACGCAAAAACTCTAATTGTTCGCTTTTGAGAAAGACCCTGTTGACGATGTACAGGCATTGTTTCAAATCCTAAACACCGGAGATATAAGGGAGATAGACCCTCGCCAACCCGTTTGAGCCTTGAAGTGGGAGTTTCTTTTCGCATAAAAAAAAAACCCTTGCATTTAACCCAGGGGCAGGATAGGCTGTAGAAGCAAGCTTCAATCAAAAGTTTTGATGATGTCAACACTTGATTGCAAAAAGACAAGCCTTTCAAAGTTTCACAAAGATCAAGTCAAGATTTTAATCAAGACAAGCACTCATGGAAATGAATTTTCAAGAATTGGACACAAAGATGGTATATCATAATCTACCTCTCTAAATAATTTTTACAAGTGTTCAATTGCATAAAATATTTTTACATGCTGCATTAAATCTTTTTGAAAATAATTGGTTTTGGTATAACACTTTTTTATTAAGCATTTTTGGAAATTTCTTCAGTGTTAACCGATTAACCATATAGGTTAACCGGTTAACGCCCTAAAATTTTGAATATTCTGGGCCAACGTACATGTGTTAACCGATTAACCATATGGGTTAACCGATTAACACTGGACGTTTTCTGAAAAATTATTTATTTTAAAGATCAAATGATTTTCAAATGTTATATCTTTTCAACCATTAATTGGCACTTTGTTATACCTTTCTGAAATGGTGTTATACATCATATAAATTCAGAAACTTTCAAATTACAAATAATCCCCTACACTTTCTACATTTTCAAGATCATCAAAAAGAATCAAATTCACTTTTCTACAAATATTTTCAAAGTGTTCATCTTGTTCATATTTTCATATTCTACATTGAACACTTGTATTAATTTTAGAAGTGGATTGTGATCAAAAGGAGAAGATCAATATTATTATTGATATCACAAAATTACTCACAAAATAGTTCTTTATGTTATTTGGAATTGACTTGTAATCCAGGATTGTTGGATACAAGGGTGAAAGTGTTTACAAGAGGATTGTTCTTGTACACTTGTTATGTTTGATAGTAGTCCTCACCGGTTGATGGTGTGTTAGGGTGTACTGATCAAAACAATAGTGAAAATCTCTTTCGTGTGAAAGGGGAGTGGAGTACCCTCGGATTGTGGGGGGAACCACTATAAATCCTGGTGTTCATCGTCTCTTTATTTTTACCGCTTTCATAACCATAAACACCAACCAAAATATTTTAAGAATCAGAAAAACCGGAAAAAGATTTCAAGTCCTAATTCACCCCCCCTCTTAGGCATTCTCTGAACTTACATTTGGTATCAGAGCCTGGTTAAGGTAACCTGTTCCTATCGATCCTATGGCTTCCGCTAGTACTAACCCGGTTTTTAAGGATGGTGGAAGTAGCAATAAGCCACCACTCTTTTCTGGAGAATACTTTGATTTTTGGAAACTCCGTATGAAAGCACATTTGGAGGCTCAAGGAGAAGGCATATGGGAAACCGTTGAAGATGGTCCACATATTCCGATGAATGTTATCAATGGCGTTGGAACCGCGAAGTTGAAAAACACTTTTGATGAAGATGATAAGAAAAGGATTCTAAATGAGAAAAAGGCAATCAACATACTCCAAAGCGCTCTTAGTATGGATGAGTTCTTTCGCATATCTCAATGTAAATCGGCAAAGGAAATTTGGGACACCTTGGTAGAAACACATGAAGGAACCACCGAAGTAAAGAGATCAAGGCTAAACACCCTAAGTCAAGAATACGAAATGTTCCGAATGCATCCCGGAGAATCCATTGTAGAAATGCAAAAGAGATTTGTTCATCTTACAAATCATTTGATTGCTCTTGGAAAAACATTTACAAATGATGATCTCAATCTTAAAGTCCTAAGATCCTTAACAAGAGAATGGCAACCGAAAGTGACGGCTATTTCCGAGAAAAAGAGTCTCTCAACGATGACATCCGCATCCTTGTTTGGAAAACTCCAAGAACATGAATTGGAACTTGGAAGGTTAGAAAGACATGAGAATCAAGAGAAGAAGTCTAAAGGAATTGCCTTGAAAGTCGAAACCAAACAAAATAAAGATGAGGACACATCGGAAGATGAAGACTTCGTGCTACTTGTGAAAAAACTCGGTAAGTTGTTTAAAAATGATAAATCTCTTTTTACTAAAAAGTTTAGACATTTCAGAAAAAGAGAATGATCCACACCAAGTCAAGATGTTACATGCTATGAATGTGGGAAGCAAGGACATATCAAACCGGATTGTCCAAAGCTTCAAAAGAAAGGAGGATTCAAAGGCAAGAAGGACTACAAAAACAAGAAGGCATATGTTGCTTGGGAAGACAATGAAATAAGTTCATCATCGGAATCGGAAAATGAAGAACGTGCAAATATGGCTTTAATGGCTTCTCACCAATCCGATGAAGAAAATGAGGTTAGTAGTAATTTTTCTGTTTATGATAATGATGTGCAAGAAGTTATTGATGAACTTCTAAAAGAGTGCAAGACTTTGTACAAAGACATCTCATCACAAAAGAAAAAAATTTTACTTTTAGAAAAACAAAATTCTGATTTCATGAAAAATATTGAAGAACAAAAAGTGATGGATGAAAAACAAAGTCTTGTATGCAAGAATTGTGAATCTTTGTCTTTTCAAATTGTTCAACTTAAAAGAGTTTTGGAAAGATACGAAAAGGGTCAAATTGGCTTGGAAGAAATTCTTAAACATCAAAGGTATCCTAATGATAAAAGTGGATTAGGATATTCAAAATTTTCAAAACCAAGTACCAATAAGACCATTTTCGTAAAAGCAAGTGAACAAATTGTTAAAGAAGAGATAAACACTTCTAAAATTCAGCATCAACATCATAAGAAGAAAATTGCTAAAACTTATGTTCCTAGATATAAAAGTAATTTTCAACCTACTTGCTTTTATTGTGGAATCAAAGGGCACACACCTAATGCATGTTATGTTCGTAATATTGGAGTTGCAAAAGGGCATTATGTGTGGGTTGAAAAAGGCACTAACTATCAAGGACCCAAAGCAACTTGGGTACCTAACACTACCTAATTTTGTTTTGTAGGAATGCTTGAAGACAACCACAAACCAATGGTATCTTGACAGTGGTTGTTCAAAGCATATGACGGGAGATGTAAACAAATTTTCAAATCTAAGGCTTAAGGCCAAGGGTTATGTCACTTATGGTGACAATAACAAAGGAAAGATTCTTGGCTTTGGCACCATTGGTTCACCACCTTTTACAACTATAGAAGATGTACTCTATGTCGAAGGACTCAAGCACAATCTTCTTAGCATTAGCCAACTTTGTGACAAAGGATTCAAGATCAACTTCAATAAAGATGAATGCTTGATTGTAGACGAAGTCACTCATGAGGTTATGTTAAAAGGTAATAGAATCAATAATATTTTTATGATTTCTCTTGACAATGTTTCTTTGAAGGTAAAATGCCTTATGGCAAACAACAATGAGGCATGGTTATGGCATAAAAGATTTGCTCACATTCACATGGAGCATCTAAACAAATTAATAAAACATGATCTGGTTGTTGGGCTTCCGAAGATAAAATTCATCAAGGATAAATTGTGTGATGCATGTCAAAAGGGAAAACAGACCAAGACAACTTTCAAATCCAAGCAAGTGATCTCTACATCAAGACCACTGCAATTGTTACACATGGATCTGTTTGGTCCATCCAGAACAAAGAGCTTTGGAGGTAGTATTTATGCTTTAGTAATTGTTGATGATTTTTCTCGATATACCTGGACAATGTTTTTAGTGCAGAAAAATGATGCTTTTAAAGCATTCAAAAAGTATGCAAAACAAATTCAAAATGAGAAGTCACTCACTATAGCCTCCATAAGAAGCGACCATGGTGGAGAATTTCAGAATTCAGATTTTGAGGAATTTTGCGAAGAACATGGAATTTCTCATAATTTTTCCGCACCAAGAACTCCTCAACAAAACGGCGTCGTAGAACGGAAAAATCGATCACTAGTGGAACTTGCCAGAACAATGCTCAGTGATACAAATCTTCCAAAATATTTCTGGGCAGAAGCAGTAAGCACGGCATGTTTCGTAAGTAACCGCGTAAATATTCGACCGTTACTCAAAAAGACTCCATATGAGTTGTTCAAGGGAAGGAAACCAAATATATCATTCTTTCACATATTTGGTTGCAAGTGCTTTGTTCTCAACAACAACAAGGACAATCTCGGTAAGTTTGATGAAAAGTCCGACGAAGGTATATTTCTTGGTTATTCTCTTTCTAGTAAAGCATTTAGAATTTTTAATAAAAGAACTCTTACTATTGAAGAATCTATTCATGTATCTTTTGATGAGACTAACCCCTCGAAAGAGGATAAAATTACTTTGGATGATGATGATGACTCTATAGATACTCCACAAAATGAGGAAAATATTTCAAATGACCAAACATTATTACAAGAAGATGTTACTCAAGAAAATCAAGATCTTCCGAAAGAATGGAGAACTCACAGAGACCATCCAATTGACAGAGTTATTGGTGATATTAGTCAAGGCGTTGCAACTCGACTAAATTTGAAGGATGCTTGCCTCAATATGGCCTTTGTATCACAAATTGAACCATCAAAGATCGATGAAGCATTAGGCGATGACCAATGGATTGTAGCAATGCAAGAAGAACTAAATCAATTCGAAAGGAATCAAGTTTGGACTCTCGTACCAAGACCAGATAATAAGCACATCATAGGAACCAGATGGGTGTTCAAGAACAAGCTTGATGAAAATGGGATTATAGTTCGTAACAAGGCAAGATTGGTCGCACAAGGATACAACCAGGAGGAAGGAATCGATTTTGATGAAACATTCGCTCCCGTAGCAAGGTTAGAAGCAATTAGATTATTACTTGCTTATGCCTGTTCTATGAATTTTCAGTTGTTCCAAATGGACATCAAGAGTGCTTTCCTGAATGGCTACATAAATGAAGAAGTCTTCGTAAAACAGCCTCCGGGTTTTGAAGACTTTAGAAATCCCTCACATGTTTTCAAATTAAAGAAGGCTCTATATGGCTTAAAGCAAGCACCACGAGCGTGGTATGATCGCCTCAGCAATTTTCTAAGTGAAAAGGGATTTACAAAAGGAAAGGTTGACAAGACTCTGTTTATAAAGAAAATCAAGGGTAATACTTTGCTAGTACAAGTCTATGTTGACGACATCATATTCGGATCAACAAACAAAGAGATGTGTGAAGAATTCTCACTAATGATGCAAGGAGAATTTGAGATGTCCATGATGGGAAAGTTAAATTATTTTCTTGGACTACAAATCAAGCAAACCAAGGATGGAATCTTTCTCAACCAATCCAAGTATTGTAAGGAATTAATAAAGAAATTTGATATGGATAGTTGCAAAATGATGTCTACACCTATGGGATCCGGGATGTATGTTGATCAAGATGAATCCGGCACTCCAATTGATATTTCCAAATATCGAGGTATGATCGGCTCTTTATTATATTTGACGGCAAGCCGTCCTGACATTATGTTTAGTGTGTGTTTTTGTGCTCGTTTCCAAGCAAATCCGAAGGAATCACATCTCACTGCTGTAAAGAGGATCATCAAGTATCTCAAAGGAACGATAAACGTCGGATTATGGTATCCTAAAGGTAGTACTTGTTCTTTAGTTGGTTATTCTGACGCTGACTATGCAGGATGCAAAACCGATAGAAAAAGTACAAGTGGTACTTGTCATATTCTTGGAAATGCTCTAGTATCATGGGCCTGCAAGAAGCAAGCGTGTGTAGCTCTCAGCACCGCCGAAGCAGAATATATTGCCGCAGGAAGTTGCTGTGCACAGATCTTATGGCTAAAGCAACAACTTCTGGATTACGGTGTTGATCTCGGGTGCATTCCACTACGCTGTGACAATACCAGTGCCATAAACATCACGAAGAATCCGGTGATGCATTCCAGAACAAAGCATATTGATATCCGGCATCACTTCCTTCGAGATCACGTTATGGATGGAGATGTCGATGTTACATTCGTTGACACACATAATCAACTCGCCGACATATTCACCAAACCTTTGGCAAAAGAACCATTCTACAAGATTCGAAGAGAACTTGGAATTCTTGATGAAGGTGACATCTAAACTTTGTCTTTGATATATGTGCATAAGTTGTGTATGTATGCTCAATGTTTGCTTTCTGTTTTTTTTTTTTTTTTTTTTTTGTCACTGTTTTTCACACTTTCGTCAGTGTTAACCGATTAACCCATATGGTTAACCGATTAACACTGAAACTTTTTTAAAATAAATTAATTTTTTAAATGTGTTAACCGATTAACCCATACGGTTAACCGATTAACACTGTTAAAATCAGCAAAAAAACAGAATACGAAAATTACATTTCATTTTTGAAAAACTTGTTTTGTTTTATTTATTTTATTTGTTGGCACATATTCTCAATCCCTCCAACTTCTAATCCTAAATCTCCTCCACTTCCTTGACCCACTTTCTCAAACCCTAGAAAATTTCCTAGCAAAAACCCTAACTTTCCAAACCTCTCCAAAGTTCCTTCAATGGCTTCCACTCACAGAGGAAAGGGCAAACTTCCAGAGCATGCATCCGACTCAGATAATGATAGCATCCCCATGGAAACCACAAAGAAAAGAAGAATGGACTTCAAGGTTCGGGTTCGTCAGTTGCTGCCGGTCAAGTATGTCAACCTACGGGCTTTTCCTGCATCTTCCTTCGACTTCCCTGCACTGCTGAAATTTCAAAGGATTGACAACTTCGTCACCGACTCTGGTATCATTTATCCTGACCTTGTCAAAGCTTTTATGCATAAGTTAACTGTTTACTTGGATGTTGATGGAAACCAAATGGTTAGTTCAACAATTAGAGACAATGAATTTGTTGAAAATTTGTCTACATTGTCTAGAGCTCTTTCAATTCCATCAAGAGGTTGCTTTCTGCGCAAAGGTGTTAATCATGTTGATGGTCCTTGGGCGCACTATGATAAAATGGAATATTACTATCAGATCTGCAGGTTTTCTAAAGAAGTGGTCATTGCAAATTCTCGCACGGCTCGAATGTTGTGCTATGCGAAGAATTTAACCGTGTCTGATCGTATGCTGCACTATATCATCTGCTACGTCCTCATTCCAAAGGACTCAAATCACTCGCAGATAAATGATTTGGAAATGCAGTTGCTGTTTGCTATCAAGAATCGCATTAAGGTTAATTGGATTCTAACAATTATGTATCATCTGCAACAACAGCTCCACTGCATTACCCGGCTGCCATATGCTCGGTTGATATCACGGATTTTGGAACTTACCGAACTTGACCTAAATAGGGAACCATCACTCAAAATGAAATCAGCAACCAATGAAATAAATGAAACCAACATTGTGAAGAACACCGGCATCCTCCGAGCGGCTGATGGTACTTATCGGTATGCTGATGAAGGCCCTGCTCAACCCGCCTATCTCATTCCAGAAGGAGGTATCTCTAATGAATTTCTCTATACCACAATGATGAATCAACATAGGGAATCAATGAACATGCATAGAGAGACCTCTAGAGCGATTGCCTCCCTTCGGAGCCTTATGCTTAATCCTTCCCATTCCCATTCCCATTCTAATACACGGGTTGTTGAAGAGGAAATTGAAGAATTGGAAAGTGATGAAGACGAAGGAAACGAGGATGATGCGGATATGGAGGACGAGGACCTTTGAGATTATGATGATGCTGCTTTTATGTTATTTTTATTGAATTCTAGTTTTTAGTTTCTTTGCACTATGGTTTATGTATTAAGAACATTTCTTGCTTTGCTGCATTTTATTTGTTTTTCCTTATAATATGTGTTCTTGCAATGTATGTTTGTTATATGCTGCTGCATTTTATGTTGGCTCTTTGAAAGCTCTTCCTTTTTGCTGATGTCAAAGGGGGAGAAGAGCTTGGTTCTGTTTTTTTTCTCTATGTGTGCAGATGTTTGAAAGTCTCTCAAGATAGGGGGAGTTGCTAAACATAGGGGGAGCATCACATATCAAGAACCAAGAAGTATTGCACAACAATTTTCAATTGCCATCATCAAAAAGGGGGAGAATGTAGAAGCAAGCTTCAATCAAAAGTTTTGATGATGTCAACACTTGATTGCAAAAAGACAAGCCTTTCAAAGTTTCACAAAGATCAAGTCAAGATTTTAATCAAGACAAGCACTCATGGAAATGAATTTTCAAGAATTGGACACAAAGATGGTATATCATAATCTACCTCTCTAAATAATTTTTACAAGTGTTCAATTGCATAAAATATTTTTACATGCTGCATTAAATCTTTTTGAAAATAATTGGTTTTGGTATAACACTTTTTTATTAAGCATTTTTGGAAATTTCTTCAGTGTTAACCGATTAACCATATAGGTTAACCGGTTAACGCCCTAAAATTTTGAATATTCTGGGCCAACGTACATGTGTTAACCGATTAACCATATGGGTTAACCGATTAACACTGGACGTTTTCTGAAAAATTATTTATTTTAAAGATCAAATGATTTTCAAATGTTATATCTTTTCAACCATTAATTGGCACTTTGTTATACCTTTCTGAAATGGTGTTATACATCATATAAATTCAGAAACTTTCAAATTACAAATAATCCCCTACACTTTCTACATTTTCAAGATCATCAAAAAGAATCAAATTCACTTTTCTACAAATATTTTCAAAGTGTTCATCTTGTTCATATTTTCATATTCTACATTGAACACTTGTATTAATTTTAGAAGTGGATTGTGATCAAAAGGAGAAGATCAATATTATTATTGATATCACAAAATTACTCACAAAATAGTTCTTTATGTTATTTGGAATTGACTTGTAATCCAGGATTGTTGGATACAAGGGTGAAAGTGTTTACAAGAGGATTGTTCTTGTACACTTGTTATGTTTGATAGTAGTCCTCACCGGTTGATGGTGTGTTAGGGTGTACTGATCAAAACAATAGTGAAAATCTCTTTCGTGTGAAAGGGGAGTGGAGTACCCTCGGATTGTGGGGGGAACCACTATAAATCCTGGTGTTCATCGTCTCTTTATTTTTACCGCTTTCATAACCATAAACACCAACCAAAATATTTTAAGAATCAGAAAAACCGGAAAAAGATTTCAAGTCCTAATTCACCCCCCCTCTTAGGCATTCTCTGAACTTACATAGGCGTCAGTTAGTTTGACCGAGCGTTCAAATTTCGAAAAGGAGTACAAATCTGAGGATCCATTACCTTTCGTTGTACCAAATCAAGAGGTCCAATGACCAGAAACCACAATGGTTATCCCAATCAAGAGGTCCAAAGACCGGAGACCATAATGGTTATTCCTCAACAACAAAGGAGTGAGACAGTCATGACCCTCGCAAAGCATCCAAGACAAACAGTGTCACACGATTTGTTCAAAAAAAAAATTGAAAAAAAAATGAATGAGAAAGCCCGCTAAGTCAAAACTTGAAAACAAGCGACTTAGGCAAAAATTAGGGCATCCCGCTGGACTTCACAATCAAAGATTCACAAGAATCAGTCCAGGCAAAAGTTAGGGATAAGAAAAATAATGCAAAAGCAAAAGACAAAAAGGATTACACAAGAAAGATCCTCGAACAAGAACAAAGTCGTGTGGCACAGACACCAATGATAAGAGGGGTGACTGACTCCAAACAACAACCTGAGTGGTGCTTAAACCGTTAGTGTAATTGGTTCCTCAACCATCACAAAATCCTTTTTGAGATGTGAGCGCTTGCGAAAGCTAGCTGAAAATAGGAATGGAGAACATCACGAAGATGGGTGGGCACAAATAAATTTCGAGCCTATATCTTTTGTTTCTATAACCGTGAACCAGGCCACGATACAACCCTTAAAAGTCCTAACTGAAACAGGGTTATTTTTGAGAGCGTACTACCACGAGACCGCGTTCCTGACTCCTATGAGTGATGTTGAAAGATCCTTGTTGGTGTCGCATGTGCATGCTTTCTATTATTCAAAAAATTAATGTCGTATCTTAACCAGTGATTCACTCACGAAGGTTGATGACATCTTTTTACAGTAAAACTTCAAGATTAACATTTGTGTTGCATTAGAATTTTCATTCTTAGAATAAACATTTTCTGCTTGCATATATTTGTTGGGCATCATAAAAATTCACATACGAAACTTCAGTCCAGAAGCTTAATCTTGCCAAGTTGAGAAGTCTGAAACTTCCGAAGGACAATCTGTCGAGGTGCACTTTTCAAGAAAACTCCATTGAGTAGGGACTTTCCCAACAGTCGTAGCAAGAGCCAATTAATCTGGAGCAATCATGTCGAGCAATCTCTTCAAAATTCAGCCAAACTGGGGCAATTACTTCGAGATCCAATCTCTCAAAGAATAGTTGATCTGGGTGTTTTTTTTCAAAGCAGTCATTCAGAGGTGATCACTTCAAGGCTCGTACTGGGGCAGGCCACCCCAAGAGCACTAGAAGTTATTCTCTCCCGAATACGGTTTATCAGAAGCACCTACCCAAGGTTCAAAATATTAGGACACACTAGCTCACAGTGATATGAAGTTCTTCCTGGATCCTTGCGAGACAATTTCTTTCACAGACCATGCAATCTGGGGCAGTTATTTCGAGATCCGATGAATCTCTCCAAGAGTTTGAAGACACTGAGGCATTTCATATGCCATGTTTTCTGTAAAATCCTCTTGAGACATTTACTTATGATGGACTTTAATCTAAGGCGAGTTGAAGATTGTAAAGAACCATTGTTCACTCATGATTAGTTGACAACCTATCAACCCGGGGCTAGGGGCAAAGCCATTGTCGGCACAGTACTTCAAGAGTTGTTTCGTCGGCAGACTTCATTGATCAAAATTCCTTAGCAAGTATCATGGAAGGGTACTTCTTGAGAAGAAGGGTATCATCGTCTCTCATCACCAGCATGAGACGCCTTACATCTCTCATTCCCAACATGAGAGGATTTATCTCTTATCCCCAGCAAGTGGCAGCTTGAGCTTTTATCTTCAGCAGGAAGCTTTATCATTGATATCACCCGTCATCCCCAGTAATGTGGAAGTCGAATTTTCTCCCAGCAAGGTAGCAGAAGGTGGGTGTTATCCCCAAGCAGGAGTTTCCTTTCAAACAGGGGCAATTTTCGGCAGTATAAGGAGTGTCTTGCCTCCCCAGCAATTGCTTCCTCAGCAGTATCGTACCTTGGGTTCTCAGCCAAGTCAAGAAGGTCCTCACTTCCCCGTCAGAGTTCAAGAAGAGTCCATCTCCAGCAGGGTCTTGGCTCTCCAATTTCAAAGTCCAATTTATTTTTGGCAATGGCGGCAGTTCAGAGCCGGTGTATCATTGACAGCCTTCCCCGCAGAGTTGTTTTCTTCTCACAGAGATCAATCAGATCAATGCAGTGATCATCAGTTCCTCCCAGTCAAGCCATCAGGGATATCTATTATCTCCTCATCAGGAGATCTCCTTGCATTTGCATATGCATAATCATCATTACATTTGCATCCTCCAAAGCGTAGCATTTCCATCATCATGGAGCATTACGCCATAAATTCAAACATGTGTATGCCAGCATGGGCCAGTTTTGAGGTACATTACATACGACTTATAATATCTTCTCAACCTGAAGTACTCCGCACAGAGGATACCAACACAATTTTTCAGACATCCTTATCTTTTCAAAGTCAATGTTCGTCACTTATTCCGCGTCTTGTTTGGTACAACAGTCGCGTCGCAGGTTCCTGTTTTGTATAACGGTCGCGTCTTGGGCTCTCGTTTAAGTACAACGATCCCGTTCCTTTCGAGTCTCCATTTAAGTACAATGGTCTCGTCTTTGAGTCTTGTTTCAGTACAACAGTCTCATTTTTTCGCGTCTCCGTTTCCGTACAACGGTCGCGTCTTGGGCTCTCGTTTAAGTACAACGATCACGTTCCTTTCGAGTCTCCATTTAAGTACAATGGTCTCGTCTTTGAGTCTTGTTTCAGTACAACAGTCTCATTTTTCGCGTCTCCGTTTCAGTACAACGGTCGCGTCTTGGGCTCTCGTTTAAGTACAACGATCCCGTTCCTTTCGAGTCTCCATTCAAGTACAATGGTCTCGCCTTTGAGTCTTGTTTCAGTACAACAGTCTCATTTTTTTCGCGTCTCCGTTTAAGTACAACGGTCGCGTCTCGGGTTATCATTTAAGTACAATGATCCTGTTTTTCTTGGTTATGGATCGGTTGATACCATCTCCATGTTAGATCGGTTGATCTTATTTGAGTCATGAATCGGTTGATATCATTTCTCTTCGAGTTGTAAATCGGATGATATTACATTCTCGCTTTCCGGGTTGGATCGTTTGATACCATTTCCGTGTTAGATCCGAGGATCTTTTGGACTGTCATTCGAGGATGACATTTCTTTTCTTCAAGTCCTTCTGCGGTTGGTCTTGTTTGTGGCTATTATTTGAGAATAGTAGTTCACTTTTTGAGCTTATTGATCGAGGTCAGTTTGTCTCTTTTGCAAAGTCTGTCTGAGGTCAGCTTTGTGTTTGGTTATCAGTCGAGGCTGGTATACCTTTGCGTCTCCATTCGAGGATGGTTTCGTTTTAGATCCGAGGATCTTTTGGATTGTCATTCGAGGATGACATTTCTTTTCTTCAAGTCCTTCTGCGGTTGGTCTTGTTTGTGGCTATTATTCGAGAATAGTAGTTCACTTTTTGAGCTTATTGATCGAGGTCAGTTTGTCTCTTTTGCAAAGTCTGTCTGCGGTCAGCTTTGTGTTTGGTTATCAGTCGAGGCTGGTATACCTTTGCGTCTCCATTCGAGGATGGTTTCGTGTTAGATCCGAGGATCTTTTGATTTGTCATTCGAGGATGGCATTTATTTTCTTCAAGTCCTTCCGAGGTTGGTCTTGTTTGTTGTGGCTATTATTCGAGGATAGTAGTTCACTTTTTTGAGCTTATTGATCGAGGTCAGTTTGTCTCTTTTGCAAAGTCTGTCCGAGGTCAGTCTTTGTTGTCGATGGTTATCGCCTGCGGCCGGTATACCATCGTTTTTCTATTCGAGGATGGTGTTAGTACTGGATCCGAGGATCCCGTGTGAGTGATCATTCGAGGATGACATTCTTCCCAGCATATTCCCACCTGGCTTTATGTTCCCCGTTACCTATTCAGAGGTCAAAATAAAAAATATACATAAATAAATAAATGGGCGGATGACATTTCTGTTGCCCTCAGTGTGCAAATTTTCAGGTTTTATTCGAGTATTCAATCACTCCATACCTTGAACGTCTAAAAGTTGTTGCAATTATTCGTTCAGGTCCGCAGATGATTGAATAGGGGCAGCTGTAATACCTCAAAATTTGCCCTCATTCTTTTTGCCTCAATTGGCTTGCCGCTTTGCATTTCATCTGCATCTTCCACTAGGTCATTAACATGATAATCATACGTTTCATGGATTCTCAGGGCGTGGGATCAAACACTTTCTTGCGACTCGAATTATTATATTCTTAGGTGGTTTATCTGACCGTTACATTAAGACAAAGGTTAGACTCACATCATCAGGAGCCTATTCTTATTCAGAGGATCATCCTACCCTAAGAATACTGAAGCTTCATTCTTTTGACGCACGAATCGACTTAGGATCTCATGGCAAAGGTATATTGGCATTCTTGGTGCAAGAGATTGAATTCTGGATGTATATTGATATCCATGGTACAAGAGATCAAATGGAGAGACTCGTGTGATAATCAGGTCATTATGGTTCTTTCGGTTGGTCGTTGATGGTAGTCCAAGTTCACGAGATTCGAGATGAGAGTTGACTGAAGTTTGGAGGTTCATTGGAAATACAAGTTTGATACGAATTGAACCTTTGAGTTGATTTAAGATTTGAACCCCTTAACATTCATAGGTCATGACTAGTCCACATCCACATTCTTGTTTCCGAACCGATTAACCAGATTATCGTCAAGATCAATACGTCAAACCAAATATCCATTTGAATTCAATAATCAATTTTCATTATCCAATAATCATCATTTCTAGTTCTATTTCCATTTAATTATTTCTATCCACACTTTAGGCCCAACCAAATTATTTTCTTGATCTCATTTCTATCCAAAATCAATTACCAAATCCCATTCTCTAAGCCCATATTTACCAATTATCAAAGCCATTTTTCTTACATTTTTAATCATTTGAACTATGATTGATGTCCATAAACCATTCTTTTTTAGAAATCATTCCAAACCCAAATTCAAAATTCCATAAGCCAAGGCTAATTATTAAGATTAATTAGTGTCCATTTGATCTTAATGATATATTGCCATTATTCATTAATCATTCCTTTCTAATTCCATTTACATTTCATCATTTTATCCATTTTCTAAGCTTTTTCTAAGCCAATGTAAATTGCCAAATCCAGTATCCAAATTTAATTTTTTATACATATTGAACTAATTGTGATCATATCCATTTTTATATCCATAAAAGTCCATTAGTTTAAGGGGAGATAGATAATATGTCACTTTCTCATTATTTTTTGGAATTGATATCCATCTTATTCACAGCTAAGAAATTCACACAAAAAACTGATAAATAATTACAAGCAAAAATTCAGTGAGGAAGTCAGTTAACAATTACAATTTTCAAGAGAAAATCAGTTACAGCTGTAACTGATATGAAACAGAAACAGAATGAAAAAAGGTCTCTCGACATGACTCTCACAGAATTCAATTTCAAGGTATTCAATCATCTTCTAATGGCCATCTTCAATACAACTTCCTCCAACCTGCTTCAACATCTAAAAACAGAGAAAACTCTTCCTCATCCATCACTGAGTCTTGAACCTGCAACAAGATTCAGCAATCCCAGCATCAAGAACAATCCCGCAAGACTCTCACAAGAACACAGAAAAGAAGAAGATTAAGAACAAAACCGCTTGCCATCTGAACCTTCAAAGTCTTCAACTTTTGTTCATAACGTTATCGATCACAGGTCACCTTAGGAGAATTAACAACATCGATTTCCTTCATCATCAACAGCCTTCACATCTTCAATCAACAAAGATTCATAGCCTACAAAAACTCGACAACACAGTTACACAACGGGTCAACAATACAGGAACGATTCGCACCAACTCAGAAAATCAACAACCTCAAAAACTCAATATCCAATTTGCAAAAATTTCAACAAGCTTCCTGCATCAACGATTTTTGTTGGGACCGCACTTTCATCAATGTCAAAAATCTCTTCTCTATCACACCTACAAGATTTACAAACACACGACGATAATCGATGTTCAACAATAATACGCAGGGCATAAGAAGTGAGGAAGAGAACAAACATGTACGCGGATTCAAGAAGAAGGCGCATAACCGCACAACATTAAAGATGAAGTGAAAAGAGTTGTAGTATTGATACCTGAGCACCTTCTTCAATGATTTTCCAGAAGTGAAATCAACCTTTTTTCTTGATACTTTGTAGAACTGCGGTTAGTCTTCTTGAACTCGTTCATGCTGATTTCAAAGTCTGAAGATAGAGTGACAAAATGCAAAGAACATAAACAACAATTTGAGAACTCATTTACGTCTACTGTATTATTCGAGATTCAACCATTTGAAGCACAGTAACAATAATACTGATTCAATTCATCGAGTCACCACAGATCAAATTCACGTCATCATCATCAATCACCTCCGCAACGATCAACAAGAACTCATGAAAAAAGGTTACGAGTTCGACAAACTCACGTCACCAACAACAACCGCGAATTGAGCACAACAATAATCCAAGTTCACGAAGCCTCAGTATAATTTAGTAAATCGCTATGAATCTCGCCTCTTGCTCGTGGCCTCATTTTCAACTATGACAGCATCACCAGGCACACGAAGAAGAAGGAGATTAAAGTTAAGAAAATCAAAATCGAGCGAAGATTGAATCTGTTGATGGCGGTCAAGCTGAGGAGGAGACGAATACGGACAGTGAAAAGTTGACACACAGTGGATTCTTACTGATCGTAGTTAAGCGAGGGAGATCGGAGATCGGAGGTCGGAGATGACGGTGGTGGAGGCTTCGATGAACGATAAGGAGAGATATTGGGTTGATGGCGGCACGTCGATTGGTTTGACGGCGACGATTAGGTTGACGGCGGCGGAAGAAGGGGCTTGTACCGGTGGATGATGAGTGATACGAGTGAGAAACGGTCATCACCAGCAAGCTTGTAACGTTTTTTCGGTGAATGTTGGGACGAATTGATGAAGATGCACACAAGGAAGAAGCCTGCGGCGGTGACCATGAAGTTAGGGTTAAGTTTACATTGAAGAGATTTTGGGTTGTTCATAAATTCGGGTTGGGCCTTGTCCACTGATTCTTCATCATAGATCATTCTATTCACACCGCCTGTTCGCTTCAGCACCCCACCTGCGAATCCTCATGTTCAAACTGGGCCTTAGCCCATTGAATTGCCGTTTCCACCGTCCGTTTTGCTCATACCACCCTCTCAGCGGGTTGTCATTGTAATGGGCCTCTCTCTGGGCCATTTTTTTACTATTTGCTACTTTCTAGATTTTTTTATTACTTTAGAAATTTCTTAATTAATATTCATGTAAAAAATATTAATCATTTTTCTTGTAAACAATCATTTTTTGTGGATTAACATTCTAGTCCATGTCTTGACAATTTTAATTAAGATTTTCTTTGATAATTTTTAATTATTATTTAGAACTAATTTCGGATTAAATGGTTCACAAGTGTTTTTTGATCGATATCGGATCGATTTCGATTATGGTGGATCTTCATGAAGTAATTATGTAAGATAAGCATTTATTTTGCTTATGGAGATTACAAGACCTTGCTTAAGGTTTTTTTCGGATCTTTTTATGTGAAGAATCGGCACGTCATGCAAGTAAGTAATCTCGATTCGTCACTTTAATGCACCCTTTTCCTTTTAATTTCTTGTTGGTATAGGTTAGAAATAAATCCATAGAAAATAGGAAAAACCATGAGAAAATTCTATAAAAAATTCCAATAGCTTAATAAGTCCTTTTAGAAATGTTTGACATTTTTATTTTCTGAAATTTGTTTATTTTTGAATTAATTATGAATTTTTCTATTAATTAGTTTTATTGAATTTCTATTAATTATGCTGAATTTTGTTTATTTTATTTAAATAGCTTCTAACCACCTTTTTGAGCCATTCTTTTTTCTATAATTAAAAGACTCATAATAGTTCTTAGGATATTTTTTTAGTGGATTTTTAGGAATTTTTATCTTAGGTTTTGGTGATAAAATCCTTAGGAAATAATAATTAAATCTTAGCTGAAATTAAATAATGTTTAGGCATAGGAAAAATAAGTATTTTTAGAATCCCTCTTAGTATACTATTTTAGATAGTGTTAGGATCCCATAGTTTAATTTTCATAATTTTTCTAGAAGATTTAGTATTTTTTTTAGAATATTAGTTTTAGGCTTAGTTAGGCATAGTTCCCATTAGTTTAAGCCATTAGAAAAAAATAATGTTCAATAAAAAATAATAATAGTCTAGATTAGATTTAGCATTAGAATTTAATATAGGCTTAGATTAGTGTAAATTTGATTTTTTAGAGTGCATATTAAGATTGACTTAGATTTAGTACTTAGGTGAATTTTCATTTCCATTAGAATATAGAATAAATAAATGGACTTTTTTTTATTATTCATTGCCTCTAAGTGCATTTGTAGAATTTTATTCCTTGTGTTTAATTTCATTATTTTTGTTTCATTTGTTTTTTACAACTTTAATAGGATTCCCCATGTGTTCTTAGAATCAACTTAACTTCATTAAGAAGTAAGTTGAATTCTAGTAGTTTTATTTCCATTAGGAGTAGAAAACCTCACTAACCATTAGGATCACTTTGTAAATACATAACAAATTAGGATTGAGTCTTAGTCCTTTAGATTTTGCCTTTTTGCAATTTGAGTCATTCTCTTCTTATCTTCAAACAAAATCCAAAAACACTTAATAAATAAATGGAAGGATTCCTTGTGTATAGCCTTATTCCATGAAGCACTTGCATTCATTCCATCTTGGAGTGGTGTAAGCTTGTTTATCATGATGCACAAGTCTCATCAAGGAATTGTTCACAAAGAAAAACTTAAAAGACATTTCTTCACAAAAGCAACAAAAACACTTAATAAAGTTCAACAAATTAGTGAACTTAAACCCTAATCCTAGGAAACCAGTCTTGGATAAATTCTCCTTGCTGGGTAGGCTTGTTCTATTATTCCATCTTGGAATGTAGAGTCAAGTGTACATTCCATGGAAAAGAGTTTGAATTCACTTCCTTGTGCCAAATTCATACAAAACTCATAAAAGACAAAAAACAAACAATAAGCGACTATCCTGCGGGAACTTCTCTTCTCATCTCATTCACTCACAACGCGAACTCGCGACGACTTGTCACACATGCAAGACGGTTAACGCACTCGTACCAGACGAGCCTGCAACACCTGAGCATAGACATACGCAGTTCCAACATAAAAAACACAAACAAATAGTTCCCGCCTAGGTTAGGCGAACTACGTCGACTCTGATCCTCATTATCCCGATGAGGTACGTAGGCAGCGGGGTAGGGCCCGTTCGAGCACACTCTTTATTTTCCCTACATTTCCCCTTTCATTTTCTTATTTCAGTTCTTTTCTCACTTCCATTTCCATTCCAGTTAGCGGTTTTATTCAGCAGCATATTTTTCTCACCCTTTGAAACAAGCAAGCAAGCGTGGATCCCGTCGGGTACGACGGACGGATTGGGGTGCTAATACCTTCTCAATTCGTAACCGACTCCCGAACTCAGATCTTTGGTTCGCAAGGCCTTGTCCTTTCCTTCTTCCTCAGGTTCGTGCAACATTACCTTTCCCATTCATTCGGGATAAAAATGTCTGGCTGGCGACTCTAACCTTTCCGCGCCACTTTCGCGTTTGTACTAGGATGAAAATCCCGGGAGCGACAAATATTAATTGAACTTAATAGGGATCTGGTGTGCTCTGAGAGTTTTCAATTAAAATAATTAGAGCAACCGACGAACTTAAAATTAATTAATTAGTATTATCTGACTCAGAGGCTTTATTAAATACTTGACTCAAAGACATTTTTGGATACTCTCAATTTGGACCAGTTAGTGTTACTAACTGATAGATATTGTTGTATTTGTTATAAAAAGAGAAAAGAAGAGAAAGTTAGTAAGAAGGAGGAAAAGAAATAAATAAAGAAAAGAAAGGGAAGAGAGAAGAGGAAAAAATGGAAACCTAGAAGCTCAAGAGATGTTTGGATCATCATTCTTCTTCATCAATCATCATCTTCATCAAACTCCTCGTCGATTGCAAGGTGGGTTCTAGTTAGAAACCTTTTCTTTTAGAATTCTTGATTTTCTAAGAGTTAGGTTAATTTATGAGAAATGATAAAATTGATTAATCGAGGTTTCTAACGGTTAAAATGCTGAAATAATCGGATAGAATAGTTGGGTTATAAGTATAATAGACCTACTAAGTTTGCTTGGATGATCCCTAGTGTTTGTGTTGGGTTTGGAGAGGTTTTGTATGTGAAGAACGAACAACCTTGGAGAGCAACTTCTGAACAAGACTCTATTAAGTATTTTCAGAGCCTTATGAGGAAAGTTGAGAATTACAGCTTAGTTGTCCCAACACACTAACCACCAAATCTTTGGGCATTTTGCAGAATTTTGATCCAATTAATAAAAATGCATTAGAAAAGAAATCAATACATTGTTAATAACAAAGTATACATGTCGATAAACTCTTTGATTGGAAAAAAATCATTATTGAGGGAGAGCATGGTAACATTGTAAGTGTTTGTGACAGACAGAGGGAACTTTCCTACATAAAGGAAATAACAGTTAAGTGTGAGTATTAAACAGGTATTTTGCTATTCACTGCAACTGATAAAGCAACTAACCCTCTTCCTTGACTTTTGTATATTGAAGCATAACCATTGTTGGAACAGAAGCATTGACCCAATCCTGGGTGAACTTGACGAATTGGTCGACATACGACTCCCAAATAGTGCAGTTCACAGTGTTGTTGTTGAACAAAAAGAACATGAAACTCAGATACGAAACATAAAACCAAATCAGAATGTCAGGAATTAATAGCCAAGTACATGTGGTCACGTAACAGTAAATTAAATTATTGTTTTTTCACCCCTGACTGTGGCTGGGAAAATCCAATCGTATCAACCATTCCAATGATGTCTGCGTAAACAATAAAATGGAATAATATATTGTAACGAAACATTACCCGCAACTGACATTACCAAAACAGAAACACATGGAAAATTTTACACACTTACCTATCAGGACATCTTTTTTGAACTTTTTGGTGATGATATCACCAAAACTTGTAAACTTCGGCGGTTTAAAGGGTATTTCATGTTTATTATCATCTGCAACGGATGTACCTCCGGTAAACTTCAGCTAACCTGTGAGACGAAGGTTTGAAGGTACCCGCATTAGGCTGAACTTTGAAGTTTGTCACAATATAAGTATGGTTTAATTGAAGCTTTTCATAGAAAGCAGACATTTGGACCGTTGTTACAACAACATGTATATCAACCCCCTGCGATTAACAAAAATCTTAAACATCAAATAGGTCGTGCAATCGGCAAATCGTACACCGCAACACATACAATTAGGATGGTAAAAAAATTATTCAAAACTGTGGATTGTTATTGCAAAATTATTTTCATGATTATCTCATTGTCGACGAATAAAATTTCGAAATGCTCCTTATTGTTTGACACGACCGTCCATTTGTGATGAACCCTGACAACCACTTTCCAAAGCTCTTTTTCGTCGTTGATGTCGGCGAGTCGCTCAAACGGCCTGGCCATGAGTAAAAACCAGAAGATGCAATAAAAGAATTTGTGATTTGTGTTCCAAACGAGAGATGGAGGATGTGTGTTCTGAATTTATAATTTGTAAGCATCTTCTGAAAAGAAAAACTGAGATTTTGCGGATTGTGTTTGAGGTGGTGGTGGCAGATGCGATTTTGAGAGGTTTGTGTGAGGAGTGGGTTTTGCACGTTCTCATGAACTGCACAACAAATCTTCTCTTATTTATGAAATTTTGTGTATAATAAATAATTAATTGTATTTAATAATTAACTTGAGTTAATTTTCCAAGTGACAATTGCTTAGAGTGTGTAAATAGCCAAGTGGCACAATTAATTGACTTAGATGGTAATTATGTCTTTTAATAAACGCATTCCTTTTTTATATGACAGATAAAAATATTTAATATTAAATTTGTCCGTAAAATATTAATTATTATTTATTTTTATAAAATGAATGTCATAAATAGTTAGGGGTATTATAGGTAAGAAGATAATTATTGTAAGAAAAGTAACAATAATGATTAATTTTCTTGATATATGTAAAAACTCAAAAAATGACATTTAAAAATGTACTAAGGGAGTAACTATATATATATATATATATATATATATATATATATATATATATATATATATATATATATATATATATATATATATATATATATATATATATATATATATATATCAAGACTTAGCACTACAAAGTAGAATGATTGCATATCCATTACAAATATCCGTTCAAAACGACAATTGCAAATATTTAAGTGAACCACATGTAAATGATACGACAGAACCTCCGGTCTATATTTTTCATTGCAAAATTATCATTAAAAAACAATCCACCTAACATAAGTAGTGGACATTCCATAGATGTAAAATAAATCATGAGCAAACTTTGTCAAATTCAAAGCGCATCTTAAACTTTTCCAACTGAGTAAGGTTAACTAAGACAAGAAAGTGTGAATAAGTATGATGAACTCAGATCAGGACTATCCTTGAGATTTAAAGTGTTATATCAAAATTATGAATTTGGTGGAATTTTTTTTTAGAATAACATACATATTGAAAAATAATTCCATAATAACATACATTTCACATAAAATATAAAAAATGGCTATGTTTGGAAGAGCATTCACCAACTGGTTTGTTTAATGGGTGTAAATTGGATTTTTTTTCTTCCGAATAACCCATAAGCATTCACCAACTGGTTTGGCTCATGCTTTGAAATATATCTTTTTAAAAATTTGAACCAATTAGCCATTTCAAATGACGTTTGTGTTTAAATTTTTTTATATATAAAATACACTCATTCGCCATTTCATATGGTACATGAGTATTTTTGGTTTTTAAATTTAGCTTATGCCCATTTTTCTTAAATTTTAAGTAATAACAAAAATAATTATAAAAACATTAATAAATATATTATTATAGAAAAGAAATAAAATATATTACTATTATTTAAAAGTGACTATTACATAAATTAATTCCCCGTCCGATCGAGATGTCCCCCAGTTCCACATTCACGTGGATGAATCTGCCTCCGAACCCTTTGATTTTTTTGAGGTGTTTGTGGTATTTGTGTGTTTGGTTGAGGATATTGTTGTTCTGAGGATTCTTGGGTATTTGATATGTTTGCAACCATTTGTCCCCAATAGCCTAGTGGGTTGTTGCCAACTGCGCTGTCGTAATTCAATTCAGTGCCCATGTTTTCAAAATTGGGTCGTAGTGGTTAGGTTGGGAGAGGACGATATGGTTGACCGAATGGTGATATTGCCTCGTTTTGGGAACGATACAATGGTTATTGAGGGGTAAGATAATTAGATAGGTGTTCTTGGGTGCTCATTGGTGGAGGACTGGGGTGGAGTGAAATGAGTTATCATGGGTATAATTGGTGTGAGTTA
Organism: Lathyrus aphaca; assembly: GCA_963966055.1. Taxonomy (NCBI): domain Eukaryota; kingdom Viridiplantae; phylum Streptophyta; class Magnoliopsida; order Fabales; family Fabaceae; genus Lathyrus; species Lathyrus aphaca. The sequence continues at coordinate 202,550,444 of OZ014524.1, forward strand.
GGCTTTTGTTGTTATGACTGTGTGTGTGGCAAGAATGGGTTACGGGTTTGGAAGAAGGATTGGTGAGTGTTTGAAGTTGATGGCTAGAATTGGGTGGGTAGGTAATGGTGTGGGGTTGGTGGTTAGGCATATCTTGTGGCTTTTGAGCATGGATCAATCAAATACGGTTGAGAAGACACCCAATGTTGAGTGGTAACAGACCTAAACCAAATCAAATAATGTTGAGTTGGTCTAACTTCCTGCATGACAGGGTCAGTTAAGACATGTTGGCGAAGATCTTTCCATTGCTGACGCAACTCCTTTGCAAAATCTCTCAAACCATCCATATTCCATTGTGCATCTACTCTTTTCAGATGCCACTCTCCCAAACAGAGGCTGGAAAAGAAAATGCAGTGTGGTCTGATGGAGTGTATCATTTACAAAAATCCAGTCTTTTATGAGGATAATCAGGTCATGTATTTTCAATTAAAAATATGTGATGACGAAGATGTTCGAACTATGTTTCTCATCCATAAGTATTCTGATTTCAATGATATTGAACTGTATGTTATGTTACACCAATATCAAATGTCTCAAATCATTGATCCTTCCCAAGTCTTTTGCGAATCGGACAATAATTTAGTTGAGGTCGATGTTGTTGATGACGATGTAGAAGAAGACGAGGTTATTGTTAATGAAATGGTCAATGAAAATGAGGTACCGGTCAGTCAGGCTTATTTTCCACCTCAACACATCACAAGATTAGACTTGGGAGCTGATGAGCCATCTTCAGATATATTTTACAATCCGTATATACAAACACAAGGAGTATTAAAGGAGGGCGACAAATTTCGAACAAAAGAAGATTGTGTTCGAGCGATAAAACATTATCACATGGATTTATCAGCTGATTATAAAGTAGATCGAACGAACCCTACTTTGTATAAGATATATTGTCGAAACGTGGCATGTCCATTTCGATTGACAACATCCTCTCGAAAGAGAATTGACTCTTGGGTGGTTGGGTCTATGGATCCACAACACACTTGTATAATCACCAATCCAATGAAAGATCATTGACAACTGAGTTTGCAACTAATATGCAATGATATTTTATCTCTCGTTGGCGACAACCTGTCATTGAAGGTGAGCACGATAATCACGCACATAGCTCATAAACACAAGTATACTCCACCGTATAGAAAAACATGGATTGCTAGGACGAAAGTTGTTGCCTCCGTATTCGAAAATTGGGAGGAGTATTATAATGAACTACCAAAAATTTTGTTGGCTCTTAAGCAATATGCTCCAGGGACTATTGTCGTTCTTGAGACCATGTCGGCATATACTTCAGAAAGTATATGTGTTAGTGGAAATGGTATATTCCATCGACTCTTCTGGGCGTTTCATTCATGTATTATAGGTTTTACCTTCTATAAACCTACAATCCAAATTGATGGAACATGGTTATACGATAAATACAAAGGAACTCTACTAATGGCAGTGGCCCAAGATGGTAATGGCAACATCTTCCCAATTGCATTCACCATAGTTGAGGGGGAGACTGCTGATACATTGCGGAAGAAGGTCGTGAATGCAGGGTATGCATTAATTGAGCCGTCATTCAAACACTATCACGACGAAATCAGACTGACAAGTGCAGATGCTTTCAGATGGATCAACCAAATTCCATTGGATAAATGGACCATGGCATACGACAAAGGACAACAACGGGGACACATGACTACAAATCTCATGGAATTGATGAATGGTGTATTCAAAGGCATTTGTAACCTACCGATAACCGCTTTGGTGAGGGCAGTCTGCTTTAGGCTCGGGGTACTTTTTGACACCAGACGTTCAAAATGGAGTTTTGTCCTACAATTTAGTCAGATGTTCAGTGATAGTTCAATGACGTTCATTAAAGAGAATGCTTCCAAATCTAACACACATGTGGTCACAGTGTTTAACCGCAGTAAAGGTCATTTCAATGTTGATGAGATAATGGATCACAATGAAGGAAGACCTAGAGGATCCTATCGGGTATAACTAGATAAAATTGGTGCAATTGCAGAAAATTTCAAGCCTTTTGTATGCCTTGTTCCCATGTTATTGCGGCATGTTCAAATGCTCGGTTGGACCCATCAACCTTACTGTCCGGTGTTTACCGAGTAAAAAATCTATATAATGTCTACTACAAAAGTTTTCTTGTGCTTGCAAATGAGGACTATTGGCTTGCATACAAAGGGGGAATAGTCTGGCACAATAAAAATATGCGAAGAAAGAAAAAGGCTCGCCCTAACAGCACGTGTATTCAAACGGAAATGGATACAGCGAACAAAATGGTGAGACTATGCAGTTCATGTCGTCAGCCCGGGCACAATCACACGAAATGTCCCAATGTTAGACCAAACACAACGACATAATTTAAATAAATGTAACTATATCTCTTTATAATAAAATCATCGTTCACTTCATTCATTTTCTTAAATTCCTAACAATTTTATTATTCAAACAATTGCTTTAATCTTAAACAATAACACAACATAACACACAAATACAACAACATCTCAACATACCACATGTCTCCACCAGTCTAAACATTCAGAAAATAACAACACAATACATAAATAAAACAACTAAGTGTTTCAACTTATCTACGATATTACAACCATCATCACAACATCAGTATGTGATAACATCATCGTAAGGACACCCGCATCATTTACCACTTTTCTCCATTTCATCACACCTGACTCCACAACTCGTTTCTCAATTTTCCTAATCTTTTCTTTAAAACTGATTTCTCCTTCTAACCAGAGGTTCAATTACCTGTGCAAATGTTCCAAGGTCTACGTGTTCTAGAGTAGCATCTTTAATGGAGGCTTTGTTGTTGAAAAAAAAACAAAGCATCTCTCTTCTTAATTGGAAATCTAGGAAGCGATTATTCTTTCGATTTTGATGATGATGATGATGATGATGGACTCTTATTACAGAAACCAACCATTTTGAAATGTTGTTGAATATGAGAATATTTGAGAAAGTATTTACTACGCGAAAGGTAAAGAAGAATTTTGTGTGCAATAAATAAAGGAAAACAAGGGTGTATTTATAGGCAAAATTCACACCATACACTCATGCACCATATGAAATGGCAAATGAGTGTATTTTATATAAAAAAATTAAACACAAACGCCATTTGAAATGGCGAATTGATTCAAATTAAAAAATATATATATTTCAAAGCATGAGCCAAACCAGTTGGCGAATGCTTATGGGTTATTAAAAAAAATCCAATTTTCACCCATTTGCCAAACCAGTTGGCGAATGCTCTTCCAAACATAGCCATTTTTGTATTTTACGTGAAATGTATGTTATTATGGAATTATTTTCGAATATGTATGTTATTCTATAAAAAAATCGAATTTGGTGTCCTTTCGGCAATCATCTCAACAAAAGAAAAAAAAATATCATTATTTTATACATTGATCTTGTTATTTGTTCCATGAAAAGTTATTTTTTCTCTAGAAAGATATCTAACAATTGACATTATCCTAACCAAAACATTCTTCTGATGTTCTTTTTCTTTTGAAATCTGATTTGTAAGACAATTCATTCACTCATAAAAGTCTTATGTACACCACTTGATTCATGTTCTTTAAACCTGATCGTGAGATGAGACCAATCATTGGAACCTTCTTGAGTTAAGTGATTTGTTTTAGGACTTCTACAAAACATCTTACAGCAGAAGAAAAAAAACTTTATCCAATTCTTTTGAATAAACAAGTTAACTCTTATCTTGATTTTCTCCATTAACACAATAATGAATGTAATATGAGGATGAAAAGTGCATACCAATGGTATCTTTAGGACCATTTGTAAGAACAAGAGTTATCTTTGCATTTCATATCTATGTTTTGATGATAACAATTAAGTATTTGTGAGAGAACAATTTTATGTCCTAATGTTTGTTAATGTGCATATCATGTTTATGAAGTAATCAGATCTAACAAACATACTCAAGATGTGCGTTAAGGATTATATGCAAGTTACTATGTGTAACACAAGTCGCAAGCATGCTGAAGAATCAAGGATGCTTCTGTATCTGATCACTATCAGAAATATCCAAAGATGTCTGATGTTGCTATTGCAATGCTCTTGTGGATGATGTTTTGAAAGTGGTTATGATTTTGAAGCTAATGTAGCTTCTAAAGTTACCATCTTCTGAGAACCAAATGCTGAAGACTCTGATGACTTGAAGTTCTGAAGAATGAAGGTTCTGAAGACCAAGTCCAGAAAAACTCAGAAGATTTAAGGGTTCTGAAGATTAAGGTTCTGAAGACCAAGTGCTGAAGACTCTGAAGATGTAGTTTTGAGTGAATGAAGTTCTGAAGAATTTGAAGACTTGAAGTTCTAAAGACCAAGGGTTTCAAAGACAAGTGCTGAAGTTCTGAAGACAAGGTTCTGAGTGAACAAAGTTCTGAAGATTTTGAAGACCCGGTTATGACGTCTCTACTCATGTTTCAATCATCTACAGTCAGAAGTGTCTAAAGTTTAGAATACAATGTTATCGTTATCAAGGATAATACACAGTACAAATTTGCTTTATCCCGCTACCTCTCCAATAACCTTAATTTGTGGAAAAATGACAGACGTGACAATACTATTTCATCCTTGTGTAACGACATTCCTGAGTAGCCAACTACTCTTTGTAACACCATGTTTATTTAATTAATTATTTAATTAAATATTTCTATATTATGTTGTTTGATTAAGTTCAAAGTTGTCTAAAAGTTGATTTAAGTTGTGTTGTGGTTGGTCGAATTAATTAAGTTGATTTAAGTTGTATAATTATTAGTAGAATGATATTATTATTCTTAATGGACTGGTTTGTGAGTAAAGTAGTAAGAGAGGGATGTAAGAATTAGGCCTGTTAGAAAAATTAAAATTAATAAAACCATAAGTTAATTAGATTATAAGAAAAATAGGTTATCAGTAAAAGAAAAGCAAAAAGTTTTGGGAGGTTACGTGAAGTTGCAGAGGCAAAGAGGAAAGGGCTAGGTTTTTAATCGGGGAGTTAGAGTCACCTTCAATCCAAGGTAAGGGTGGGGTTCCGACTCTATAATCGGGATATATGATGAAAACATGTGGGATTGGGAGTTATAAATTGCTCTGTCAGTGTGTTGTGTTGTTTTGGTTTAATACCTAAATTGATCAATGTAGTTGGATTAGTCGTAGAATAACTACTCAGTGTTATTTGTGTATGATTTTGGTATGTTGTTGTTATTCTGGGATGGCCTGAGATGGTTGGGTGTGGTATGTGGTGAAAAATCTGATAGGATAAAGAAATAGAGACGAAATAGAGAGAACAAGTTTTGGGGTGGGACGATCGTCCCAAAAGGCATGTGACGCCCGTCTGGAGGGTGTGATGACTGTCACCCCTCGTGTTACGACCTTCACAATGTCACACAGGTGACGATGGTCATGAAGTGTGATGATGGTCACACGGGTCTGTGTTGAGATTTTGTTTCTGCGTGTGGTTGTTGTGTGTTGCCTTGTTTGTTTTCATTTCCAGAAACATAATTAAATTTTATAGAACCACCTTTAAGTTGAGAATCAGTAAGTAGCAGTAATACAAATATTTGTTGGACATGAGTTATTGGATAATAATAACATTATAAATTAGTATAAATACCATTAATACTTAAAATGAACTATTTACGTAACAGTGAGGTAGAAATTAGTAGCAACTTTTGAGAATTTGTTTGCTGACATGATTTAACAAGGCATAATAAGAATTAGTAAGAAGTAGAATAACTAGAGTTTTATCAGATAAGTAGTTAACCGATTTTAGTCAGAAATTATACAGATAGCAATACGGGTTGGCTGCGGTATAATTGGTTTGTTCTAGGTGTTGTGTTCCTTGTTGTAAATTGTGAAGTTGTTGGTCGTGAATTTTGTTGCAGTGCCTTATTAATGGCAATAATACAAGTTGCAGGCCTATGGCCAAAGTTAAATTGTTGTTGTGTTGTTATGTAATAATTATTATTGTTGTTTTAGCGTTCAGGTTGAGTCGCATGCATACCATTATCAAGTTAGAGCTACTGCTCGATAAGTTGGTCTGGATTGACAAAATTAAGTTGAAGGCTTATGCCTTGTTGTTATGCCTCTATTAATTGGAAAATTATTAAGTTGGGAGTTTTGTTCCAATGGTACAACATGCATGTGCATTTTCTAGGTTGAATTTCAAAGTTGCATAATTATGTTGTGATGTTGTATTTTATGTTGATTGAATGTTGTTTGTGTGTTGTGAAATAGTGATTGTATATAGTCTGATCTAATATGTTATTTATCATATATTCGATTGTATTGTTCGATATATCACCCCTTTTGTTTGAATGTTGTTCTCTGTTGGTAACGTACAGGTAATTGTCGCTCCCGACAAATGAAATAGATCAGATGAAGGTACAGACGCGAACGATCGGCGAAAGGGACAATGAGAACACACAGCCGTGAACTCACTGGAGATGAAAAGAGTCGCCAGCTAGGCATTTTTATCCCGGAGGAAAGGCAATGCTGCATAGACCTAGAAAGAGATGGATAAGACGGTTGCGAACCAGAGAGACTGAGAAAGGGGGTTGGTTACAACCTGGGAAGGTATTAGCACCCAGATTGTCCGCCGTACTCGGCGGGATCCACGCTTAAAAGATTTGTGTTTTAAAGAGGTAGTGTCAGTGCGATTTGTGTGTAAAAGAGCTGGAGAAGGATGTACAGGTGTCAGTGTAAGAGAAGTGAAGTGTGATGAAATATACAGTGTCAGTGTAAGAACAAGAATGAACTGCTCATGATAATGAGGCTAAGAGAATGGAGCTAGAAAGAGGGGGGATATACAGAGACTTTTGTTCGATAACTGTTAAGTTATGCCTACGTATCCTCTCGTGCAATGAGGAAGTCAGAACACCGTAGTTCGACCCAAAGAGACTGAAAAGATGAATTGACTTGTGAACTGCTTACTTGCCTATGCTCAAGTGTATGACCTGTCTGGCCCAGGTGCAAACTGTCTTGCATTAGACGGAAGAAGCAAGTTCTCGTTTGTGAGTGAGGATGATGAGGAAAGAATCCCGGGGGAGACGATTATTGTTTGTTTTTGTGTTTTCAGTCTTTTATTGCTTTTGAAAGTTTGTCGTAAGTTAATAAGCTTAAGCCTAAACCAATGGATTTAGTAAACCCATCACATCTTCCCTCTGATTAGGGGTAATGAGAGTACCTTAAGTGTGAAGTCAGATTCTCACACTTAATCACCTTTGGTGTAGGATCAAGATCATTAACCTACTTGTGATTATTTAGATGTTTTTGGTGTTTTTGTTTAGTGTTGAGTAATGAGGTTAAGCCATAATCAAGGATTAAACAGACTCATTACACCATCCTAATAGAAGGATAATAGATGAGAATGTTTAAGCTGAGGAAGGCTCCTCAACTTAATCCATGATTAGGAATTAAACTCATGACAAAACAAGCCTTTGATTAAGTGGATTTTATTTAATGATATGATGATGAAGTGATTTTTAGGGTTTGTAAGACCACTTGAGGGGGACTTGTCCATTAACACTAGGGTTAGTCCTTCTTAACCAATTAAGGAAGAATTAGAACCCTAATGCAAGGCCCAAGTTACAAGTGTGATGTCTTGGTGATTATTAAGTGGATTGATTAAGGGATTTAAACACATTAAGGGTTTAACACTTAGGATTAAAGTTATACACTCCATCCTAAGAGAAGGATGCAGGCATAAGCTTAATCACAAAGCCTTAAAGCCTTTAGGGTTTAGTCCCTGATTATGAGATGAGAAGAGAAGACTCAAAGAGACACAAAGGTGAAAACTAAGAGGGGAGACTAAACAAAACCCTAATCATTGTCATGCTTGGTTGTTCCTAAGGTTTGTGAGGTTTACAAGAGATATCTTCAATGGAACCACCAGGAAGCAGATGAAAGGATCAAGAGAAGCAAAGCAACTTGCTTCATCCAAGAAGTCAAGTTACTTGAAGAAAGAAAGTGGGAAGAAGAAGAATGAGCAAGCTCAATCCAAACACATACAAAAATGCAGCATGGATGCAAGAGAGATGAAAAGAAAAGCATGAGAAGTGAAGGCAAATTCACTTCTCAAAATCACTTACCACCTGAAAGGTTAGGAAAGAGATGCAATGTAATGCAAAATGGGATGGAATGACATGATGTAAACCAAAACCAGAAGCATATATGAGATGAGAATGATGCTATGGGATGCTGCAAACACATGTCAAGATTTGTGAAATAAGTTCAGTTTTTCAGGATGTCCCAACAGATGTTGGGACATCTCAAGCAGAGTACAAGCAAATGAACTTAATTCAGAATGTCACACCAGATGTTGGGACATTGTTTCAGTTAATGAAATAAACTCAGTTTTTTCAGGATGTCCCAACAGATGTTGTGACATTATCAAACAGAGCATGAGCAAATGAACTTAATTCAGAATGTCACACCAGATGTTGGGACATTGTTTCAGTTAATGAAATAAACTCAGTTTTTTCAGGATGTCCCAACAGATGTTGTGACATTATCAAACAGAGCATGAGCAAATGAACTTAATTCAGAATGTCACACCAGATGTTGGGACATTGTTTCAGTTAATGAAATAAACTCAGTTTTTTCAGGATGTCCCAACAGATGTTGTGACATTATCAAACAGAGCATGAGCAAATGAACTTAATTCAGAATGTCACACCAGATGTTGGGACATTGTTTTAGTTAATGAAATAAACTCAGTTTTTTCAGGATGTCCCAACAGATGTTGTGACATTATCAAACAGAGCATAAGCAAATGAACTTAATTCAGAATGTCACACCAGATGTTAGGACATTGCATCAGTTAATGAAATAAACTCAGTTTTTTCAGGATGTCCCAACAGATGTTGTGACATCATCAGTTAATGAAATAAAACTCAGTTTTTCAGGATGTCCCAACAGATGTTGGGACATCCCAGACCTGCTACCAGAATTAATGACTAACAAAACTGAATAAATTAAGGAAAGTTACCTGGAATTAATTATGGAAGAATGAAACAGAATAAGGCGCGTCTGTACTGAGCTGGAGACCTTCGAAAGTGAGCTTTCAGAGCTTCCCTCTTGTACAAATGATCTCCCTTTAACCCCTTGAGGCCAACGGAAACCTTGAATGAGGCTGAAAGTGGCTAGTTTTTTTGTGGTTCAGTTCTGGTGTAACAGGAAATGCAGTTCTTGTGTGTTGTGTTTCAGATCATTGTAAGGGGTGGGATCTGTTCTATGGATGATTTGTGGTTTGTGTGTGAAGGAAATTTTTTTTTTTAATGTTTGAAGGCTGTGGAGAGAGTTTTGAAGAGGAGAAGGTTCAGACCAGTTTTTTTGTGTATGCTGCAAAGTGTGTATGCAGCTTGTGTATGGCTTGCTTTATGTTCCATAATGTTTGAGTAGGCTATGGAGCAGGTTTGTAGAGGTGGCTGATCACTATTCCAAAAGCATGGGAGAAATTGCAAAAAGTCATGGTTTGGTGTACTTGAAGCATGGGCTGTGTCAGAGATGGTTTCCTAACCTGTACTGCATCAGCTGAGTTCAAGGAAGGCCCTTGGATGGTTCATGAAAGGCTACTGCATTTGGATCATGAGCTAGAGGAGTTTTTGCAACTTGACCACTTGTGACATTTCATGATTTTGGCTATGTGAATGTGAGAAGTCTTGCTGAATTGTTGGTGAGGCATGCTTCATTAGGTCATGGCCAAATTCTGAAACCAGCTAGGGGTCAAACAAAACCTTTGAGAATCAGTTTGCAAGAAATCCCTCTTTGCACTTTCATGAAAAATGATTTATGGTCACTTGAAAATCAAAGCATAGAAATGGGAAATTCCTTAGGCCAAACTGAATTTCAGGTCATGCATTGTGTTTGTATGATTCTATGATCAAATAAAGATCATACACATTCAAAATGATGGGGAAAGCTGAAATTCTGGGATCAGGTTCGAGATGTCCTAACATCTGTTGGGACATCTGTTGGGACATCCTGAAAAAAACTGAACTTATTACATTAACTTACACAATGTCACAACATCTGGTGGGACATCCTGAAGCCTGAACTTCAACACTTCTTGTTTTTCCAAAAATCCTACCAATTCTAAAACATCTACAAAAACCCTTTGGTTGGATGATTGGGGTCCTCAGATGCCCTGATTTTGTACTGACTTGTCCAGAAAGTCAACTCTTGATCAGATGACTTCCCCATGGAATTTCTTCATGAAAATTGATATGCATACTCCCTATACCATATAGAGACCAATGGAAATAAGAATGACCAAAAAATTTGGAGTTATGGCCTCTGAAACCAAAACCCTAATTCTAGGTCATCTGTGCAGTCAAACCTGGCTCTGCATCCACTCAAACCCTAGTTCTTGTGATTCCTTTGCATTTTTGACTTTGAGAGGATGCAATATGATATAAGAACACACATGGACCCCTTTGAAGTGATTGGTAGCCTTTGGAGTGGCTCAAAGTGCCCTGAGGTTGCTCAGATCACAAACCCTAGGTGCAGATGACTTAGAAACTATGCAGTGACTCAAAATTGAGATATGAGGTGATATGATTGTGTTTATGCATATGAAATGATCACAAGCCATGGTGTGAATGGGTGAGGGCAAATTTGGGGTGTTTACAGCTGCCCCTATTCAAACATGAGTTAGCTGTGCAGGATGTAAGCATCGGCTTAACAGGCAAACAAGATAACTTGTGGTTGAATACCAAGGACAGTCCAAAATTTGCACTCACAGAATGAAGAAGAAAAGGGATATAGATTGTAAAGAAAAATAAAGTATATTGTAAAGTGTGGGCGACGGAGGACGACCGTCGAGCAGAGGACGACTGCTGGGTAAAGAGCAATGACGGGGACGGCCGACATGCTGGGAAGAGTGTGTGAAGTAAAGCAATGACGGGGACGGCCGACATGCTGGGGATAAAAGGTAAAGCCAGGACGGGGACGGCCGACTAGCTGGGAAAAATAAGAAATTATGATGGGGACGACCATCAGGATAAAGTTGTAAAATTCTCTGGGGGATTGATGAAACATGACAGGGACGGCCATCAAGTTCATAAAGCAAGGTAACCGATGATGGGGACGGCCATCGGGCTAAAAGAAAAGGAAAAGGGACCACGACGGGGACGGCCATCGGGTTAAAGAATAAATGAAATAAACAGATGATGGGGTACGGCCATCAAAGGTGAAGGACGATCACCTAGCAGGGGACGGCTGCTCTGTTGGGTAATAAAGGAATTATGATGGGGACGGCCATCAAAGGTGGAGGACGACCACCTGGCAGGGTACGGCTGCCGAAAATATCAACGATGGGGACGGCCATCGGATAGAAAAGGTCAACGATGGGGACGGCCATCGGACGAGCATGATGGAGGACGACCATCAAGAAGTGGAGGACGACCACTCAGCAGGGTACGGCTGCTCTCGAGGTTTCTCATGACATAGGACGAATGCCAGATAACCAAAATCAACAATGGGGACGGCAATTGGATAAAATGATGAAGGACGATCATCAAAAGGTGGAGGACGACCACCTAGCAGGGGACGGCTGCTAAATATCAACGATGGGGACGGCCATCGGATAGAAAAGGTCAACGATGGGGACGGCCATCGGACGAGCATGATGGAGGACGACCATCAAGAAGTGGAGGACGACCACTCAGCAGGGTACGGCTGCTCTCGAGGTTTCTCATGACATAGGACGAATGCCAGATAACCAAAATCAACAATGGGGACGGCCATTGGATAAAATGATGAAGGACGATCATCAAAAGGTGGAGGACGACCACCTAGCAGGGGACGACTGCTAAATATCAACGATGGGGACGGCCATCGGATGAGCATGATGGAGGACGACCATCAAGAGGTGGAGGACGACCACCTAGCAGGGTACGGCTGCTCTCAGGGTTTATCATAACACAGGACGAGTGTCAGATAAAAAGAAAATTCGTTTTGCGATCTACTGGGGAATAGTAAACACGGACGAGTGTTCACATCCAAGAAACAAAGGGTATGAGTGTTTAGATGTTGTGTATAGATTAAAGATGCGGACGAGCATCCTTAAGACTATGATACGGACGAGTATCAGGTAGAAACAAACTGACACGTGTTCAGAGATGATGATACGGACGGGTATCAACTGGTTAACAGAGAACACGGACGAGTGTCGAATCTGAACGAACTCTTCTGGGGATAGTAGATACAGACGAGCATCTATATTCAAGAAGACGAAAGTGTTTGACATAGTGTATGGATTAAAGATGCGGACGAGCATCCTTAAGACTATGATACGGACGAGTATCATGTAGAAACAAACAATTGACGCATATTCTGAGATGATGGTACGGACGAGTACCAACTGGTTAACAAAGAACATGGACCAATGCCGAATCTGTGGGGATATAAGTGGTATATACAAAATACGGACGAGTATCTGTATAAGTGTAACATGAGTAGTACAAGTGGTGTATAGATGAGTATTTATCTGCTGGGGAGGGTGACACGGACGAGTGTCAAAAGGAGTATTGTATAGTAATATCAACAAGTATACGGGTTGTAAAAGTGTAAGCGATTGTGTTGGGGATATGACACGGACGGGTGTCAAGACAATGTATATACAAGTATAGGTGAGTGCAAAGATGGTGTCTTTGGCTTTCTGCTGGTGGTTTGACACGGACGGGTGTCAGGAAGTATCTGTAATACGGGTGGTCTTGTTTGTAAAGAGTGTTCAGGCGACTTTTCTGGGGAGTGATGACACGGACGGGTGTCAAAAGGTGCATATACCGGTGTTTGTGAATTGTAAGGCAACTGCTTTCGCTGGGAACTCTGGCGGGGATTCTGGGGAAAGTATTCTGTATTCTGATGATTGATTATTATTCACAAGTGTTCGATTCACAACATGACTTATGATTATGCTATGTATTTGATTTTTGCCGTAATGCTCCGTATTGGACGGAATGCTACGCTTTGTAGGTGAATATGATGCGAATGCTATGATTATGCAAAGATACCAAACCGGGACTTGGATCCCGCTGCCGCGAAAATCTCTGGCTGATCTGCTTGAAATGAGGATCCCAGCTGGGGATAAGATCACTGATAGATCTGGTGAGATGTATTTGCTTGGGGATCTAGGTCACTGATTGACATATCCTTGTAATATGGGACCCAGCTGGGGTTTGTAGAAGCTTTCCGTACTCTGTTGTGACTCCTTCATGCGTTGCTCTTCTGGATAGAGGCTGAAGCTTTGTGGGGAGATGGTTCCCTGACTTTTGTATTTTGCTGAGGAAGGAAGATTGGCACCTCGGCTGGGAGGAGTGACAAGTGGCAAACTAGCTGGGGAAAGTTGTTGGCAACTCAGCTGGGGAGAAACACCTCTGGTGCCAAGAGTGAGTGCTGATTTGCCAGCTTGCTGGGATGTAACTTGCATGCCCCAAGTTGCGTTCTGGATACCTGCAATCCTGCAAAGATAAGGAAACGCACAAATGGTCCCGAGGTATCCTTTACTGGATTCCGTCATAGGAGTTAAGCACTTTCGAGAGTAAGTATATTCCCTGTAAGCATGTGTTTTTATTATTTTAGAGAAAAGCATCTGTACTTATGCAATTAGTTTTTTAGAGACATCAGACATTCTTTGCAAAAAAATGTACAAGACGAAACATGACTGAAAAATCTGATTTTATTAATTCATGTGCCCTGAATTGGCAAGATACAGTCAAGGAAACAAATCTCCTAAAATGAAGAGATTGTTACAAATTGAGAAACAAAGTGCTGGCGATGTTGATGACGCTTTGAAGGGGCTTCCTCTTCTGCTATGACTCGTATGACTTTTGACGTTCTTCTCGTCTTGCTTTCTGAAGGAGGCTGATTCTGACTGAAGCTTGATCCTTTCGAGGTTTGCCAGGTTGTAAGTGATACAGACGAATTCAGAATGCAGTTGTTCGCTTATTCCCTTATTTTGCATGGATCGCCCTTTCGGGTTTTCAATCCATCGGGATACCCATTTTTGCCTGAGTTGTCCAATGCGGCTTTTCAACTCAGCGGGTGTACATTTTTTTTGTTTATTTCCCCTTAGTTTTGCCCGAGTCTTTTATTCTGTTTTTGACTCGCCGGGATGCCCTATTTTTGCCTGGACTTACATTCTGTTTTTGTGTCCAGCGGGTCATTTTTATGCGAAGTATTTTTTAACTGCATCTGAATTCACAGGGGACGGGAAATCTTCACCATCCATGGTGCTGAGCATCAGTGCTCCACCAGAGAAAACTTTCTTTACCACGAATGGTCCTTCATAATTCAGAGTCCACTTGCCCCTGTGGTCTGTATGAGGAGGGAGGATTCTTTTCAAAACAAGATCTCCTACTTGGTACTCTCGGTGCCTGACTTTCTGATCGAAGGCTTTCTTCATTCTTCTCTGATATAACTGCCCATGACAGATTGCAGCCAATCTTTTCTCTTCGATCAGACTCAGTTGTTCGTATCGGGCCCGAACCCATTCTGCTTCACTCAGTTTAACATCCATTAGTACCCGCAGAGAGGGTAATTCAACTTCAACAGGTAGGACTGCCTCCATACCATACACAAGCTGATACGGTGTTGCCCCAGTGGACGTTCTGATTGACGTGCGGTACCCATGCAAGGCAAATGGTAGCATTTCGTGCCAGTCTTTGTATGTGACTACCATCTTCTGCACAATCTTCTTGATATTCTTATTAGCTGCCTCAACAGCGCCGTTCATCTTTGGCCTGTAAGGAGAAGAATTGTGGTGTTGGATCTTGAAGTCCCGACACAGTTCAGCCATCATCTTGTTGTTTAGATTGGAACCATTATCAGTAATGATTCGCTCGGGAACTCCGTATCGACAGATGATATCTCTCTTCAGAAATCTGGCTACCACTTGCCTTGTAACATTTGCATATGAGGCTGCTTCGACCCACTTGGTGAAATAGTCAATAGCAACCAAGATGAATCTGTGGCCATTTGAAGCAGTTGGCTCAATCTTGCCAATCATATCAATGCCCCACATAGCAAAGGGCCATGGTGAAGACATTATGTTCAAAGGGTTGGGAGGCACATGCACCTTATCTGCATAGATCTGGCATTTATGGCATTTTCTGGCGTAGGCACAACAGTCTGTATCCATTGTGATCCAGTAATAACCTGATCTTAGCAATTTCTTAGCCATGGCATGCCCTCCTGCATGGGTACCAAAGGATCCTTCATGCACTTCATGCATCAACAAATCTGCTTCCGTCTTGTCAACACATCTGAGGAGTACCATATCAAAGTTCCTTTTGTACAGGGAACCATCAGTGTTCAGGAAGAAACTACCAGCAAGCCTTCTTAACGTCTTCTTATCATTGGAAGATGCCCCAGGTGGGTATGTTTGATCCTCCAAGAAGCATTTAATGTCATGGAACCAAGTCTTATCATCTTTGACAACTTCTGCTGCGAACACATATGCTGGTCTATCAAGTCTGGACACTGAAATCTGAGGTACAAAGTTAGCAGCTTGAACTTTGATCATGGATGAAATGGTAGCAAGAGCATCTGCAAACTGATTCTCGTCCCGAGGGATATACTCAAGCTTGACTGTTGTGAAGAAAGTCAATAACCTCCTTGTATAATCCCTGTAAGGTATCAGATGATCCTGGTGGGTGTACCATTTTCCGTTGGTTTGATTAACTACCAGAGCTGAATCTCCGAATACAGTCAATGTCTTGATCCTGAGGTCAATGGCTTCCTCAAGACCCATAATGCAAGCTTCGTATTCAGCTTCGTTGTTAGTGCAGTTAAAAGTGAGTTTTGCCGAGAAAGGCATGTGGACTCCTTTGGGTGTAATGAGTACTGCACCAACACCACGACCATTCATGTTAACAGCCCCATCAAACATCATAGTCCATTCTTCTTCCGGGTCGGGCCCTTCAGTGTGAATAGGCTCTTCATGATCTTTTGCTTTTATGAACATGATGTCTTCATCAGGGAAGTCAAACCTCATAGGCTGGTAGTCATCAATGGGTTGCTCAGCAAGATATTCAGATAGTACACTGCCCTTGATGGCTTTCTGAGAAGTGTACTGGATGTCGTATTCTGTGAGAATCATCTGCCATCTTGCAACCCGTCCGGTAAGAGCTGGCTTCTCGAAAATATACTTAACTGGGTCCATTTTGGATATCAACAAAGTAGTGTGGGTCAACATATACTGTCTCAGTCGGCGAGCAGCCCACGCTAAAGCACAGCAAGTTTTCTCGAGCAGTGAATAACGTTGTTCACAGTCGGTAAACTTTTTGCTTAGGTAGTATATTGCATACTCTTTTCGACCAGACTCGTCATGCTGGCCCAGCACACACCCCATCGACTCTTCTAATACTGTCAAGTACATTATCAGAGGTCTTCCTTCAACTGGTGGCATAAGGATTGGAGGCTCTTGCAGATATTCCTTGATCTTGTCAAAAGCCTTCTGGCAGTCTTTGTTCCACCTGACCGTCTGTTCTTTTCTTAACAGCTTGAACAAGGGTTCACAGGTTGCTGTCAGGTGAGATATGAACCTTGAAATGTAGTTCAATCGACCTAAGAACCCTCGAACTTCTTTCTCTGTTTTCGGTGCAGGCATCTCTTGGATGGCTTTGACTTTATCAGGGTCAACTTCAATCCCTTTCTCGCTTACAATAAAACCCAGCAGCTTACCAGATCGCACCCCGAATGTGCATTTGTTGGGGTTCAACTTCAGTTGGTACTTCCTCAGACGTTTAAACAATTTGAGCAGATTTACCAGATGTTCTTCTTCAGTGAGGGACTTGGCAATCATATCATCCACATAACACTCTATTTCTTTATGGATCATATCGTGGAATAATGTTACCATAGCCCGTTGATATGTGGCACCAGCGTTCTTCAGTCCGAATGGCATCACTTTGTAACAGAACGTGCCCCAGGGTGTGATGAATGTTGTCTTCTCCATGTCTTCAGGTGACATCTTAATCTGATTATACCCTGAAAATCCGTCCATGAAGGAGAACACCGAGAACTGAGCCGTGTTATCCACCAATACATCAATGTGAGGTAATGGGAAGTCATCTTTTGGGCTGGCTCTATTCAGATCCCGGTAGTCAACACACATCCTTACTTTTCCGTCTTTCTTAGGCACAGGTACAATATTAGCAACCCATGGCGGATAGCTAGTTACAGCAAGGAACCCGACGTCCCATTGCTTCTGTACCTCTTCTTTGATCTTCATTGCCATGTCTGGACGAGTACGGCGCAGTTTCTGCTTAACTGGCGGGCATTCTTCTCTCAAAGGCAGCTTGTGCATGACAATATCGGTATCCAACCCCGGCATATCTTGGTACGACCAAGCAAACACATCTACATACTCTTGAAGCAGGTCTATCAGTTGTCTCTTCACCGAGTCTTGCAGGCAGGCCCCGATTCTAACCTCTTTCACGTCTTCATCTGTACCAAGATTGATCACTTCAACCTCCTCCTGGTGAGGAGTAATAACCTTTTCCTCTTGTCTTAAAAACCTGTCTAGCTCTTCAGGAAGCTCATATTCTTCTTCAACCCCTTCATCAGCTTGATTGATCGGATTGTCAAAGTCATACGAAGTCATAGCCGTGCTGTTGTCGGTGTTGTCTGGAAGGCACTCTCTGCAAGGGTTAAGTTTGTTCATTTTAGTGACTTGATTTTAATCCTTATTTAGAAAAGTGAAATGAAGTTGTCATTTTGAAAACACCGCCATTTATTTTTTGTACAAAAAGAAAAATGGAAAAACAGTGAACGAAAAGAAAAAGACTCGTTTGCAAAAAGATGTCTGATATTTCATTAATTGATCTTGTTTGCACAAAAAGTACAGATGGCCCGATTACAAAATGAGTCTTGTCATCTTGGGCAAGATGCAAGACTTTGATGCATGCTTATAAAAATACAGGAAATAATAATTACTCTGCATGAGTAACTCTTATAATTTCCTGGGAAGACCAGTTCGAGACACTGCTCCCCGGGATCTTCGGACGAATCCAATTCTCCAGATTGCGCTCCTCTTCCAGCTCGTCTTCCAGACAGTTGATAGCATCAGGGGTAAGCATCCCCTCACTCACAAAGTTGGGCTCTTTCGCAGCCGCTGCTTGATCTTGTTGAGTTGGTCTGTAACCCAACCCAAATCTGTCTTCTTTCTTCTCCACCGGTAGTAGCTTGCCCCAGCCTTGGGCAATTCCTTCCTCAACAACCTTCCGGGCTTGTTGGTATGATGATATTGAAGTACCAGATACAACAGATGTCTCATTCACATTCAAGGCTTCAAACCCCTGGCTCATTGTTTCATGGATCTCCCCATCCATTTCAATGTACTTATAGGTTGCCAGGTGGCTGACAAAAATGTCCTCCTCTCCGCAGATTGTAACGATTTGACCCTCCCACTCATATTTTAACTTCTGGTGAAGGGTGGAGGTCACGGCGCCAGCGGCGTGAATCCATGGCCTACCCAATAAACAGCTGTAGGCGGGCTGTATATCCATCACGTAGAAGATAGTTGTGAAAGTCTACGGGCCAATCGTTACGGGCAGCTCAATCTCCCCCAGAACCGATCTCTTTGAGCCATCAAAAGCTCTTACCACCAGGTTGCTGGGTCTCAATGCCAGTCCGTCATATTCTAGCTTCACCAGGGCCTTCTTAGGTAAGACATTGAGGGATGACCCCGTGTCTACCAGCACATGGGAAAGGACAGCACCTTTGCATTCCATGGTTATGTGCAAGGCTTTGTTGTGGTTGCGGCCTTCCGTTGTCAAATCAGTATTGGTGAACCCTAGTCCGTGACTAGCATTAACATTTCCAACTACTGCTTCTAGATGATTGACAGTGATCTCTTCAGGCACGTAAGCTGCGTGCAGGACTTTGAGTAGTGCATTCCGATGGGCTTCGGAGCACATAAGCAGTGATAGGATTGAGATCTTGGAAGGCGTCTGATGAAGCTGATCCACTATTTTATAATCACTCTTTTTGATGATTCGCATAAACTCATCAACCTCTTGATCGAAGGGTGTTCTCAAAGCTTCCTTAACAGTTTGATCTTCCTGCACAGGGCCCTTCCCTTTTGCCTTGGCAGCAGCTTCTGCTTCGGCTGTGGGTCTCTGAATTTGTGGAGCGAAAAGACGTCCGCTTCGAGTGAAGCCTACGCCTCCGCCCACATTGTCAATTTGTAGTGCAGGGGTTGATGATTCAAAAGTGATTCTTCGTCCTTCACAGTACAAGTCAGAGCCGTAATGCCAGGGGATGGCATTACTGCTTTCATAAGGTACGGGTCCAGGCATCGTGATGGTGACCGGACTGATTGCGGCTGTTGAAGGAATTGTAATAGTCTGAGGATCATAATAGATTGTCACTGGTGCCCTGGTGGGAGCAGCACTTTCTGAATTGTAAGCGGAGTTATTTTCAGGATCGTAGAATATGGTGACAGTTGAGACATCTTCATGATTTGTTGCTGGTGTTGTAGGAGACAATGGTGGAAGGATGGATGTTGTTGTTGTAGGAGGTTCAAAATGGAGTGATGCTGAAGTTGTAGCAGGAAGATTTGTTGAAAACTGATCAGTTGAGATAATAGATGAAGTACTTGTTGATGAAACCGAAGAATTGTCAGGAACAATGGTTGTTGCAGTTGTAGGAGGTTCTGAAACCGTTGATGATGAGATTGCTGGATTTGTTGGAAATGATGTGGTGATCTGAAGCTGGCCGCTCTGAATAAGGCCATCTATGCCATTCCTCAAATTATCGCACCCGTTTACCGAGATATTGCAGTAAGCACAACCTAACTCACACCCCGGGAACATTTGACACTCCAAGAGCTGAGCTTTGATTTCTACCAACGGTGTCCTGATCTGTCCCACACTGGTTATTAAATAAGACGGCTTGTCTTCTTCAATGGCGTTAATTCTAGGACCACCGTGGTTCGGCATTGGGTTTTTATTGACATTGGGTGGAGGTGCGAAATTCAGAGCTTTCGAGTCTACCAGGTCTTGTACCTTCATGTGCAGGGCTCTGCACTTTTCTGTACTGTGGCCAGGTGCGTTTGAATGGAAGGCACACCTAGCGTTGGAGTCATAGTTCCTGGGTAGACTGTTGGGATCTGGAGGTGCCAGCGTCCTTAGCTCAACTAGGTTAAGTTTCAGGAGTTGTGGCAGCAGGGTAGCATATGGCATAGGGATCGGATCGATCACCCTGTTAGCTTGAGACGGCCTCTGCTGAAATGGCCTTTGTTGACTGTTGTTGTTGGTGTTGTAATTCCTTGGAGGATACTGATTTTGCTGATGGTATTGAGGTTGTTGCTGATAGTTTTGCTGCGGAGGTTGATAGATCGGCTGAGGATGAGCTGGAGCGGGGATAGTGACTGCTGCTACAGACCGGTGAACAAATTGGGGCCTGCCCCTGTTGGTGTGGATGGCATTGGTCTCGCCAGTTCTTCTTGGGCCTGCAAAAGGCTTTCTTGTACTACTGGACGAGCTGGCACCATTATCGGAATCTTGCCCATTTTCAACAGGCTTTCAATTCTCTCCCCAGCTATAACAACATCGGCGAAGCTAGTGGAAGAGAAAGCAGCCAGCCTGTCAATATAAGTTCCCTGAAGGGTATTCATGAACATATCTGCCATTTTCCGTTCAGACATAGGTGGCTGAACAGCAGCAGCCAATTGCCTCCATCTCTGTGCATATTCTCGGAAACTTTCCCTTGACGATTGTGACATTCCCATTAGGAGAGTCCTGTTGGGTGCCATATCTAAGTTATACTGATATTGTCTGATGAAGGCCTCTGCCAGGTCCTTCCAGCATCTAATAGTTGCCCTTGTCAAGTGAGAGTACCATTCTCTTGACGCTCCAGTTAAGCTGTCTTCGAAATAGAACATCCAGAGCTTCTCATCCATTGTATAGGCCTTCAGCCTTCCCAGAAATGACTGTAAATGAGTCCGGGGGCAGGAAGTCCCGTTGTATTTTTCAAAGCAAGGAGGCTTGAACTTATGGGGAATCCTGACCCCGTCTACCAAGCCCATGTCCATGACATCGAAACCCAACGAGTTTTGAGACTCTAAGGATCTCAACTTCTCAGCTATCTCATCCAACCTTCTATCATAAGCTTCTTCCCCAGCACCCATTACCGTGAACTGGTCCTCTTGGGGGTCTTCTTGAAGTACCCTGGCTGCAGTGGCAGTCCCTTGAACATTTGCAGGAATATTGACCTCAGGATGGAGGTGTGGTCCAAATACAGGGGGATTTACATGAGGTTGGACCCTTTCATTGTTGCTGGTGCCGGCAGTCCCTATATGTGGATCTTCTTGATTCTGCCTTTCCACCATGGCCCTCAATCTTTCTTGGCTCTGAGCCATGTTGTTCATAACTTCCATAAACTGAGTCATTTGATTCCTCATTTCTAGCCTTTCATTTGCCATTTGATTTCTGACCTCAGTAAGGTCCTGCTGCATCTGATCCATTTGAATGCCCGGAAGGTTGTTTCGGGTCGGATAACGGTGCGGACGGTTGAGGGGAAATACCCGGCGCCTAGCAATAGTTCCTAATGCATCACAACAGAGGTTAGCAACAAAACAAAAACCTACAAAACAAACAAAGGGTTAGCATGCAATGCAGTTATGCTTATTTGTTCTCAAGGTATCCAGTTTGGCCTTCAGTTTTGACCCTTCCAGACCCTTGAAGATGTTGTTGTTGTTGCTTGAAGAAAACTCAGATGAAGCAAACTAACACGAATATATTACAGAAGGTGAAATAATACAACTCGTTCATTTTACAACACAAGCCCCCTAAGAGGTCAAAATTCAGTACAAAATAAAAGTACATGGAAAGAAAGCAACAACAAACAAATGGTCAAACACCAAGACCAAACTCATCCTCACGAACTTCCTTGAGAAGTGCTTCGGTCACAGGATCAGCCGGACGCTCCGTGAGATTCCTGATGAGGAGGTTCCGGGTCGCAACAGCTGCTGTTAGCTTCTTGTGCTGACTTTGGTCCTTTGACCTCTTCACCCCTGCTTTGATCTTTAGTTCTGATATCTCCCTCTGGGCTGCTGCCAGGGCTTCTTGTTGTTCTCTTGCACTGGCTTCCAGTTGCTCCGTCTTGTCTTGAACTCTCTTGTCTTCCAAAGTACGAGCCTCGGTGATCCTGACCCACCGGGCTTGACTCTCCTTCAGATACAAGTTCGTTCTTGCTCTCTGGAACTGGGCTTCCTTGCAAGCATTCTTCAGAATTTGTTCTCCAGCCTTTGACTTTTTGATATAATCCCCAGACTTTTCAATCTTAGTCAAATGCTCCACTCTCAACTTCTCCAATCTCTCAATCTCCCTCATACCTTCACTCCTCTCACGGAGGGTCTTCTGCAAAGCCTGGGTTAGCTTCTCATTTCTTTCTTTCAAGCTCTCAAACTCCTCCAAACTGATAGTGGCAGGGGGTGGTGCTGAAGATGACTCAGGCATGTCTTCTATGGTAAAGGGTAATCCAGAGAATTGGGCCCTGGCACGGGACCACTCATAATATTATGCTGATGCCACATTATTGCACTTCCCCAGAACGGTGACTCCCTTAGTTTGAACATTATCCCAGGCCCAGGCAGCCTGCCTAACAACAGCCAAACTAATCTTGTTCTCACAATAGAGAGTCTCCACCAAGTCCTGTGCCTTAGGAGTATGGACCAATGCATAGCCCAGTTGCCTTCTGAACAGCTGAGGGTTGTAATTAATACTACCCTTAACTCCTATTAGGGGCACATTGGGAAAATGCCCACAGCTGGTGATAATATCCCTTCCTTTGGTGCTTTGAGTACACCATCTGATATCTGCTGAAGTTAGAGCAGTGAGTCTCTTAGCCCAGTTACTCTGCTGATGAGGATTTAGAAATGCATCTGTCCTGGGTAGATGTCTGAGAAGCCAAGTATGGAATAATGGGGCACAACACCTCACTAACCTTCCCCTCTGCTTCTCATTCCTCTGATGCACTGAATAGTAGAGATCCCCCAATAATGTTGGCACTGGGTTCTTCAAGATGAACAAGTGAATTGCATTCTTGCTAATGAATCGAGGCTCATCTGCAAACAACACAATTCCATATACACTCAAGGCCAGTAAAGCACAGACAGCTTTCCACTCTCCTACAGAAGCTTTCAGGGTAGCTTGAGAAATTAAGAAGTCCAGATGAAAGCCAGGGATTCCAGCTTTAGAGGTCATATGCTGCTCAATCAAAACAGGTTCCAGATGCAAAGCTCTTGCTACTTCTCCATTAGCAGGAAAGACCATCTCAGGGTTGAAAGGGATTCCACCTCTGATAGGTATACCAACTAATGAGGAGTACTCTTCCAATAAGGGGCCCAACTGAAAGTCTTGAAAAGTAAAACATCTCAGTGGAGGATCATAAAACTGAATGCAGGTGTGGATCAGGCTTCTTTATGATGGGTCCAGATCCATAACCATGTCAAGTATATCTCCATAATGTTCCCTGAACAAAGGTATGTGATCTGGAGTGATCAGGGTTTGAATCCTCCTGATGTCTGATAGCTCTGGCTGGAAAAAGTGATAGGTGATGTTGCTCTTTTTAGGAGCCATGATGCTGAAGACTGAGTAAAGACAGGTGCTGATGATAATGCTGAAGAAGTAGGCCACTGATTGGCTGGTGCAGGTGACTGATAGCTGAAGCAGGTGCTGATGAAGATGAGCCAATACTGAAGATAGGGTCAAAACCAAAACCAGATGAATGATGGATACCCTGAAACACAAATAAGCAAATGTCAATATGATGCAATGATTATGTATGCAAATGATATGCAAGGGTTTGTGACTGAGCTGGATCTGATCAAAATGCCCTGATATAAGTCCATGTGTGTAAGAAATCCAGATGGAGGTCTATAAATCCAGTAACCAAGGTGGGGGACTCAAATAAAGAGCCACATGTCCAGGGTTTCAGAATCACAAGAACTGACCCAAAATGGAGTACTCTTAAACAATCAAAGTAACAGGGTATTCTGAGGTCAAGGTACCTGCAAACCTGTAAACAGCCCAACCCCCTCACAGGTGGTGTTCTAGAACAAGGATCCTCAGACTTGGATCAGTTATGAGAAGTGTAAACACTTCCAACCCGGAGGTACAGTGTTTACAATAACCATAAAAATTCCTCCTCTAATTCACCTCAGTTTCTGAAGGTCAATACTAAAGGTCATCCAGACTTAGCAGGCTTCCCAGATAGCCCTAGCATTGCAGGAAATCTGCAACACAGAGTTCTCAAGAAGAAACCCATATCTGAACCGTGTTTCATATTCCCGCACCAGACCGAAATGGAATGGGAAAGAATATGATTCACTCTAGCCTAGGTGTCACTCAGGTCCCGGGTATAGGACCTTAACTCTCAATAGAACCCCACCCACCAAAACAGAACCAGATCCAGCCAGCATGACAGTATGATATATACAAAAGCAATAAAGAAAGCAGTAAAGCAACTGTACATAGAGCAAAAATAAATACAAAAATACAAACACAAATAAGCACAAAACACCCCAGTAAACACAAATCAATCAAGCGCTAGGAGGAACCCACAAAAAGAACCAGAAGCCCTGGTTGCAGTATAAGGGTCCCCAGCAGAGTCGCCAAGCTGTCGCTCCCGACAAATGAAATAGATCAGATGAAGGTACAGACGCGAACGGTCGGCGAAAGGGACAATGAGAACACACAGCCGTGAACTCATTGGAGATGAAAAGAGTCGCCAGCTAGGCATTTTTATCCCGGAGGAAAGGCAATGCTGCATAGACCTAGAAAGAGATGGATAAGACGGTTGCGAACCAGAGAGACTGAGAAAGGGGGTTGGTTACAACCTGGGAAGGTATTAGCACCCAGATTGTCCGCCGTACTCGACGGGATCCACGCTTAAAAGATTTGTGTTTTAAAGAGGTAGTGTCAGTGCGATTTGTGTGTAAAAGAGCTGGAGAAGGATGTACAGGTGTCAGTGTAAGAGAAGTGAAGTGTGATGAAATATACAGTGTCAGTGTAAGAACAAGAATGAACTGCTCATGATAATGAGGCTAAGAGAATGGAGCTAGAAAGAGGGGGATATACAGAGACTTTTGTTCGATAACTGTTAAGTTATGCCTACGTATCCTCTCGTGCAATGAGGAAATCAGAACACCGTAGTTCGACCCAAAGAGACTGAAAAGATGAATTGACTTGTGAACTGCTTACTTGCCTATGCTCAAGTGTATGACCTGTCTGGCCCAGGTGCAAACTGTCTTGCATTAGACGGAAGAAGCAAGTTCTCGTTTGTGAGTGAGGATGATGAGGAAAGAATCCCGGAGGAGACGATTATTGTTTGTTTTTGTGTTTTCAGTCTTTTATTGCTTTTGAAAGTTTGTCGTAAGTTAATGAGCTTAAGCCTAAACCAATGGATTTAGTAAACCCATCACATCTTCCCTCTGATTAGGGGTAATGAGAGTACCTTAAGTGTGAAGTCAGATTCTCACACTTAATCACCTTTGGTGTAGGATCAAGATCATTAACCTACTTGTGATTATTTAGATGTTTTTGGTGTTTTTGTTTAGTGTTGAGTAATGAGGTTAAGCCATAATCAAGGATTAAACAGACTCATTACACCATCCTAATAGAAGGATAATAGATGAGAATGTTTAAGCTGAGGAAGGCTCCTTAACTTAATCCATGATTAGGAATTAAACTCATGACAAAACAAGCCTTTGATTAAGTGGATTTTATTTAATGATATGATGATGAAGTGATTTTTAGGGTTTGTAAGACCACTTGAGGGGGACTTGTCCATTAACACTAGGGTTAGTCCTTCTTAACCAATTAAGGAAGAATTAGAACCCTAATGCAAGGCCCAAGTTACAAGTGTGATGTTTTGGTGATTATTAAGTGGATTGATTAAGGGATTTAAACACATTAAGGGTTTAACACTTAGGATTAAAGTTATACACTCCATCCTAAGAGAAGGATGCAGGCATAAGCTTAATCACAAAGCCTTAAAGCCTTTAGGGTTTAGTCCCTGATTATGAGATGAGAAGAGAAGACTCAAAGAGACACAAAGGTGAAAAATAAGAGGGGAGACTAAACAAAACCCTAATCATTGTCATGCTTGGTTGTTCCTAAGGTTTGTGAGGTTTACAAGAGATATCTTCAATGGAACCACCAGGAAGCAGATGAAAGGATCCAGAGAAGCAAAGCAACTTGCTTCATCCAAGAAGTCAAGTTACTTGAAGAAAGAAAGTGGGAAGAAGAAGAATGAGCAAGCTCAATCCAAACACATACAAAAATGCAGCATGGATGCAAGAGAGATGAAAAGAAAAGCATGAGAAGTGAAGGCAAATTCACTTCTCAAAATCACTTACCACCTGAAAGGTTAGGAAAGAGATGCAATGTAATGCAAAATGGGATGGAATGACATGATGTAAACCAAAACCAGAAGCATATGAGATGAGAATGATGCTATGGGATGCTGCAAACACATGTCAAGATTTGTGAAATAAGTTCAGTTTTTCAGGATGTCCCAACAGATGTTGGGACATCTCAAGCAGAGTACAAGCAAATGAACTTAATTCAGAATTGTAATACCTCAAAATTTGCCCTCATATTTATTCCCTCTACTGGCGTATCATTTCGCATTCATCTGCATTTCTCACTAGGTCATAAACTTGCATTCACGCATTTACGTTGAGCTCCTGAGGCATGGGATCAAAGCATTTATCTGTGATTTGATTTTTCTATTCAGAGATCTTCAAATCCATAGCTTTCCTTTATTCAGAGGATTTCTCAAAAGGATATTGGATCCAGGTGTCGTTGGAGGTTTTGGGCTCTATTCATTTGAAGATGCAGATTAAAGGATAGGGGTTGTCCCTCGTCATACGATCATCGTATGGATCCCTGAAGTGTTTCGTTGTGATCTTCAAGAGCGTCATTTTGGGTGCCCATTATTGCGTATCTAGGATTTATTTCCTTGTTTATGCGGCATTCAAAGGGTTTAATTATGGGGAATATTCATCGGCACGCTAATCATGGTTCTATCACCATTTAAGGTGCAAGTTATTGAGAAGGTTTTGGCATACTTGCTCACAATGAAGTTCATGGATTTTTCATATCTCAAGCATTTTTCGGGGTTAATATTCGTTCTAGAGGAATTAACTGCGAGTGTTTGATAAATATTGCTGAAATCTTTGACTTATTAATAAAGGGTTTCTAGATCACCCAAAGTCTCGCTATATATTTGAAGGAAATTATGATTCATATTCAAACCACCAGATTGAATTGGTTGAAACCTATTCTCAAGTTGTAACTTCTACAAATAATGCATCTAGAAAAAATCATGTTGCTTTTGAAGCATGCAGGGCTGCCATGTGCTATTGTTTTCACCAACAAAAACTGAGTTTCTAATGTTTTTTTTTACCAAGAAGAAGTTCACTTTAATGTTTCAGAATATATTTAGCAGGAAAAGTGAAAACCAATATAACACAAAAAATAAATCAAGTCATAAGCTCGCATTAAGGAGTCGGGAAAAGTTGGTTACAATATCACCAATTAACAACCAGAAAGTAGTTCAATTACAAACAAAAAATACTACAACAGGTTTCTTTGGAGTTAGCTGACAGAAAATTGTATAAAAAGGGAATATGGTGACTACAAGAGCAGCTTGCATTATGGATCTCACTTTCAGAAAGATTGATAGAAAACAAGAAGAAACTTCAGAAAGAAAACAGTGAACCTAATTGATTTCCTATTCCAAATGACTCTTAGTCACTAATCAACCAATGGTTCCAACTGTCCTAACAAACCACAACAGGAAGATCTTTCGGAATCCATCTTCATGGCTGCATAGATTCAATCTTCTCCAGTTTTCGTCTCTCTCATGATGGATACTCTTAGAGCATATTCGGGAGAACCATCATCACTTCTTGAATCTCAACCTTCCATCAACTTCCTTTATTCAGATTCAGCTCTTGATCCTGCATAACATCAAAAGAAATTAGAGTCGGAACTAGATTTCTTCCATCGGTTTTCTAAGGAAAAAGGGCTTCACAGCTCAACTTCATAACGCAAAGCAACTTTTGCTCTTGCGGGATGGCTATCAATTCACAAGATAAGAAGCCGTGATACTCTTTGAGGATCAAAAGACCAATTGATGAACTGCAAAGTTAAAGAGCCGCACGACATTCTTCAAACTCTTCATCATCACTTCCGTTGCATTAACACTTGTGGATCACCGTGAGCTTCATCATTCAACCTGCCAAATTCAGTTTGAGAATCACGATGGCAGAATTAGGAGTAGAAAAGTATAGCCATGTTTATTGGTCTTACTAAGAAAAAGAAGGAAAAAGAAAAATGAGCCCGGCTGAATTGTAATAGATCCTATCCAAAACCAGTTAACAGAAGATCAAAACAGAATCAGTAATAAGAAGGAGGGTGGAGGCTCATTGTGTTCCGGCCATCTCATAATCAAGGCCCGCAAGAAGGTTTATTCCACTGCCCGTTTTCTTCCGTGTGTTTGGCATTCTCATTAGGCCCAAGCCCATCTTCATCAACCAAAGAGAGTTTCCATAATCTGTACACAAATGCAATGCATTTCAGAAGCAAAAAAAAGAATCCTAACTGAATTCACCAAAACTCATAACTAACTTCAAAACCTCTTTCATAACAGAAAAAATAATAGAATCTACCTGAAGCTTCTAGATCAATCTCTGAACTCCAGCTCTATAAATCAGAATCGCTTCCTTCATTTCATTCTTCTTCCACAGTTCATTTTCAAACACTCATCACCCTGTTAATCTTAATCCTCTCCTTCACCATCTTACACAACTTTCAAACCCTTCATTTCATTTCTCTTAATCTTCTTCAACTTTGATTCTTCCTCATCAAGATCTTAAATCTTCAATTCTGATTATCTTATTCACCTTCAATCATCTCAAAAAACCAGAACTGAAAAGCTTCATCAATGCCACTCAGTATTGCTCGCCATATTCATCACCTTCAACCAAATACATTCATATCATCATCATCAAAGACCTGCCAAAAAGATTCGTCAAAAAATCATCACAAGAACGTGTATCACATCTTACAATCATTAAGAACTCACGAAAAGAGTTACGAGTTCGACAATTTCTCGTCACATGAAAAATCAATACCAACCTCATCGATCAGCACCAACTCTTCACGCTCTCAGCATCATCAGTCCAAAGAATCTACAGAAAAGTTATAGGAATGAAATTTAACAGAAGTTTTCACTTGGAAAGAAAAAATTGAGATCAGTGTCTGAAAAGCTCTAACCAATTTTCATCTTCATGAATCTCTAACAAACTCAGAATTTCCTCTTCTCCACAATCGCATAGGCTTCATCATCCTTCAATCAAGATCGACACTCACAAATCTTCATCAACCTGCAAATCACAAGATTCAACCGCATCAGTTTGACGATAACCGCAAGGAAATTTAGATCGGTTCTCAACGTCAATACTCCAACGACAACAATAAATCAATACAAGTAATTAGAGATCAGAAAAGACTCACATAAAGGATTTTCCGGAGTCATTTTCGCTTCGTAGTGAGAATCAAGCAGAAGGAGACTGAGATAACGAGTTGGAGATTCTAACGGCGACAAGAGGTCAGCGGTCGTTGTTACGCCGATAACAATTGCTGATCTTTGATGGTGAGGTCGTCGTTCTCTCACACCGAGGGTTTTGCAGAAGATGACGAGGTGACCACACCGGTTCGACAGAGAGAAAGGGGTTGGTGATGATTATCAGATGGTGGATCTTGAACGGAGAAGAGTGAAAGTTGAGAGCGACATGTTCATGGAGGTCACAAGCAATCGCGAAGAGGATTTTGTTGTGGCGGCGCCGACGAATGGTGAAGAAATGTGTGGCCGGAATCGTGAGGTTGAAGAGGATCTTGTTGAGGTTGGATTCGCGGGAGAGTGGAATTGCGGCTGAGGATTTAATGATGTGTCATCGGGAGAGACGAAGAAGAACACCGCCGACGGAGGTTTTGTTGAGGAAGACGAACGCTTGGTCTTTGAGGTCAAGGGTTTCATTTTGATGAATTAGGGTTTCAGAACACAATTGGGACTCATCTTGTGTGGATTGGGCTTTTCAGCCATGAAGCCTCTAATTGCACTCTCCGTTTTCCTCATCACACCCACTCCTGTGGGCTTCTTTTGAGACTGGGCTTTCCCCATGAAAAAACTCTTCGCACCCCTGACTTATGCGTACACCTCCGTGGGCCTCTCTCTCTCTTGAATTGATTTTGGGCCAGGCTTGGCAAAATGCTATTCAGACCCAACGAATCACTAGTACACCCCTGCACCATTGGTTGAAGACAAATGGGCTTTGGGCCAGTCTTTTGGTTATTTGCAACCCAGATTTCTGTTATGCACTTGGTGTTCTTTATTGTTTTTGTATAGAAATTTTGTTAATCAATTTTTCTTGTAAAATATGGATTAAATTTCTTATTAATTCATTTTTATGGATTAATTTCTTAATTCATCTCTTGGAATTTTCTAGTTATAACTTTGTTTGCATTTTATTTTAATTAAGGTCTAGTACTAATTTTGGAATTAAGTGTTTATGATGTTTCTTGGTCGATATGGGATTGGTTTCGATTACGGAAAAGCTTCACAAAACGAATATGGATGATAAGCATTTATTTTGCTTATGAGAGACCACAAGACCGTGGATGAAGTTTTGGATTTCTTTATGTGAAGAATCGGCATGTCATTCAAGTAAGTGCTCTCGATTCGTCACTTTAATGCACCATTTTCCTCTTAATTTCTTGTTGGTATAGGTTAGAAATAAATCCATAGAAAATAGGAAAAAGCATTAGAAAATTCCCCAAAATTTAAAATAGATTAATAATTGAATTTAGGAATTTGTGACATTTTTATTTTCTGGGATTTATTTATTTTTGAATTAATTCTGAATTATTCTTGTATTTAGCTTTATTGAATTTCTTTTAATTGTGCTGAATTTTTGTTTATTTTATTTAAGTAACTTCCAATCACTTTTTTGAGCCATTCTTTTTTCTATAATTAAAAGACCCATGATAGTTCTTAGGATATTTTTAGTGGATTTTTTAGGAATTTTTATCTTAGGTTTTGGTAATAAAATCCTTAGGAAATAATAATTAAGTCTTAGCTGGAAATAATTAAATAATGTTTAGGCATAGGAAAAATAAGTATTTTTAGAATCCCTCTTAGTATACTATTTTAGATAGTGTTAGGATCCCATAGTTTAATTTTCATAATTTTTCTAGAAGATTTAGTATTTTTTTTTAGAATATTAGTTTTAAGCTTAGTTAGGCATAATTTCCATTAGTTTAGGCCACTAGTAAAAAATATAATGTCCAAATAAAAATAAAATAGTTTAGTTTAAGTTTAGCCCTAGAATTAAATATTAGACTTAGGATAGTTAAAACTTGATTTTTAGATTGAATATTAGGCTAGATTAGTTTAGTACTTAGGCTTGAAGTTTCATTCCCATATAGAAATAGAATAAATAAATAAGACTATTTATTATTCATGCCTTTAAGGCATTTTTAGAATATTATTTCTCATAGTTGATTTCATTGTTTTGCCTTATTTTTATTGTTATAACTTGTATAGGATTCCCATTTATTCTTAGAATCAACTTAACTTCATTAAGAAGTAAGTTGAATTCTAATAGTTTTATTTCCATTAGGAGTAGAAAACCTCATTAACCATAGGACCTCTCTTATAAATAAATCAATAAAATTAGGATTGAGTCTTAGTCCCTTAGATTTTTCCTTTTATCAACTTGAGTCATTCTCTTTCTCATCTCAAAAGAAAAGCAATAAAATACTTAATAAAAACCGAACAATCTTGTACGACACGAGACTTTGTTGCGGAGTGTTTATACACGTCCTGTTTCGGGGCGAGGTGTAAATACTTCCCGCGATGGATAGGTCTTAGTACAAGACAGTTCACAAACAAAAATTCAAAACACTTCTTTTAAAAGACAAAAACAAACAATAAGCGACTATCCTGCGGGAACTTCTCTTTCTCATCTCATTCACTCACAACGCGAACTCGCGACGGCTTGTCTTTCATGCAAGACGGTAAACGCACTCGTACCAGACGAGCCTGCAACACCTGAGCATAGACATACGCAGTTCCAGCTGTAAAAAACACAAACAAATAGTTCCCGCCTAGGTTAGGCGAACTACGTCGACTCTGATCCTCATTATCCCGATGAGGTACGTAGGCAGCGGGGTAGGGCCCGTTCGAGCACATTCTTTATTTTCCCTACATTTCCCCTTTTATTCTCATTCTCTTATTCAGTTCTTATTCATTTCTCATTCTCATTTCAGTCAGCGGTTTTATTCAGCAACAGTTATTCTTCTCACCCTTTGAAACAAAGTAAGCAAGCGTGGATCCCGTCGGGTACGACGGACGATCTGGGGTGCTAATACCTTCCCAGGTCGTAACCGACTCCCGAATTCAGATCTTTGGTTCGCAGGACCTTGTCCTTTCCTTCTTCCTTAGGTTCGTGCAACATTACCTTTCCCACTCCTTTGGGATAAAAATGTCTGGCTGGCGACTCTAACCTTTCCGCGCCACTTTCGCGTTTGTACTAGGATGAAAATCCCGGGAGCGACAAGAATGTCACACCAGATGTTGGGACATTGTTTCAGTTAATGAAATAAACTCAGTTTTTTCAGGATGTCCCAACAGATGTTGTGACATTATCAAACAGAGCATGAGCAAATGAACTTAATTCAGAATGTCACACCAGATGTTGGGACATTGTTTCAGTTAATGAAATAAACTCAGTTTTTTCAGGATGTCCCAACAGATGTTGTGACATTATCAAACAGAGCATGAGCAAATGAACTTAATTCAGAATGTCACACCAGATGTTGGGACATTGTTTCAGTTAATGAAATAAACTCAGTTTTTTCAGGATGTCCCAACAGATGTTGTGACATTATCAAACAGAGCATGAGCAAATGAACTTAATTCAGAATGTCACACCAGATGTTGGGACATTGTTTCAGTTAATGAAATAAACTCAGTTTTTTCAGGATGTCCCAACAGATGTTGTGACATTATCAAACAGAGCATAAGCAAATGAACTTAATTCAGAATGTCACACCAGATGTTAGGACATTGCATCAGTTAATGAAATAAACTCAGTTTTTTCAGGATGTCCCAACAGATGTTGTGACATCATCAGTTAATGAAATAAAACTCAGTTTTTCAGGATGTCCCAACAGATGTTGGGACATCCCAGACCTGCTACCAGAATTAATGACTAACAAAACTGAATAAATTAAGGAAAGTTACCTGGAATTAATTATGGAAGAATGAAACAGAATAAGGCGCGTCTGTACTGAGCTGGAGACCTTCGAAAGTGAGCTTTCAGAGCTTCCCTCTTGTGCAAATGATCTCCCTTTAACCCCTTGAGGCCAACGGAAACCTTGAATGAGGCTGAAAGTGGCTAGTTTTTTTGTGGTTCAGTTCTGGTGTAACAGGAAATGCAGTTCTTGTGTGTTGTGTTTCAGATCATTGTAAGGGGTGGGATCTGTTCTATGGATGATTTGTGGTTTGTGTGTGAAGGAAATTTTTTTTTTTAATGTTTGAAGGCTGTGGAGAGAGTTTTGAAGAGGAGAAGGTTCAGACCAGTTTTTTTGTGTATGCTACAAAGTGTGTATTCAGCTTGTGTATGGCTTGCTTTATGTTCCATAATGTTTGAGTAGGCTATGGAGCAGGTTTGTAGAGGTGGCTGATCACTATTCCAAAAGCATGGGAGAAATTGCAAAAAGTCATGGTTTGGTGTACTTGAAGCATGGGCTGTGTCAGAGATGGTTTCCTAACCTGTACTGCATCAGCTGAGTTCAAGGAAGGCCCTTGGATGGTTCATGAAAGGCTACTGCATTTGGATCATGAGCTAGAGGAGTTTTTGCAACTTGCCCACTTGTGACATTTCATGATTTTGGCTATGTGAATGTGAGAAGTCTTGCTGAATTGTTGGTGAGGCATGCTTCATTAGGTCATGGCCAAATTCTGAAACCAGCTAGGGGTCAAACAAAACCTTTGAGAATCAGTTTGCAAGAAATCCCTCTTTGCACTTTCATGAAAAATGATTTATGGTCACTTGAAAATCAAAGCATAGAAATGGGAAATTCCTTAGGCCAAACTGAATTTCAGGTCATGCATTGTGTTTGTATGATTCTATGATCAAATAAAGATCATACACATTCAAAATGATGGGGAAAGCTGAAATTCTGGGATCAGGTTCGAGATGTCCTAACATCTGTTGGGACATCCTGAAAAAAACTGAACTTATTACATTAACTTACACAATGTCACAACATCTGGTGGGACATCCTGAAGCTTGAACTTCAACACTTCTTGTTTGTCCAAAAATCCTACCAATTCTAAAACATCTACAAAAACCCTTTGGTTGGATGATTGGGGTCCTCAGATGCCCTGATTTTGTACTGACTTGTCCAGAAAGTCAACTCTTGATCAGATGACTTCCCCATGGAATTTCTTCATGAAAATTGATATGCATACTCCCTATACCATATAGAGACCAATGGAAATAAGAATGACCAAAAAATTTGGAGTTATGGCCTCTGAAACCAAAACCCTAATTCTAGGTCATCTGTGCAGTCAAACCTGGCTCTGCATCCACTCAAACCCTAGTTCTTGTGATTCCTTTGCATTTTTGACTTTGAGAGGATGCAATATGATATAAGAACACACATGGACCCCTTTGAAGTGATTGGTAGCCTTTGGAGTGGCTCAAAGTGCCCTGAGGTTGCTCAGATCACAAACCCTAGGTGCAGATGACTTAGAAACTATGCAGTGACTCAAAATTGAGATATGAGGTGATATGATTGTGTTTATGCATATGAAATGATCACAAGCCATGGTGTGAATGGGTGAGGGCAAATTTGGGGTGTTTACAGTAATCTAGAGTATAGTTGCTTACCTACATTAGTTTGAGTCAGTGTTGTCGCTCGGATACGTAGCACTCAGGAGATAACGTATGTTTTCTTTTAATGTTGGATTTTACCATGTTGTTGAATTTTAAGTTGTTTTCATTAAAGACTTGTTATTTTAAGTTGTTCTGATGTTGAACGCGAGTTATGTTATTTTAAGTTGAAGTTTATGAATCTGTTGCATAGTAATGGAAGATGTTTTATTTTTAAGACTAATAAGGTGTTTACATGTTGCTGTTTAAGTCGAAGTGTAGCATTTCATTGTTCGTTGGAAACTTTATAACTCTGAATTTGTTATTAGTTGTTGGGTAGAAATGAGGTGTTACATTAGTGGTAAGAGAGTAGGCCAGTCCGTCCGACCAAGTTGTTGTGTCGTAGTTGTTTAACAATCGATTATTGTTATCTAGTTCTAACAGTTGTTTGTGTTGTAGTGTTAAGTTGAAATTGCTGGAAGGAAAGATGCTGCAATGGATGTTTCTCTGCAAGCAATGGCTCAGGCCGTGCAAAATTTACTGAACGCTGATGAGAATGTTGGATCTCGTAGTTTGGCGACTTTTCAGAGGGAGGATCCGCCTACCTTCAAGGGTAAGTATGATCCAGATGTAGCGTTGGAATGGTTAA
The DNA here is from genome assembly GCA_963966055.1 of Lathyrus aphaca. Taxonomy (NCBI): domain Eukaryota; kingdom Viridiplantae; phylum Streptophyta; class Magnoliopsida; order Fabales; family Fabaceae; genus Lathyrus; species Lathyrus aphaca. The sequence continues at coordinate 202,586,113 of OZ014524.1, forward strand.
AAAGATTGAGAGAATCTTCTATGTGATGGACTACACTCCAGCGCATAAGGTTCGGTATGGGACTCATATACTAGCAGTCAAAGTTGATTACTGGTGGCTAGAGACTCGTCAAAGGTTAGAAGCTGCAGGTGAATAGATCACTTGGGTTATGTTCCGTAGGGAATTTCTGAAGTATTATCCAGAGGATGTTCGTGGTAAGAAGGAAATTGAGTTTCTTAAGTTGAAGTAAGAAAACCTATCAGTTACTGATTATGCTGCAAAGTTTGTTGAGTTGGTTATGTTTTACCCACAATATAATGAGGCGAATGCTGAATTTTCAAAGTGCATCAAGTTTGAGAATGAGTTGCGTCTAGAGATCAAGAAGGCAGTTGGATATCAAAATATTTGTGTCTTCTCTGATGGTTGATAGTTGCAGAATTTATGAAGAGGGCAATAATGCTCATTACAATATTATTAATGAGAGGAAAATCAAGCACCAACAGAGTTGTGGCAAGCCATATGGTGCTTCAGTTGGTAAAGGAAAACAGAAAGTGGTTGATGGTAAGAGGACTAATGGAGGAGATGCTCCTGTTGGTGTGGTTTGTTTCAAATGTGGAAAAACTGGTCATAAGAGTAATATGTGTACTGCTATGGTGAAGAATGACACATTGGTGGTTAGTGTCAGAAACCAAAAAAGGCGCACACTGGAAAAATGTTCGCGTTTGCTGGGACTCAGACAAGCTCAACAGATGTACATGTTTCATTAATAGTACTCCTTTTAATTATTATTATTGATATTGGTGCTACTCAATGCTTTATTGATGTTGATTGTGTTAAAAGATTGGGTCTTATGTTATATGCTATGAATGGAGAATTAATTGTCGAGATTCCGGCTAAGGGATCAGTGACTATTTCTCTTGTGTATTTAAAGTGTCATTTATCTATCTTCGATAGAGACTTTTCTGTTGATTTGGCGTGTTTGTCGTTAATCGGAATGCATGTGACTTTAGGAATGAACTGGTTAGAATATAACTATGTTCATATCAAATGTTATAGCAAGTCTGTGAGTTTTTCTACTCCTGAAGAGGATGAAGTTTGTTTGTTGTCTTTTAGGAAGCTACAACAGTTGATGAAAGAAGAAGTTCAAATGTTTTCGTTGATGGCGATGTTATCTATTGAGAGCAAAGCTAAGTTTGAGGAGTTGCAAGTGGTGCGTAAATTACCCGAGGTTTTCCCTGATGAAATACCTGATGTGCCACCAGAAAGAGAAGTTGAGTTTGCGGTTGATCTTGTACCTAGTACCAGACTTGTTTCTATGGCACCGTACATAATGTACGCATCTGAATTGTCAGAATTAAAGAGGCAATTGGAGGAATTACTTGAAAAGAAGTTTCAGAGGCCAAGTGTATCGTTGTGGGGAGCTCCATTATTGCTGTTGTACCCCAAAATTTTCCCTCCCACATTCAAGTTCATATATTTCAAGAGGTCTCTTAATAGTCACAAGATTCTCAATTGGTCAAAAGGATTCACCAGACAAAATCTCCTTCTGAACAATGAATCTTAGAATTAGGGTTTTAAGTTTCCCCAAGCTAAGTGGACTTACAAGGCCTCAAATGAACTTCATGACATCCCATACATCTTAAATAATCCTCATGTCAAGTTTGAAAGCTTTCCCAACAAGTTTGGTCAGTCAGATGTTCAGATACCTGAAAATCAGTTAACTTGGTCGAAAAGTCAACTGAGGTCAACTATGGTCAACTCAAAGTAAAATTTCAATATTTTTGGTCAACATCAAGATTATGAGGTGAAATTCATCATTTGATCAAGGTTTGATCATGATTCATCAAGGAACTCTCAGATCATCAAGAATCAAGAAGTTTCTAAATTAGGGTTTTTAGAGGAAAAGTCAACTGAACTTTGACCAGACATAACTTTCACATACTTCTTCAAAAATATCCCATCTAAATCTCATTTTGAAGGAAATTCAATTCTCTACAACTTTGTGTCTCACAAGCCAAGCCTAAAAATGCTTCATTTGGAAGGTATAAGCTAAAACATTATAGGTCCTTTTGAAAGTCAACAAAAAGTCAACTTATTCCCAAGTTCATAATTTAAAAATGGTAGATGATATGGACATGGGACCAAAAGGGTTGGTTAGAGGACACTCTAATATTTCTAAAAAGTCCTAGAACACCTTCATAGCATCAAAATTTAGGAAGTTATGCATTGTCAAAGTTGGATGTGTTTTTAGGGGTGTATGAAGCAAAAAAGGCCATAACTTCAATTGTTTTCCAAATGGGCCCATAAAGTTGCAACCCAAACTTGAAGATAAAGTCATGCATGACCCAATGACCATTCATTCTGATTTTTTTAATTTATTATATATTATTTTGGATTTTAATTGTTAAAATTCAATTTTAATAGAAATAAAATATGAAAATCAAATATTTGATCTCATAACTTATTCTGGGATCAAATATATGATATTTAAAGTTATTGAGATCATCCAAATTCGTTCAAGACCAATATAACATGATTTAATTTGATTTTTTAGACAATTATGATGATTGGTTTCTTCACCTTCAAGCAACCCATAAAACTCCAACCAAGGCCTAACTTCTTACCCTAATTTACATTATTATATATACATAACAAGACCATAAGCAAAGGATACGAATTTGGAGGCCATAAGAACCTTAGAAAAATCTTAAGAGTTGACAAAAATTAGGGAAAGAAAAAAATAATTTTGCAAAAAGGTTTAAGTAGCTCCACAAGTCAATTCACATTCCTCAAGATCCTAGGTACCTATCCCACAAAGACTTGATGCTTGAAACCTCACGAAGTGCATCCCATGAACATGCCACCTCTCATTCCTCTTTTTAATTTCTAATTTTTGATTTCCTTGCACTTTATTGCATTTTTTGTCCATAACGATCTTCATAATCATGTTTAGGTTCGTTTTGATCATTTGTTTGCAAGATATGATGCAGGTTTCAAGAAGTGCCATGGTTAGGGCATAAACTCTTCAAGAGTCGAAACTCTTCATACAAGCACCTTCAGGTCAAACCAACTATGCCATTGAATTCCTAGACCCAAAATTAGTAGGAATAAGTGGTCTTGAGTTATTATAATATGCATTTTGCGACTTTTTAATTTCCAGGTAAATTAGCTACGAAAAATCGTAGCTAATTCGTAGCCAATTCGCAGCCAGATCGTAGCAAAAAATATCCAGGATTGACGAAGAAGATGATGCGTGGCCACTTGCGATTGGTTGTTTCGCTCAGGTTATTTGCGTTTAAAATATAATCAAATGTTGTTGTTAGTTCTTACCACAAATGCAGCTGGCCCAGTGGAAAGTTGGTGTGTGCATGAGGTACAAGGGGATATGTTCGATTCTGGCCTTCCCCCATTTATTATTGGTGAATTTATTCATTCCTTTTTTTTATAATTTAATTAATAATTATTTTTGTTTTAACCAAATAATTAATCCTAAATCAACAATTAATTTAGTTATTCCTATTTTTCTTAAAACAAAACAAACTTTAAATAATCTTTTTTTTCCTCATATATTTTTTCATAAAAATTATAAAAATTATTATTTCTTTTACACATAATTACTTTTGTTATATTTATAATACTTAATGTTTTATATTAAAATTGTGAAATTAATTAGTTAATGAGGTTTTTTTCCTTTTCTTTTTATAATGATTCTCATAAATGATTTAATTTATTAATTTCTTTATTAAATTTGTAAATTAATTTCGTAAAGTAATTAGGTTAAAATTAATTCTAATAAACTCTAAAAAAAATTAAACCTAATTTTTTTATGCTAACCCTAATTTTCTAATGAATCCTGATTTTCTAAAACGATTAATTATTTCTCCTAAGTTTGATTTTATTTACTTTCTTATAGAATTTATAATTTATATTGTCGCTTTTATTTTAAATTATGTAATTGTTCCCCTATGTAATAATTTAGGTTTAAATTCCGCATTTTAATTTTTGCAATCCCCTTAAAATGACTAATGTACCCTTCTCCCTAATGTAATAGCGTAGGATCTTTATTTCCGCCTTTTTAATTTCTGCAAATATAATTGTGTGGTTAGTAATTTAGGGAGTGCGAATATTATATGATTAATTAAATGGAATTAGCCCACTGAATTCAAACATAAATAACTGAAATTGATACTCACACACGTAAGTCGATCGTTCTACGATCGCCATATGCACCTCCTAGGGTTACCCCTCACAGTTGCCTTAAAACAAATAAATCATCATAGTCCCTTCCGGATTAAAAGATCATAGTCCCCCTGAGGTTGCCTACGATATAATGATCTTGTCCCTTCAGTAAAAATGATGATAGTCCCTATGAATTGCTAAAGACACCCCTATAAGTTGCCTTCATTAACCATACGATGACCCTACGTCTGTTCCTTAACAAAATCCAAGGTAATGAATACCTACTCCTTAATAGTAGGGACAATCTTACCCTTGAAAGGAAATAAAAGAATACGAAAGACCAGTTTAGGGTAGGTAGCTCTCAAATACTTGCTCACTTTTTCAAAATACTCTTTACACCCCACTTTTCAAACAATTTTCAAACTTAAAAGCTTTGTATACATCCATACGAGGATCATTACAAAGACTTATGAAAATTTCTAAACACACAATATACATTTTTCAAACAAATAAGTGAGCTAAGTAACTAAGAACCCATGGATAACCATGGATATAAATGGTGCTTACACCTTCCCTTTATATAACCTACCCCCCGAACTTAAAATTTTAAAAAAGGTCTTTCTTGTTCATTTATACCCTTTCCATATGGATAAAATAAAAGTCGGTGGCGAATCTTGCTATCCGCAACATAAATAAAAAGTCATTTTTCCCACCGTGTTACAAAACTGGCGACTCTGCTAGGGAGTACTTAAAAAGGGGTTACCTTAGGAATTAGGATCACTTACTTGTTTGCTTTTCTTGCTTTATATTTAAGGGATTGTTGTTGGGTTACTGTGTGAAAGATCCTAACCCATATCTAGTGTACATTAGGTAAATGACAATAGACCAAGGAAACTGTACGACGTATACCGATATGGTTGATCTGGTGGCCGTAGTTAGTGTGACTTCTTGGTTGGTGCTTATGTTCCTTAAGTAAGTTAAGGATAATATGGGGCTGCCATACGTTGTCATTAACATTAACTATCCTTTAGAACCTTAATTGACCCATCTTGGCCTTTAGAAAGTAGTGAGATAACCGGCTTTGGAGAAGTCTAAAGTTGTTTGATACTCGATGCTACGCTCATTGAGATCCTAATCTTGAGGGGTTTTGGCTGGCAAGTAAGTTGCCTACTGAACAATAACCCTTGAGAATGATCAGTGATTTTGAGATCCCTTAGAACCTGGTTACTTTTGTCGGACAGGATGAACCAACTAAACTTCAAGGGGAGGGTACTTTCCTTTAAACCTCATGCAAGCCTCTAAACCTAGGGATATTGTGTGACTTGCTTGTGTGTGCCACATGTTTGTGATTGAACACAATATCATAACATCATAAGCATAGCATTTTCACTAACCATTTCAAGGACCAAAGGATTTATCTTTGTTCTTTGTTGCAGGTTATGGCTTCTACTCGTAGGAACACTATCCGAATTAACTTTGTAGGGATACCTTCCAAGCTTAAGGATTTGGTCTCAAAACTTCCTGAAAGCTCCCGGTTCATCAAGAAGCATGATTATCTACTTGATTTGGTTACCTCAGGGTTTGATGAAGATATGATGAGTGTCCTATTCCAGTTCTTTGATCTTAAACATCATTGTTTCACATTCCCCGATTATCAGCTGGTGCCCACAATGGAAGAATTCTCAAAGTTACTTAGGGTACCCATCCTTGATCAGAAACCCTTCACAAGCTTAGAGAAGGAGCCCAAACCTAAAGTCATTGCTGCAGCCCAACATTTGAAGAAATCAAACATTATCCTAGGAACAAGAAGTGGAGTTAAGGGTATCCTTGCCAGTGTATTAGTAGAGAAAACTCAGGTGTTCTTGAATGCTATGAGTTACGATGCTTTTGAGGAGATCATAGCCTTGCTGATTTATGGTTTGTTACTATTCCCTAATCCAGACCAGTTCATAGATGTACACGAAATCAACATATTTCTGACTCACAATCCAGTGCCTACATTACTTGGAGATATCTTACACTCTCTTCACACTCGTACCACTAAAGCGAGAAAAACTCTGATGTGTTGCATACCTTTACTATCTAGGTGGTTTATTTCTCACCTTCCTTGATCCGTGATGAAAAATAAACAAGGTTTGAGGTGGTCTAAGAGGATGATGTCACTCTCTCATTCAGATATTCATTGGTGTTCCCGATCTATGGAAAATGTCACTGTCATTGACCGTCGTGGGGAGTTCCCTAATGTGCCACTCCTTGGCATAAGAGGGGGCATTACTTACAACCCTTCTTTAGCTCTACATCAGTTTGGTTATGCTTAGAGTAATGGTCCTCATGACATGCTTATTCAGGGTATTGTGTTTGATTACGACAACAATCTTCAAGTTTACAGTCAAAGGTTTATACGAGCTTGGAATAAAGTGAACAAGGTTGATAGTAAGACTCTGGAACCAAAGTACTACATTCCTATGGAACCTTACCTCAGATGGGTGCGGTCTCGTGCTCAGACTCTTATGATGCCATATCTTGTTGTTCTACCGGTTATTATGGAGCCTGTTGCTGAAGGAGATATTTCCTATACTATCATACATCCAGATATGCCCACTGATTTGGAAGAGCTGCTGAAGTCCTGGATCCAACTAAAGGAGCAAAAATATACCTTTGAAGCCTAATTCAAGATTAGCCAAGAAAGAATGTTGGAGCTGACAAAGCAACTTCACGAAGAGCAGAATCTCAACACCAAGAGGAAGCGTTCGTGGAGACTTAATTCTCAAATGTTTTATTTTCTTTATAAATTTTGTTTATTTTAATTTCTAAGCCCAAGGGGCGATATTATTTCAATCCTAGTAATAAGAGTTTTGTTTTTTGTTTTAACAAATTTAAATCCTGTGATCCTTGAAAACATTGCATATGCATCTACATACCATATCATTGCATTACAGGTTTTCACAATAGGTTTCTCATCTTCTCGCTGTTTATTTCAACAAAAATGGCTCTCGAACAATCTGTCAAAGATCTTCAGGCTCAGAATGCCCAATTCCAAGAGATGATTCTGAACTTGTCTGAGGGACATGAAGAGCTAAAAGCACTCTTGACCAAGAAGAAGAAGAAGAAGAAGAAGAAGAAGACCAAGAAACCAGTTAGCTTCATCAGTTTGGGGAGAAGATTTAAAGCTCCAATCAAGATAGATGATGAGGTTGAAAACCCTGGAGATAAAAGTTCTACAGAAGAGGAAGGAAGTCAACATGGTAACGCTGTGAATTTTGATTATGAGGAGAATTATTATCATGATTCAACTGGTGATGAGAAGTATAAGTTCCTGGAAGATCGTGTGAATGCTATGGAATTACAGAAGACTACTGGGTTGGATTTTGAAGATCTGAGTTTGATTTCTGGAGCTATCATTCCTGTTGGTTTCAAGGTTCCTACTTTTGTGGTGTATGATGGTGTGTCATATCCTAAGTTGCATCTGAGTTCTTATGTCTGGAGAATCTAGCCACATACTGCTGACAGGAAGTTATGGATTTATTTCTTTCAAGAGAGTTTATCAGGAGCTCAATTGGAATGGTACTATCAACTAGAGAGTATCAATATTCGTACTTGGAATGATCTTGTTGAGGCATTCTATAGGCAATATTAATATAACTCTGATTTGGCACCAACTCACATGCAACTCCAAAGCATGTCTATGGGTTCTAAAGAAAGCTTCAAGGAGTATGCCTAGAAGTGGAGAGACCTTGCAAGAAGAGTTCAACCTCCTTTGACTGATAGGGAATTGGTTGATATGTTTATGAGTACATTGACTGGTCCTTTCTACAGGCATCTCATTGGAAGTTCATCATCTGGTTTCACTGAGTTGATAATGACTGGAGAACATGTGGAGAGTGGAATATGAAGTGGTAAGATACAGGTGGTTGCCTCTTCAAGTACTACCAAGAAGCCTTCTAATAGGAAGAAAGAATCTAATGTTGTGTATGGCCAACAGGGTCGTAACAAGAATAATCAATCTGTAGGAGCAGTCCTCATCTCTAATCATGCACCTACACCACAAGATCAGCAACAGAACAGTCAGCCTAAGCCTAGGAGGAAATTTACAAAGATCAATATGTTGATGGCTCAAGCTCTGCAACACACATTGAAGGGATAATTGATTACTTTGAGGGATCCTCCTCAGAACCTCAATACTACCTCTCATCGTTTCAATCCCAATGCAAGATGTGCATATCACTCCAATTGCCCAGGCCATGATACTAATAATTGTTGGGCGTTGAAGAATAAGATCCAGGATATGATATATGCTGGAGAAATTGAGTTTGACCCTCCTGAGACTCCTAATGTGATTACTGCTCCTATGCCCAAGCATGAGAAGACTGTTAATGTTGTTAATGATGTTTCTTATGTTTCTACGGTGACTGATTTGACTAATCCTCTATCCATACTTAAGAAGAAGCTACAGCAAGCCAGTTTATTTTCGGGTTGCAATGAAGACTATTTTTATTGGGCCTCTCAACCTAATGACTGTTGGAAATTGAAAGAAGGTATTCAGCGTTTAATGGACAATCGTACTATATTGTTTGAGAAGACCCCTTCTGTAGAAAGCTTATGTGAAGGCCTGTCCCAAGATCTGAAGTTGGAAGATGTGTTTGTGATAACTGGTACTCCTTTGAAGATCACCTCTAAGGGTCCTGTGAGGATCACTTCTAAAGGTCCTGTGAAAATTACTGCTAAGCCAAAGGTGGCTCCCCTGATTATTACTACTCCTGGTCCAATTCCATATTCTTCTGACAAGGTTATCCCTTGGAATTATGGTTCTGATGTTTATATCCATGGTATCAAACAAGAGCCTCTGATTGATACAGCTGTTGCAGATATTAATCCTGATATTAATCCTGATATTGACAATTTGTTGGGACTAGTAAGGTTACCAGGAGTGGAAGAATTTCTCTCCAGAAGACACTTCATATAATGTTGTTGCTCCAGTTCATATCTCCAACCCTGGGCCAAGTAGTGAAGCTCGGGGCAAAGAAGCATTGATTGAACATGTTCAAGTTGAAACTCCAGTTACTGAAGACCTCTCTAAGCAGATGGATGAAGTATTGAAGATCATCCGCAAGAGTTATTATAATATTGTTGAACAGTTGGGGCATACTCCCTCTAAGATCTCTATGTTGTCTTTATTGCTATGTTCTGAAGTTCATGCCAAGGCTTTATTGAAGTTCCTGAAGGCTTCTCATGTACCACATAAAATCTTTGTGGACCAGTTTGAGAATTGTGTTGCCAATCTGACTACTGATAATAGCTTGGGCTTTTCTGATGATGATCTAACTCCTGCCAAAAGAAACCACAATAGAGCTCTGCACGTCTCCATTAAGAATAAGGGTATTACTTTGTCCCATGTTTTGGTGGATAATGGTCCCTCTTTGAATGTGTTACCAAAAGATGTTCTGGACAAACTCAACTTTGAAGATATTGTGCTAAGGCCCAATAATATGGTGGTAAAAGCCTTTGATTGATCATGAAGAATGGTGCACGGAGAAGTTGATTTCCCAATTAAAGTGGGTTCTCAGATCTTTGATTCTACATTATATGTGATGGATATTCGTCCTTCATATTCCTGTCTGCTTGGACGTCCCTGGATACATGGGGCAGGTGTTGTGACTTCCACTTTGCATCAGAAGTTGAAATACCCACTGAAGAGCAAGATTGTCATAGTTTATGGTGAGGAAGAGTATATGGTCAGTCATGTAAATAATTTCAAGTATGTTGAGATGGAGGGTGAATTTATTGAGCCTCCTTGCCAAACATTTGAAGTAGTTCCTGCTGCCGAATCCATCACTGCTGCTAAACCAGTTCCTGCTGTTACTAGAGTACCTCCTGCAATGGTTTATCTGAAGGATGCAAATGTTGTAGTTGAAGAAGATGGTTGTACTATTTGGGGTCAGCTTCCTGACATTCCTTAAAAATTTGACAAGTTTGGTTTGGGTTTTACTGTAGAGTCTCAGAAGGTTGTTCGTCGTGCTCGTGCTATTCGTATCACCAACAAAGGAGTTCAGAGGAATCAAGTCAATGCTGTGGAGGATTCTGATGAGGGCTATAACATGGATAGCTGGATCTTTCCTACCATTGACAGTGGGCTCAATAATTGGAAGGCTGAAGACGTTATTTCTATCTCCTTTAGTTAGGAGTAAATACTATTACTGTGTTTCTTATTTTTCATTTCGAATAATTAAACTTTTAAGCCTTGTGTCTTACCTGAGGCACAATGGTATGCTTGTTAGGGATGTCATTTCATTTGCATATCTTCATTCAATAAAATCAATGGACGTTTTTGCTTTCGTAAATATTTCTCTCTTTATCTTTCTTTTATTTTTCCTTTATCAAAAGCTATGTGTTCTTACATACACCCACGTCACTAAAATGCAGATCCTCATCCACTCTGGATTCTGTTGGTAACAATTCTGCTATTGCCAATTATAACTTCGAGAATCTGATCTATCAAGCCGATGATGGAAAGGAGGAAGATTGTGAAGTGCTTGTAGAGCTTGCTAGGTTGATACAGCAATAAGAGAAAGTTATACAGCCACATGAGGAACCAATTGAATTTGTGAATCTAGGAACTGAGAAAGACAGGAAAAAGGTCAAGATATGAGCTAAATTAGAAGACAGTGTTAAGAACATATTGATTCAGATGTTAAATGACTATGTGGAGATATTTGCTTGGTCTTATGAGGATATTCCAGGACTTGATACTGATATTGTAGTTCACCGTCTGCCAATGAAGGAGGGTTGTCGTCCAATAAAGCAGAAAGTTCGTCGTATACGTCCTGAGATGTCAGAAAAGATTAAAGAAGAAGTGATGAAACAATTTGATGCAGGGTTCCTAGCTGTTACTTCTTATCCTCGGTGGGTTGCAAATGTGGTACCGTGCCTAAGAAAGATGGTAAAGTACGCATGTGTGTAGATTACAGAGATTTGAACAAAGCCATCCCCAAAGATATTTTCCACTTCCACATATTGATGTTTTGGTAGACAACACTGCTTAACATAAGGTATTCTCTTTTATGGATGGTTTATCTGGTTACAATCAGATTAAGATGGCACCTGAAAATATGGAGAAGACTACGTTTGTTACACAATAGGGCACCTTCTATTATAAGGTAATGTCATTTGGTTTGAAGAACGTTGGGGCAACATATCGGTGTGCTATGGTAGCTTTATTCCATGATATGATCCACCATGAGATAGAAGTATATGTTGATGATATGATAGCTAGATCTCAGACTGAAGAATAACATCTTGATTATCTGCACAAGTTGTTTGAGAGGCTGAAGAAGTACAAGTTGAGATTAAATCCAAACAAGTGTACCTTTGGAGTTAGATCTGGTAAACTTTTGGGTTTTGTTGTCAGTGGTAAAGGTATTGAAGTTGACCCTGCAAAAGTAAAAGCTATACAAGAAATGCCAGATCCCCGTACTGAGAAAGAAGTCAGAGGTTTCTTGGGACAACTGAATTATATTGCAAGATTTATTTTCCAATTGACCGCTACTTGTGAGCCAATATTCAAGTTGTTGAAGAAAGATCAAGTAATGGAATGGAACGACGAATGCCAGGTAGCCTTTGATGAGATCAAGAAGTATCTCCAGAAACCTCCAATATTGATGCCACCAGTTGAAGGAAGACCCTTGATTATGTACCTGACAGTATTAGACAACTCAATGGGGTGTGTGTTGGGGCAACATGACGAGTTTGATCGAAAAGAGCAAGCAATATACTACCTTAGCAAAAAATTTACCGACTGTGAAATAAGATACTCACTGCTCGAGAAAACTTGTTGTGCTTTGGCTTGGGCTGCTCGCCGATTAAGACAATATATATTGACTCATACCACTTTATTGATTTAAAAAATGGATCCTATTAAGTATATATTTGAGAAACCTGCTCTCTCCGGATGAATAGCGAGATGGCAAATGATTTTGACAGAATATGACATACAATATACTACTCAGAAAGCTATTAAGGGAAGTGTGGTAACTGATCATTTGGCTCATCAACCAGTGGATGACTATCAGTCTATGAATTTTGAGTTTCCAGACAAAGATATTATGCTTATTACTAAAGAACCTAGACAATATGAAGGACCTGGACAAGGATCCCGATGGACTATGGTTTTTGATGGAGCTTCTAATGCGCTTGGTAATGGTGTTGGTGTTGTGATGATCTCTCCAGAGGGTTGTTATACACCATTTACTACTAGACTTTGTTTTGATTTGTACCAACAATATGGCTGAATATGAAGCATGTATTATGGGTATCAAGGATGCCATTGAGATGGAGATCCAATTTTTGAATGTGTACGGAGATTCAACCTTGGTAGTTAGTCAGGTTAAAGGTGAATGGGACACGAAATATCCAAATTTCATTCCTTACAGAGAGCATGTGATGTCTTTAATTCCATACTTTGAAGAGATTACTTTTGAACATATCCCACGAGAAGAGAATCAGTTGGCAGATGCTTTAGCCACTATGTCATCTATGTTTGAAATTAGTTGGGATGATGAAGCACCCAAAATTACTATTGGTCGGTTAGATGAACCAATATAATGTTATGAGGTTGATACTGAAGGTGTGGAAGAAAAGCCTTGGTTCCATGAAGTAAAAAGATATCTCGAAGCTCAGGAATATCCTGAAGGGGCAACTATCAATGACAAGAAGTTTCTGAGGAGATTTTCTGCCAAGTTTTTCCTGAGCAATGGAATTTTGTACAAGCGCAATCACGATTCAACTTTGCTTCGCTGTATGGACAAGAAGGAAGCAATAGAGATTATGGAAGACATTCATGATGGGATATTTGGTACTCACTCTAGTGGGCATACGATGGCTAAGAAGATTTTGAGAGCAGGTTACTATTGGTGTACCATGGAAGCTGATTGCTATCAACACTCCAAGACTTGTCATAAGTGCCAGATATATGCTGACAAAGTACATATACCTCTAGTTCCATTGAATGTTTTGACTGCTCCCTGGCCTTTTGCCATGTGGGGCATTAATATGATTTGTGGGATTAAACCTACCGCTTCCAATGGACATCGTTTCATTCTCGTTGCTATTGATTACTTTACGAAGTGGGTAGAGGCAACCTCGTTTGCTTCTGTTACCAAGAATGTTGTGCCTCGGTTCATCAAGCATAATCTTATATGTAGGTATGGCATCCCCGAGAGTATTATCACAGACAATGGTACTAATCTGAACAATACTATGATTATTGACCTCTGCACGTAGTTCAAGATTAATCATCACAATTCTTCTCCATATCGACCAAAGATGAATGGTGCAGTGGAAGCCACCAACAAGAATATTAAGAAGATCTTGCAGAAGATGACAGTGATGTATAAAGATTTGCATGAGATGTTACCATTTTCTCTTCATGGTTATCGTACCACAATACGTACTTCAACTAGGGAAACCCCATTATCTATTGTTTATGGTATGGAAGCAGTTTTACGTATTAAAGTTCAGATCCCTTCCATGAGAATTATGAAGGATGCAGACTTAGATGGAGATGAATGGATTCAGACTCGACTTGACCAGATAAACTTGATTGATGAGAATAGGCTGGGATCTGTTTGTCATGGTCAGATGTATCAGAAACGTATGATCAAAGCCTTTAATAAGAAATTCAAGTAACAAGTATATTAGGCTGGAGACTTGATAATCAAGTGTATTATATTGCCACAGGGTGATCCTAGGGGCAAACGGACACCCACATATTAATGGCCATTTGTAGTCAAGAGGGTATTTTCAGGAGGTGCCATGATGCTTACTACTATGGATGCTGAACATTTCCCGCAACCTGTAAATGCAAACATAGTTAAAAAATACTACGCATAAAAAGAGACCCGCTAGGTTGTCTGGCCTAGGCAAAAATAAGGGCATCCTGACGAACCAAAAGGGTTCGGGCAAAAATTAGGGATATATATAAAAAAATTGTACACCCGACAAGTCGAAAACCCGAAAGGGAGGCTTGGACAAAAAATGGTATCCCGGTGTATTGAAAACCTGAAAGGGCAATCCAGGCAAAAGTTAGGGATCAAAGCGTATGACTATGTCTCGTTGGATCACCTATGTAACCTCAACTAGTTGTAATACTTGTATCAAGTTCAAATAGGTACAGATCAATCCAATCATTTATATTCCGATATCAAGGGATGAGATACTTGAAGATAATGGCAATAGCAGAGTTGGAACTCAATAGGATCATTTACACATAGCTATTTTTTCCCCTTGTTTTTTGTACTCTTTTAAAATTTCTTAGACGAATTCCTCTTACTAGGATTTCTGTCTCCGTGTTAAAACTCGCCTATTTATAGGCCACTTTCTAAATAAATAAAATCCTATTTTAGATTTTAGATTTACTTTTCCCCTTTTACTTAAGCGAAAACGTCTGTTGATTATGTTTGAATGTATATATGCTTTTGAATATGATTGATGTTTACCATAAATGCATAAAATGCAATAATAGTATTTACTAAGGACGATCGGAGGTAGGAATCCAACGAATCTTCATCCCCACAGAGTAATCTTTACGGATATTCTTACTTCCAACTCTACGAAGTCTTCAAGTAGTTTCCTTTCAAATATAATGTATCCTCCGAAGAATTGATACTTGACCAGATAAGTCTCCCGGAGGAATGTCCATCTCTTTTATCCTCAGTCAGGATATTCAGGAACTTAATCTTTCAATAAGAAGTATGACGAACGAAAATGAGAGGTTCTAAGTACGATATTCTAAAACAATATAGGAACGAAATCTTCTTATTCCTCAGCAACAAATCAGGATTTATTTTCCCCAGCCATCAGTTGTTATACGAAGCTACTCATGCGCTTTAACTACATAATTCATACATACATCATTTACATCATATCATACACATACAACATTCTCATAAGAATATCATCTTGCAAAGTGTTATATACATCATGACATTTGCATAGAACTAACCTTGTTTTTCAAGTTAATTCCTCAGCAGACGAACGTCATCACCAACTTATTCTTGGGCTGCTATATCCCCTCAAGGGTTACTTCAAACAATATCTTGGACTGCTCTATCCTCCAGGAATACATATAACAAAATCTTGGATAACTCTATCCTCTAGGAATACATATACCAATATCTTGGGCTGCTACGTCCCTCAAGATTACATCCATCAACTTCTTGGGTTGCTATATCCCTTAGGGCCACGAAAACCAATATCTTAGGCTGCTACATCTCCTGAGATTACATCTATATCCATCTTGAGCTGCTATATCCCCCCAAGGGCTATCTCAAACAATATCCCGAGCTGCTATAAACCCCCAGGATAATATCTTGGACTACTATATCCTCCACGATTACACATAACAACATCTTGGATTGCTCTATCCTCCAGGACCATACCAAACAATTTATTGGGCTGCTACATCCCCCAGGATTATATCAATCTACGTTTTGGACTGCTCTATCCTCTAAGAGGTATATCTGAAGAACATTTTTTCGAATGGCATCTTTAAACCCATTTAAGCAATACAATCAGCCAACAACATTAATTTGCGCACTGACGAGTGCAAATTTTTGGGCTTTAGTGTTCAATCCCCTTCAACCTTTAAGTCACGAATGGCATACATGCCAATCTAACTCCTTAGGTTTCATAAAATTGAACAGGGGCACCTGTTGTACCCCAAAATTTTTCCTCCCACATTCAAGATCATATATTTCAAGAGGTCTCTTAATAGTCACAAGATTCTCAATTTGTCAAAAGGATTCACCAGACAAAATCTCCTTCTGAACAATGAATCTTAGAATTAAGGTTTTAAGTTTACCCAAGCTAAGTAGACTTACAAGGCCTCAAATGAACTTCATGAAATCCCATACATCTTAAATAATCCTCATGTCAAGTTTCAAAGCTTTCCCAACAAGTTTGGTCAGTCAGATGTTCAGATACCTGAAAATCAGTTAACTTGGTCGAAAAATCAACTGAGGTCAACTATGGTCAACTCAAAGTCAAACTTCAATATTTTTGTTCAACATCAAGATTATGAGGTGAAATTCATCATTTGATCAAGGGTTGATCATGATTCATCAAGGAAATCTCAGATCATCAAGAATCAAGAAGTTTCTAAATTAGGGTTTTCATAGGAAAAGTCAACTGAACTTTGACCAGCCATAACTTTTACATACTTCATCAAAAATTTCCCATCTAAAGCTCATTTTTAAGGAAATTAAATTCTCTACAACTCTGTGTCTCACAAGACAATCCTAAAAATGCTTCATTTGGAAGGTATAAGCTAAAACATTATAGGTCCTTTTGAAAGTCAACAAAAAGTCAACTTCTTCCCAAGCTCATAATTTAAAAATGGTAGATGATATGGACATGGGACCAAAAGGTTTGGTTAGAGGACACTCTAAGCTTTCTAAAAAGTCCTAGAAAACCTTCATATCATCAAAATTGAGGAAGTTATGCATTGTCAAAGTTGGATGATTGTTTAGGGGTGTATGGAGCAAAAAAGGCCATAACTTCAATTTGTTTCCAAATGGGCCATAAAGTTGCAACCCAAACTTGAAGATGAAGTCATGCACGACCCAATGACCATTAATTATGATTTTTATAATTTATTTTATATTATTTTGGATTTTAATTGTTAAAATTCAATTTTAATATAAATAAAATA
This sequence comes from Lathyrus aphaca, assembly GCA_963966055.1. Lineage (NCBI taxonomy): Eukaryota > Viridiplantae > Streptophyta > Magnoliopsida > Fabales > Fabaceae > Lathyrus > Lathyrus aphaca. The sequence goes on from OZ014524.1 coordinate 202,602,974, forward strand.
TGAAAATCAAATATTTGGTCTCATAACTTATTTTGGGATCAAATATATGATATTTGAAGTTATTGAGATCATCCAAATTCATTCAAGACCAATATAGAATGATTTAATTTGATTTTTTTTGGACAATTATGATGATTGGTTTCTTCACCTTCAAGCAACCCATAAGACTCCAACCAAGGCCCAACTTCTTATCCTAATTTACACTATTATATATACATAACAAGACCATAAGCAAAGGACACGAATTTGGAGGCCATAAGAACCTTAGAAAAATCTTAAAAGTTGACAAAAATTAGGGCAAGAAAAAAATAATTTTGCAAGAAGGTTCAAGCAAGTCCACAAGTCAGTTCACATTCCTCAAGATCCTAGGAACCTATCCCACAGAGACTTGAAGGTTGAAACCTCACGAAGTGCATCCCATGAACATGTCGCCTCTCATTCCTCTTTTTACTTTCTAATCTTTAATTTCCTTGCACTTTATTGTATTTTTTGTTCATAATGATCTTCATAATCATGTTTAGGTTCATTTTGATCATTTGTTTGTAAGATATGATGCAGGTTTCAAGAAGTGCCATGGTTAGGGCATAAGCTCTTCAAGAGTCAAAACTCTTCATACAGGCACCTTCAGACCAAACCAACTATTCCATTGAATTCCTAGACCTAAAATTAGTAGGAATAAGTGGTATTGAGTTATTATAATATGCGTTTTGCAATTTTTTAATTTCCAAGTAAATTAGCTACGAAAAAACCGTAGCTAATTCGTAGCCAATTCACATCCATATCGTAGCAAAAAATATCCAGGATTGACGAAGAAGATTATGCGTGGCCGCTTGCGATTGGTTGTTTCGCTCAGGTTATTTGCGTTTAAAATATAATCAAATGTTGTTGTTAGTTCTTGCCACAATTGCAGTTGGCCCAGTGGAAAGTTGGTGAGTGTGTGAGGTAAAAGGGTATAGGTTGATTCTGGCCTTCCCCTATTTATTTTTGGTGAATTTCTTCATTCCTTTTTTTATAATTTAATTAATAATTATTTTTGTTTTAACCAAATAATTAATCCTAAATCAACAATTAATTTAGTTATTCCTATTTTTCTTAAAACAGAACAAACTTTAAATAATTTTTTTTCCTCATAATATTTTTTCATAAAAATTATAATTTCTTTTTCTCATAATTATTATAAATGTTTTATATTAAAATTGTGAAATTAATTAGTTAATTAGGTTTTTTTCCTTTTCTTTTCATAATGATTCTCATAAATGATTTAATTTATTAATTTCTTTATTAAATTTGTAAATTAATTTTGTAAAGTAATTAGGTTAAAATTAATTATAATAAACTCTAAAAAAATTTAAACCTAATTTTTTTATGCTAACCCTAATTTTCTAATGAATCCTGATTTTCTAAAACGATTAATTATTTCAACTAAGTTTGATTTTATTTACTTTCTTATAGAATGTATAATTTATATTGTCGCTTTTATTTTAAATTATGTAATTGTCCCCCCTATGTAATAATTTAGGTTTAAATTCCGCATTTTAATTTTTGCATTCCCCTTAAAAAGACTAATGTACCCCTTTCCCTAATGTAATAGCGTAGGATCTTTATTTTCGCCTTTTTAATTTCTGCAAATATAATTGTGTGGTTAGTAATTTAGGGAGTGCAAATATTATATGATTAATCAAATGTAATTAGCCCACTGAATTCAAATATAAATAACTGAAATTGATATTCACACACGTAAGTCGGTCATTCTACGATCGCCATCTGCACCACCTAGGGTTACCCCTCTCAGTTGCCTTAAAACAAATGGTCAAGTCCCTCGAAAGTGGGGGTGTCCTAAGCAATTGTCCCTTAACAAATAAATCATCATAGTCCCTTCCAGATTAAAAGATCATAGTCCCTCTGAGGTTGCCTACAATATAATGATCTTGTCCCTTCGGTAAAAATGCTGATAGTCCCTACGAATTGCTAAAGACACCCCTATAAGTTGCCTTCATTGACCATACGATGACCCTACGCCCGTCCCTTAACAAAATCCAAGGTAATGACTACCTACTCCTTAATAGTAGGGACAGTCTTACCCTTGAAAGGAAATAAAAGAATACGAAAGACCAGTCTAGGGTAGGTAGCTCTCAGATACTTGCTCACTTTTTCAAAATACTCTTTACACCCCAGTTTTCAAACAATTTTCAAACTTAAAAGCTTTGTATACATCCATACGAGGATCATTACAAAGACTTATGAAAATTTCTAAACACACAATACACATTTTCAAACAAATAAGTGAGCTAAGTAACTAAGAGCCCATGGATAACCATGGATATAAAGGGTGCTTACACCTTCCCTTTATATAACCTACCCCCCGAACTTATAATTTTAAAAAAGGTCTTTCATGTTATTTTATACCCTTTCCATATGGATAAAATAAAAGTCGGGGGCGACTCTTGCTATCCGCAACATAAATAAAAACTCAGTTCTCCCACCGTGTTACAGTTGCTAGTAAAGAAGAAAGATGGAAATATGAGGCTTTGTGTTGATTATAGACAATCGAATAAAGTGACAATTAAGAACAAGTATCCACTTCCGAGAATAGATGACTTGATGGATCAACTAGTAGGTGCTCGTGTGTTTAACAAGATCAATTTGAGGTCGGGCTATCATCAGATTAAAGTAAAGGAAGAAGATATTCATAAAACGGCTTTTAGAACACGTTATGGACATTATGAGTATTCTGTGATGTCTTTCAGTGTTACTAATGCGTCGGGAGTACATGAACCGTATATTTCATGCCTATTTGGATCAATTTGTGGTGGTGTTCATTGATGATATATTGATTTACTCTAAGTCAGAAGAAGGGCGTGCATAACACTTAAAACTAGTATTGCTGATCTTGAAAGAGAATAAGTTATATGCAAAGTTGTCTAAGTGTGAATTTTGGTTGAGAAAGGTTAGTTTTCTTGGGCATGTTATATCTGGAAGTGGATTTCTATAGATCCATGAAAAGTAGATGTTGTGTTGCAATGGGAAACTCCAAAGTTGGCTACCAAGATTAAAAGATTTTTGGGACTAGCTGGTTATTATAGAATATTTATTGAAGGTTTTTCTAAGTTGGCACTTTTGTTAACTAAATTGACTTGTAAAAGTAGGGCTTTTGTGTGGGACATGTTTTGTTCTGATGCTGAACGCGAGTTATGTTATTTAAAGTTGAAGTTTATGAATCTGCTGCATAGTAATGGAAGTTGTTTTCTTTTTAAAGACTAATCAGGTGTTTACATGTTGTTGTTTAAGTCAAAGTGTAGCATTCCATTGTTCGTTGGAAATTTTATAACTCTAAATTTGTTATTAATTGTCAGGTAGAAATGTGGTGTTACACTCTCTAACAAAACTATTTTGCTTGGATATAAAAGGAAAGGATCACATGCCAATGTGATGTCGTTGAGTTATTTATCAATAACCAAAAACATGTCTATGTTGTTGAACAACAGAATTTGTCAAAATGGTTCTTAAACAATGTTGTTAATGTTTTCATACAATCACATGAGGTTGATGATTACAAGATAACATTGGTAAAAACCATGATGTGCGATATTGAATATGCAGCCAAAGGCTGATATTGATTAGATAACAATCTGCTTTTACAGAAATCATTGATTCACAAAATGTGCTTAATTTCATATGTTGCAAAAGACTTGTAAATTCACAGATGAAACAAGAAGATGATCATGGAAGCTCAAATTACAAATCCACAAATGAATGTTGTATTCCGAAGTGATTATTGGATTGAATAAAACAAGGGTTGTTATCCATAATGTTCTAATGTGAATCAAGATGAAAAAGTTCTTTTAAGCATTGCATCCAAGATCAACTAAGCTTTCAGAAACTTATGAAGAAGAAGACTTCCAGCATTTCAAGAAATTTGGGTTGTTATCTGTGAGAAGCTACTTAAAGATGAAGAAGAAGACTCCACGCATTTATGCTACAATACAATGTAATATCTTAGTGTGTATTAGGATGATCTTCTTATGTACTTAATTGTGTTTACACATGCTTATGTAAGAAGAAAACAATTGTAAACGTTACCCTTATCCCTTAAGGACATTGTGAAGGTCAAAACTTAATGAGGCTCAGAACTTAGCAGCTTGGTGCTTTATCAGGACTTGGGGTCTTGGTGATTGCTCAGGAGTTAGTGTTCTAGTGGTCTTCAGGACTATGTGTCTTGGTGTGTGAAGTTGCATGTCTATGCGCAATCAATGTTAAGTGCCAAATTAGAGCTTTATTTCATATCATTTGATGGCACTTTACAATGCTTTTCTGTTTAATTCGGTTGTTTAAACCGTTGCTTTTAGTATAAATGCGTATTTTACCGTTTTCGCTTTTAATTTCCCGTATTATGATGTTTTCTTTCCTTTTGTAGGTTTTTTATGCTAAAGTGTATGCCTAAAGTCTTTTGGTGAAGAAGGAAGGATGAAAAGAATAAAATGAAGAGTTTTGGAAAGTGCTAGCGTGCTAAGCACCCTCCCAGTGTGCCCACAGCGCCCTAAAGGAAGTAGCTACTGGATTTTTCCCACTTGGAGTATGCTGGAGGCTTGCTAAGCATGCTAGGACTTAGAGAGGTTTAAGTTGTTGATCGTGCTAAGCGCGCCCTGAGGCCGCTTAGCGCCCTCCCTGTTTTAGGCAGATTTTGCCTCTTCTATAAATATTTTCCTTGAGATATTTTTTAGGGCGATCCACTATTTTTCACCTTTTTACACTCTATATCGGATTTTAATGTTTGAAGAGAGATTTTACTTGAAGCATCAAGAATTAAAGTTTTACCGCATCAACTCTCGATTATTCGACTTTTGATGCTCGTACAACTTCTTTCCTTCCTTGCAACACAAGCCTCCGTGGAAATGGTTGGCTAAATTCTATCTTGTATCAAGATTATAGGTAGTTAATCTTTATATAATGTATTTCTTTTGATATTTTGTATGTGAACAAGGTTATATTAATATATGATAAAGTAATTTATGTTTCTTGGAATTGTATGGTTTGGTTTGAGCTAGAAATAGGATTTCTAAAACTCGATTTAATTGCTTTATCTATTAATGATCAAGTTCCGAAAACGGACTTGTGAATAAATATTCATTTTGTATTGAACTTTATGATTATTGTATTAATTAATAATGCGCGAGAGTGATTATCGATCGGTACAATAACTCTCACAATACCGGGACCAAGAGGATACATATCGAGAGAATATATGATTATATTAACCGTAACCGCATTCATATACTCAATTTATAGAATACATTTGAAAGAGATTAACAAACCCTAATATTGTCATATCTCTTACAAAATCAAAAAACTATTTTATTTATAAACATTGCTACTAAAAAAAGTGACAAACTTATGATACCGAACAAAACAACTTTGAAACTGTTCGCTTATAACCTATGAACTATTGAACGGCGAGATATCTTTACAATCCCTATGGAGACGATAACAAAAACTCCCCACTCTAATACTCTTCCAACAAAATGGCGTTGTTGTCGGGGATTGTTGTGATATTTATAAAGAATTGCAGTAGTTTTTAGGTTATAAGTTGTGTATTGTATCCCTTACCTCAGTTATATTTGGCTTGTGTTTTTAATCTATTTAGTATAATGTGTAGTTCTTGTGTATGCAAGGAAATTACCGGAGAATCAACTTCGTTTCGATCCCGAGATTGAAAGGACCACTCATAAGAACAATAGCAAAAAATGAGGCAACTAGCTAGGTAAAGATAAGCTCAAGGAGAATCTTCTTCATCAACCATCATTACAACGCCAATCATGGGAGCACCACCACTACCACCACTAGTTTCTGCACCATGTGCCAATAGTCTGAGGCTCAATTCTCAGTTTGCTAGAACCACCAAAATAGGAGACACGCCGAGATGAAAACGGGGGTCCTATCTTTAATGTATCAAAATCCATTTGCGGGAATGGACCGTGAAGATTTGTTTGATCATCTCAACAAATTCTATGAAATCTCTTGTTCAATGGGAGCTCCAAAGAATGAAGAAGAATCATTGTATAAAAGGTTATTTCCTCACTCGTTAATTGGGAAGGCAAATGATTGGTATCTCTATCAACCTTCGCCAATCATGACAAATTGGAATGTCTTGGAGGAAAAGTTCATTGAACAATTCTTTCCACAATCTAGGTTTATGGATGCAAAAACTTCTATTTCGGTATTTTCTCAAGGAGCAAATGAGACTTTCAATGATGCGTGGGAAAGATACAAGGGGATTTTAAGAAATTGCAAAGGACACGATTTTGATGACTTAACGGAAGTTCACATTTTTTGTAATGGACTACAAGCCACTAGCAAAACTCTTATGGATGTTACGACATGTGGTTCTTTAATGGTAAAAAGTGTGGAAGAGGCGGTTTCCATCATTGCAAAGATGGAACTTAACGGTCATCAAAGCTAACATATCCGTGGAACCGTTCAAAAACTGCCAGGTATGTTTGAGTTAGGAACAAACGATGTTATACTTGCACAAAACAAACTTCTATCGCAACAAGTGGAACTCTTGACCAAGCAAATCTCAAAGCTTCCACAACAAATTAAAGAATTGCAAGAGGTTCCCAATAGTAATCAACAAGTGGCTAGTTGTGAGTTATGCCAAGGCGATCACCATACCAGATATTGTCCACCGGTACTTGAAACGGAAGTTAATTATGCCAACCAAAATCAAGGGTTCCAACCTCATCAACCATATTAAGGCAATAACCAAGGGTACCCGCCGCGAGGTGGTAACCAAGGTTACAATCAAGGATGGAGACCGGATGCCGGAACCTCAAATCGCTCAAGCCAATACCAAAACTACACTTAAGCTCCGCAAGCTCCTAGTACAAAGTAAGAAAATGGAAGAAACACTCACTTAATTCATGCAACTATCAATTTCTAGTCAACAAAACACTAATGCGGCCATGAAGAACCTAGAGGCACAAATTGGGCAACTTCCGAAACAATTGTCCGACCATCACCAAGCCAATTGTCCAGAAAATTCTCAAGCAAAAGGTAAAGAGCATTGCAAGACTATCCTTACTTAAAGCTCACGAGGTTTGACTAAATTTTGGTAAAATATTGATATGATAAAGATAAAGAAATCTGCTCAAGATTAAAGAAGTTAAAGATGATATCTCAGCAACATGTCAGGATATCTTTTTAATACAATAGGTTTTATCACTTAACAAATTTGTCAAATATTTGGTGCGAATTTGCAGAGTGGATTAAGAAGCAAAGATAGAAAGCCCAACAGCAGAAGACTATATAAGGAGACTTAGACATAGGGTTAAAATAACCTTTGTAACTTTTGTATCACTTGTAACTTTGTAACCTAAATATTTTATAAAATAAGGGTTTAGGGTTTGAGATTCGTTGACTCTCTTAGGAGTAAGAAGTCTCCCCTATTCAGTATGGGATGCAGGGTAGAAGCCAGAAGTACAAGGGGCATGACCAGAAGCCTTTAGGTAATGGTTTGTGTAATGTTCTTGGATGAAAAGTTGTCACTTACCAGTGGAGTTAGAGCACGAGGTATTTTGGGCCTTGAAGTTTTTAAGTTTTGACTTAAGCTTGAGTGGTGAAAATAGAAAAATTCAACTTCATGAGTTGGATGAATTGAGGTTACAAGCTTATGACTCCAACAAGCTATACAAAGAAAAAGTAAAAGGTTAACATGACAAGAAGATTGTGCACAAATTTTTTGAAGTAGGGCAATTGGTTTTATTGTTTAATTCAAGATTAAGATTGTTTTCGGGAAAGCTCAAGTCAAAATGGTCGGGTCCGTTTCGGGTCAAAAAGATTAAACATTACAGAGCAATTATTCTTGAAGATATTGATGGACAAACAAGTTGGACAATAAATGGAAAACGATTGGAAGTTTATCTTGGTAGTGAGGTGATCGGGTGGTTGATTTTGCCGTCTTGTGTGATTAGTAGGTCGCAGTGGACCGTCGAGCTCAAACAACTTTAAACAAAGTGTTTGTTGGAAGGCACCCCAACATTGTAAGTATTATTGTTTTTTTAGTTATTTCATTTAATCGGTCGTTTTAAAAGTCGGGTGATTATCACCCTGAGCCAACGTGAATGGTCTGGCTCCACTCATATCACTTAGCGCGCTCCTGATAGTGCTTAGCACGGTCAGCTGGATGACTCCCCTCTAGTTGGGTCAGGATGGCTGAATCATGCCTATTGGGTGAGGCCTGAGGACAAGCCAGTTTTCTTTAGAGGGAGAAGTGCCTTGTCTAGTAAACTCTATTTTGAAATTATTATTTTGTACTATAGTTTAAAATTTTTGAATTGTAATTGTTTGGTCTTTAGTTTTCAAATGTGAAGGAACCGTGAGTGTCGTAATTGTTGAAGCCATTAAGTGGTAATGATATGTGTAAATCGAGGTACTGTGACAAGGTACATTTTTAATCGCTTTCTAGACTTAGCATTATCATTGAAACTCTAGGCTTTTAAAAAGTTAGTTTGCATGAATTATTGTCTAATACTTTATCAATTGTGAACCATTTATAACATAGCCATTATGAGGTAGCTTCCATTTCTATATATGCAAGAAACTCACTTTGTGTTTAACTCGTTCGTGTTATGTTTAAATCTTGCATTTGTATGGTTTGTATTATTGAAAGAAAATGACCAAGGCAATTTTTTTAGCACTTAGAGAAAAACCACTAAGACCAAAAATTGTATGATCAATTTAGCGTGTGAGTGAAAGAGTATTCAATACCCCCTTGTAAACCTTTTTATCGAAGTCTATGTTGTAATGAATTGTGTTTTGTTAGACAAGAATTTGTTTTTGAAAATAGACCATGACATCTTTTCCAAAATTGTGAACCTTAACCTTGTATGGTTGCTTGTTGTGTCTTGCCTTAGATGTGTGAGAGCATTTTGAAAAGCTGTATAGGGTTGGAACTAAATTTAGGGAGGAAAAAGGTAGATTGATGCATCAATGAAAACATAGTGGTTGTAAATAGAAGAAGTGAATAAGGAACAAAGAAAAGAAAGAAAAAAATTAGAAAAGAAAGAAAATGGCATGAATGGTCAAGATAAAAATGATTGTAACGATGCATCAATGAAAACAAGAAGATGAAAGTTGTGGTGTGTATGAATATGAAGTTTTAAAGCTCTCATAGGTTTAGGCAATTTTGTTTCCATAACTTGAGATATGACCCTTTCTTGAAATCCAAGAAACATTACAACCTTTGAAGTCCTTGAGATTCTTTCTTTCATACTTACTGTTCCGGCCCGGTCCAATTCTTCCTATTGGGCCAAAAAGACTGATCCAGTTACCTCGCTCGACTCTGAGCATGATCATGAAAAGTGGTCCTCAGTCGACCACCAGCGATCCGGTCCTAAAGAGACCCTCTAACGGCTAGTATTAACCGTTTCCTATCTTCACGGACCCCTCGATCCGCACCTCACCTAACGAACCAATAGTATTCTAGCTGGTCCCTTATAAAAACCCTCTCATTTGAGAGGGGCAGGTATTCAATTCTCAACCCTAATACTAGTACTTGCTCACTCTTGCTCGGATACTTACTTTAGCATCGGAGTGCCTTGCAGGTACACCCCTTTTTCTCTTCAAACGACCACATCCGTCCGCTCTCGAGACCAGCCGCATCGGATCCTGATCTCCAGGTACGATCAGGTGGCGCCGTCTGTGGGAATTTAAGATTTCCCCGTTCTTCTTTCAAGATCCTCAAAGAACCAAAGTTTTAACAAGATCCATGGCTGCTCGGGAAAACCAGGAGAATCGATCGAATGATGGTATGATTCTCACACAACGTGAGAGCAACGTCCAGCCTCCCCTACACGATGAAACTATGTACGACCGACCAGAAGGAAAGGCGACATCACCTTCACCCGATCGTGACCAACCCTTGGAGAGTCGCCCGGAAACTCTTTTTCCTTCGACTCCTTCAGGGTCAGATTTCGCCGCGCTGGCCGAAATCCTAAATCAAACGAATTTGTTACTCCTCACTCATGGTGAAAAGATCGCTCGACTTGAAGATAATTCTCGTCGACCTCATTCTCCAAAGAGACCCCACGGGGAGCACACTCCGTCTCCTGCGAAGAAGAAGAGGAGAGGAAACACCGACGAATCAACAGGCAAAAAACGCTTTTGTCAGTCGTCTCCACGACCCTCTCCTAAAAGAAAATCAAGAAGGAGCAGATCAAGATCCACCTCCCCTCGAAGAACAAAGAAATACGATCACAGATCATCGCTTATTTCCAGTGACGACGAGGACGCTCGGGGTCCCCTGTCACGTGAAATTATGGCAGCCAAGCTCCCAAGAGGCTTGGAGAAACCTCCTCCCTTAGGCTCGTACGACGGGACTACCGATCCAGACGAACACATCGAGAACATCGATGCCTTGCTCGACTATCGGGGTGTTCGGGGAGCAATTAAATGTCGACTCTTTCCCACGACGCTGAGGAAAGGGGCAATGACGTGGTACAAAAGCCTTGAGGCTGAATCCATCACATCATGGAAACAACTTGGGTGCACGTTCTCTAGACACTTTACTGCATCAAGACGACACCCTAAGACAGAGGCTTCGCTCGAAGCAATAATCCAAGGGAGGGACGAGCCTTTACGAACTTACATCGAAAGGTTAAATAAAGAGGCAGTCCAAGTGTCCACGACCGACGACATGAAAAAGTACCTGCTGGAACGAGGGCTACGTACCTCGACCGATTTCCATCGGGCGGTCGGCATTGAAACCCCGGCCACCCTCGACGCGTTCTTGCTAAAAGCCCAAGCTTACATCCAATATGAAGAAAAGCAAGCGGCCAGTTCAGTAAGAGACGCTCGACGCCGTGAAGACGCCAAACCACACCGAGTTGATGAATCCTCGACATCTCGTCGGGGAGGAGACAAAAGAAAGGATGAGCGCTCCCGTGAACCGCGGGAGCACCGGGGACCTACCGGTCGTTTCCACGAATACACGCCCCTCCTAGCCTCCAGGGAGAAGATTTTGTCTGAATGCGCCAATTCAGAATTCAAACAGGCGGGAGTACGTTTTCCGAGGCAACAACCTAGCAAGCCCGGCACAGATAAAACGAAATACTGCAGATTCCACAAGAGTCATGGGCATAACACAGAGGATTGCATCCACCTCAAGGACGCGATCGAAATCCTCATCAAAGACGGGCACCTGAAACAATTCACAAAGTCCAGAGACAATCCTCGACAGGATACACAAGAGACCCAGAAAATCGAGGAAGCCGTGCCCATCCCTGCAGACGCTAACATGCAAGTCGCCCTGAGCATTTATCGCCCGAAAGATTTCTTTTTACCAGACCACGCCAAGGGTGCGGGATACCTCTCCTCCCACAGTCCGTGGGAAGCTTTCCCTTCGGTGATGGTCATATCAGGGGGAGGCTTCAATAAAATCACGGTCGGTTCCGTGAAGAGAAAATTCGACCAGTTGATCGCCAAAGGGCCCGCGCAAAACGCCACTTTAGATCCACCGAGGGAGGGTTCCATACCCCTCGCATTCTATCGAGAAGAGCTCCTGGGGGGAGCACCCAACGCTAGCATTCCTTTACTCATCCGAGCGCGCATGGCGAACTTCGATGTAAGGAGGATATCGGTGGACCAAGGTAGTTCATGCGACATCATGTACTCCCAACTGTTTTCAACACTCCAACTGAATGAAACACATCTGACTCCATACGTCGGATCAGACCTGCAAGGTTTCAACGGAGCAGTATCCCGACCGTGGGGTTATGTTGACCTGTTTGTCACCTTCGGGGCGAGCGAGACAGCCAGGACGGTTAGGGTCCAATTCCTTGTCGTGGATTGCCCGTCGCTATACCAATGCATATTAGGACGACCAACTTTAGCCGAGTTGATAGCCGTGCCATCTACCGTCCACCTGAAGATAAAGTACTATACTACTTCAGGCAGAGTCGCCACATTGCACGGGGACGTCGACGCTGCCCGCAGATGTTTCGAGGCAGCATCAAAAGGTCTCAGCTCGATATCGTACCAACCAAGTCCCCCGACATTGGATTCACCAGATGTGCCCAAGGCTTTCCCTCAAGTCGATTCGATCGACCTAGACTGCAGGTTTTCAGATAGTAGCGAGAGCGTCCAGAGACCAGCAGAGGCCTTAGCCCGACCAATACCGGACGGAGATTTCGAGCTAATTCCCTTGGGAGAAGACCCTGCCCGGTGCGTCAAGATCGGGGCACACATGCCCGAATTAGTGAAGCGACAGTTGGAAGCTTGCCTCAAAGGGAACACAGACTTGTTTGCATGGAACGCCGCAGAAATGCCAGGGCTCGACCCCGAAACAGCTTGTCATCACCTCTCTATCGACCCAACACATAAAGCGGTCGCTCAACGCAGGAGAAAGCTGTCGAGCGAGAAGACTGAAGCTGCCGAATCTGCTGTTAAAGACCTCCTAGAAGCTAAATTTGTAATCGAGGCCAGGTATACGACCTGGCTCTCAAATGTTGTACTTGTGAAAAAATCTAGTGGAAAATAGAGGATGTGCGTTGGTTATACCGATCTCAATCGGGCGTGCCCGAAAGATGCATACCCTTTACCTAACATCGACAAGTTGGTCGACAATTCGTCCGGATACAAATTATTATCCTTCATGGACGCATATTCGGGGTACAATCAAATACCCATGGCCGTGTCTGACAAAAAATACACGGCCTTCATGACCGAGTCGGGCAATTACTTTTACAACGTTATGCCATTCAGTCTAAAAAACGCAGGAGCGACGTACCAACGCATGATGAATAAAGTTTTCTGAACCGAAATTGGAGACATGCTCGAAGTATACATGGACGACATGATCGTCAAGTCTCAACGAGAAATGGACAACGCGTCCCATTTGCGAAAAGTGTTCGACCAGGCACGAAAGTGCAAAATGCGCTTCAACCCTGAGAAATGCACCTTTGGTGTCCGAGCGGGAAAATTCCTCGGATTCTATTTGACTAAACGGGGCATTGAGGCAAATCCCGACAGGTGTCGAGCGTTCACGGAGTTCCCAACTCCCACGTCCAAGAAGTCCATACAATCACTAAACGGGGTCATTACCTCCCTTGCTCGATTCGTAGCAAAATCAGCTCAACACGCTCTCCCCTTTTACAAGCTCCTCCGTAAGAAAACAACTTTCGAGTGGACGGCAGAATGTGAGTTAGCATTATCCCACTTGAAAAAAGCATTAAGTAAACCTCCGGTCTTATCCAGACCGGAAGAGGGGGAGACTCTGTATCTCTACCTCGCGGTCGCGAACGAAGCAGTAAGCGCGGCCCTTGTGCGCGAACGACCCGAAGGGCAAAAACCCGTGTATTTCACGAGCAAAGCACTCCACGGCCCAGAAATTCGGTACCTTCAGATAGAAAAGGTCGCATTGGCCCTCCTTCTCGCAGCTAGAAGACTACGCCATTACTTCCTGGATCACACCATCATCGTAAGGACCGATCAACCCATAAGACAGTTGCTCGATCGACTAGACATGGCCGGCCGAATGTTAAAATGGTCACTAGAACTATCTGAGTTCGACATTAAATTTGAAGGAAGACAGGCCCTCAAAGCTCAAGCGCTGGCCGACTTCGTGGCTGAACTTGCCTTCACCGGGCAAGACCCGAAAGCTTCGTCCAAGTGGGTTATTTTCGTGGACGGCGCATCTGGCCCGACGGGCAGCGGAGCCGGTATCATTTTGGAGAACGAAGAAGGGAACGTCATCGAAGTGTCCTTGACTTTATCTTTCCCCACTTCTAACAACCAAGCAGAATATGAAGCCTTCCTGGCAGGCATACGGCTCGCAACCGACCTAAAAGCAGAAGAGATCACAATTTGCACGGATTCCCAATTGGTTGCAAGCCAAGTCCGAGGGGATTTCCAGGCCAGAAGTGACTGCATGGCCGAATATCTAGCCCTCGTAAAAGACGAAATAAAACGGTTTAAGAGTGTGGAAGTCAAACACGTTCCACGGGAAAACAACGCCCGCGCAGATATCCTGTCCAAACTGGCGAGCACTAAAAGGAAAGGAAACAACAAGTCCGTCATACAAAAACTGCTCCCCCGACCAAGTATCGGGCACTCATCAGCCTGCGTACACATTAACGTCGTGGGCGACACGGGTTGCTGGATGACCCCAGTGTTCAACTATCTAACCAAAGGAGAGTTACCAACCGACCCAAAAGAGGCTAGTACTATACGACGAAGGGCATGCTCATACTCTTTAGTAGGCGGACGTATGTATCGTCGAGGATTCTCTACACCCCTCCTCAGATGCGTAGAGGAGGAAAACATTCCACACGTACTAAGGGAAGTCCACGAGGGAATCAATGCGCAGCATCCTGGCGGACGTTCGTTAGCTCGAAAAATTCTGAGGGCAGGATACTACTGGCCCACCCTCCAGCACGATGCAAAGGAGCATGTAAGAAGATGCGACAAATGCCAACGACACGGAGACGTGCACGTAGCACCTCCATCCGAGCTAAAATCGTTATCATCACCCTGGCCGTTCGCATGGTGGGGAATGGACATTTTAGGACCATTCGTCGTTGGGTCAGGTCAGAACAAATACTTAATTGTAGGCGTCGACTATTTCACCAAATGGATAGAAGCTAAGGCCCTGGCCAAAATCACTGCACTCAATATACTTCGATTCTTCAAAAGAAACATCCTCGCCCGATTCGGAGTGCCCCTCGCCATTGTGACCGACAACGGGACTCAATTCACAGATAAACATTTCAAAGAATTCGTTGCGTCAATGGGGACAAAACAACACTTCGCTTCAGTCGAGCACCCTCAAACTAACGGGCAAGCAGAGGCCGCAAACAGGGTAATCCTGAGAGGTCTGAAACGAAGGTTGGATGAGCATAAAAACACTGGGTCGAGGAGTTACACAGCGTACTATGGGCATATAGGACCACTCCCCACTCAACGACCGGAGAATCCCCATTTCGATTAGCATATGGGACCGAAGCGGTAATTCCAATAGAAATGCATGTCTGATCGAGACGCACGGAATTCCCCATGGAACAAGATACCAATGCTGAAGCTTTAAGAGACGAGCTCGACATGGTCGAAGAAATTCGATCGGAAGCCGCTCTTCGAGAAACTATTCTCAAACAAAAGATAGTCGCTCGGTATGATTCCAAGGTCGTCAGGCGAACGTTCGAAGTAGGCAGCCTTGTCCTTAGAAGAAACCACAGGGATCCCCGCGAGGGAAAATTAACGCCCAACTGGGAAGGCCCATATCGCGTTCGAGCAAAAACCGAGAACAGTGCTTATTACTTAGAAAATCTACACGGGGAAGAGCTCGCTCGGCCTTGGAACGCCGAGAAACTCAAACAATACTATAGTTAAGTCAGTCACCTTACTCAACTCCCAAGCGAAGAGAAAGAGAGACTAACGAAAAACTGCGTGCCTAGGTATGAGCACGTCAGCCCAAATATAACAGATCGAGCAAGACCTCTTTTCGAGCAAAAGAGAAACTTGTTGCACGAACGGATACTCAAACGAGTCCGACGTCGCCTAAGTACCACGACCAGGTAGAACCCCAGCTCGCGATGGGACGTTCACGCCACGGAGCCCGGGCCATTATCTTGGCTCGAGCACCGATCGAGAGTAAAACCCTCCAATACTGATTGGTCCCCCTAACCAACAGATCATCCATACTCCCCCGTATCTATCCAATTGCTTCTAATTAATGCAAATACGAGCGTCAAACACTTAGTAAAAATAAAAAATAAACTATGTCCTCCGACGGACGCATTATTACGAGCAAACAATATATATAACCGACCACTAGGATCGAACACTTCACATTTAAAAGAAATGCGGCACCAAAGGGCCGACTTGTTCGGAGTTACAAATAAAGGGGGCCACGCCCCCCAAAAAACTGAATACACTATAAATTACAAGGCACGCAGGCCATCAATTAATTATCTTCACCCACCGGGCGGTTTTCCTCTGCACGAGCTTCCTCCTAGTCCGGCTGCTCCTCTGGTTGGTCAGGCTGAGCAGTCGTTCCCGGCTGAGAGTCGGCCACCACCAAGTCAGCAGGGACTACAATCTGGCCATCCACCACCTTGTAGAGATAATTCATGCGATCAACATCCAAGGCTAGGTCAGGGTGGAGAGCTTTCACTTGGTCCACCGCATTCAGGAAGCTGAACTCAGTTGACGCGTTCAGATCTTCCATATCTTAGTCGATCCGAGCGAGAAACTGAGCCCTCGTCACCAAATGTTTGGTATCCTCGTCCTCGTCCTCCTTGGGGCAAAAGGCATCCTTCAGCTTCTTGTTCTGCTCGAGCAACCTCTTCTTGTCGACCTCTAATTTGGCGATGACCGTTGCTCGTTCAGCTGACTCTGTGGTGACCTTTTTTACCTCCTCTGTGGCCGCTGTCAGCTTGGCCTCGGAAGCAGCCAACTGCTCTCTGAGTTTGCTATTTTCCCGCTCCAGCATAGGGGACCCCTCGGCCGTCATCCAAGCCATGGTCAGGACCCGCATAACCGCGCTCGCGTCCTGAGCCAAAGAAAGCCGCCGAGCAGGACGGTCCATCCCCTCCAGGAACAGAGAGTCCGCCCGATCCACCTCCATACTGTTCCCCTCAAAAAAGTTACGAACAACAAAACATGGGGGTATCCCATGTTTTGGCTTTGGGGGAGCACCGGCCGTCAGGTCCACAGTAGCCGTCGCTTTATGCTTCTTCATCAAATAGCCAGTAGAGGCCCCCGGAGAACCCTGGACCAAAGGACCCGAGCCTGAACCGCTTGCTTCAGTCAGCCTGGTCTGCACGACCCTCGACCGTTTCCGCTGCTGCTGGACCAAACGCTCGTGGATCTTGTCCAGAGGATTTGTCAGGGAACCTGAAAAGAAAAATAAAATCAAAATTAGTTACAAGCAACAAAGTTAAAACGAAAACTTAACGAGCGTAAGCGAACAGATACCAAAAAAGTCAGATACTTCCTGCCCGTTACCACAGGCCAGCAGTTCAGTAACACTAATCAGGGGACGCTCCAAAGCTTCTCCCCCATCTTGATCGACCATAACCTTCCCTTCTCCGTCCAATAGAGGGGTCGGGGTAAAAGAAGCTATTAACTTTCTAAAGGCCTCAAAGCTGGCCGCATCGTCGTCATTTAAGGTGTCCCCCACCTGAACGATTTCCCCCACTGGTCGTTCATAATGCACATGACTCCAAGAGAAGGGAAACATCCATAACCTCCTCGGAATCACCTGACCTTGGTCGTCAAGCTTGGGCTCGTCGTTCTCATCAGTATCTATCCCGAGAAAACTCATAGCTCTCACGGCCGCATCGCTCGCAGGCTTTATCAAGAAGTAGTCGGTTTTGAAGGCCCGGATGGATTCTGAGTGGGCCTTGAAGATCTTGGTCCGCTGCTTGAAAGACACGAACCCCTTCCGGTCGGTTCCTCGCCCGACTTGGCGCTGTAAAGAAAAGAGGCGAAAGAAGAGAGGAAGTGTGGCCCCAACGCCTAGAAAAGCGCACGTCATCTCGAACGCCCTCAGGAATGCGTATGAGTTGGGGTGCAGCTGAGAAGGAGCTATGCAGAGATGTCCGAGCACAGCACTCACGAAGTCGCTAAAGGGCAACGTCACCCCCAGAACCGAAGTAGCGTATTCATACATGGAGAACGCCCGACCGCGAAAGTCTGAGAAAATACGGTCGTCGTCTCCCGGGAAGGTCACAACCCAGTCAGCGGGATCCCCAACAACTGGCAGCGGCTCCGATCGAGGTCTCGAGAAGGAAGACACTTTGTCCAGCAAATCTTCCATCACCCACTCTTCGGGTGAGACCCTCGACTGAGCAGGATACCGAGGCGATTATGTCGACTGCCCCGTGGTACTTGTATCTAAACTATCCGAAGAGCTTCCTGAGTCTGAAGGTATGGACGCAGACGATTCCGTATTCCCCGAAGACGTATCCTCAGAAAGCACGTCCAGCGGATTCCCGAGCGAGTTTTCACCTGAAAAGCAGAGGAAAGGCATCAGTGAATTCGATTAAGAATATCAAATCCACCCTTCCACCGCTCAACAAGTGAAAGGGCGCGCCTCAGTTCAGAAACTATGTTCCGAGCTGTAGCCCTGGCTAACCATTGCTCGAGGCAACAGCTGACGCCCAACAGTATAGGTGACAAATCTATCCAAAAATCTAGTCTAAGTCGACCAAGATTTCCGTCGACCCTAAAGTTAGGGTTCACAGCCGACCAGCTACGGTGGCAAGAACTTTAAGGTTTACTAATCCTAAATCCTAAAACTACCGGTAGAATCGCCCTAAACCGCATGCATTCTATAAAACCTACGCTATATACACTTAAAAGAGAGGAAAGAAACGGTACCTTGAGCTTGAGAAGACATTTTGGAAGAGAGTAAGCTTCTGCAAAGGGTGGTCGGCAAGAAATGGCGGTGGTCGACGGCTGAAACAACGGCGGCTGAACGGGCAGAGTCTTGAGAGAGAAGATGAAACGAAAAGGTCAAAATGGGCCCTGAGAATCCTATTTATAGGAAAGAAGACACGTGCGCGCGCGCGTGACCCCTATACGCTAGCCCCTAGACTAGCCGTCAAATCATTAATAGGCGCGAATATTCAGATATTCCAGCTTTTCGTTTCACATTCCTCTGCCGAGCAACGTATCGTTTGCCCGGAAGACCGACGGCGTAGATCCTCGACCATGACATCACACTCCGCCGAGCACAATATCGCTTTTAAGTCACTGCTCTACAGCACAAGCAATGACTTGGGGGGCTCCTGTTCCGGCCCGGCCCAATTCTTCCTATTGGGCCAAAAAGACTGATCCACTTACCTCGCTCGACGCCGAGCATGATCATGAAAAGTGGTCCTCAGTCGACCACCAGCGATCCGGTCCTAAAGAGACCCTCTAACGGCTAGTATTAACCGTTTCCTATCTTCACGGACCCCTCGATCCGCACCTCACCTAACGAACCAATAGTATTCTAGCTGGTCCCTTATAAAAACCCTCTCATTTGAGAGGGGCAGGTATTCAATTCTCAACCCTAATACTAATACTTGCTCACTCTTGCTCGGATACTTACTTTAGCATCGGAGTGCCTTGCAGGTACACCCCTTTTTCTCTTCAAACGACCACATCCGTCCGCTCTCGAGACCAGCCGCATCGGATCCTGATCTCCAGGTACGATCACTTACTATCACATTTTGTTGGTTAAATACATAACTTGTCCTGGATGCTTGCATAATTGTTTGGTGAGTGAAAAAACCTCATAATTGTTCTTATCTTGTGATGATTGTGTGGTTAGGTATGGTCCATTATTATTGTAGTATTGTTTAAGAAATCTTGAAGTACTTTTCACCTAGTAATAATTTCATTTTCATGCTTTTTTTGGAAGAGTTGTGATAAGGATTACTTTGCTTGTACTTCCTATGTTTAAACCATTCAAGTGTTGTCATGCTTTCATTTTGGTTACCAAACTCTTGTACATAAGTTTAAGTTCTTTCTCAGTTGTAAAATTTTGTTTTAGGATAGATGTTAGGTGTAAAGAAGTGTTTATTTTCATAAGTTATTTTGATACCTTTAAAGCTCTTTTGACCGATTTAACTGAGAAACAACTTGATTATTAAGCGATTATTGCATTTGTGTAATTATTATGTATTTTGATGTGTTTTTCTATTTTTGTAGCATTTTAGGAAAAAAGATCGCAACTCGATTTGAAAGGAAGCTCTGTTCAAAAAGCTCACGTTTTTCTTCCTAGGCCTCATCCACCGCTAAACACTGCGTGAAATCTGCTGCATCGCCCGACCGTGAGGAAGCATTGAAAATGGGATTTTCATCCCATTTTCCAATGTTGTGACCCTTATAGCCTCTTGTATACCTATAACACGGTGGGAGAACTGACTTTAGTTATGTTGCGGATAGCAAGAGTCGCCACCGACTTTTATTTTATCCAAAGGAAAGGCATAAAAGAACAGGAAAAACCTTTTAAAAGATTTTTGGGTCCGGGGGGTAGGTTATGTAAAGGGAAGGTATTAGCACCCTTTACATCCATGGTTATCCATGGGCTCTTAGTTACTTAGCTCACTTTAAAATGTTTTTGAAATGTGAAGTGTGTGAATAGAAATTTTCTTAAGTATTTTATAATGATCTATGTACGGATATATATAAAACCTTTGTTTTGAAAATTATTTGAAATGTATGAAGTGTTTGAAATGTTTTTGAAAAGTGAGCAAGTATCTAAGAGAAACCTACCCTAAGTTAAGTCTTTTCTGTTCTTGAATCCTTTAAATGGTAAGACTATCCCTATTATTAAGGAATAGGTAGTCATTACCTTGGATGTATGGGACAAATGAAGGGACATCTGTTATTTAGGCAACTGTGGGGTGTAAAAGCAATTCGAAGGGACTTATCATCTTTATTCGAAAGGGACAAGATCATTACGAAGGCAACATTCGAAGGGACTTGATCTTTTTATCTGTTTAGGGACTAGATGATGTGAGATGAGGGACTTTGCTTTATACACCCTACTTGACCTTTTGTTTAGGCAACTTGAGAGGTAACCCTTAAGAAGTGAAATGGCGATCAAAGATCGACTTACGTGTGTGAGTGTACCAATTTAAATATTTATCTTTAAATTTAATGAGCTAAATTAATTTTTAAATACAAACATATTTCACTCCCTATTTTACTAACCATAGCATTTAAAAATAAATATTAAACATTACTACTAAAATATTACATAAAGGATACAATTACATAATAATAATAATTAAAATAAATTAAATAAATAAGCAAAATAAATAATAATAAATAATTGGGTTAGTAACAATAATAATAATAAATCACAATATATATATAAATGGGGTTAGTAATAATAAAATAAAATAAATATCATATGAAAATAAATAGAATTAGTAATAAAATAAACAAGAATAAAGAGATTAGCATAATAAATTAAAAGTTCAATTTTAATAAACAATTATTTTTTTTAAAGATTTTTAAGAAAAAAAATAAACAATTCATGCTATATACCAATTATTATAAAAATTTAAATTTATATACATGTTATGAAAAATAATGGTTAATTATGATTAAATAAACATATTATAAAAATAAATTATATTTACAAAATTAAATTAAGAGTTTTAATTATTTTAAGCATAATCTAAAATTATTTACATGCAATAATTATATTAAATAATAATTAAAAACAAATTATAAAAAAATATGCACATAATTAAGATTTATAAATAAATAAGTTAAAAGTTATAATATAATTAAATTTTATGTAAAAGAAAATTAGGGTTTGATTATTTAGAAAAATACATTAGGGTTTATTTCTTAATTAAAATATAAACAAAATTTATGAAATTTAAATAAATAAATAAATAAATATTTACAATTAAGGTTCATAGAAATAATTAGGTTTTAAAAAATATTTTAGGGTTTTAGAAAATATTAGGGTTCATATGTTTAGAAAAATAAATTATCTAATATAAATTAATTATACAAAATTATTAATAATATACAACAAGATAAACTTTAAATAATTTTTACTAATAAGGTTTAATTGAAAAAAATGAATTTTAAGTTATAGAAAAAAGAAAATAGCATAAACATTTTTTGTTATTTTAAATTTATTTAATTATAATATAAACAAATAAAATAGAAAAAACAAAAAAAAAAGTGAAAAAAGAACTTACCTGGGCTGAGATTCGAACCCAGCCCCTGAGCAATGCATCCTCCAGGACCAGCAAGCTAGCCACTAGGCTGCGCGCACGCCAGTGATAACAAATGGAGGCAACGCATTATATTTTTGACCTGATAATAGTGAAGAATATTAGCAAAAATAATGTACCAGCCAGGGATTGAACCCTTGCCTCAAGCTTCTACGCATGCATGCAAAACCACCAGGCCATCCTCACCAACTTTGACAATTATCTGAACATAATAGTATATAAAATAAGATGAAATTTCAAATCCAGTTTTGGCGCCATGAGCTTTCTTCAACCTCTGTCCGTCGTCTTAGACTTCTAGTGACACCCATCCGTCACTAAAGCCTTTAGTGACGGATTTCCTCCGTAGCTATAGGTCCTGAAACTTCAAAAACACAACATACACAACATAAATTCATTCTAAGGGTTCAAACCAATTAAAGTATGTCCTCTAAGTCCAAATATGTCCACAATTTGATTTGAAATTAGTTGTTTCCCGAAACCCTAATTCGTGGTTTCATGAACCCTAAAAATGGAGTTCGGCCATTCCTGCATCAAACCTCAAATTAAACCAACCAGAATCATTGCAAACATCCATATAAACAATAATATATAATCGAATTCCATTTATACAACTTATACAAGAAGAATCGAAAATCAAAATTTCAAGCTAAAATGTAAATTCGGTTTATGCATTATGACATGATTTGGATGTTGCAAATGGTTCAAATAGTTTCAATGATCATCTAGGAACACAATGCAACCTTTAAAATCTTTTGATATGGCTTCTATGCAAGAATCCGAATTGAAGTTTTTTTGTGAATTTTGAAACTTTGAAACTATGGTTTGAGGCAGAATTTTTCGTCCTTGTGCATTGTGTTTTCTTTGTGTATATATGGTGGGTTGAATTAGGTCAAGAAACTTTGGATTTATGGGCTTTTTGAATGCCTTGAGTGTGAAGGAATGTCATGATCCAAATATGTGAAAAAATCAAATATTTGTATTCCAATCTGGTCTAGCACGAATTTGCACAAGATCCAATCATGTTAAACAGCATTGATGAATTTCTAGAAGAAGAATCATGTCCAAATTTTGATTTTTAGATTTTATTTTGATTTAATTTGATTTAAAATGAATAAAATTCAAATAAATATCAAATAAAATATAAAAAAACAAAATTTCTTGTCATTGGGTCGTGTGGGATGATATCTCAAGGATTGGGTTGCATAATGGTTGGCCCATTTGAAAAAAATTGATTTTAAGACCCCATTTGTTCAATATTCTTCTCAAAAATTTCCCAACTTTGCAAGGGCACAAATCCTTCAATTTTAATGCTATGAGGGTGTTCTTGGACATTTTGGAAAGCTTGAAGAGTCTTCTAACCAACCCCATTGGTTTCATGTCCATATCATTTACCATTCTCAAGTTATGCCCTTTTGAAGTTGTTGACTTTTTGTTGACTTTCAAAAGGACCTATAATGTCTTAGCTCATACCTTCCAAATGAAGCATTTTTGGGCTTGGCTTGTGAGACACAAAGTTGTAGAGAATTCAATTTCCTTATAAATGAGCTTTGGATGGAAAAAATTTGATGAAGCATGTGAAAGTTATGGCTGGTCAAAGTTCAGTTGACTTTTCCTATGAAAACCCTAATTTAGAAACTCTTGATTCTTGATGATCTGAAATATCCTTGATGAATCATGATCAACCCTTGATAAAATGATGAATTTTACTTCATATACTTGATGTTGGCAAAACATCATGAAGTTTGACTTTGGTTTGACCACAGTTGACCTCAGTTTGACTTTTTAACTGCTTTGACTGATTTTGACTTATCTGATCATCTGACTGAGCAAACTTTTGAGAAAAGTCTTGAAACTTGTCATGGGGATTCTTAAACACATATGGGATGTTATGAAGCTCACTTGAAGTCTTGGAAGTCCATTTAGCCTGATTAAAGTCAAAACCCTAGTTTTGGATGCCCTGCTTAGGAGGAGGCATTGTCTGAGAGAATTGTCAAACTTTCTGACTAATTGTGAACTTTGTGAACCCTGTGAACCTCATAAGATGTCTTGTGAACTTCATGAATCTCATGAGAGGTCTTGTGAACCTTGTGAACCTCATAAGGTGTCTTGTGAACCTCATAAGGTGTCTTGTGAACTTCATGAACCTCATGAGAGGTCTTGTAAACCTTGTGAATCTCTTAGCACACAAAGTCTTGTTTTTGTGAGGGCAAATTTTGGGGTGCAACAGCTGCCCCTGTTCAATTTTCTAAAACCTGAGGGGTTAGATTGGTATATTTGCCAGTCGTGACCTGGAAGGTTGAAGGGGATTGAACACAAAAGCCCAAAAATTTGCACTCACCGGTGCGTAGAGTGATACTGATAACTTGTTGTATATGCTTTGGGTGGGCTTAAAGATGCCACTTGGAGAAAAGTTCTTCAAATATATCTCTTGGAGGATAAAGCATTCCAAAATATGAAGATATAACTTTTTGGGAAGATAAACAACATCCCAACATAGTGAGATAACCTTTGGGAAGATACACAACGGCCCAAGGTAAAAGTATAACCTTCAGGAGGATAAACAACGTCCTGAGGTATAATGATAGCTTTCAGGAGGATAAACAACGTCCTGAGGTATAAACATAACTTTTGGGAGGATAAACAACGACCCAAAGAAATGATGGCTTTCAGGAGGATAAACAACGTCCTGAGGTATAAGTATAACTTTTGGGAAGATAAACAACGGCCCAAAGTCATGATAGCTTTCAGGAGGATAAACAACGTCCTAAGGTATAATGATAGCTTTCAGGAGGATAAACAACGTCCTGAGGTGTAAACATAACTTTTGGGAGGATAAACAACGGCCCAATAGTCATGATATGGCTTTTGAGAAGATAAACGACGTCTCAAAATAGCCTTCGGGAAGATAAACGACGTCCCATGATAATGAGGTGACCTTTGGGAAGATAAACAACGGCCCAAGGTCATAAGTTGTTGATGAAGTTTGTCTGCTGGAGAATTAATCTGAAAAACAAGATTATAACATTCTGTATGATAATATTAGTTTACGCATTATGTATGCATGTATAATATGATGCACTTAAGTAATGTATCATGTATTTATGGATATATATGTTATGATGTAAATGATGTATGTATGAATCATGCAGCTTGAAGTATCTGGATATCTTCATATAACAACTGCTGGCCAGGGAAAATAAATCCCGATTTGTTGCTGAAGAATATGAGGAACTCGTTCCCGTTTGATAATATAGTATTCATAACCTCCCATCTTCGTTCGATAGTAAGGTATACATAACCTCCCGTCTTCGTTCGATAGTAAGGTATACATAACCTCCCGTCTTCGTTCGTCGTACTCCTATTGGAAAAATAAATTCCCGACTATCCGTATGAGGATAAAAGAGATGGATATAGATTCCAGGGGAGATGTGACTCAAAGTACTTATGAAGATGGATTTGCCCTACCGGGGGATTTGTAGCTGTCTGATGGGGATGAACCGGCGAAGCTTCATTGAATTCCTTCCCTCGTTCGTCCTTAGTAAATACTATTACTGCATTTTCATGTATTTCTAGTAAACATCAATCATATTAAGCATTTTATGCATTTCTTGTAAACATCAATCATATTCAAAAGCATACATACATTCAAACATAACCAATGGACGTTTCGCTTATGTAAATAGGGTAAAAGTAAATCTGGATTCAAAGATGAAATTTTATTTATATCAAAAAGTGACCTATACATAGGCAAGTTTGTACAAGGAGACAAAAATCCTAGTAAGAGGAATTTGTCGTAAAATTTTTACAAAACAAAGAAAATCAGCTATGTGGGAAATAATCCTATTGAGTTTCAATTCTACTATTGCCATTATCTTCAAGTATCTCATCTTTTGTTGTTGAGAAGGAAATGATTGGATTGAGCTTTATCTGTTCGAGCTTGAGTAAGTAACACAACAGGTTGTAGTTTCATGGGTGATCCAAACGAGACATAATCATACGCTTTAATCCCTAACTTTTGCCTGAATTGCCTTTTCAGGTTTTCAATCCACCGGGATACCCTTTTTTGCCCAAGCCGCCTTTTCAGGTTTTCGACTTGCCGGGTGTACATTTTTTTTTATATATATATCCCTAATTTTTGCCCGAACCTTTTTGGTTCGCCGGGATGCCCTTATTTTTGCCTAGGCCAGTCAACCTAGCGGGTCTCTTTTTATGCGTAGTATTTTTTTAACTATGTCTGCGTTTACAGGCTGCGGGAAGTCTTCACCATCCATAGTAGTAAGTATCATGGCACCTCCTAAGAATACTGTCTTGACTACAAATGGTCCTTCATATGTAGGAGTCCACTTGCCCCTGGGATCACCCTGTGGTAATATGATGCGCTTGATTACCAAGTCACCAGCCTGATATACCTTTGGCTTAACCTTCTTGTTAAAAGCTTTAATCATCCGTTTCTGGTACATCTGGCCATGACAAACTGCTGCTAGTCTCTTCTCATCAATCAAATTTATCTGGTCAAGTCGAGTCTGAATCCACTCATCTTCATCCAAGCCTGCATCCTTCATAATTCTTAAGGAGGGAATCTGAACTTCAATGGGCAGAACTGCTTCCATACCATAGACTAAGGAGAATGGAGTTGCCCCTGTTGAAGTACGTATTGTAGTACGATAACCATGAAGAGCAAATGGTAATATCTCATGCCAATCCTTGTGAGTAACAGTCATCTTCTGTACAATCTTCTTAATATTCTTATTAGCAGCTTCTACTGCCCCATTCATCTTTGGACGATACGGAGAAGAGTTGTGATGCTTAATTTTGAGCTGCGTGCAGAGATCAGTAATCATAGTGTTGTTCAGATTAGAGCCATTGTCAGTAATAATCCTTTCAGGGATGCCATACCTACATATGAGATTGTTCTTAATGAATCGAGCCACCACATTCTTAGTAACAGATGCAAATGAAGCTGCCTCTACCCACTTTGTGAAGTAATCAATAGCAACCAGGATGAAACGATGCCCATTAGAAGCAGTAGGCTTGATCTCACCAATCATATCAATGCCCCACATGGCAAAAGGCCAAGGAGCAGTCAACACATTCAATGGTGATGGAGGTATATGTACTTTGTCAACATAGATTTGACACTTGTGACATGTTCTGGAATGTTGGTAGCAGTCAGCTTCCATGGTAGACCAATAGTAACCTGCTCTCAATATCTTCTTTGCCATGGTGTGACCACTAGAATGGGTGCCAAAGACCCCATCATGCATATCTTCCATAATCTCTGTTGCTTCCTTCTTATCCACACAACGAATCAAAGTTGAATCATGATTGCGCTTGTACAAAATCCCATTACTCAAAAAGAACTTAGCAGAAAACCTTCTCAGAAACTTCTTATCTTTGACAGATGCCCCTTCAAGGAACTCCTGAGCTTCAAGATATCTTTTCACTTCATAGTACCAAGGCTTTTCCTCTGCTTCTTCAGTGTCAATCTCATTGCAGTATGCAGGCTTCTCAAATCTATCAATAGTAATCTTGGGAGCTTCATCATCCCAACTGATCTTAAACATGGATGCCATGGTGGCTAAGGCATCTGCCAACTAATTCTCTCTTCGTGGAATATGTCCAAAGGTAATCTCTTTAAAATGGGGGATCAAAGACAACACATGCTCTCTGTAAGGAATGAGATTATCATGCTTGGTATCCCAATATCCTTTGATCTGACTTACTACCAGGGCTGAATCTCCATACACATCAAGGAACTGAATCTTCATATCAATAGCAGCTTTAATACCCAAGATACATGCCTCATACTCAGCCATGTTATTGGTACAATAGAAACAAAGTCTGGCAGTAATAGGGGTATGACAACCTTCAGGGGAACTGATCACAACACCAACACCATTACCAAGTGCATTAGAAGCTCCATCGAAAACCATAGTCCATCGGGATCCTTGTTTAGGTCCGTCATATTGTCCAGGTTCTTTGGTAATGATCATAATATCTTCATCAGGGAACTCAAAACTCATTGACTGGTAATCATCCACTGCTTGATGAGCCAAATGATCAGCTACAACACTTCCTTTAATGGCCTTCTGAGTAGTATACTGTATATCATATTCTGTCAAGATCATTTGCCATCTAGCAATTCTTCCGGAGAGAGCAGGTTTCTCAAATATGTACTTGATTGGATCCATCTTCGAAATCAACAAGGTAGTATGAGTCAACATATACTGTCTTAGTCGGCGAGCAGCCCATGCCAAAGCGCAACAAGTTTTCTCGAGCAGTGAGTATCTTGTTTCACAGTCGGTAAACTTTTTGCTAAGGTAGTATATTGCCTGCTCTTTTCGACCAGACTCGTCATGTTGCCCCAATACACACCCCATAGAGTTGTCTAACACTGTTAAGTACATGATCAAAGGTCTTCCATCAACTGGTGGCATCAAAATTGGAGGTTCTAGGAGATATCTCTTGATTTCATCAAATGATGTCTGACACTCATCATTCCATTCCATCACCTGATCTTTCTTTAACAACTTGAAGATTGGCTCACAGATGGCAGTTAATTGGGAAATAAATCTTGCAATGTAATTCAATCGTCCCAAGAAACCTCTAACCTCCTTCTCAGTACGGGGAGCTGGCATCTCTCGTATAGCTTTCACTTTTGCAGGATCTACTTCAATACCTTTTCCACTGACAATGAAACCTAGGAGCTTACCAGACCTAACTCCAAAAGTACACTTGTTTGGGTTCAATCTCAACTTGTATTTCTTCAACCTCTCAAACAACTTATGCAGGTGATCAAGATGTTGCTCTTCATTCTGGGACCTAGCTATCATATCATCCACATATACCTCTATCTCATGATGAATCATGTCATGAAACAAAGCCACCATAACACGCTGATATGTTGCCCCTGCATTCTTTAAACCAAATGGCATCACCTTATAACAAAAAGTGCCCCACTGTGTAACAAATGTTGTCTTCTCCATATCTTCGGGTGCCATCTTGATTTGATTATAACCAGAGAAACCATCCATAAAAGAGAATACCTTATGATGAGCAGTGCTGTCTACCAGAACGTCAATATGAGGAAGTGGAAAGTCATCTTTGGGGTTGGCCTTGTTCAAATCTCTATAATCTACACACATACGTACCTTACCATCTTTCTTAGGCACCGGTACCACATTTGCAACCCACTGAGGATAAGAAGTCACAGCTAAGAACCCTGCATCAAACTGTTTCATTACCTCTGCCTTAATCTTCTCTGACATTTCAGGACGCATTCGACGAACCTTCTGCTTCTTTGGACGACAATCTTCTTTCACTGGTAAACGGTGAACCACAATGTCTGTATCCAACCCTGGCATATCTTCATAAGACCAAGCAAAGATCTCCACATAATCATGTAACATCTGAATTAATCTGCTCTTGACACTATCCTCTAAATCAGCCCCTATCTTGACCTCTTTCCTGTTTTCTTCAGTTCCCAGATTCACAACTTCGACCGGCTCTTCATGTGGCTGTATAGCTTTCTCTTCTTGTTGTAACAACCTAGCAAGCTCTACAGGTACTTCACAATCATCCTCATTTCCATCTTCAGCTTGATAGATCGGATTCTCGAAATTATAATTGGCAATAGTAGAACTGTTATCAACAGGATCCAGAGTGGATGAGGATCTGCATTTTAGTGATGTGGGTGTGTGTAAGAACACATAGCTGATAAAACAAAAATAAAAGAAAAGAAAGACAAGGAACACAATATTTACGAAAACGAAACGTCCACTGATTTTTATTGAATGAAGTATGCAAATGAAATGACATCCCGTAACAAGCATACCATTGTGCCCCGGGTAAGGCACACGACTTAAGAGTTTTAATTGTTCAAAAATTACAAACTTTAAAGGTAATAACACAGTAATAGTATTTACTCCTGACTAAAGGAGATAAGAATAACATCTTCAGCCTTCCAGTTATTGAGTCCAGCACCCACAGTAGGAAAATCCAAGCATCCAAGTTGTAGTCTTCATCATAGTCACCCACAACATTGATCTGATTCCTCATAATCCCCTGATTGGTGATACGAACAGCACGAGCACGACGAACAGCCTTCTGGGACTCTGCAGTGAAACCCAAACCAAATTTGTCAGACTTGTATGGAATATCAGGAAGCTGACCCCAAATAGTACAACCACCTTCATCCACCACAGCTCTAGCATCTTTAAGGGAGGCCATTGTAGGAGGTACTCTGGTGACCACAGGAACTTTCTTGACAATAGGAGGAGCTTCATAATCATTAACAATCCAAGGACCCACTTCAAATGTCTGACACGGAGTTTCAACATATTCACCTTCCACTTCAAGATATTTAAAGGTGTTCACATGGCTAATCATATACCCTTCCTCTCCGTAAACAGTAACAACCTTCCCCTCTACTGGATACCTCAGCTTTTGATGTAAGGTAGAGGTTACAGCACCTGCCCCATGGATCCAGGGACGCCCAAGAAAACAAGGATACGACGGACAAATATCCATTACATAAAAGGTAGCATTGAAAACCTGAGAACCAACTTTGATTGGGAGATCAATTTCTCCATGCACCACTCTTCTCGAGCCATAAAAAGCCTTCACCACTATATTACTGGGTTTCAACACAGCATCTTCAGGACTAAGCTTATTCAGGACTTCTTTGGGTAACACATTCAGAGAGGAACCATTGTCTATTAATACATGTGACAGGGTAGTGCCCCTGCATTCAATGGAGATATGTAGAGCCCTGTTATGATCCCTCTTGGCAGGAGTCAAATCAGCATTGGAGAAACCTAACTCATTATCATAGGTCAAGTGTGCAACACAATTTTCAAACTGGTCAACAGAAATTTCATTTGGTACATGAGCAGTCTTCAGAAATTTAATCAGGGCCTTGGCATGAGCCTCAGAGCACAACAATAAAGACAACATAGAAATCTTGGAGGGAGTATGCCCCAATTGATCAACAATGTCATAATCACTCTTGCGAATGATTTTCAATACTTCTTCCATCTGCTTAGAGAGATCATCAGCAGCTGGCACATCAGTTGGTATAGGTTCAATAACAGGACCTTTGCCCCGAGCATCAGTAGTTGTAGTAGCTGTATTCTTGGAAGTAACTGGAGGAGAGAAAACTCTTCCGCTTCATGTGATCTTACTAGATCCAGCAATATTATCAACATCAATGTTTTCATCAGCAACAGGCATATCAGCTAAGGGTTCCTGCTTAACACCATGGATATAAACATCAGACCCATAATACCAAGGCACAACTTTATCAGAAGTATACGGAATAGGACCAGAAGTGGTAATGATCATATGAGCCACTCTAGCTTCAACAACAATCTTCACAGGGCCTTCAGCAGAAATCTTAATTGGACCCTTATGAGTGATTTTGACAGGTCCCTTGGAAGTGATCCTTACCGACACTTTATCAACCATATCTACCTCTTCAATCTTCGCACCTTTAGTTATATGATCAACCATGCTTTCCACAGAAGGTGGTGTCCTCTCAAACACTATGGTGTAATTATTCACGAGGCGTTGAATTCCGTCCTTCAACCTCTAGCAACTATCCGGCCTATAGGTACAATAGACACAATCTTCACGACAACCTGGAAAGAACCCAGCTTGTACTAACTTCTTCTTAATAACAGACAATGGCGTAGTCAAATCTGTAACTGAGGAAATATGTGAATCTTCATCAATGGCATTGACAGTCTTCTCATGATTTGGCATGGGAGCAGTAATCACATTTGGAGTACCCGGAGGGTCAAACTCAATTTCTCCAGCATCAATCATATCTTGAATTTTGTTCTTCAATACCCAGCAACTATTGGTATCATGTCCCTGATAATTCGAATGATATGCACATCGTGCATTAGGATTATACCTGGGTGAGGTAACATTGGGATTCTGAGGAGGATCTTTCAAAGTGATAAGTTCAGCCTTCAACAAATGTTGCAAGGCTTGGGCCATTGACATGTTGATCTTAGTGAACTTCCTTCTAGCCCTCTGTTGATTTCCCTGTGGCTGCTCTGGTGTTGTAGGAGTTGGATTGGAGATATGAACTGCACTCACAGACTGATGCCTTCTATTACGATCAGGTTGACCATAAACAGCATTTGACTCTTTCTTCCCACTAGGGGGCTTCTTTGTAGTACTGGATGAAGAAGCACCCACTTGAATCTTACCACTCCTTATACCACTTTCCACGCGCTCTCCTGTCATTATCAACTCAGTGAAGCCAGACGATGAGCTTCCAATGAGATGACTGTAAAAAGGACCATTCAACGTACACATGAACATATCAACTAACTCCCTGTCAGTTAGAGGTGGTTGCACTCTTCCAGCCAAGTCTCTCCACTTCTGAGCATACTCCTTGAAGCTCTCTTTAGCACCCATAGACATGCTCTGAAGTTGCATGCGAGTAGGGGCTAAATCAGCATTGTATTGATATTGCTTATAGAAGGCTTCAGCAAGATCATTCCAATCACGGATGTTGACACTTTCCAACTGATAGTACCATTCCAATTGAGCTCCAGATAAGCTCTCTTGGAAGAAATGGATCCATAACTTCTTATCAGCAGTATGAGGTTAGATTCTCCTGACATAAGATCTCAGATGCAGCTTGGGACAAGAGACACCATCATAAACTACGAAAGTAGGAACCTTGAAACCAATGGGTATAACCACCCCAGATATCAAACTCAGGTCTTCAAAATCTAGCCCAGAAGACTTTTGCAACTCCATAGCATCCATTCTATCCACCAGCATCTTGAACTTATCTTCATTAGGCTCATGATAGTAGTTAGCTTCAGAATCAGAGTCCCCCATTGTATTATGGAGACTGCCTCCCTCTTTCTCAGACTCATAATCTTCAACCTGTTCTTTGGTCTTGACAGGACCTCTGAACCTTCTTCCCATGTTGATCAGGCCACCTGACCTCCTAGTCTTCTTAGTCTTCTTGGCCAGAAGTGTCTTCAATTCATCCTGCCCCTTGGACAAGTTCAGGATCAGCTCTTGGAACTGTGCATTTTGTGCCTGGAGATCCTTAACTGTTTGTTCAAGAGCCATTGCTGAAATAAACAGCGAGAAGATGAGAAACCTGTGCACAATAAACCTGTGATGTAATGATATGATATGTGAATGTATATGCAATGTTTTCAAGGACCGCAGGATTTAAATTTGCTTAAACAAACAAGAAGGTAAACTTTTATTAGTAATAAATTTGTTTTTCCTCTTGGGCTTACAGAAAATGAAATGAAATAAATACAAGAGATGGGGTTTTAAGTCTCCCATGGACGCTTCCTCTTTGTGTTGAGGTATGAGTTGAGATTCCGTTCCTCGTGAAGTTGTTTTGTTAGTTCCAGGATTCTTTCTTGGCTTGCTTTGTAATGAGCCTCGAAGGTATCCCTTTGCTCCTTCAACTGGATCCAGGACCTCTTTAAATCTTCCATGTCAGTAGGCATGTCTGGGTGAAGGATGGTATAAGAAGTATCTCCTTCAGCAACAGGTTCCATGGTAAATGGCAGGATAGCAGGATATGGCATCATGAGAGTCTGAGCACGAGATCGCACCCATATGAGATAAGCTTCCATAGGAATAGTGTACTTAGGCTCCAGAGTCTTGCTGTCAACCTTGTTCACTTTTCCCCATGCTCGTATGAATCTCTGACGGTAACCTTGAAGATCGTTGTCGTAGTCAAACACAATACCCTGAATCAACATGTCATGTGGACCATCACTCCGAGCGTAACCAAACTGTCGTAAAGCTAAAGAAGGGTTGTAAGTAATGCCTCCTCTTATGCCTAGAAGTGGCACATTAGGAAACTCCCCACAATGGTCAATGATAGTGACATTCTCCATAGATCTGGAGCACCAATGAATATCTGAATGCGAAAGTGACATGATCCTCTTGGACCACCTGAACCCTTGTTCATTCTTCATCACTGAGCGAGGAAGGTGAGAAATAAACCACCTAGATAGCAAAGGTATGCAGCACATCAGAGTTCCTCGTGCCTTTGTAGTACGGGTATGAAGAGAATGTAGGATGTTTCCAAGCAATGTAGGCACTGGATTGTGACTCAGAAATATGTTGATGGCATGCACGTCTATGAACTGATCAGGATTGGGGAACAACACTAAGCCATAAATCAACAAGGCTAAGATATCCTCAAAAGCATCATAGCTCATAGCCTTCAAGAACATTTGAGCCTTCTCTATCAACACCTTGGCAAGAATACCCTTAACTCCGCTTCTCGTTTCTAGAACAATGTCAGACTTCTTCAGATGTAGAGCTGCAGCAATAACCTATGGTTTAATCTCTTTCTCCAAGCCTGTGAAGGGTCTTTGATCAAGAACAGGTATACCCAGAAGTTTAGAGAACTCTTCCATTGTAGGAACCAACTGATAGTCGGGGAACGTGAAGCAATGGTGCTTAGGATCAAAGAACTGGAACAGAACACTCATCATGTCTTCATTGAATCCTGAGGTGACTAGATCCAATAGGTGACCATGTCTCTTGATGAACTGGGAGTGTTCAGACACTTGAGAAACCAACTCTTTAAGCTTAGCAGGTATCCCTACAAAGTTGATCCTGATAGTGTTTCTACGAGCAGAAGCCATGACCTGCAACAAAGAACAAAGATAAATCCTTTGGTCCTTGAAATGGTTAGTGAAAATACTATGCTTATGATGCATGATGATGTTGTGATGTTATACTCAATCACAAACATGTGGCACACACAAACAAGTCACACAATAGCCCTAGGTTTGAAGGCTTGCATGAGGTTTAAAGGTAAGTACCCTCCCCTAAAGTTAGTTGGTTCATCCTGTCCTACAAAAGTAACCGGGTTCTAAGGGATCTCAATATCATTGATCCTTCACAAGGGGGGTTGTTCAGTAGGCAACTTACTTGCCAAACCAAAACCCTCCAAGTTTAGGATCTCAATGAACGTAGTATTAAGTATCAACCAACTTCAGTCTGCACCAAAGCCGGTTATCTCACTACTTTTCTAAAGGCCAAGATGGGATGATTAGGGTTCTAAAAGTCAGTTAGTATATTGACAACATATGGCAGCCTCATATTATCCTCAACTTTACTTAAGTAACATAAGCACCAACCAAGAAGTCACACTAACTATGGCCACCAGATCAACCATATCGGTATACGTCGTACATTTTCCTTGGTCTATTGCCATTTACCTAAGGTACACTAGATCCGGGTTAGGATCTTTCACACATAAGAGCACCCAACAGATAAGTATAAAGCAAACAAGACAAATAATTTTAAAGTGATCTAATTCCTAAGGGTACCCCTCTTTTATTAAATCCCCAGCAGAGTCGCCAGTTCTGTAACACGGTGGGAGAACTGACTTTAGTTATGTTGCGGATAGCAAGAGTCGCCACCGACTTTTATTTTATCCAAAGGAAAGGCATAAAAGAACAGGAAAGACCTTTTAAAAGATTTTTGAGTCTGGGGGGTAGGTTATGTAAAGGGAAGATATTAGCACCCTTTACATCCATGGTTATCCATGGGCTCTTAGTTACTTAGCTAACTTTAAAATGTTTTTGAAATGTGAAGTGTGTGAATAGAAATTTTCTTAAGTATTTTATAA
Organism: Lathyrus aphaca; assembly: GCA_963966055.1. NCBI lineage: Eukaryota > Viridiplantae > Streptophyta > Magnoliopsida > Fabales > Fabaceae > Lathyrus > Lathyrus aphaca. The sequence continues at coordinate 202,638,359 of OZ014524.1, forward strand.
TGATCCATGTACGGATATATATAAAACTTTTGTTTTGAAAATTGTTTGAAATGTATGAAGTGTTTGAAATGTTTTTGAAAAGTGAGCAAGTATCTAAGAGAAACCTACCCTAAGTTAAGTCTTTTCTGTTCTTGAATCCTTTAAATGGTAAGATTATCCCTATTATTAAGGAATAGGTAGTCATTACCTTGGATGTATGGGACAAATGAAGGGACATCTGTTATTTAGGCAACTGTGGGGTGTAAAAGCAATTCGAATGGACTTATCATCTTTATTCGAAAGGGACAAGATCATTACGAAGGCAACATTCGAAGGGACTTGATCTTTTTATCTGTTTAGGGACTAGATGATGTGAGATGAGGGACTTTGCTTTATACACCCTACTTGACCTTTTGTTTAGGCAACTTGAGAGGTAACCCTTAAGAAGTGAGATGGCGATCAAAGATCGACTTACGTGTGTGAGTGTACCAATTTAAATATTTATCTTTAAATTTAATGAGCTAAATTAATTTTTAAATACAAACATATTTCACTCCCTATTTTACTAACCATAGCATTTAAAAATAAATATTAAACATTACTACTAAAATATTACATAAAGGATACAATTACATAATAATAATAATTAAAATAAATTAAATAAATAAGCAAAATAAATAATAATAAATAATTGGGTTAGTAACAATAATAATAATAAATCACAATATATATATAAATGGGGTTAGTAATAATAAAATAAAATAAATATCATATGAAAATAAATAGAATTAGTAATAAAATAAACAAGAATAAAGAGATTAGCATAATAAATTAAAAGTTCAATTTTAATAAACAATTATTTTTTTTAAAGATTTTTAAGAAGAAAAATAAACAATTCATGCTATATACCAATTATTATAAAAATTTAAATTTATATACATGTTATGAAAAATAATGGTTAATTATGATTAAATAAACATATTATAAAAATAAATTATATTTACAAAATTAAATTAAGAGTTTTAATTATTTTAAGCATAATCTAAAATTATTTACATGCAATAATTATATTAAATAATAATTAAAAACAAATTATAAAAAAATATGCACATAATTAAGATTTATAAATAAATAAGTTAAAAGTTATAATATAATTAAATTTTATGTAAAAGAAAATTAGGGTTTGATTATTTAGAAAAATACATTAGGGTTTATTTCTTAATTAAAATATAAACAAAATTTATGAAATTTAAATAAATAAATAAATAAATATTTACAATTAAGGTTCATAGAAATAATTAGGTTTTAAAAAATATTTTAGGGTTTTAGAAAATATTAGGGTTCATATGTTTAGAAAAATAAATTATCTAATATAAATTAATTATACAAAATTATTAATAATATACAACAAGATAAACTTTAAATAATTTTTACTAATAAGGTTTAATTGAAAAAAATGAATTTTAAGTTATAGAAAAAAGAAAATAGCATAAACATTTTTTGTTATTTTAAATTTATTTAATTATAATATAAACAAATAAAATAGAAAAAACAAAAAAAAAAGTGAAAAAAGAACTTACCTGGGCTGAGATTCGAACCCAGCCCCTGAGCAATGCATCCTCCAGGACCAGCAAGCTAGCCACTGGGCTGCGCGCGCGCCAGTGATAATAAATGGAGGCAACGCATTATATTTTTGACCTGATAATAGTGAAGAATATTAGCAAAAATAATGTACCAGCCAGGGATTGAACCCTTGCCTCAAGCTTCTACGCATGCGTGCAAAACCACCAGGCCATCCTCACCAACTTTGACAATTATCTGAACATAATAGTATATAAAATAAGATGAAATTTCAAATCCAGTTTTGGCGCCATGAGCTTTCTTCAACCTCTGTCCGTCGTCTTAGACTTCTAGTGACACCCATCCGTCACTAAAGCCTTTAGTGACGGATTTCCTCCGTAGCTATAGGTCCTGAAACTTCAAAAACACAACATACACAACATAAATTCATTCTAAGGGTTCAAACCAATTAAAGTATGTCCTCTAAGTCCAAATATGTCCACAATTTGATTTGAAATTAGTTGTTTCCCGAAACCCTAATTCGTGGTTTCATGAACCCTAAAAATGGAGTTCGGCCATTCCTGCATCAAACCTCAAATTAAACCAACCAGAATCATTGCAAACATCCATATAAACAATAATATATAATCGAATTCCATTTATACAGCTTATACAAGAAGAATCGAAAATCAAAATTTCAAGCTAAAATGTAAATTCGGTTTATGCATTATGACATGATTTGGATGTTGCAAATGGTTCAAATAGTTTCAATGATCATCTAGGAACACAATGCAACCTTTAAAATCTTTTGATATGGCTTCTATGCAAGAATCCGAATTGAAGTTTTTTTGTGAATTTTGAAACTTTGAAACTATGGTTTGAGGCAGAATTTTTCGTCCTTGTGCATTGTGTTTTCTTTGTGTATATATGGTGGATTGAATTAGGTCAAGAAACTTTGGATTTATGGGCTTTTTGAATGCCTTGAGTGTGAAGGAATGTCATGATCCAAAAATGTGAAAAAATCAAATATTTGTATTCCAATCTGGTCTAGCACGAATTTGCACAAGATCCAATCATGTTAAACAACATTGATGAATTTCTAGAAGAAGAATCATGTCCAAATTTTGATTTTTAGATTTTATTTTGAATTAATTTGATTTAAAATGAATAAAATTCAAATAAATATCAAATAAAATATAAAAAAACAAAATTTCTTGTCATTGGGTCGTGTGGGATGATATCTCAAGGATTGGGTTGCATAATGGTTGGCCCATTTGAAAAAAATTGATTTTAAGACCCCATTTGTTCAATATTCTTCTCAAAAATTTCCCAACTTTGCAAGGGCACAAATCCTTCAATTTTAATGCTATGAGGGTGTTCTTGGACATTTTGGAAAGCTTTAAGAGTCTTCTAACCAACCCCATTGGTTTCATGTCCATATAATTTATCATTCTCAAGTTATGCCCTTTTGAAGTTGTTGACTTTTTGTTGACTTTCAAAAGGACCTATAATGTCTTAGCTCATACCTTCCAAATGAAGCATTTTTGGGCTTGGCTTGTGAGACACAAAGTTGTAGAGAATTCAATTTCCTTAAAGATGAGCTTTGGATGGAAAAAATTTGATGAAGCATGTGAAAGTTATGGCTGGTCAAAGTTCAGTTGACTTTTCCTGTGAAAACCCTAATTTAGAAACTCTTGATTCTTGATGATCTGAAATATCCTTGATGAATCATGATCAACCCTTGATAAAATGATGAATTTTACTTCATATACTTGATGTTGGCAAAACATCATGAAGTTTGACTTTGGTTTGACCACAGTTGACCTCAGTTTGACTTTTTAACTGCTTTGACTGATTTTGACTTATCTGATCATCTGACTGAGCAAACTTTTGAGAAAAGTCTTGAAACTTGTCATGGGGATTCTTAAACACATATGGGATGTTATGAAGCTCACTTGAAGTCTTGGAAGTCCATTTAGCCTGATTAAAGTCAAAACCCTAGTTTTGGATGCCCTGCTTAGGAGGAGGCATTGTCTGAGAGAATTGTCAAACTTTCTGACTAATTGTGAACTTTGTGAACCCTGTGAACCTCATAAGATGTCTTGTGAACTTCATGAATCTCATGAGAGGTCTTGTGAACCTTGTGAACCTCATAAGGTGTCTTGTGAACCTCATAAGGTGTCTTGTGAACTTCATGAACCTCATGAGAGGTCTTGTAAACCTTGTGAATCTCTTAGCACACAAAGTCTTGTTTTTGTGAGGGCAAATTTTGGGGTGCAACAGCTGCCCCTGTTCAATTTTCTAAAACCTGAGGGGTTAGATTGGTATATTTGCCAGTCGTGACCTGGAAGGTTGAAGGGGATTGAACACAAAAGCCCAAAAATTTGCACTCACCGGTGCGTAGAGTGATACTGATAACTTGTTGTATATGCTTTGGGTGGGCTTAAAGATGCCACTTGGAGAAAAGTTCTTCAAATATATCTCTTGGAGGATAAAGCATTCCAAAATATGAAGATATAACTTTTTGGGAAGATAAACAACATCCCAACATAGTGAGATAACCTTTGGGAAGATACACAACGGCCCAAGGTAAAAGTATAACCTTCAGGAGGATAAACAACGTCCTGAGGTATAATGATAGCTTTCAGGAGGATAAACAACGTCCTGAGGTATAAACATAACTTTTGGGAGGATAAACAACGACCCAAAGAAATGATGGCTTTCAGGAGGATAAACAACGTCCTGAGGTATAAGTATAACTTTTGGGAAGATAAACAACGGCCCAAAGTCATGATAGCTTTCAGGAGGATAAACAACGTCCTAAGGTATAATGATAGCTTTCAGGAGGATAAACAACGTCCTGAGGTGTAAACATAACTTTTGGGAGGATAAACAACGGCCCAATAGTCATGATATGGCTTTTGAGAAGATAAACGACGTCTCAAAATAGCCTTCGGGAAGATAAACGACGTCCCATGATAATGAGGTGACCTTTGGGAAGATAAACAACGGCCCAAGGTCATAAGTTGTTGATGAAGTTTGTCTGCTGGAGAATTAATCTGAAAAACAAGATTATAACATTCTGTATGATAATATTAGTTTACGCATTATGTATGCATGTATAATATGATGCACTTAAGTAATGTATCATGTATTTATGGATATATATGTTATGATGTAAATGATGTATGTATGAATCATGCAGCTTGAAGTATCTGGATATCTTCATATAACAACTGCTGGCCAGGGAAAATAAATCCCGATTTGTTGCTGAAGAATATGAGGAACTCGTTCCCGTTTGATAATATAGTATTCATAACCTCCCATCTTCGTTCGATAGTAAGGTATACATAACCTCCCGTCTTCGTTCGATAGTAAGGTATACATAACCTCCCGTCTTCGTTCGTCGTACTCCTATTGGAAAAATAAATTCCCGACTATCCGTATGAGGATAAAAGAGATGGATATAGATTCCAGGGGAGATGTGACTCAAAGTACTTATGAAGATGGATTTGCCCTACCGGGGGATTTGTAGCTGTCTGATGGGGATGAACCGGCGAAGCTTCATTGAATTCCTTCCCTCGTTCGTCCTTAGTAAATACTATTACTGCATTTTCATGTATTTCTAGTAAACATCAATCATATTAAGCATTTTATGCATTTCTTGTAAACATCAATCATATTCAAAAGCATACATACATTCAAACATAACCAATGGACGTTTCGCTTATGTAAATAGGGTAAAAGTAAATCTGGATTCAAAGATGAAATTTTATTTATATCAAAAAGTGACCTATACATAGGCAAGTTTGTACAAGGAGACAAAAATCCTAGTAAGAGGAATTTGTCGTAAAATTTTTACAAAACAAAGAAAATCAGCTATGTGGGAAATAATCCTATTGAGTTTCAATTCTACTATTGCCATTATCTTCAAGTATCTCATCTTTTGTTGTTGAGAAGGAAATGATTGGATTGAGCTTTATCTGTTCGAGCTTGAGTAAGTAACACAACAGGTTGTAGTTTCATGGGTGATCCAAACGAGACATAATCATACGCTTTAATCCCTAACTTTTGCCTGAATTGCCTTTTCAGGTTTTCAATCCACCGGGATACCCTTTTTTGCCCAAGCCGCCTTTTCAGGTTTTCGACTTGCCGGGTGTACATTTTTTTTTATATATATATCCCTAATTTTTGCCCGAACCTTTTTGGTTCGCCGGGATGCCCTTATTTTTGCCTAGGCCAGTCAACCTAGCGGGTCTCTTTTTATGCGTAGTATTTTTTTAACTATGTCTGCGTTTACAGGCTGCGGGAAGTCTTCACCATCCATAGTAGTAAGTATCATGGCACCTCCTAAGAATACTGTCTTGACTACAAATGGTCCTTCATATGTAGGAGTCCACTTGCCCCTGGGATCACCCTGTGGTAATATGATGCGCTTGATTACCAAGTCACCAGCCTGATATACCTTTGGCTTAACCTTCTTGTTAAAAGCTTTAATCATCCGTTTCTGGTACATCTGGCCATGACAAACTGCTGCTAGTCTCTTCTCATCAATCAAATTTATCTGGTCAAGTCGAGTCTGAATCCACTCATCTTCATCCAAGCCTGCATCCTTCATAATTCTTAAGGAGGGAATCTGAACTTCAATGGGCAGAACTGCTTCCATACCATAGACTAAGGAGAATGGAGTTGCCCCTGTTGAAGTACGTATTGTAGTACGATAACCATGAAGAGCAAATGGTAATATCTCATGCCAATCCTTGTGAGTAACAGTCATCTTCTGTACAATCTTCTTAATATTCTTATTAGCAGCTTCTACTGCCCCATTCATCTTTGGACGATACGGAGAAGAGTTGTGATGCTTAATTTTGAGCTGCGTGCAGAGATCAGTAATCATAGTGTTGTTCAGATTAGAGCCATTGTCAGTAATAATCCTTTCAGGGATGCCATACCTACATATGAGATTGTTCTTAATGAATCGAGCCACCACATTCTTAGTAACAGATGCAAATGAAGCTGCCTCTACCCACTTTGTGAAGTAATCAATAGCAACCAGGATGAAACGATGCCCATTAGAAGCAGTAGGCTTGATCTCACCAATCATATCAATGCCCCACATGGCAAAAGGCCAAGGAGCAGTCAACACATTCAATGGTGATGGAGGTATATGTACTTTGTCAACATAGATTTGACACTTGTGACATGTTCTGGAATGTTGGTAGCAGTCAGCTTCCATGGTAGACCAATAGTAACCTGCTCTCAATATCTTCTTTGCCATGGTGTGACCACTAGAATGGGTGCCAAAGACCCCATCATGCATATCTTCCATAATCTCTGTTGCTTCCTTCTTATCCACACAACGAATCAAAGTTGAATCATGATTGCGCTTGTACAAAATCCCATTACTCAAAAAGAACTTAGCAGAAAACCTTCTCAGAAACTTCTTATCTTTGACAGATGCCCCTTCAAGGAACTCCTGAGCTTCAAGATATCTTTTCACTTCATAGTACCAAGGCTTTTCCTCTGCTTCTTCAGTGTCAATCTCATTGCAGTATGCAGGCTTCTCAAATCTATCAATAGTAATCTTGGGAGCTTCATCATCCCAACTGATCTTAAACATGGATGCCATGGTGGCTAAGGCATCTGCCAACTGATTCTCTCTTCGTGGAATATGTCCAAAGGTAATCTCTTTAAAATGGGGGATCAAAGACAACACATGCTCTCTGTAAGGAATGAGATTATCATGCTTGGTATCCCAATATCCTTTGATCTGACTTACTACCAGGGCTGAATCTCCATACACATCAAGGAACTGAATCTTCATATCAATAGCAGCTTTAATACCCAAGATACATGCCTCATACTCAGCCATGTTATTGGTACAATAGAAACAAAGTCTGGCAGTAATAGGGGTATGACAACCTTCAGGGGAACTGATCACAACACCAACACCATTACCAAGTGCATTAGAAGCTCCATCGAAAACCATAGTCCATCGGGATCCTTGTTTAGGTCCGTCATATTGTCCAGGTTCTTTGGTAATGATCATAATATCTTCATCAGGGAACTCAAAACTCATTGACTGGTAATCATCCACTGCTTGATGAGCCAAATGATCAGCTACAACACTTCCTTTAATGGCCTTCTGAGTAGTATACTGTATATCATATTCTGTCAAGATCATTTGCCATCTAGCAATTCTTCCGGAGAGAGCAGGTTTCTCAAATATGTACTTGATTGGATCCATCTTCGAAATCAACAAGGTAGTATGAGTCAACATATACTGTCTTAGTCGGCGAGCAGCCCATGCCAAAGCGCAACAAGTTTTCTCGAGCAGTGAGTATCTTGTTTCACAGTCGGTAAACTTTTTGCTAAGGTAGTATATTGCCTGCTCTTTTCGACCAGACTCGTCATGTTGCCCCAATACACACCCCATAGAGTTGTCTAACACTGTTAAGTACATGATCAAAGGTCTTCCATCAACTGGTGGCATCAAAATTGGAGGTTCTAGGAGATATCTCTTGATTTCATCAAATGATGTCTGACACTCATCATTCCATTCCATCACCTGATCTTTCTTTAACAACTTGAAGATTGGCTCACAGATGGCAGTTAATTGGGAAATAAATCTTGCAATGTAATTCAATCGTCCCAAGAAACCTCTAACCTCCTTCTCAGTACGGGGAGCTGGCATCTCTCGTATAGCTTTCACTTTTGCAGGATCTACTTCAATACCTTTTCCACTGACAATGAAACCTAGGAGCTTACCAGACCTAACTCCAAAAGTACACTTGTTTGGGTTCAATCTCAACTTGTATTTCTTCAACCTCTCAAACAACTTATGCAGGTGATCAAGATGTTGCTCTTCATTCTGGGACCTAGCTATCATATCATCCACATATACCTCTATCTCATGATGAATCATGTCATGAAACAAAGCCACCATAACACGCTGATATGTTGCCCCTGCATTCTTTAAACCAAATGGCATCACCTTATAACAAAAAGTGCCCCACTGTGTAACAAATGTTGTCTTCTCCATATCTTCGGGTGCCATCTTGATTTGATTATAACCAGAGAAACCATCCATAAAAGAGAATACCTTATGATGAGCAGTGCTGTCTACCAGAACGTCAATATGAGGAAGTGGAAAGTCATCTTTGGGGTTGGCCTTGTTCAAATCTCTATAATCTACACACATACGTACCTTACCATCTTTCTTAGGCACCGGTACCACATTTGCAACCCACTGAGGATAAGAAGTCACAGCTAAGAACCCTGCATCAAACTGTTTCATTACCTCTGCCTTAATCTTCTCTGACATTTCAGGACGCATTCGACGAACCTTCTGCTTCTTTGGACGACAATCTTCTTTCACTGGTAAACGGTGAACCACAATGTCTGTATCCAACCCTGGCATATCTTCATAAGACCAAGCAAAGATCTCCACATAATCATGTAACATCTGAATTAATCTGCTCTTGACACTATCCTCTAAATCAGCCCCTATCTTGACCTCTTTCCTGTTTTCTTCAGTTCCCAGATTCACAACTTCGACCGGCTCTTCATGTGGCTGTATAGCTTTCTCTTCTTGTTGTAACAACCTAGCAAGCTCTACAGGTACTTCACAATCATCCTCATTTCCATCTTCAGCTTGATAGATCGGATTCTCGAAATTATAATTGGCAATAGTAGAACTGTTATCAACAGGATCCAGAGTGGATGAGGATCTGCATTTTAGTGATGTGGGTGTGTGTAAGAACACATAGCTGATAAAACAAAAATAAAAGAAAAGAAAGACAAGGAACACAATATTTACGAAAACGAAACGTCCACTGATTTTTATTGAATGAAGTATGCAAATGAAATGACATCCCGTAACAAGCATACCATTGTGCCCCGGGTAAGGCACACGACTTAAGAGTTTTAATTGTTCAAAAATTACAAACTTTAAAGGTAATAACACAGTAATAGTATTTACTCCTGACTAAAGGAGATAAGAATAACATCTTCAGCCTTCCAGTTATTGAGTCCAGCACCCACAGTAGGAAAATCCAAGCATCCAAGTTGTAGTCTTCATCATAGTCACCCACAACATTGATCTGATTCCTCATAATCCCCTGATTGGTGATACGAACAGCACGAGCACGACGAACAGCCTTCTGGGACTCTGCAGTGAAACCCAAACCAAATTTGTCAGACTTGTATGGAATATCAGGAAGCTGACCCCAAATAGTACAACCACCTTCATCCACCACAGCTCTAGCATCTTTAAGGGAGGCCATTGTAGGAGGTACTCTGGTGACCACAGGAACTTTCTTGACAATAGGAGGAGCTTCATAATCATTAACAATCCAAGGACCCACTTCAAATGTCTGACACGGAGTTTCAACATATTCACCTTCCACTTCAAGATATTTAAAGGTGTTCACATGGCTAATCATATACCCTTCCTCTCCGTAAACAGTAACAACCTTCCCCTCTACTGGATACCTCAGCTTTTGATGTAAGGTAGAGGTTACAGCACCTGCCCCATGGATCCAGGGACGCCCAAGAAAACAAGGATACGACGGACAAATATCCATTACATAAAAGGTAGCATTGAAAACCTGAGAACCAACTTTGATTGGGAGATCAATTTCTCCATGCACCACTCTTCTCGAGCCATAAAAAGCCTTCACCACTATATTACTGGGTTTCAACACAGCATCTTCAGGACTAAGCTTATTCAGGACTTCTTTGGGTAACACATTCAGAGAGGAACCATTGTCTATTAATACATGTGACAGGGTAGTGCCCCTGCATTCAATGGAGATATGTAGAGCCCTGTTATGATCCCTCTTGGCAGGAGTCAAATCAGCATTGGAGAAACCTAACTCATTATCATAGGTCAAGTGTGCAACACAATTTTCAAACTGGTCAACAGAAATTTCATTTGGTACATGAGCAGTCTTCAGAAATTTAATCAGGGCCTTGGCATGAGCCTCAGAGCACAACAATAAAGACAACATAGAAATCTTGGAGGGAGTATGCCCCAATTGATCAACAATGTCATAATCACTCTTGCGAATGATTTTCAATACTTCTTCCATCTGCTTAGAGAGATCATCAGCAGCTGGCACATCAGTTGGTATAGGTTCAATAACAGGACCTTTGCCCCGAGCATCAGTAGTTGTAGTAGCTGTATTCTTGGAAGTAACTGGAGGAGAGAAAACTCTTCCGCTTCATGTGATCTTACTAGATCCAGCAATATTATCAACATCAATGTTTTCATCAGCAACAGGCATATCAGCTAAGGGTTCCTGCTTAACACCATGGATATAAACATCAGACCCATAATACCAAGGCACAACTTTATAAGAAGTATACGGAATAGGACCAGAAGTGGTAATGATCATATGAGCCACTCTAGCTTCAACAACAATCTTCACAGGGCCTTCAGCAGTAATCTTAATTGGACCCTTATGAGTGATTTTGACAGGTCCCTTGGAAGTGATCCTTACCGACACTTTATCAACCATATCTACCTCTTCAATCTTCGCACCTTTAGTTATATGATCAACCATGCTTTCCACAGAAGGTGGTGTCCTCTCAAACACTATGGTGTAATTATTCACGAGGCGTTGAATTCCGTCCTTCAACCTCTAGCAACTATCCGGCCTATAGGTACAATAGACACAATCTTCACGACAACCTGGAAAGAACCCAGCTTGTACTAACTTCTTCTTAATAACAGACAATGGCGTAGTCAAATCTGTAACTAAGGAAATATGTGAATCTTCATCAATGGCATTGACAGTCTTCTCATGATTTGGCATGGGAGCAGTAATCACATTTGGAGTACCCGGAGGGTCAAACTCAATTTCTCCAGCATCAATCATATCTTGAATTTTGTTCTTCAATACCCAGCAACTATTGGTATCATGTCCCTGATAATTCGAATGATATGCACATCGTGCATTAGGATTATACCTGGGTGAGGTAACATTGGGATTCTGAGGAGGATCTTTCAAAGTGATAAGTTCAGCCTTTAACAAATGTTGCAAGGCTTGGGCCATTGACATGTTGATCTTAGTGAACTTCCTTCTAGCCCTCTGTTGATTTCCCTGTGGCTGCTCTGGTGTTGTAGGAGTTGGATTGGAGATATGAACTGCACTCACAGACTGATGCCTTCTATTACGATCAGGTTGACCATAAACAGCATTTGACTCTTTCTTCCCACTAGGGGGCTTCTTTGTAGTACTGGATGAAGAAGCACCCACTTGAATCTTACCACTCCTTATACCACTTTCCACGCGCTCTCCTGTCATTATCAACTCAGTGAAGCCAGACGATGAGCTTCCAATGAGATGACTGTAAAAAGGACCATTCAACGTACACATGAACATATCAACTAACTCCCTGTCAGTTAGAGGTGGTTGCACTCTTCCAGCCAAGTCTCTCCACTTCTGAGCATACTCCTTGAAGCTCTCTTTAGCACCCATAGACATGCTCTGAAGTTGCATGCGAGTAGGGGCTAAATCAGCATTGTATTGATATTGCTTATAGAAGGCTTCAGCAAGATCATTCCAATCACGGATGTTGACACTTTCCAACTGATAGTACCATTCCAATTGAGCTCCAGATAAGCTCTCTTGGAAGAAATGGATCCATAACTTCTTATCAGCAGTATGAGGTTAGATTCTCCTGACATAAGATCTCAGATGCAGCTTGGGACAAGAGACACCATCATAAACTACGAAAGTAGGAACCTTGAAACCAATGGGTATAACCACCCCAGATATCAAACTCAGGTCTTCAAAATCTAGCCCAGAAGACTTTTGCAACTCCATAACATCCATTCTATCCACCAGCATCTTGAACTTATCTTCATTAGGCTCATGATAGTAGTTAGCTTCAGAATCAGAGTCCCCCATTGTATTATGGAGACTGCCTCCCTCTTTCTCAGACTCATAATCTTCAACCTGTTCTTTGGTCTTGACAGGACCTCTGAACCTTCTTCCCATGTTGATCAGGCCACCTGACCTCCTAGTCTTCTTAGTCTTCTTGGCCAGAAGTGTCTTCAATTCATCCTGCCCCTTGGACAAGTTCAGGATCAGCTCTTGGAACTGTGCATTTTGTGCCTGGAGATCCTTAACTGTTTGTTCAAGAGCCATTGCTGAAATAAACAGCGAGAAGATGAGAAACCTGTGCACAATAAACCTGTGATGTAATGATATGATATGTGAATGTATATGCAATGTTTTCAAGGACCGCAGGATTTAAATTTGCTTAAACAAACAAGAAGGTAAACTTTTATTAGTAATAAATTTGTTTTTCCTCTTGGGCTTACAGAAAATGAAATGAAATAAATACAAGAGATGGGGTTTTAAGTCTCCCATGGACGCTTCCTCTTTGTGTTGAGGTATGAGTTGAGATTCCGTTCCTCGTGAAGTTGTTTTGTTAGTTCCAGGATTCTTTCTTGGCTTGCTTTGTAATGAGCCTCGAAGGTATCCCTTTGCTCCTTCAACTGGATCCAGGACCTCTTTAAATCTTCCATGTCAGTAGGCATGTCTGGGTGAAGGATGGTATAAGAAGTATCTCCTTCAGCAACAGGTTCCATGGTAACTGGCAGGATAGCAGGATATGGCATCATGAGAGTCTGAGCACGAGATCGCACCCATATGAGATAAGCTTCCATAGGAATAGTGTACTTAGGCTCCAGAGTCTTGCTGTCAACCTTGTTCACTTTTCCCCATGCTCGTATGAATCTCTGACGGTAACCTTGAAGATCGTTGTCGTAGTCAAACACAATACCCTGAATCAACATGTCATGTGGACCATCACTCCGAGCGTAACCAAACTGTCGTAAAGCTAAAGAAGGGTTGTAAGTAATGCCTCCTCTTATGCCTAGAAGTGGCACATTAGGAAACTCCCCACAATGGTCAATGATAGTGACATTCTCCATAGATCTGGAGCACCAATGAATATCTGAATGCGAAAGTGACATGATCCTCTTGGACCACCTGAACCCTTGTTCATTCTTCATCACTGAGCGAGGAAGGTGAGAAATAAACCACCTAGATAGCAAAGGTATGCAGCACATCAGAGTTCCTCGTGCCTTTGTAGTACGGGTATGAAGAGAATGTAGGATGTCTCCAAGCAATGTAGGCACTGGATTGTGACTCAGAAATATGTTGATGGCATGCACGTCTATGAACTGATCAGGATTGGGGAACAACACTAAGCCATAAATCAACAAGGCTAAGATATCCTCAAAAGCATCATAGCTCATAGCCTTCAAGAACATTTGAGCCTTCTCTATCAACACCTTGGCAAGAATACCCTTAACTCCGCTTCTCGTTTCTAGAACAATGTCAGACTTCTTCAGATGTAGAGCTGCAGCAATAACCTATGGTTTAATCTCTTTCTCCAAGCCTGTGAAGGGTCTTTGATCAAGAACAGGTATACCCAGAAGTTTAGAGAACTCTTCCATTGTAGGAACCAACTGATAGTCGGGGAACGTGAAGCAATGGTGCTTAGGATCAAAGAACTGGAACAGAACATTCATCATGTCTTCATTGAATCCTGAGGTGACTAGATCCAATAGGTGACCATGTCTCTTGATGAACTGGGAGTGTTCAGACACTTGAGAAACCAACTCTTTAAGCTTAGCAGGTATCCCTACAAAGTTGATCCTGATAGTGTTTCTACGAGCAGAAGCCATGACCTGCAACAAAGAACAAAGATAAATCCTTTGGTCCTTGAAATGGTTAGTGAAAATACTATGCTTATGATGCATGATGATGTTGTGATGTTATACTCAATCACAAACATGTGGCACACACAAACAAGTCACACAATAGCCCTAGGTTTGAAGGCTTGCATGAGGTTTAAAGGTAAGTACCCTCCCCTAAAGTTAGTTGGTTCATCCTGTCCTACAAAAGTAACCGGGTTCTAAGGGATCTCAATATCATTGATCCTTCACAAGGGGGGTTGTTCAGTAGGCAACTTACTTGCCAAACCAAAACCCTCCAAGTTTAGGATCTCAATGAACGTAGTATTAAGTATCAACCAACTTCAGTCTGCACCAAAGCCGGTTATCTCACTACTTTTCTAAAGGCCAAGATGGGATGATTAGGGTTCTAAAAGTCAGTTAGTATATTGACAACATATGGCAGCCTCATATTATCCTCAACTTTACTTAAGTAACATAAGCACCAACCAAGAAGTCACACTAACTATGGCCACCAGATCAACCATATCGGTATACGTCGTACATTTTCCTTGGTCTATTGCCATTTACCTAAGGTACACTAGATCCGGGTTAGGATCTTTCACACATAAGAGCACCCAACAGATAAGTATAAAGCAAACAAGACAAACAATTTTAAAGTGATCTAATTCCTAAGGGTACCCCTCTTTTATTAAATCCCCAGCAGAGTCGCCAGTTCTGTAACACGGTGGGAGAACTGACTTTAGTTATGTTGCGGATAGCAAGAGTCGCCACCGACTTTTATTTTATCCAAAGGAAAGGCATAAAAGAACAGGAAAGACCTTTTAAAAGATTTTTGGGTCTGGGGGGTAGGTTATGTAAAGGGAAGATATTAGCACCCTTTACATCCATGGTTATCCATGGGCTCTTAGTTACTTAGCTAACTTTAAAATGTTTTTGAAATGTGAAGTGTGTGAATAGAAATTTTCTTAAGTATTTTATAATGATCCATGTACGGATATATATAAAACTTTTGTTTTGAAAATTGTTTGAAATGTATGAAGTGTTTGAAATGTTTTTGAAAAGTGAGCAAGTATCTAAGAGAAACCTACCCTAAGTTAAGTCTTTTCTGTTCTTGAATCCTTTAAATGGTAAGATTATCCCTATTATTAAGGAATAGGTAGTCATTACCTTGGATGTATGGGACAAATGAAGGGACATCTGTTATTTAGGCAACTGTGGGGTGTAAAAGCAATTCGAATGGACTTATCATCTTTATTCGAAAGGGACAAGATCATTACGAAGGCAACATTCGAAGGGACTTGATCTTTTTATCTGTTTAGGGACTAGATGATGTGAGATGAGGGACTTTGCTTTATACACCCTACTTGACCTTTTGTTTAGGCAACTTGAGAGGTAACCCTTAAGAAGTGAGATGGCGATCAAAGATCGACTTACGTGTGTGAGTGTACCAATTTAAATATTTATCTTTAAATTTAATGAGCTAAATTAATTTTTAAATACAAACATATTTCACTCCCTATTTTACTAACCATAGCATTTAAAAATAAATATTAAACATTACTACTAAAATATTACATAAAGGATACAATTACATAATAATAATAATTAAAATAAATTAAATAAATAAGCAAAATAAATAATAATAAATAATTGGGTTAGTAACAATAATAATAATAAATCACAATATATATATAAATGGGGTTAGTAATAATAAAATAAAATAAATATCATATGAAAATAAATAGAATTAGTAATAAAATAAACAAGAATAAAGAGATTAGCATAATAAATTAAAAGTTCAATTTTAATAAACAATTATTTTTTTTAAAGATTTTTAAGAAGAAAAATAAACAATTCATGCTATATACCAATTATTATAAAAATTTAAATTTATATACATGTTATGAAAAATAATGGTTAATTATGATTAAATAAACATATTATAAAAATAAATTATATTTACAAAATTAAATTAAGAGTTTTAATTATTTTAAGCATAATCTAAAATTATTTACATGCAATAATTATATTAAATAATAATTAAAAACAAATTATAAAAAAATATGCACATAATTAAGATTTATAAATAAATAAGTTAAAAGTTATAATATAATTAAATTTTATGTAAAAGAAAATTAGGGTTTGATTATTTAGAAAAATACATTAGGGTTTATTTCTTAATTAAAATATAAACAAAATTTATGAAATTTAAATAAATAAATAAATAAATATTTACAATTAAGGTTCATAGAAATAATTAGGTTTTAAAAAATATTTTAGGGTTTTAGAAAATATTAGGGTTCATATGTTTAGAAAAATAAATTATCTAATATAAATTAATTATACAAAATTATTAATAATATACAACAAGATAAACTTTAAATAATTTTTACTAATAAGGTTTAATTGAAAAAAATGAATTTTAAGTTATAGAAAAAAGAAAATAGCATAAACATTTTTTGTTATTTTAAATTTATTTAATTATAATATAAACAAATAAAATAGAAAAAACAAAAAAAAAAGTGAAAAAAGAACTTACCTGGGCTGAGATTCGAACCCAGCCCCTGAGCAATGCATCCTCCAGGACCAGCAAGCTAGCCACTGGGCTGCGCGCGCGCCAGTGATAATAAATGGAGGCAACGCATTATATTTTTGACCTGATAATAGTGAAGAATATTAGCAAAAATAATGTACCAGCCAGGGATTGAACCCTTGCCTCAAGCTTCTACGCATGCGTGCAAAACCACCAGGCCATCCTCACCAACTTTGACAATTATCTGAACATAATAGTATATAAAATAAGATGAAATTTCAAATCCAGTTTTGGCGCCATGAGCTTTCTTCAACCTCTGTCCGTCGTCTTAGACTTCTAGTGACACCCATCCGTCACTAAAGCCTTTAGTGACGGATTTCCTCCGTAGCTATAGGTCCTGAAACTTCAAAAACACAACATACACAACATAAATTCATTCTAAGGGTTCAAACCAATTAAAGTATGTCCTCTAAGTCCAAATATGTCCACAATTTGATTTGAAATTAGTTGTTTCCCGAAACCCTAATTCGTGGTTTCATGAACCCTAAAAATGGAGTTCGGCCATTCCTGCATCAAACCTCAAATTAAACCAACCAGAATCATTGCAAACATCCATATAAACAATAATATATAATCGAATTCCATTTATACAGCTTATACAAGAAGAATCGAAAATCAAAATTTCAAGCTAAAATGTAAATTCGGTTTATGCATTATGACATGATTTGGATGTTGCAAATGGTTCAAATAGTTTCAATGATCATCTAGGAACACAATGCAACCTTTAAAATCTTTTGATATGGCTTCTATGCAAGAATCCGAATTGAAGTTTTTTTGTGAATTTTGAAACTTTGAAACTATGGTTTGAGGCAGAATTTTTCGTCCTTGTGCATTGTGTTTTCTTTGTGTATATATGGTGGATTGAATTAGGTCAAGAAACTTTGGATTTATGGGCTTTTTGAATGCCTTGAGTGTGAAGGAATGTCATGATCCAAAAATGTGAAAAAATCAAATATTTGTATTCCAATCTGGTCTAGCACGAATTTGCACAAGATCCAATCATGTTAAACAACATTGATGAATTTCTAGAAGAAGAATCATGTCCAAATTTTGATTTTTAGATTTTATTTTGAATTAATTTGATTTAAAATGAATAAAATTCAAATAAATATCAAATAAAATATAAAAAAACAAAATTTCTTGTCATTGGGTCGTGTGGGATGATATCTCAAGGATTGGGTTGCATAATGGTTGGCCCATTTGAAAAAAATTGATTTTAAGACCCCATTTGTTCAATATTCTTCTCAAAAATTTCCCAACTTTGCAAGGGCACAAATCCTTCAATTTTAATGCTATGAGGGTGTTCTTGGACATTTTGGAAAGCTTTAAGAGTCTTCTAACCAACCCCATTGGTTTCATGTCCATATAATTTATCATTCTCAAGTTATGCCCTTTTGAAGTTGTTGACTTTTTGTTGACTTTCAAAAGGACCTATAATGTCTTAGCTCATACCTTCCAAATGAAGCATTTTTGGGCTTGGCTTGTGAGACACAAAGTTGTAGAGAATTCAATTTCCTTAAAGATGAGCTTTGGATGGAAAAAATTTGATGAAGCATGTGAAAGTTATGGCTGGTCAAAGTTCAGTTGACTTTTCCTGTGAAAACCCTAATTTAGAAACTCTTGATTCTTGATGATCTGAAATATCCTTGATGAATCATGATCAACCCTTGATCAAATGATGAATTTTACTTCATATACTTGATGTTGGCAAAAAAATCATGAAGTTTGACTTTGGTTTGACCACAGTTGACCTCAGTTTGACTTTTTAACTGCTTTGACTGATTTTGACTTATCTGATCATCTGACTGAGCAAACTTTTGAGAAAAGTATTGAAACTTGTCATGGGGATTATTAAACACATATGGGATGTTATGAAGCTCACTTGAAGTCTTGTAAGTCCATTTAGCCTGATTAAAGTCAAAACCCTAGTTTTGGATGCCCTGCTTAGGAGGAGGCATTGTCTGAGAGAATTGTCAAACTTTCTGACTAATTGTGAACTTTGTGAACCCTGTGAACCTCATAAGATGTCTTGTGAACTTCATGAATCTCATGAGAGGTCTTGTGAACCTTGTGAACCTCATAAGGTGTCTTGTGAACCTCATAAGGTATCTTGTGAACTTCATGAACCTCATGAGAGGTCTTGTAAACCTTGTGAATCTCTTAGCACACAAAGTCTTGTTTTTGTGAGGGCAAATTTTGGGGTGCAACAGCTGGTGTGTCTTTTCGTTTGAATTATTGGACTCCTATATAAGGAGTCGTATGGCCTCTTTTTCGAAACACATAACAAAAACATAAACCTTCTACATTCGGAATAATTTCTTGTGCCAAGAAACTATTTGTTCTTCAAGAATTATCCCCACAAAGATTTCGTGAACCCAGGCATAATAGGGTCGAAATACTTTGTTCGGAAAGTGAACGAACACGATTCTTCGAAGAAATCCAAGATTATCAAACCATATATCCAACAAATGGTGTAGATCGTCCGACGATAGAATTGCACCGTCCGATGGTGAGGCTTTTATAAAAGCCCTTCGCCTCTGAGTGGCAAGGCAAAAAGGAGAAATGGGGGAAAATGTGAATCTTTGCATTTGGTATTAAAATAATCTATCTCAATTAAGGGTTTTCCATTTTGCCTCTTGTCTTGGAAGAGGTTTATGAGTAAAAGCCCCAATTTTTTTTCATTTGTCTTTCATTCTTCAAAACACCAAACATATTTTTTCTCTTTGGCACTCTCAATCCTTGCTCCTCACCATCAAAGTCAAGATAATGCAATTCAAATTTTCATCTTTATTTCTTTTTTGTTCATTCTATCCTTGTACATATTTGTGTTTAGGTTTAGTTGTACTTTTAGATTTTGACCTTGCATGTTCTTTAATGTTTGAATTTTTGCATCTCTTCTTCAACTTGCATGTCAATAATTTCTGTTGAAATTTGTTGTTTGGTATGTATTGGACGTGGGTTGAAGAGAGTAGGCATTTAGCAACTAGTTGTTGTAGCCTTGTGTTCTCTCCTTATCGCGTGCACCGCCCGATGATAACATCTCATTATCCGACGACAGAGGGAACATGACTGCCCTTGTTTCGTTTTATTTTGTTCGACTTATCGTTTTTGCTAATGTTGTTGTTGTTTTACTGGATTTTGGGTTGGTTGGTTTTGTTTTACAGATGTCATTCCATTTCCCTCTGCAACACGCTTCAAAGAAGAAGAGACAGAGTGCTGCCACGACTTCAAGTGCTCTAGTGCCGACTGAGTACGATCCAAATCGATTCTTAAGTGCAGAGCATGCTACTAGGATCACGAATATGTAAGAAAAGGTTGTGCTCTCTGAGAAGAGGATTTTAATCACCCCTTAGGGAGATTACATAAGAATCTAAGTTATTTTTTAGAAGAAAAGTGGGGTATTCTGATGACCCTATGTGACAAAGTCTGATATGAGCTGATAATAGAATTTTATGCGAATGCTCTACAACCAGAGGAATGAGTTTACCGTTTCAAGACCTCTGTGAGGGGTCATGAAATTAGCTTCAATTGGGATGCAATCAATAAGTGTAAACACCCCAAATTTGCCCTCACCCATTCACACCATGGCTTGTGATATCCTCATATACATAATTTCAATCATAGCATCCCATATTGCATATTTGCTTCACTACATTGATTCAAAGTCATCTGCATCTAGGGTTTGTGATTTGAGCAATCCAAGAGCCTCTTGAGCCACTCCCAAGGTCTTCAATCACTTCAATGGGGTCCATGTATGTTCAAGCATCATATTATATCCTCTCAAAGTCAAGAATGTCAAAAAATCACAAGAACTGAGATTGGCATAGAAGCAGAGCCAGGCTTGACTGCACAGATGACCTAGAATTAGGGTTTTGGTTTCAAAGGCCATAACTCCAAATTTTTTGGTCATTCTTGTTTCTATTTGTCTCTATATGGTATAGGGATCATGCATATCAATTTTCATGAAGAAATTCCATGGGGAAGGCATCTGATCAAGAGTTGACTTTTTGAGCAAGTCAGTGCAAAATCAGGGCATCTGAGGCCCCCAATGACCCAACCAAAGGGTGTTCTTCATCATTTTGATTATGTATGATCTTTATTTGATCATAGAAGATGTTGGAAGTTCACAAAATTGAAGAATTTCAAGTCATTTGCAAAGTTGACTTTTTGGGAAAATGACTTGTAATGGAAACTTGCCATTTTGGGAAACTTTTTCAACCCTTGCTTTTTGATTCAAAAATGCTTCAAATGGGAAAACTTTGGTCATGAAAGTTGTAGAATGGATCATTCCCTTTTCAAAAAGTACAAGAACTCATTCTAATTCATTTTGGATCAAAAGTTATGACTTGTCAAAGTTGGCCAAAATCACATAATTTCAAGTTTTCCACCAAAGAGGCAAAGTTGCAAAACCACTTGCCAAGGAAAATTGTGCTATCAAATGGACTTCTAATCTTCATACAAACATGAACCAATGTCTAAAAATCAGTTTGGCCCAAAGAATTTCCCATTTCTATGCCTTGATTTTCAAGTATCCATAAGTCATTTTTCATGAAAGTGCAAAGAGGGATTTTTGGCAAAATCATTCTCAAATGAATTGTATGATCTCTAGCTGGTTTTAATACATTGTCATGACCTAATGAGGCACCCCACATCAGAAATTCAGCAAGTTTCCTCACATTTACATAGCCAAAAGTCATGAAATGTTTCAAGTTGTCAAGTTGCAAAAACTCTTCTAGCTCATGATCCAAATGCAGCAGTCTTTCATGAGCCATCCAAGGGCCATCCTTGACTCAAGCTGAGGCAGGACAAGCCTCTAGACTGCCTCTGCCATAGCCCATGCTTGAAGTACACCAACTATTGACTTTTTGGCCAATTGCTCCATACCATTCCCACAGTACATGTCAAGTCTTCTTACTCATTCCAATAGTTTAGGACTTGTATACGGATCATAAAACAAGCCTCACACAAGCCTGGAACATACACATTGCAGCACACTCCTAAAACTGTCAAAACTTTCCTCTCTTCGAATCTCCTTCCACAACCATCAAACCTTCATTTTCTCTTCACCAATGAATCACACATCTTCCATGGAATCAAAATCCACCATTGAAACAGCTTGAAACCCCATGTATCTCAACTGTGAAACCTGCTACACCAGAACTCATCTTCACAATTCAACCATCAACAAAAGTTTTGAAGCATTCCATTGAGCTCAGAAGGTTCAGGAGAGGCAGTTTGCATAAAAGAAAGGCCAGGAAAGCTCATCTTCACAGTTCTTCTTCTCAGGTAGCTTCAAACCTCAAACTTTTCAGAGCTTGTATTTTTTGTTACAAAATGAAAGTATATGTCATGCTGATCATGCTGGTATCTTTAGAATCAAAAATGGTGAAGAAATGAGCATTTGGTTGCTCTCTGAAATTTCACCCGTGAAATTTGTTTGCTTCGATTCCCTCTGTTCTTGGGTTATAAATGTTGTTTGAGGGGTGATTTGAATGGGGTTTGGGTAGAGGATCATTTCCCTGTGTTCAATTTGATGAATGGTGGCCTGTAGCATGTTTTAGGGTTTTTGACCCGCCGGAGAAGATGACCGGAGCTTCCCTCCGGTCACCTGAAAGTCATTAAGCCCTAACCCTAATTAGTTTGCCAGATGCGTTTGTAGCCATTGGATGCGGATTAGTTTAAGATTTGAGTGGTCCAGATTAAGTCATTACACCCTAACCTGCTTTTATTAATTTAATAAATCATAATTAAATTAATTAAGCCAGAATCAATCCTGACCATCAATTCGCGCGCGCAGTCAAACATCCTCCCCCAAGTTTGAATATCAGCCTTAGGATGAGATTACTTTTCCTTTTTATTAATTTTAATTCATTTATTTTGCATTTATTTTGTACATTTAATTAAAAATAGCAAAAAGGGTCTAAAAATTCTGAAATTTTTTATCCAAGCTTTAATTAATTTTCAGAACCCAAAAATATTTTTATTTTTATTTTTTGCATTAAAAATTATTTTTAAATCATTTAAAAGTTTATTTTTAATTAATTAATGAGAATTAATTAATTAAAAATACTTTTAGGTGTTTAAAAATCACAAAAAAAATTCATGTAACATTTAAAAACATTTAGAAACATTGTCCAACTCTCAAACCAAATTTCTTTTTTGTTCTTGATACCTTTTGACCATTTTCATTGGATTTAATTTCATTTCAAGGCATTATTTTGCTTCAAACTTCAAAAATTCATTTCTGCCTAACCATTGAGAGTTGGACAATGATTCTTTTTGCATTGCATCTTGCATAACATGTAGTTTATAGGGTAAAATTGGCATGATTTGATCTTGCATTTTCATTTTGATTTGCATTTTTCTTGTCAAGGTACCTTAAAACCCTAGCAATCTTAGGAAATTCATAACTCTCACTAGGTTAAGAGTTGGATCCCCTCCTTTGGGCAGTGAGTTTGTATAGGTCTAAGGTTCATTTGATTGCACTTTCAAATTTTTATCATGTCATTTGCTTCTGGTTTTGGATTGTTGCTTTGTATGTTGCATATAACCCTAATTCATGTCTTCCTTTGCATCCATCTTCCATTTGCCTGCATACCATGACTTGCCATGACATTTAGTGCATCCATTTGATTCATAATGCATCTTAAGACATATTAGAATCATGTGTGATCATTGCATTTTTCATTTGCCATGTTATATGTCATTTGCATTCCATAACTTTTCATGTACATCCATGGTTCAAAGCATGCTTCTCTGGCATCCATATGTTTGTATGATCATTCTAATGCCTTGCCTCATGTTTGCATCACCTCTTAGCATCATTAACATCATACTCATGCTTCTGGTTTTGGTTTGCATCATGACATTGCTTCTCATTTTGCATTGCATTTCATTTCTTTACTAACTTTTCAGGTGGTAAGTTGTATTGAGAAGTGAATTTGCCTTCACTTCTCACAATCTCTTTTCATCTCTCTTATGCATCATTGCTGCATTTTATCTTGTGTATTGGATTGAGCTTGCTCATTCTTGTTCATCTTACCTTCTTTATTCAAGCAACTTGACTTCTTAAGTGAAGCAAGTTGTTTTGCTTCTCTTTGCTCCTTTCATCTGCTTCTCTCCTTGGTGGTTCTTTGAAGATTTCTTTCTTAAACCTCACAAACCCTAGGAATGACCAAGCATGATAACAATTAGGGTTGATTAGTCCCCCACTTAGTTTTTACCTTTGTGTCTCTTTGAGTCTTCTCTTCTCATCCCATAATCAGGGACTAAACCCTAAAGGCTTTAAGGCTTTGTGATTAAGCTTATGCCTGCATCCTTCTATTAGGATGGAGTGTATAACTTTAATCTTAAGTGTTAAACCCTTAATGTGTTTAAATCCTTTAATCAATTCACTTAATAATCATCAAGACATCGAGCTTGTAACTTGGGCCTTGCATTAGGGTTCTAATTCTTCCTTAATTGGTTAAGAAGGACTAACCCTAGTGTTAATGGACAAGTCCCCCTCAAGTTGTCTTACAAACCATAAAACTCACTTCCTCATCTCATCATTAACTAAAATCCATCTAATAAAGGCTTTGTTTTGTCATGAGGTTAATCCCTAATCATGGATTAAGTTGAGGAGCTTTCCTCAGCTTAAACATTCTCATCTATTATCCTTCTATTGGGATGGTGTAATGAGTCTGTTTAATCCCTGATTATGGCTTAGTCTCATTACTTGACACTAAACAAAAACAACAAAAACATCTAAATAATCACAAGTAGGTTAATGATCTTAATCCTACATCATGGTGATTAAGTGTGAGATACTGACTTCACACTTAAGGTATTCTCATTACCCCTAATCAGAGGGAGGATGTGATGAGTTCACTAACCCATTGGTTTAGGCTTAAGCTCATTAACTTATGACAAACTTCAAAAAGCAATAAAAGACTGAAAATACAAAAACAAACAATAATCGTCTCCTTCGGGATTCTTTTCTCATCATCTTCACTCACAAACGAGAACTCGCTTCTTCCGTCTAATGCAAGACAGTTTGCACCTGAGCCAAACAGGTCATACACTTGAGCATAGACAAGTAAGCAGTTCATCAGTCAATTCACCTTTCAGTCTCTTTGGGTCGAACTACGGTGTTCTGACTTCCTCATTGCACGAGAGGATACGTAGGCATAACTTAACAGTTATCGAACAAAAATCTCTGTATATTCCCCCTCTTTCTAGCCTTATTCTTTTAGCCTCATGATCTTGAGTATTTCATTCTTGTTCTTACACTGACACATCACTTATACACTTCACTTCTCTTACACTGACACCTGTACATCCTTTTCCAGCTCTTTTATACACAGATTGCACTGACACTACCCCTTTAAAACACAAATCTTTTAAGCGTGGATCCCGTCGAGTACGACGGACAATCTGGGTGCTAATACCTTCCCAGGTTGTAACCAACCCCCTTTCTCAGTCTCTCTGGTTCGCGACCGTCTTATCCATCTCTTTCCTAGGTCTATGCAGCATTACCTTTCCTTCGGGATAAAAATGCCTAGCTG
Source organism: Lathyrus aphaca (assembly GCA_963966055.1). NCBI lineage: Eukaryota > Viridiplantae > Streptophyta > Magnoliopsida > Fabales > Fabaceae > Lathyrus > Lathyrus aphaca. The sequence goes on from OZ014524.1 coordinate 202,663,755, forward strand.
GCGACTCTATTCATTCCTTCTCTTTCGCCGACCGTTCGCGTCTGCACCCCTTTTGACTGGGCGTCATTTGGTGGGAGCGACAGCTTGGCGACTCTGCTGGAGACCCTTATACTGTAACCAGGGCTACTGGTTCTTTTTGTGGGTTCCTCCTAGCGCTTGTTTGATTTGTGTTTACTGGGGTGTTATGTGCTAATTGTGTTTGTATTTATTTTACTGCTTTATGTACAATTATTTATTGCTTTCTTTACAGCTTTATATATCATACTGTCATACTGTTATCTGGCTGGATCTGGTTTTTGTTTCGGTGGGTGGGGTTCTACTGAGAGTTTAAGGTCCTATACCTGGGACCTGAGTGACACCTAGGCTAGAGTGGTTCATGTTCTTTCCCATTCCATTTCGGTCTGGTGCGGGAATATGAAACACGGTTCAGATATGGGTTTCTTCTTGAGAACTCTATGCTACAGATTTCCTGTAGTGCTAGAGCTATCTGGGAAGCTTGCTAAGTCTGGATGACCTTTACTATGACCTTCAGAAACTGAGGTGAATTAGAGGAGGATCTTTTATGGTTATTGTAAACATTGTACCTCCGGGTTAGAAGTGTTTACACTTCCCATAACTGATCCAAGTCTGAGGATCCTTGTTTTAGAACATCACCTGTGAGGGGGTTGGGCTGTTTACAGGTTTGCAGGAACCCTTGGCCGCATCATACCCAGTTACTTGTTTTTGGTTTAAGAGTACCTCACTTTGGACAGTTCTTGTGATTTAACCCTGGACATGTGACTCTTTATTTGAGTCCCCCTACCTTGGTTACTGGACTTCTGAACCTCCATCTGGACTTCTTAGACATACATGGACTTATATCAAGGCAGTAGTCAGATCCAGCTTGATCACAAACCCTTGCATATCATTTGCATGCATCATCATTGCATCATTTAACATGTGTTTATTTGTTTTTCAGGGTATCCATATTACATCTGGCTTGGTTTTGACCCCTTCATCTGCATAGACCCCTGTTCATCAGTTATCTGCTTCAGCCATCTTCATCAGTTGCCTGCTTCAGTTACCTCCATCATCATCCTCAGCCTATCAGTGGCTCATCTCCAGTATCAGTCTTCATCATCAGCATCTGTTTTCAGCTCTTCATCAGCAGTTATGGCACCCAAGAAGAGCAACATTTCATACCACTTCTTTGAGCCTGTGCTGACTGGCATCAGACAGGTCCAGGCACTTATCACTCCAGACCACATCCCATTATTCAGAGAGCATTATGGAGGCATTCTTGATATGGTTATGGACTTGGACCCTTCTCAGAGGAGTTTGATTCACACTTGCTTACAGTTCTATGATCCTCCTTTGAGATGCTTCACATTCCAGAACTTTCAGCTGAGACCTTTGCTGGAGGAGTTCTCATCATTGATTGGAGTACCTGTCAGGGGTGGTATCCCCTTCAACCCAGAGATGGCTTCTCCCAGCAATGAAGAAGTGGCAAAGGCACTTTATTTGGAGCCTATTCTGATTGAGCAAAACATGACTACAAAGGCTGGAATTCCTGGCCTACACTTGGACTTTCTAATTTCTCAGGCCATCCTGAAGGCCTCCTTGGGAGAATGGAAGGCAGTTTGTGCATTGTTAGCCCTCAGTATATATGGGGTTATACTCTTTGCAGATGAGCCCAAGTTTATCAGCAAGAATGCCATTCATCTTTTCCTTTTGAGGAACTCAGTACCCACCTTGCTGGGAGACTTCTATTATTCTGTTCACCAAAGGAATGAGAAGCAGAGGGGGAGATTGGTGAGATGCTGTGCTCCTCTATTTCACACTTGGCTGCTTAAACACTTACCCAAAACTGATACTTTCCTGAACCCTCACCAACAGAAGAATTGGGCTAGGAGACTTACTGCTTTAACTTCAGACGACATCAGGTGGTGCACCCAGAGCACCAAAGGCAGGGACATAATTGCTAGCTGTGGACAGTTCCCCAATGTACCTCTGGTAGGAGTGAAGGGTTGCATCAACTACAATCCTTTGTTGTTCAAGAGACAATTGGGCTATACTTTGGTTCACCCTCCTAGAGTGCAAGACCTAGCTGAAACCCTGTATTGTGAGATAAAGCCTAATCTAGCTGTTGTCAGACAAGCATCTTGGGCTTGGGACAACATCCAGACCAAAGGGATGGCCATTCTTGGGAGATGCAATAATGTGGCTTCAGCTCAGTATTATGAATGGTCTCATGCTAGAGCTCAGATTTCTGGGATGCCTTTCACCATTGAGGATGCACCTGGACCATCCACAGTACCACCTCCAGCCACTGTCAGCCTGGAAGAGTTTGAGAAACTGAAGGAGAGGAATGAGAATCTGTCTCAAGCTCTAAAGAAGACCCTCTGGGAGAGGAGTGATGGTCGTCTAGACATTGAGAGGTTAGAAAAGCTTAAGGTGGAGCATCTAGCCAGGATTGAGAAATCAGAGGACTACATCAAGAAGTCAAGAGTTGGAGAGCAGATTTTGAAGAATGCCTGTAAAGAGGCCCAATTTCAGAAGGCTAGGACTGATCTTTATCTGAAATAAAGTCAAGCTAGGTGGGTCAAGATCACTGAAGCTCGCACTCAGGAAGATAAGAGAACTCAGGCCAAGATTGAGCAGTTGGAGGCCAATAAGAAAAAGCAACAGGAGGCTCTGCTAGCAGCCTAGAAGGAGATTTCAGAACTGAAGATTAGGGCTGGTGTGAAAAGGTCCAAAGACCAAGACAGGAACAAGAAGCTGACCGCTGCTATTTCCACCAGAAACCTTCTTATCAGGAGCATCACAGAGCATCCGGTTGGTCCTGTAACTGAAGCACTTCTGAAGGAGGTTAAGGAGGATGAGTTTGGCTTAGATGTTTGACTTCTTTGCTTGTTGTTTTTTCCATTTCGTGTACTTTTCTTTTATGTTGTATTTTGACCCCTCAGGGGCATATGTTGTAAAAACAAACTATGTATGATTCACCATTTGTAATATATTTGTTAGTTTGTTTCATTGAGTTCTCTTTCTCTCAAGCAACATCAAAGCATCTTCCTCAGGGTCTGGAAAGGTCGAAACCAAGAGCCAAGCCGGATACCTTGGAAACAAATAAGCATACTGCATTGCATGCTAACTTTTGTTTTGTTTTGTAGGTTTTTGTTTTGTTTGTTACTAACTCTGTTGTGATTCAGGAATTATTGCTCGTCGTCGGGTGTTCCCTCTCAACCGTCCACACAGATATCCTACTCGCAACAATCTTCCTGGTATCCAGATGGACCAAGTACAGCAAGAGCTGACAGAGGTCAGAACCCAGATGGTTAACGAAAGGCTGGAGATGAGAAACCAAATGACCCAGTTCATGGAAGTAATGAATGGTCTGGCTCAAAGTCAAGAAAGATTGAGGGCATTGGTAGAAAGGCAGACCCCGGAGGAACCTCCTCTGGGAACTGGGGGGAACAAGTAACAATGAGAGGGTTCAGCCTCATGTTAATCCACCAGTATATGGGCCTCATCTGCATCCGGAAGTCAATATCCCGGGTATTGTGCAAGGAAATACTACTGGAGGAAGAGTCTTACAAGAAGACCCCCAAGAGGAGCAGTTTACCGTGATGGGAGCTGGGGATGAAGTTTATGATAAGAGACTTGATGAAATTGCTGAGAAATTGAGATCTCTGGAGTCTCAAAATTCCTTGGGTTTTGATGTCATGGATATAGGGTTGGTGGATGGGGTAAGAATTCCCCACAATTTTAAACCCCCGTGCTTCGAGAAGTACAACGGAACTTCCTGTCCACGAACTCACTTGCAGTCTATTCTGGGAAGACTTAAGGCATACACCATGGATGAAAAACTATGGATGTTTTACTTTGAAGATAGTTTGACTGGGGCTTCAAGGGAGTGGTACTCACATTTGACCAGGGCTACCATCAGATGCTGGAAGGACCTAGCTGAAGCTTTCATCAGGCAGTACCAATACAATCTAAACATGGCTCCTAACAGAACCCTTCTGATGGGAATGTCTCAATCCTCCAGAGAAAGCTTCAGGGAATATGCCCAGAGGTGGAGACAGCTTGCTGCTGCTGTCCAGCCACCCATGTCGGAAAGAGAAATGGCCGACATGTTTATGAATACCCTGCAAGGGACATATATTGACAGGCTAGCTGCCTTTTCTTCCACCAGCTTCGCTGACGTAGTCATAGTTGGAGAAAGAATTGAAAGCCTTCTGAAGATGGGTAAGATTTCTGATAATGGTGCAAGCTCATCAAGTAATCCTAGGAAGCCTTTTGTGGGACCAAAAAGAACCGGTGAGGCAAATGCCATTTATGCCAACAGGGGCAGACCTCAGCATGTCCACAGATCAGTAGCAGCTGTCACTATTCCAGCTCCAATTCCTCAGCAACCAGCATATCAACCACAACAACAACCACATTATCAGCAACAAGTTCAGTATCCGCCACAGAGAAACAACAACAACAACAACAATCAACAACAAAGACCTTTTCAACAAAGACCATCACAGGCAAATAGGGTGATTGACCTTATCCCTATGCCTTATGCCGCTTTATTGCCACAACTCCTGAAACTCAACCTGGTTGAACTAAGGACGTTGGCACCACCAGACCCCTCCAGTCTTCCAAGAAATTACGATGTCAACGCCATATGTGCTTTCCATTCCAATGCACCTGGCCATAATACAGAGAAATGCAGGGCTTTACAAATGAAAGTACAAGATATGGTAGATTCTAAAGCCCTCAACTTTGCACCCCCACCAAATGTCAACAAGAATCCCATGACCAATCATGGAGGACCAAGAATTAATGCCATTGAGGAAGACAAGCCATCTTTCTTAATCACCAGTGTTGGGCAAATTCGGACACCTCTGGTAGAAATTAAAGCTCAGCTTCTAGAATGCCAGATGTTCCCTGGGTGTGAGCTCGGTTGTGGTTATTGCAACATTTCGATCAACGGGTGTGATAACTTGAGAAGCGACATAGACGGTCTTATCAAAAGTGGTATCCTTCAGATCACAACATCAGCTCCTACAAATCCAGCAATCCCTTTGACAACAATTCCTGACTCTCCTACAACTGCAACAACAATCATTCCAACCAATTCATCAATATCATCAACAATGGCTCCGTCCATCACTTCAACAAATCAAATGTTAACAACCATTTCTTCTACAACATCAACACCCATTTATTCAGCAGAATCTTCTACAACGCCAACAGAAATTGATAAAGATATTTCAGCAGTCACCATTTACTATGATCCAGCATATGTTCCTCCAAACAACAACTTTCAACAACAAGCAGTGGCATCTCCTGCCAGGTCACCAGTCACCATCTACTACGATCCACACACCATTTCAGTACCTTACTCTGCAGCAGTCAGTCCAGTTACCATCACGGTGCCTGGACCCGTCCCATATGAAAGCAGTAATGCCATCCCTTGGCATTATGGCTCTGACCTCTACTGCAACGGAGAGAAAATCACTTTGGATTCTTCAACTTCTTCTCCACAGATTGATAATGTTGGGGGAGGCGGAGGCTTCACCAGAAGCGGACACCTCTTTGCCTCACAATTGCAAAGACCTAATGCCGAAGCAGAAGCTGCTGCTAAAGCAAAAGGAAAGAGTGTGGTAGTTGAAGAACCAATCATCAAAGAAACTCAGAAGACATCCTTTGAGCAAGATGTAGATGAGTTCATGAGAATTATAAAAAGAAGTGATCACAAGGTGGTGGATCAGCTTCACCAAACTCCCTCAAAGATCTCCATATTATCCCTGCTGATGTGTTCTGAAGCTCACAGGAACGCATTACTGAAAGTCTTGCACGCAGCATACGTGCCAGAGGAGATCACTGTTAATCAGCTAGAAACTATGGTGGCAAATGTCAACACCAGTCATTGTTGCACCCCAAAATTTGCCCTCACAATACAAGACTTTGTGTCCTAAGAAGGTTCACAAGGTTCACAAGTTCTCCAACACTTGCATAACCTTTCATGAAGTTCATAAAGTCCACAAGCTACTTTATGAAGATTCACAAGGTTCACAAGTCCCATAGTGCTTTCAATACCTTTCATGAGGTTCATGAAGTCTACAAGTCACTTCTTGAAGGTTCCCAAGGTTCACAAGCTTCTCAACATCTACAAGACCTTTCATGAGGTTCATGAAGTCCACAAGCTACTTTATGAAGATTCACAAGGTTCACAAGTCCCACAGTGCTTTCAATACCTTTCATGAGGTTCATGAAGTCTACAAGTCACTTCTTGAAGGTTCACAAGGTTCACAAGCTTCTCAACATCTACAAGACCTTTCATGAGGTTCATGAAGTCCATAAATTGCTTCTTGAAGGTTCACAAGGTTCACAAGATTCACAATGATTACAAAGCTCCCCTGAGGATCATGAGGTCTACTAAGCCACTTCATGAGGTTCACAAGGTTCACAAGCTTCACAATACTTCCCATGAGTATTACAAGACATTTTATGATGGTTCACAAGGTTCACAAAGTTCACAATTGGTCAGAAGAGTTGACAAATCCCTCAGACAATGCACCTCCTAAGCAGTGCATCCAAAACTAGGGTTTTGACTTTAATCAGGCTAAATGGACTTCCAACACCTCAAGTGAGTTTCATAACATCTTATATGTGTATAATAACCCCCATGTCAAGTTTCAAGACTTTTCTCAAAAGTTTGCTCTGTCAGATGATCAGATAAGTCAAAATCAGTCAATACAGTCAAAAAGTCAAACTGAGGTCAACTTTGGTCAAACCAAGGTCAAACTTCATGATTTTTTGCCAACATCAAGTATATGAAGTGAAATTCATCATTTGATCAAGGGTTGATCATGATTCATCAAGGAGATTCCAGATCATCAATAATCAGGAGTTTCTAAATTAGGGTTTCCTCAGTAAAAGTCAACTGAACTTTGACCAGGCATAACTTTCACATACTTCATCACCAAGTCTCCATCCAAAGCTCATTTTGAAGGAAATTGAATTCTCTACAACTTTGATGTTGAAGGTTAAGCCAAAAAATGCTTCATTTGAAAGATATGATCTAAGACATTATAGGTCATTTCAAAAGTCAACAAAAAGTCAACAACTTCAAAAGGGCATAACTTGAGATTGGTAAATGATATGGACCTGAAACCAGTGGGGTTGTTTAGAGGACTCTTCAAGCTTTCCAAAAAGTCCAAGAACACCCTCATACCTTTAAAAGTGAGGGAGATGTGCCTTTGCAAAGTTAAGAAATTTTGTGATGGTTTATGTTGAAAAGGGAGGTTCAAAATCATTTCTTTTCAAATGGGCCACTCAAATTATGACCCAATCCACTTCATAATGGTTTGCACGAAATTATCATGATATTTTCATATTTTTTATTTTATTTTATTAATTTATTATGATTTATTACATTTTAAATCATTTTAAATTTAAAAAAAAATATTAAACATGAAAAGATATTTTTGTGATTGAATCTAGAAAATCATAAAGTGTGATTGGAGTCAAAAGAGAAGGAAATCATGAGATCTCTCCCAAAATAGCAAGACCTTATGACCAAATATTTGACTTTGAACACTTGATCTTTTTCAATATTTTTTGATCCAAAATTTCACTAAATCAATCAATTCCTTTAACCTAATTGACTCACCTATATATGCTGATCATAAACCTAGCCTTAGAGACGAATTTTGCAGCAGCCAAAGGTGAGTTTCATACATCAAAAATCAAGCAAAAAATCTCAATTCGGTTTAACATTCGCAGCCCTTTTCAAGACAAACCAAAGGTGGCAATAGATTCCTTGAAGTTCAGTGATTGATTTTGAATCATAACATCATGCATTCATGCTCCAAATCGTGAAAACCGAATGCATTTTACTCATGTTTTGAAAATTTTCGATTTGGATGATTTACATGTTGTTAATGAAAACTAACTTCTGGGTTGTGTTTGTAATGATGTTTGGATGATTTCTGGATGATTTGATTTGATTTTAGGTTCAAGAAGAGGAAACCACCATTGCTAGGGTTTCGGCTAAGTTTCTATGAATCCATGATAAACCTAAAATAAATAATTTCTAAGAATACAGCACAATCATGTGACCTCTGGGAATTATTATGCACAAAGTAATTTTGAGAAATTTCATGGTTTCGATGATGTTCCAATTTTCGTAGGTTCATGTTTTGAAAAATTCGCAGGAAATTGCGTAATAAATTGTGCAGGTAAAATCGCAGGTCACAAGGAGGAAGAAGGAGCCCTGCGCGCCAGTTTCAGAATTCAAATTTTGTTAATATATTTTATGATTGTTTTGTTATTTCATTTACACACACGCGCGTGTGTCCTGGTGGTAAACTCTGGCTGTGTATGTTGTGAAGTCCATGGTTCGATTCTTGGCCATGGCAATATTTTGTTTATTTTTCGCAGGATAAAAAGAAGTTTCATATATTATTAGTTGTAGCCGTTCAATAATCAGTTAGGCTCTCCCAGCCAGGTGGTCAAGCATGCGCGCGTATATCCTAAGGGTCCTGGGTTCAATCCTCCCCCAGGCCCTTTTGTTCTTTTATTCTTCTGAATTTTCCATGTCAATGCACAAAACAAAGTGAAGTTATTTTCTTATCACCTGCGCATGGAATGGTCCAGTGGTCCTTATTGCTGCCTGTAACCAAGAGGTCTTGGGATCAAATCCCACCAGGTTCCTTTTCTCTTTTTCTTTGTTTTCTTTTGTTTTCTATTTTAATTCAATTAATTTAAAATAATTTATATTATGAAACATGTATATATGTTATATAATATAATTAATCTTAAATAGTTTTTTAGGAAAAAATAAAATTCTTGTTTATATTTAAAATATTATTTTGTATAATTTATATTAATTAAAATGGTGTTATGTAAAAATAAATTTTTATATATATAAAACCCTAATTTTTATGAAACCCTAAAAAGTATATATAGAATCTTAATTTTATGAAATTCTAAAATATTTTTCTAAATTAAAATTTAATTCTGTTTTTTTATTTCTAATACAATTATAATGTTTCATAAAATTTTGTAAATATAGTTATAATTCAAATTAATTTTCTTTTAGTATTTAGAAATAATTTAATTTAGGATAATCATATATAGTTAAAAATAATTTGTAAATATAATAATAGAATTAAATTTTTAATATGATATTTAAAATCCATCTTTTTCTTATAATATGAATATATGTTAATAATAATTAAAATTTTATAATTTAGTAATTAGTATATGAATTAAAAAATTATGTAGTTATGCATGTTAATTTATTTTGATATTATTTTTGGTTTTTATTATTACTATCAACTATATTGTTATTAATTTTTGCTTATTATAATTTTATTAACCTTTTCATTAATTTTTGTTACTAACCATGTTAATATTTATTTTTATGTTTCTAACCTTATTCTAATTATACTTATTATTATTTTACTAACCATATTATTTTGCTTTATTAATTTTATATTATTTATTATTACCACTAACCCCTTTATAATTTAATTGTGTTTATTATTATTATTTTGCTAATTTTATTTACTAACCCCTTATATTTATTGTTTATTTAATATTTATTTTGCTTAATATTTTGCTTGTTATTATAATTTGTTGTAATTGTTTCCCGGTTGTAATTTTAATTATTTAATTATTATTATGGTTAGTAATTAGGGAGTGTAACAACATGTATGTAATATTAAAATAAATTTAGATCATTTTTAAATAAAGATAATTAAATTAAACACTTCACACACGTAAGTCGATTTTAATCGCCGTCTCACTTTCTAAGGGTATCCCTCTCGTTGCCTACGAATAATGGTTAAGTGGGGTGTATAAAGCAAGTCCCTCAAATAAAAAATCATCAAAGTCCCTTATGGTTGCCTTTACGAATCGAGTCCCTTTCGAAAAAATGATGATAGTCCCTCAAGTTTGCTTATTACACCCCACCATGGCCTTCAAGATCAAATTGTCCCTCACATGTCCCTTAATATCCAAAGTAAGGACTACCTACTCCATTATAGTAGGGATAGTCTTACTAAAGGAAAGAATAAAGAATAAGAAAGACCTTTAAACATTAAGGTAAGTTACTCCTAGGTACTTAAGCTCATTTCAAAACATTTTCACACTTAAACTATTTTCAAACAAATTTTCAAACATGTTTTTAACACATCCTTACATGGATTATTTATTAACTATTCTGAAAATTTTCTTATTCACACACTACACTTTCAAAAATAATCTAAAGTGAGCTTAAGTATCTAAGAGCCCATGGATAACCATGGATGAAAAGGGTGCTAACACCTTCCCTTTTCATAACCTACCCCCCGGACCCAAAATATTCTCTAAGGTCTTTCCTGTTCTTTTATAACCTTTCCTTATGGATAAAATAAAAGTCGGTGGCGACTCTTGCTATCCGCAACATTGTTTAAAGTCAGTTCACCGGGTTACAGAACTGGCGACTCTGCTGGGGATTTAATAAAAGAGGGGTACCCTTAGGAATTAGATCACTTTAAATTGTTTGCCTTGTTTGCTTTATATTATCTTGTTGGGGTGCTCTTATGTGTGAAAGGTCCTAACCCGGATCTAGTGTACCTTAGGTAAATGGCAATAGACCAAGGAAACTGTACGACGTATATCGATACGGTTGATCTGGTGGCCATAGTTAGTGCGACTTCTTGGTTGGTGCTTATGTTCCTTAAGTCAAGTTGAGGATAATATGAGGCTGCCATATGTTGTCAATGCACTAACTAACTTTTAGAACCCTAGTTATCCCATCTTGGCCTTTAGAAAAGTAGTGAGGTAGCCGGCTTTAGTGCAGACTGAAGTTGGTTGACACTCGATACTACACTCATTGAGATCTTAAACTTGGAGGGTTTTGGTTGGCAAGTAAGTTGCCTTCTGAACAACCACCCTTGTGAAGGATCAATGATATTGAGATCCCTTAGAACCTGGTTACTTTTGTAGGACAGGATGAACCATCTAACTTCAGGGGAGGGTACTTACCTTTAAACCTCCTGCAAGCCTTTAAACCTAGGGCTATGGTGTGACTTGTTTGTGTGTGCCACATGTTTGTGATTGAACATAACATCATGACATCATCATGCATCATGAGCATACCATGTTTCCTAACCATTTCAAGGACCAAAGGATTTATCTTTGTTCTTTGTTGCAGGTCATGGCTTCTACACGTAGAAACACCATCAGGATCAACTTTGTGGGGATACCTCCCAAGCTTAAAGAGTTGGTTTCTCAAGTGTCTGATCACTCCCGGTTCAACAAGAGACATGGTCACCTATTGGACCTAGTCACTTCAGGGTTCAGTGAAGACATGATGAGTGTCCCGTTTCAGTTCTTTGACCCTAAACACCATTGCTTTACATTCCCCGACTACCAGCTGGTTCCAACCATGGAGGAGTTCTCCAAACTTCTGGGTATACCTGTTCTTGATCAAAGACCCTTCACAGGTTTGGAGAAAGAACTTAAACCAGAGGTTATTGCTGCAGCCCTACATCTGAAGAAGTCTGACATTGTTCTAGAAACGAGAAGTGGAGTCAAGGGTATTCTTGCCAAGGTATTAGTGGATAAAGCTCAAATGTTCTTGAAGGCCATGAGCTATGATGCTTTTGAGGAGATCCTAGCCTTGCTAATATATGGTTTAGTATTGTTCCCCAATCCAGATCAGTTCATAGATGTTCATGCCATCAACATTTTCCTGAGTCACAATCCAGTGCCTACATTGCTGGGAGACATCCTTCATTCTCTTCATACCCGTACTACAAGGGCAAGAGGAACTTTGATGTGTTGCATACCTTTACTTTCTAGGTGGTTTATTTCTCACCTTCCTCGCTCGGTAATGAAGAATGAGCAAGGATTCAGATGGTCCAAGAGGATCATGTCACTTTCTCACTCAGATATTCATTGGTGCTCCAGATCTATGGAGAATGTCACCATCATTGACCGTTGTGGGGAGTTTCCTAATGTGCCACTACTAGGCATAAGAGGAGGCATCACCTACAACCCCTCTCTAGCTTTACGACAGTTTGGTTACGCCCGAAGTGATGGTCCACATGATATGTTGATTCAGGGCATCGTGTTTGATTACGACAACGATCTTCAGGGTTACCGTCAGAGATTCATACGAGCTTGGGGAAAGGTAAACAGGATTGACAGCAAGACACTGGAGCCTAAGTACACTATTCCTATGGAGGCTTATCTCAGATGGGTACGATCTCGTGCTCAGACACTCATGATGCCATATCCTGCCGTCCTACCAGTTACCATGGAACCTGTTGCTGAAGGAGATACTTCTTATACCATCCTTCACCCAGACATGCCAACTGATACGGAAGACTTGCAGAGATCATGGATCCAACTGAAGGAGCAAAGGGATACTTTCGAGGCTCATTACAAAGCAAGCCAAGCAAGAATCCTAGAGCTCACAAAGCAACTTCATGAGGAACGAAACCTCAACTCATACCTCAATACAAAGAGGAAACGTCCATGGGAGACTTAAAACCCCATCTTTTGTATTTATTTCACTTTCATTTTTTGTAAGCCTAAAAGGCAAAACAAGTTATTACTAATAAAAAGTTACTTTCTTGTTTGTTTAAGCAAATTTAAATTCTGCGGTCCTTGAAAACATTGCATATGCATTCCCATATCATTTCATTGCATCACAGGTTTATAATTGTGCACAGGTTTCTCATCTTCTCGCTGTTTATTTCAGCAATGGCACTTGAACAATCAGTTAAGGATCTTCAGGCACAGAATGCACAGTTCCAAGAGCTGATCTTGAACCTATCAAAGGGGCAAGATGATTTGAAGGCACTGCTGGCCAAGAAGACAAAGAAGACTAGAAGGTCTGCTGGGTTGCTCAACATGGGAAGAAGGTTCAAAGGTCCTGTCAAGACCAAGGAACAGGTTGAAGACTATGAATCTGAAGAATCTGAGCAAGAGAGAGGCAGTCTCCATAACACAATGGGGGACTCTGATTCTGAGGCTAACTACTACCATGAGCATAATGAAGACAAATTCAAGATGCTGGTGGATAGGATGGATGCTATGGAATTACAGAAATCATCTGGGCTGGATTTTGAGGATTTAAGTTTGATATCTGGGGTTGTGATACCCATTGGTTTCAAGGTTCCTACATTTGTTGTCTATGATGGGGTCTCTTGTCCCAAGCTGCATCTGAGGTCCTATGTCAGAAGAATTCAACCCCACACTGCTGATAAAAAGTTGTGGATCCATTTCTTTCAAGAGAGTTTATCTGGAGCTCAGTTGGAGTGGTATTATCAGTTAGAGAGTGTCAACATCAGAGACTGGAATGATCTTGCTGAAGCTTTCTATAAGCAGTACCAATACAATGCTGACTTAGCCCCCACTCGCATGCAGCTTCAGAGCATGTCTATGGGTGCCAAGGAAAGTTTTAAGGAGTATGCTCAGAAATGGAGAGATTTAGCTGGAAGAGTTCAACCCCCTTTGACTGACAGGGAGCTGGTTGATATGTTCATGTGTACGCTGAATGGTCCGTTTTACAGTCATCTCATTGGAAGCTCATCATCTGGCTTCACTGAGTTGATCATGACAGGAGAGCGAGTAGAGAATGGTATCAAGAGTGGTAAAATCCAAGTGGGCACTTCTTCATCAGGTGCTGCAAAGAAGCCTCCCACTGGGAAGAAAGAATCTAATGCTGTGTATGGTCAACCTGATCGTAACAGAAGGCATCAGTCTGTTAGTGCAGTTCATATTTCAAATCCAACTCCTGCAACAACAGAGCAGCCTCAAGGCAACCAACAGAGGGCTAGAAGACAGTTCACGAAGATCAACATGTCAATGGCTCAGGCATTGCAACACTTGTTGAAGGCTGAACTTATTACCCTGAGGGAGGCTCCTCAGAATCCCAATGTTACCTCTCCCAAGTACAATCCCAATGCACGATGTGCATATCATTCAAACTGTCCAGGACATGATACTAATAATTGCTGGGTCTTGAAGAACAAAATTCAAGATATGATTGATGCTGGAGAGATTGAGTTTGATCCACCAAATGTGATTACAGCACCACTGCCAAATCACGAGAAGACTGTCAACGCCATTGATGAAGACATTGAGGAGGATCTGCATGTCTATTCAGTTATGGAGTTGAGCACACCATTGTCTGTTATCAAAAAGAGGTTAGTACGAGCTGGGATCTTTCCAGGTTGTCGTGAAGATTGTCTGTATTGTATCTATAAGCCAGATAGTTGCTTCATTTTAAGAGATGGTATTCAGCGTCTCATGGATAAGTATACTATAGTGTTTGAAAGAAGACCAGCATCTATAGAAAGTATGGTGGATCGTCTGACTCGGGGTAAGAAGATTGAAGAGGTTGACATGGTTGACAAAGTACCGGTAAGGATCACTTCAAAGGGTCCTATCAAAATTACTCGTCAGGGCCCAATCAAGATTACTGCTGAAGGTCCTGTGAAAGTTGTTGCTGAAGCCAGAGTAGCTCCTCTGATCATCACTACTCCTGGTCCTATTCCTTATACATCTGACAAAGCTGTGCCATGGCACTATGGGTCTGATGTTTACATCCATGGTGTCAAGCAGGAGCCTTTACCTGATATACCTGCTGACATTGATAATATTGCTGGATCTAGCAAGATCACTCGTAGTGGAAGAGTCTTCTCTCCTCCAGATGCTTCCAAGAATGCAGTTACTCCTGCTGCTACTTCCACCACTGATGCTCGGGGCAAAGGTCCTGTTATTGAGCCTGTATCTACTAATGTGCCAGCTGCTGATGATCTCTCTAAGCAGATGGAAGAAGTATTGAAAATCATTCGCAAGAGTGATTACGACGTTGTGGATCAGTTGGGGCATACTCCCTCAAAGATTTCTATGCTGTCTTTGTTGTTATGTTCTGAGGCTCATGCCAAGTCCTTGATCAAGTTTCTGAAGTCTGCTCATGTGCCCAGTGCAATTTCTGTTGATCAATTTGAGAACTGTGTTGCCCACCTGACCTATGATAACGGATTAGGATTCTCTGATGCTGACTTGACCCCTGCCAAGAGGGATCATAACAGGGCCTTGCATATTTCAATTGAATGCAGGGGCACTACCCTGTCTCATGTGCTGATAGACAATGGTTCCTCTTTGAATGTGTTGCCCAAAGAAGTCCTTAACAAGTTGAGTCCTGAAGATACGGTGCTAAAGCCCAGTAATATTGTGGTAAAGGCTTTTGATGGTTCTAGAAGAGTAGTGCATGGGGAAATTGATCTTCCAATCAAGGTTGGCTCTCAGATGTTTACTGCTACATTCTATGTGATGGATATTCGTCCTTCATACTCTTGTCTGCTTGGTCGTCCCTGGATCCATGGGGCAGGTGCTGTGACCTCTACATTACACCAAAAGTTGAGATATCCGGTAAATGGAAAGGTTGTTACTGTCTTTGGAGAGGAAGAATACTTTGTCAGCCATGTAAACACTTTCAAGTATCTGGAAGTGGAAGGTGAATACATTGAGACTCCGTGTCAATCATTTGAAGTGGTTCCTTGGGTTGGTAATGATTGTGTGACTCCTCCTGCTGTGAAGAAGGTTCCTGTGGTTATCAGAAATCCTCCAACAATGGCAATGGCCTCCCTCAATGATGCTAGAGCTGTAGTGAATGAAGGTGGTTGTACTGTTTGGGGTCAGCTTCCTGATATTCCGTACAAGTCTGACAAATTTGGTTTGGGTTTCACTGCAGAGTCCCAGAAGGCTGTTCGTCGTGCTCGTGCTGCTCGTATCACCAATCAAGGGGTGATTAATGCTGTGGGAGATCAAGATGAAGACTACAACTTGGATGCATGGATTTTTCCTACTGTGGGTGCTGGACTCAATAATTGGAAAGCTGAAGATGTTATCCCTATCTCCTTTAGTCAGGAGTAAATACTATTACTGTGTTATGTTTTAAATTTGTAATTTCTGAACAATAAAACTTTCAAGCCATGTGCCTTACCCGGGGCACAATGGTGTGCTTGTTACGGGCTGTCATTTCATTTGCATACTTCATTCAATAAAATCAGTGGACGTTTCGTTTTAGTAAATATTGTGTTCCTTGTCTTTCTTTTCTTTATTTTTGCTTTATCAGCTATGTGTTCTTACACACACCCACATCACTAAATGCAGATCCTCATCCACTCTGGATCCTGTTGATAACAGTTCTACTATTGCCAATTACAATTTCGAGAATCCGATCTATCAAACTGAAGACGGAAATGAGGACGATTGTGAAATACCTGTAGAGCTTGCTAGGTTGTTACAACAAGAAGAGAAAGCTATACAGCCACATGAAGAGCCAGTCGAAGTTGTGAATCTGGGAACTGAAGAAGACAGAAAAGAGGTCAAGGTAGGGGCTGATTTAGAAGACAGTGTCAAGAGCAGGTTGATTCAGATGTTACGTGACTATGTGGAGATCTTTGCTTGGTCTTATGAAGATATGCCAGGGTTGAACACAGACATTGTGGTTCACCGTTTGCCAGTGAAAGAAGATTGTCGTCCAAAGAAGCAGAAGGTTCGTCGTATGCGTCCTGAAATGTCAGAAAAGATCAAGGCAGAGGTAATGAAACAGTTCAATGCAGGGTTCTTGGCAGTAACTTCTTATCCCCAGTGGGTTGCAAATGTGGTACCAGTTCCTAAGAAAGATGGTAAGGTACGTATGTGTGTGGACTATAGAGATTTGAACAAGGCTAGCCCCAAAGATGACTTTCCACTTCCTCATATTGATATTCTGGTAGACAACACTGCTCAGCATAAGGTATTCTCTTTTATGGATGGTTTCTCTGGTTATAATCAGATCAAGATGGCACCTGAAGATATGGAGAAGACAACATTTGTGACACAGTGGGGCACCTTCTGCTACAAAGTGATGCCATTTGGTTTGAAGAATGCAGGGGCAACATATCAGCGTGCTATGGTGGCTTTGTTTCATGATATGATTCATCATGAGATAGAGGTATATGTGGATGATATGATAGCCAGATCTCAGAATGAAGAGCAACATCTTGATCATCTGCACAAGTTGTTTGAGAGGTTGAAGAAATACAAATTGAGGTTGAATCCAAACAAGTGTACTTTTGGAGTTAGATCTGGAAAGCTCCTGGGCTTCATTGTCAGTGGAAAAGGTATTGAAGTGGATCCTGCAAAAGTGAAAGCTATACGAGAGATGCCAGCTCCTCGTACTGAGAAGGAGGTTAGAGGTTTCTTGGGACGATTGAACTACATTGCAAGATTTATTTCCCAATTAACCACCATCTGTGAGCCAATCTTCAAGTTGTTGAAGAAAGATCAGGTGATGGAATGGAATGACGAGTGCCAGACTGCCTTTGATGAAATCAAGAGATATCTGCTAGAACCACCAATTTTGATGCCACCAGTTGACGGAAGACCCTTGATTATGTACTTAACAGTTCTAGACAACTCAATGGGGTGTGTGTTGGGGCAACATGACGAGTCTGGTCGAAAAGAGCAGGCAATATACTACCTTAGCAAAAAGTTGACCGACTGTGAAACAAGATACTCACTGCTCGAGAAAACTTGCTGCGCTTTGGCATGGGCTGCTCGCCGACTAAGACAGTATATGTTGACCCATACTACCTTGTTGATTTCAAAAATGGATCCAATCAAGTACATATTTGAGAAACCTGCTCTCTCCGGAAGAATTGCAAGATGGCAAATGATCTTAACAGAATATGATATACAATATACTACTCAGAAGGCCATTAAGGGGAGTGTTGTTGCTGATCATTTGGCTCATCAAGCAGTAGATGATTACCAGTCAATGAATTTTGAGTTCCCTGATGAAGATATTATGACTGTTACCAAAGAACCTGGACAATATGACGGACCTGAACAAGGATCCCGATGGACTATGGTTTTTGATGGTGCCTCTAATGCACTTGGTAATGGTGTTGGTGTTGTGATTAGTTCCCCCGAAGGTTGTCATACTCCGATTACTGCCAGACTTTGTTTCCATTGTACCAATAACATGGCTGAGTATGAGGCATGTATTCTGGGTATTAAGGCTGCTATTGACATGAAGATTCAGTTCCTTGATGTGTATGGAGATTCAGCCCTGGTAGTGAGTCAGATTAAAGGAGATTGGGATACCAAGCATGATAATCTCATTCCTTACAGAGAGCATGTGTTGTCTTTGATCCCACATTTCAAAGAGATTACCTTTGGACATATTCCACGAAGAGAGAATCAGTTGGCAGATGCATTAGCCACCATGGCATCTATGTTTGAGATCAGCTGGAATGATGAAGCTCCTAAGATTACCATTGATAAATTTGAGAAGCCTGCATACTGCAATGAGATTGACACAGAAGGGGCAGAGGAGAAGCCTTGGTTCTATGAAGTAAAAAGATATCTTGAAGCTCAGGAATTCCCTGAAGGGGCATCTGTCAAAGATAGGAAGTTCCTGAGAAGGTTTTCTGCTAAGTTCTTTCTGAGTAATGGCATTCTGTATAAGCGTAATCATGATTCAATTATGCTTCGTTGTGTGAATAAGAAAGAAGCAACTGAAATTATGGAAGAGATGCATGATGGGACCTTTGGCACTCATTCTAGTGGTCATACTATGGCAAAGAAGATTTTGAGAGCAGGTTACTATTGGTCTACCATGGAAGCTGATTGCTATCAACACTCCAGAACTTGTCACAAATGTCAAATCTATGCTGATAGAAGCCTTGGTTCTATGAAGTAAAAAGATATCTTGAAGCTCAGGAATTCCCTGAAGGGGCATCTGTCAAAGATAGGAAGTTCCTGAGAAGGTTTTCTGCTAAGTTCTTTCTGAGTAATGGCATTCTGTATAAGCGTAATCATGATTCAATTATGCTTCGTTGTGTGAATAAGAAAGAAGCAACTGAAATTATGGAAGAGATGCATGATGGGACCTTTGGCACTCATTCTAGTGGTCATACTATGGCAAAGAAGATTTTGAGAGCAGGTTACTATTGGTCTACCATGGAAGCTGATTGCTATCAACACTCCAGAACTTGTCACAAATGTCAAATCTATGCTGATAAAGTTCATGTACCTCCATCACCATTGAATGTGTTGACTGCTCCTTGGCCCTTTGCCATGTGGGGCATTGATATGATTGGTGAGATTAAGCCTACTGCTTCCAATGGGCATCGTTTCATCCTGGTGGCTATTGATTACTTCACGAAGTGGGTAGAGGCAGCTTCATTTGCATCTGTTACCAAGAATGTTGTGGCTCGATTCATTAAGAACAATCTCATATGTAGGTATGGCATCCCTGAAAGGATTATCACTGACAATGGCTCTAATCTGAACAACACTATGATTACTGATCTCTGCACGCAGTTC
Source organism: Lathyrus aphaca (assembly GCA_963966055.1). Taxonomy (NCBI): domain Eukaryota; kingdom Viridiplantae; phylum Streptophyta; class Magnoliopsida; order Fabales; family Fabaceae; genus Lathyrus; species Lathyrus aphaca. Next base: position 202,683,117 of record OZ014524.1, read on the forward strand.
AAGATTAAGCATCACAACTCTTCTCCGTATCGTCCAAAGATGAATGGGGCAGTTGAAGCTGCTAATAAGAACATTAAGAAGATTGTACAAAAGATGACTGTTACTTACAAGGATTGGCATGAGATGTTACCATTTGCTCTTCATGGTTATCGTACCACAATACGTACTTCAACAGGGGCAACCCCATTCTCCTTAGTCTATGGTATGGAAGCAGTTCTGCCCATTGAAGTTCAGATCCCCTCCTTGAGAATTATGAAGGATGCAGGCTTGGATGAAGATGAGTGGATTCAGACTCGACTGGACCAGATAAATTTGATTGATGAGAAGAGGTTAGCAGCAGTTTGTCATGGCCAGATGTACCAGAAACGAATGATCAAAGCTTTTAACAAGAAGGTTAAGCCAAAGGTATATCAGGCTGGTGACTTGGTAATCAAGCGTATCATATTACCACAGGGTGATCCTAGGGGCAAGTGGACTCCAACATATGAAGGACCATTTGTAGTCAAGACTGTATTCTCAGGAGGTGCCATGATACTGACTACAATGGATGGGGAGGACTTCCCACAGCCTGTAAACGCAGACATAGTTAAAAAATACTACGCATAAAAAGAGACCCGCTAGGTTGACTGGCCTAGGCAAAAATAAGGGCATCCCGGCAAACCAAAAGGGTTTGGGCAAAAATTAGGGATATATATGAAAAGATGTACACCCGGCAAGTCGAAAACCTGAAAAGGCGGCTTGGGCAAAAAAGGGTATCCCGGTGGATTGAAAACCTGAAAGGGCAATCCAGGCAAAAGTTAGGGATTAAAGCGTATGACTATGTCTCGTTTGGATCACCAATGAAACTGCAACCAGTTGTACTACTTACTCAAGCTCGAACAGATAAAGCTCAATCCAATCGTTTCCGTCTCAACAGCAAGAAGATGAGATACTTGAAGGGCAATAGTAGAATTGAAACTCAATAGGACTGTTTCCCATATAGCTGATTTTCTTTCTTTTGTAAAACTTTATGACAAAATCCTCTTACTAGGGTTTATGTCTCCTTGTACAAACTTACCCATGTATGGGTCACTTTTGATATAAATAAATTCCATCTTTTGAATTCAGATTTACTTTTACCCTATTTACATAAGCGAAACGTCCATTGGTTGTGTTTGAATACATGTATGCTATTAATATGATTAATGTTTACCAGAAATACATGTATGCTATTAATATGATTAATGTTTACCAGAAATGCATGAAAATGCAGTAATAGTATTTACTAAGGACGAACGAGGGAAGGATTTCAACGAAGCTTCGCCGGTTCATCTTTGCAAAACAATCACAAAACTCTCAGTAGGACTAATCCATCTTCATAAAGTCTCATCTCCTCTGGAATTTATATCCATCTCTTTTATCCTCATACGGATATTCGGGAAATTACGTTCCAATAAGGGTACGACGAACGAAGACGGGATGTTATACTTATCCTACTATCAAACGAAGACGAAGGTTATATATACCCTATTATCCCCAGCATACGGGAGGTTATACATACCTTACTATCACCAGCATACGGGAGGTTATATCTATACATTATTATCCCCAGCAGACGGAGGGTATATATTCTTCAAAAACGAATCGGGATTTATTTTCCCTGGCCAGCAGTTGTTATACGAAGATATCCAGGCGCTTCCAGCAGTATCATATCATACATACATCATTTACATCATATCATAGCATACATACCCATGAATACATAATACATTACCTAAGTACATCATATCATACATGCATACATAAAGCATAAACTAATATTATTATACAGAATGCTACCTTGTTTCAGGTTAATTATCCAACGAACAAAATTATGGTCTCCAGGACTGCTTTATTGTAACCTTAGTGTTACTTTATCCTCCTGATGAGCTTCTTTGGGACTGCTTTATTGTAACCTCAGGGTTACTTTATCCTCCTGATAACTTCTCATGACTTCAAGACTGCTTTAGAGCTATCCATTGCTCTATCCTCCTGAAGACAATTACATTATTATTTCAAGACTGCTTTAGAGCTATCCATTGCTCTATCCTCCTGAAATCATATCTTCAAGACTGCTTTAGAGCTATCCATTGCTCTATCCTCCTGAAGACAATTACATTATTATTTCAAGACTGCTTTAGAGCTATCCATTGCTCTATCCTCCTGAAATCATATCTTCAAGACTGCTTTAGAGCTATCCATTGCTCTATCCTCCTGAAGACAATTACATTATTATTTCAAGACTGCTTTAGAGCTATCCATTGCTCTATCCTCCTGAAATCATATCTTCAAGACTGCTTTAGAGCTATCCATTGCTCTATCCTCCTGAAGACAATTACATTATTATTTCAAGACTGCTTTAGAGCTATCCATTGCTCTATCCTCCTGAAATCATATCTTCAAGACTGCTTTAGAGCTATCCATTGCTTTATCCTCCTGAAGGCATATTACTTCTTCAAGACTGCTTTAGAGCTATCCATTGCTCTATCCTCATGAAGACATACTGCTACATCAATATTACTCCAGACTCCTGACAGTTCTCATTATACTGCTGAAGAACTTTCCCCTAGTGGCATCCTTAAGCCCACTCAATCATGTTCAACCAACCATCAATATCACTCTATGCACTGGTGAGTGCAAATTTTTGGGCTTTTGTGTTCAATCCCCTTCAACCTTCCAGGTTACGACTGGCAAATATACCAATCTAACCCCTCAGGTTTCAGAAAATTGAACAGGGGCAGCTGTTGCACCCCAAAATTTGCCCTCACAATACAAGACTTTGTGTCCTAAGAAGGTTCACAAGGTTCACAAGTTCTCCAACACTTGCATAACCTTTCATGAAGTTCATAAAGTCCACAAGCTACTTTATGAAGATTCACAAGGTTCACAAGTCCCATAGTGCTTTCAATACCTTTCATGAGGTTCATGAAGTCTACAAGTCACTTCTTGAAGGTTCCCAAGGTTCACAAGCTTCTCAACATCTACAAGACCTTTCATGAGGTTCATGAAGTCCACAAGCTACTTTATGAAGATTCACAAGGTTCACAAGTCCCACAGTGCTTTCAATACCTTTCATGAGGTTCATGAAGTCTACAAGTCACTTCTTGAAGGTTCACAAGGTTCACAAGCTTCTCAACATCTACAAGACCTTTCATGAGGTTCATGAAGTCCATAAATTGCTTCTTGAAGGTTCACAAGGTTCACAAGATTCACAATGATTACAAAGCTCCCCTGAGGATCATGAGGTCTACTAAGCCACTTCATGAGGTTCACAAGGTTCACAAGCTTCACAATACTTCCCATGAGTATTACAAGACATTTTATGATGGTTCACAAGGTTCACAAAGTTCACAATTGGTCAGAAGAGTTGACAAATCCCTCAGACAATGCACCTCCTAAGCAGTGCATCCAAAACTAGGGTTTTGACTTTAATCAGGCTAAATGGACTTCCAACACCTCAAGTGAGTTTCATAACATCTTATATGTGTATAATAACCCCCATGTCAAGTTTCAAGACTTTTCTCAAAAGTTTGCTCTGTCAGATGATCAGATAAGTCAAAATCAGTCAATACAGTCAAAAAGTCAAACTGAGGTCAACTTTGGTCAAACCAAGGTCAAACTTCATGATTTTTTGCCAACATCAAGTATATGAAGTGAAATTCATCATTTGATCAAGGGTTGATCATGATTCATCAAGGAGATTCCAGATCATCAATAATCAGGAGTTTCTAAATTAGGGTTTCCTCAGTAAAAGTCAACTGAACTTTGACCAGGCATAACTTTCACATACTTCATCACCAAGTCTCCATCCAAAGCTCATTTTGAAGGAAATTGAATTCTCTACAACTTTGATGTTGAAGGTTAAGCCAAAAAATGCTTCATTTGAAAGATATGATCTAAGACATTATAGGTCATTTCAAAAGTCAACAAAAAGTCAACAACTTCAAAAGGGCATAACTTGAGATTGGTAAATGATATGGACCTGAAACCAGTGGGGTTGTTTAGAGGACTCTTCAAGCTTTCCAAAAAGTCCAAGAACACCCTCATACCTTTAAAAGTGAGGGAGATGTGCCTTTGCAAAGTTAAGAAATTTTGTGATGGTTTATGTTGAAAAGGGAGGTTCAAAATCATTTCTTTTCAAATGGGCCACTCAAATTATGACCCAATCCACTTCATAATGGTTTGCACGAAATTATCATGATATTTTCATATTTTTTATTTTATTTTATTAATTTATTATGATTTATTACATTTTAAATCATTTTAAATTTAAAAAAAAATATTAAACATGAAAAGATATTTTTGTGATTGAATCTAGAAAATCATAAAGTGTGATTGGAGTCAAAAGAGAAGGAAATCATGAGATCTCTCCCAAAATAGCAAGACCTTATGACCAAATATTTGACTTTGAACACTTGATCTTTTTCAATATTTTTTGATCCAAAATTTCACTAAATCAATCAATTCCTTTAACCTAATTGACTCACCTATATATGCTGATCATAAACCTAGCCTTAGAGACGAATTTTGCAGCAGCCAAAGGTGAGTTTCATACATCAAAAATCAAGCAAAAAATCTCAATTCGGTTTAACATTCGCAGCCCTTTTCAAGACAAACCAAAGGTGGCAATAGATTCCTTGAAGTTCAGTGATTGATTTTGAATCATAACATCATGCATTCATGCTCCAAATCGTGAAAACCGAATGCATTTTACTCATGTTTTGAAAATTTTCGATTTGGATGATTTACATGTTGTTAATGAAAACTAACTTCTGGGTTGTGTTTGTAATGATGTTTGGATGATTTCTGGATGATTTGATTTGATTTTAGGTTCAAGAAGAGGAAACCACCATTGCTAGGGTTTCGGCTAAGTTTCTATGAATCCATGATAAACCTAAAATAAATAATTTCTAAGAATACAGCACAATCATGTGACCTCTGGGAATTATTATGCACAAAGTAATTTTGAGAAATTTCATGGTTTCGATGATGTTCCAATTTTCGTAGGTTCATGTTTTGAAAAATTCGCAGGAAATTGCGTAATAAATTGTGCAGGTAAAATCGCAGGTCACAAGGAGGAAGAAGGAGCCCTGCGCGCCAGTTTCAGAATTCAAATTTTGTTAATATATTTTATGATTGTTTTGTTATTTCATTTACACACACGCGCGTGTGTCCTGGTGGTAAACTCTGGCTGTGTATGTTGTGAAGTCCATGGTTCGATTCTTGGCCATGGCAATATTTTGTTTATTTTTCGCAGGATAAAAAGAAGTTTCATATATTATTAGTTGTAGCCGTTCAATAATCAGTTAGGCTCTCCCAGCCAGGTGGTCAAGCATGCGCGCGTATATCCTAAGGGTCCTGGGTTCAATCCTCCCCCAGGCCCTTTTGTTCTTTTATTCTTCTGAATTTTCCATGTCAATGCACAAAACAAAGTGAAGTTATTTTCTTATCACCTGCGCATGGAATGGTCCAGTGGTCCTTATTGCTGCCTGTAACCAAGAGGTCTTGGGATCAAATCCCACCAGGTTCCTTTTCTCTTTTTCTTTGTTTTCTTTTGTTTTCTATTTTAATTCAATTAATTTAAAATAATTTATATTATGAAACATGTATATATGTTATATAATATAATTAATCTTAAATAGTTTTTTAGGAAAAAATAAAATTCTTGTTTATATTTAAAATATTATTTTGTATAATTTATATTAATTAAAATGGTGTTATGTAAAAATAAATTTTTATATATATAAAACCCTAATTTTTATGAAACCCTAAAAAGTATATATAGAATCTTAATTTTATGAAATTCTAAAATATTTTTCTAAATTAAAATTTAATTCTGTTTTTTTATTTCTAATACAATTATAATGTTTCATAAAATTTTGTAAATATAGTTATAATTCAAATTAATTTTCTTTTAGTATTTAGAAATAATTTAATTTAGGATAATCATATATAGTTAAAAATAATTTGTAAATATAATAATAGAATTAAATTTTTAATATGATATTTAAAATCCATCTTTTTCTTATAATATGAATATATGTTAATAATAATTAAAATTTTATAATTTAGTAATTAGTATATGAATTAAAAAATTATGTAGTTATGCATGTTAATTTATTTTGATATTATTTTTGGTTTTTATTATTACTATCAACTATATTGTTATTAATTTTTGCTTATTATAATTTTATTAACCTTTTCATTAATTTTTGTTACTAACCATGTTAATATTTATTTTTATGTTTCTAACCTTATTCTAATTATACTTATTATTATTTTACTAACCATATTATTTTGCTTTATTAATTTTATATTATTTATTATTACCACTAACCCCTTTATAATTTAATTGTGTTTATTATTATTATTTTGCTAATTTTATTTACTAACCCCTTATATTTATTGTTTATTTAATATTTATTTTGCTTAATATTTTGCTTGTTATTATAATTTGTTGTAATTGTTTCCCGGTTGTAATTTTAATTATTTAATTATTATTATGGTTAGTAATTAGGGAGTGTAACAACATGTATGTAATATTAAAATAAATTTAGATCATTTTTAAATAAAGATAATTAAATTAAACACTTCACACACGTAAGTCGATTTTAATCGCCGTCTCACTTTCTAAGGGTATCCCTCTCGTTGCCTACGAATAATGGTTAAGTGGGGTGTATAAAGCAAGTCCCTCAAATAAAAAATCATCAAAGTCCCTTATGGTTGCCTTTACGAATCGAGTCCCTTTCGAAAAAATGATGATAGTCCCTCAAGTTTGCTTATTACACCCCACCATGGCCTTCAAGATCAAATTGTCCCTCACATGTCCCTTAATATCCAAAGTAAGGACTACCTACTCCATTATAGTAGGGATAGTCTTACTAAAGGAAAGAATAAAGAATAAGAAAGACCTTTAAACATTAAGGTAAGTTACTCCTAGGTACTTAAGCTCATTTCAAAACATTTTCACACTTAAACTATTTTCAAACAAATTTTCAAACATGTTTTTAACACATCCTTACATGGATTATTTATTAACTATTCTGAAAATTTTCTTATTCACACACTACACTTTCAAAAATAATCTAAAGTGAGCTTAAGTATCTAAGAGCCCATGGATAACCATGGATGAAAAGGGTGCTAACACCTTCCCTTTTCATAACCTACCCCCCGGACCCAAAATATTCTCTAAGGTCTTTCCTGTTCTTTTATAACCTTTCCTTATGGATAAAATAAAAGTCGGTGGCGACTCTTGCTATCCGCAACATTGTTTAAAGTCAGTTCACCGGGTTACAGTCATGGACTGGGCTTTACCAATGCTGACTTAACAACTGAGGGACGTAACCACAACAAGGCTTTACACATCACTCTAGAATGTAAGGGTGCTGTTCTATCCCATGTACTGGTGGACACTGGGTATTCACTCAATGTTCTACCAAAGAAAGCCTTAGTGAAGCTGGAGTATGATGGCTTGGCATTGCGTCCAAGTAATTTGGTGGTAAGAGCATTTGATGGCTCTAAAAGATCAGTGCTAGGGGAGATTGATCTGCCTGTGATGATTGGCCCACAGACTTTTAAGATTACCTTCTATGTGATGGACATTCAGCCGGCCTACAGCTGTTTGTTGGGTAGACCTTGGATCCATGCCGCTGGCGCAGTTACGTCTACCCTTCACCAGAAATTGAAATTCGAGTGGGAAGGCCAGATCATCACCATCTGTGGTGAAGAGGACATTTTTGTTAGCCACCTGGCTACGTACAAGTACATTGAGATGGATGGAGAAATCCATGAAACCATGAGCCAGGGATTTGAGGCACTGAACATTAATGAAGCATCTGTTGTACTGGGAACCTCCATGACATCTTATCAGCAAGCCAGGAAGGTTGTTGAAGAGGGGACTGCCCAAGGCTGGGGCAAGTTGTTGCCTGTGGAGAAGAAGGAGGACAAATTTGGGTTGGGTTACAAACCAACTCAACAAGATCAATCAGAGGCTGCTAAGAAGCCCAGTTTTGTCAGCGGGGGGATGCTCACCCCGAATGCAGTGAACAACTTGGAAGATGAGTCGGAAGATGAGTGCAACCTGGAGAGCTGGATACGTCCAAGGATCCCGGGGAGCCGTATCTCAAACTGGTCTTCCCAGGAAATTATAAGGGTTACTCCTGCAGAGTAATTATTATTTCCTGTATATTTTAAGCATGCATCAAGTCTTGCATCTTGCCCAAGATGTCAAGACTCATTTTGTAATCGGGCCATCTTGTAGTTTTGTGCAAACGGATCAATCAATGAATATCGAACATCTTTTGCAAATGAGTCTTTTTCTTTTCTGCTCACTGTTTTTCATTTTTCTTTTTGTACAAAAATCAAAATGGCAATGTTTTCAAAATGATAACTTTACTTCACTTTTTCTAAACAAAGATTAAAATCGATCACTAAAATGAACAATCTAAACCCTTGCAGAGAGTGCCTTTCAGACTGCACCGACAACAGCACAGCTATGGCTTCGTATGACTTTGACAATCCAATCAATCAAGCTGATGAAGGGGTTGAAGAAGATTATGAGCTTCCTGAAGATCTAGCCAGGTTGTTAAGGCAAGAGGAGAAGGTTATCACCCCTCATCAGGAGGAAGTTGAAACGGTTAATCTTGGTACGGAAGAAGACGTGAAAGAGGTTAAAATCGGGGCCTGCCTACAAAACTCAGTGAAGGAACAACTGATTGACATGCTTCGTGAATATGTGGATATATTTGCTTGGTCTTATCAGGATATGCCAGGATTGGACACCGATATTGTCATGCACAAGCTGCCTTTAAAAGAGGATTGCCCACCGGTTAAACAAAAACTGCGCCGTACTCGCCCAGATATGGCAATGAAGATCAAAGAAGAGGTACAAAAGCAGTGGGATGCCGGGTTCCTGGCTGTAACTAGCTATCCGCCGTGGGTAGCTAACATTGTACCAGTACCTAAGAAAGACGGCAAGGTGAGGATGTGTGTGGATTACCGGGATCTGAACAGAGCCAGCCCGAAAGATGATTTCCCTTTACCTCACATTGATGTATTGGTCGATAATACGGCTCAGTTCTCGGTGTTCTCCTTCATGGACGGATTTTCAGGATACAATCAGATCAAAATGTCACCTGAAGACATGGAGAAGACAACTTTCATCACACCCTGGGGCACATTCTGTTACAAGGTGATGCCATTCGGACAGAAGAATGCTGGTGCAACCTATCAACGGGCTATGGTAACATTATTCCATGACATGATCCATAAAGAAATTGAATGTTATGTGGATGACATGATTGCCAAGTCCCTCACAGAAAAAGACCACCTGGTAAATCTGCTAAAGTTATTCAAGCTTCTGAGGAAATACCAACTGAAGTTAAACCCCAACAAATGCACATTCAGGGTGCGATCCGGTAAGCTGCTGGGATTTATCGTAAGTGAAAAAGGGATTGAAGTTGACCCTGATAAAGTCAAAGTCATTCAAGAAATGCCTGCACCAAAGTCAGAAAAAGAAGTTTGGGGGTTTCTAGGTAGATTGAACTACATTTCACGGTTCATATCTCACCTTACAGCAACCTGTGAGCCCTTGTTCAAGCTGCTAAGAAAAGAACAAACGGTCAGGTGGAACGAAGACTGTCAAAGGGCTTTTGACAAGATCAAAGAATACTTACAAGAGCCTCCAATCCTTATGCCTCAAGTTGAAGGAAGACCTCTAATCATGTACTTGACAGTATTAAAAGAGTCAATGGGGTGTGTGCTGGGCCAGCATGACGAGTATGGTCGAAAAGAGTATGCAATATACTACCTGAGCAAAAAGTTTACCGACTGTGAACAACGTTATTCACTGCTTGAGAAAACTTGCTGTGCTTTAGCGTGGGCTGCTCGCCGACTGAGACAGTATATGTTGACCCACACTACCTTATTGATCTCAAAGATGGACCCAGTCAAGTATATATTTGAGAAGCCAGCACTTACCGGACGGGTTGCAAGATGGCAAATGATCCTCACAGAATATGACATTCAATACACATCTCAAAAAGCCATCAAGGGCAGTGTATTGTCTGATTATCTTGCTGAGCAACCCATTGATGATTACTAGCCTATGAGATTTGACTTCCCTGATGAAGACATCATGTTCATAAAAGCAAAAGATCATGAAGAGCCTATTCACACTGAAGGGCCTGACCCGGAAGAAGAATGGACTATGATGTTTGATGGGGCTGTTAATATGAATGGTCGTGGTGTTGGGGCAGTACTCATTACACCTAAGGGAGTTCACATGCCTTTCTCGGCAAAACTCACCTTTAACTGCACTAACAACGAAGCTGAATACGAAGCTTGTATTATGGGTCTTGAGGAAGCCATTGACCTCAGGATCAAGACTTTAACGGTATTCGGAGATTCAGCTCTGGTAATCAATCAAACCAACGGCAAATGGTACACACACTAGGATCATCTGATACCTTACAGGGATTATACAAGGAGGTTATTGACTTTCTTCACAACAGTCAAGCTTGAGTATATCCCTCGAGACGAGAATCAGTTTGCAGATGCTCTGGCTACCATTTCATCCATGATAAAAGTTCAAGCTGCCAACTTTGTACCTCGGATTTCAGTGTCCAGACTTGACAGACCAGCATACGTGTTCTCAGCAGATGTTGTTAAAGATGATAAGCCTTGGTTCCATGACATCAAATGCTTCTTGGAGGATCAGACATACCCACCTGGGGCATCTTCCAATGATAAGAAGACATTTAGAAGGCTTGCTGGCAGTTTCTTCCTGAATACCGATGGTTCCCTATACAAGAGAAACTTTGATATGGTACTGCTCAGATGCGTTGATAGAACAGAAGCAGACTTGTTGATGCACGAGGTGCACGAAGGATCCTTTGGTACCCATGCGGGAGGGCATGCCATGGCTAAAAAGTTGCTAAGGTCAGGCTATTACTGGATCACAATGGATGCCGACTGTTGTGCTTATGCCAGAAAATGCCACAAATGCCAGATTTATGCGGATAAAGTGCATGTGCCTCCAAATCCTCTGAATGTGATGTCTTCACCCTGGCCCTTTGCCATGTGGGGCATTGATATGATTGGCAAGATTGAACCGACTGCTTCGAATGGCCACAGATTCATCCTGGTTGCCATTGACTATTTCACCAAGTGGGTTGAAGCAGCTTCCTATGCAAATGTTACAAGGCAAGTGGTAGCCCGATTCCTGAAGAGAGACATCATTTGTCGGTACGGAGTACCCGAGCGAATCATTACTGATAATGGTTCCAACTTGAACAACAAAATGATGGCAGAACTGTGCCGGGACTTCAAGATCCAACACCATAATTCTTCTCCTTACAGGCCAAAGATGAATGGCGCTGTTGAGGCAGCTAATAAGAATATCAAGAAGATTGTGCAGAAGATGGTAGTCACTTACAAAGACTGGCATGAGATGTTACATTTTGCCTTGCATGGGTACCGTACGTCAATCAGAACATCCACTGGGGCAACACCGTATCAACTTGTGTACGGTATGGAGGCAGTCCTACCTGTTGAAGTTGAGTTACCCTCCTTACGGGTATTAATGGATGTTAAGCTGAACGAAGCAGAGTGGGTCCGGTCCCGATATGAACAACTGAGTCTGATTGAAGAGAAAAGATTAGCTGCAATCTGTCATGGGCAGCTGTATCAGAAAATAATGAAGAAAGCCTTCGATCAGAAAGTCAGGCTCCGAGAATACCAAGTAGGAGATCTTGTGCTGAAAATACTCCTCCCTCCTCATACAGACCACAAGGGCAAGTGGACTCCAAATTATGAAGGACCATTCGTAGTAAAGAAAGTTTTCTCCGGTGGAGCGCTGATGCTCAGTACTATGGATGGTGAAGACTTCCCGTCCCCTGTGAATTCAGATGCAGTTAAAAAATACTTCGCATGAAAATGACCCGCTGGACATAAAAACAGAATGTAAGTCCAGGCAAAAATAGGGCATCCCGGCGAGTCAAAAACAGAATAAAAGACTCGGGCAAAAATAAGGGAAAATAATAAAAAAATGTACACCCGCTGAGCTGAAAAGCCGCATTGGACAACTCAGGCAAAAATGGGTATCCCGATGGATTGAAAACCCGAAAGGGCGATCCATGCAAAATAAGGGAATAAACGAACAACTGCATTCTGAATTCATCTGTATTACTTACAACTTGGTAAGCTTCGAAAGGTTCAAGCGCCGGTCAGAATCAGCCTTCTTCAGAAAGCAAGACGAGAAGAACGTCAAAAGTCATACGAGTCATAGCGAAGGGAAGCTCCCCAGAGCGTCGTCAACATTGCCAATACCTTTTTCTCAATTTGTAACAATCTCCTCATTTTAGGGATTTGTTCCTTTGACTGTATCTTGCCAATTCAGGGCACATGAATTAATAAAATCAGATTTTCAGTCATGTTTCGTTTCGTATTTTATCTTCATTTGCAAAAATGTCCGATGTCTTTAAGATACTGATTGCATGAATACAGATGCTTTTCTTCTAAAAATACGTGCGTGCAGGAAATGTACTTACTCCCGGGAGTGCCTAAACTCCTATGACGGAATCCGGTAAGGGATACCTCGAGATTACTTGTGCATTTCTCTGTCTTTTCAGGATTGCTGGTATTCGAAGCACAACATGGGGCATGAAGGCTTCTCCCCAGCCAGCTGGCAAATCATTATCTACTCAGCCTTAGCGCCAGAGGTGCTTTCTCCCCAGCTGAGTTGTCTGTCATCATGCCTCCTCAGCCAAGTACAAAAGCTAGGGAACCACTTCCCCACAGAGTCTCAACCTCTATTCAGAAGAGCAATGCCTGAGGATCTCACAACAGAGTGAAGAAAGCTTCTACAAACCCCGACTGGGCCCCTCATTACCAAAGATAGGTCTATCAGTGACTTATATCACCAAGCAGAGTTCCATATGTCAGATCCACCAATGATCTCATCCCCAGCTGGGATGTCCACTTCAAGCAGATCAACCAGAGATCTTCATAGCAACGGGACCCGGATCCCGGATCAATATCTTTGCATAATCATGGCATTCGCATCATATTCTTCCCACAGGGCGTAACATTCCGTCTAATACGGAGCATTACGGCAGAAATCAAACATATTGCATAAGCATAAGCCATGTTCTGAATCAACACTTGTAAATACTGGCAATCCAGCAACGATATGCAGAAAACTCTCCAGATTCCCCAGCAGAGTCGCCAAGCTGTCGCTCCCACCAAATGACGCCCAATCAAAAGGGGTGCAGACGCGAACGGTCGGCGAAAGAGAAGGAATGAATAGAGTCGCCAGCTAGGCATTTTTATCCCGAAGGAAAGGTAATGCTTCATAGACCTTGGAAAGAGATGGATAAGACGGTCGCGAACCAGAGAGACTGAGAAAGGGGGTTGGTTACAACCTGGGAAGGTATTAGCACCCAGATTGTCCGTCGTACTCGACACTACCCCTTTAAAACACAAATCTTTTAAGCGTGGATCCCGTCGAGTACGACGGACAATCTGGGTGCTAATACCTTCCCAGGTTGTAACCAACCCCCTTTCTCAGTCTCTCTGGTTCGCGACCGTCTTATCCATCTCTTTCCTAGGTCTATGCAGCATTACCTTTCCTTCGGGATAAAAATGCCTAGCTGACGACTCTATTCATTCCTTCTCTTTCGCCGACCGTTCGCGTCTGCACCCCTTTTGACTGGGCGTCATTTGGTGGGAGCGACAATAAGGTACTTGGAAGTCTAAGTATCTTGGGTTGTCTTATGGAGAAAAACTTTACCAAGCTTTCAAAGTTGAGACATGATCATAAATGGTTGCCGATGTCCTTTTGAAGCCAGGAGAGAAGGTTTGTTTGAATGATAAAAGGGAGCATATCAAGTACAACCGAACGAAGATGACTCTGTTGGTTCAGTAAGTGGTTCCATTGTTGTGCTATAATGTGAGACCGCGGTTTCACTGTTCTTCTATGCCTCTTGACACCGCGTTCCTCATTTACTAAATCACGGAAGACAAAAAAGTTGATATAACCCAAATAATTGCCAATGAAATGAAGATTTTTGTTGAGAATATGCGAAGGCCGTGAGTGTATGATGATGCTCCTATTAATTTTCCTTGCTTGGTTCATGCGCTGACTTTTCAGACATATACCCATATTCCGGGAGTGGTTAGAGAGAAGCTAAAGCATCTTGTTAATGATGATTATTTGGACCGATTTTGTAAGCCCAAGGAAGAGGCAAAGAAAAAGAAGAAAGTGACGGAAGTGGGACAAAGTTCTAAGGCATCAGTTGATGATAATGACTCATCCATTTTTGATATGAAAGCGGCTTTCAACTATAGTTGGGATATGGGTGAGTCACTTTACCGTGCTAACTAATTTAATTTTAATTGCATGCAACAAACTTACAATTACCAAGTTAATCTGGTGGAATGCGTTCATTTTCCTACAAGGGAGAATTTTGAAACTTATACTAGCTGGTCTGGGGACAAGCTTCCTTTCTATTCAGAGAGGGTCGGTACCAGAAGTGGTAATGCTAAAAATGAAGATGCCGAGGGTGAAGGTGAGGATGATGATATAAATGAAGATTTCGACGATGTGATGCATGATTGAGGGGCTATTTTGACGAGTTCGCCAAAGTGAAGTTTTTTTTAGTTTTTATGTTGCTTTAAGTTTAAGTTTTTAAATTTATTAATTGGATAACATCATGGAAGAATTGAAAAAAAATTGTTTTGGAAGTGCATTTTATGCACTGTTTTGACGCTTCGACGTAGTTGGATTTTGTATGCCGTTCTTTTTGGAATTTTTTTGAAAGTGGTGTAGGCATACCAAAGTAACGAGAAATATTGTTGTTAGTTTAAATTATGTTTGTGTTGTGTAAATATTGTAGTCATCTTTGGTTTACCTTGATTGTGTGGAAATGAATTTTTATTGACTCATGAAGTATTGTAGAAACCTTGTTTGCTTGTAGCATGTGGTGATGATATAAATTTTGGCAAGAGGCACAATAAAATGTGAAAAATACCATGTAACGTTTTTCTTAATATGAGTTTGGTGCTTTTTGAAAAATTCTATCAATGCATATTTGGAAAAATCATGTTCAGGTTAAATCAATTAGTACGTAACCACAAATTGTGAGTAACCGTTGTTATACATAAGTGTATAATGATTTAAGTGTTGTTGTTTAACTCAAATGTTTTATGCTTAATCTTACTTGTTGTTTGAATTATGGAAACTAAGAAATGATCAAGGTAATATTTGAGTACTTTTGAGAAAAGCCACCTTTCTAAAAACACTTCAAGTAACTTTGTGAGTGTGTGTACATTAGAAACCTCTTTTGAGCCTTAACGAAAAATTTGTGATTGAAACATAAACTCGAACTTTAACCGATTTTGAAGAGCATTTTTAATTAAGTGTATATTGTTGTTGAATTTTGGGAGAGTAGTTCAAGTTTTGAAAGAGAAAAAGGAATAGGTGAAACTTTGCACTCTAGAAAAGAAAAGGAAATCAAAGAAAAATAAATCAAATAAAAAGAAAAAGAAAAAGAAAAAGGAAAAATCAAAAGAAAGAGAATGCATTGTGAAAATAGGAACCAAAGTTGGAACAATAATAAATGTGTTGAATAGAAAAAGGCTCTTCTTAAGTTTACCCTTTCTTGATTGAATAGTCGTATGTATAATATCCTTTGTTTTTAGCCCTGG
Organism: Lathyrus aphaca; assembly: GCA_963966055.1. Classification (NCBI taxonomy): domain Eukaryota; kingdom Viridiplantae; phylum Streptophyta; class Magnoliopsida; order Fabales; family Fabaceae; genus Lathyrus; species Lathyrus aphaca. Next base: position 202,698,840 of record OZ014524.1, read on the forward strand.
CTAAGTTACATCCGGTAAAAGTACTTTTGATCTTTGTTTCCACTTTTTGCTATAACTTGTGAGATGAATGCACAACTTGTTTGGATGTGGCACAACTACCTGTGAGTGTGTTTCGTCCCAATCTTTTTGCTTTGTGAATAATGTGTTTGATTGTGATAAGTGATTCAATTTGAGCATGAGGGTACTTAGTGTTGCATTGTGTAGTTTTTCATTTTGAACTCTATTCATATTCATGTTTAGATGTTATATGGTGTGAAATAATTCTTTGTGCATGATTAATTAGCGAATTTGAATCATTTTTGTTATCGACCGATTTGTCGTTTGAATGCTTTTATTGATAATTTTTGAAAATTTCCTTGATTGAGGGCAAACAAAGATGCAAGTTAGGGAGAGTTTGTTAGGTGTCAAGAAATGTTTATTTTCATAAGTTATTTTGATACCTTTAAAGCTCTTTTGATCGGTTTAATCGAGAAACGACTTGATTATTAAGCGATTCTTGCATTTGTGTAATTATTAGGTATTTTGATGTGTTTTTATATTTTTGTAGCATTTTAGGCAAAAAGATCGCAACTTGATTCAAAAGGAAGCTCTCTTCAAAAAGCTCGCATTTTTCTTTCTAGGCCTCCTCCACCGCCCAACCCTGCGTGAAGCCTGCTGCATCGCCCGACCATGAGGAAGCGTTGGAAATGGGATTTTTCATCCCTTTTTCTAGTATTATAACCCTTACCGCCTCTTGTGTACCGCCCGTCAGTGAAGAGGCAGTGGAAATCTCATTTCCAATGTTGTGACCCAAACCACCTCCTGTGTACTGCCTGACGGTGAGAAGGCGGTGAAAATGAGATTTTCACCCTATTTTCCAGTGTTGTGACCCTCACTGCCTTCTAAGCTTCGCCCAGCCGCATATTGTCACCTGACGCTATGTTCCCATTGTCCGTTCGTGGAAGATATTTATAAGGGCTCAATTTCCACTATTTCAGTCACATGTTCTACTTTCCCACCACCGCCCAACGGTGCTTTCTGGGTTGAAAAATGTACTTAAGTACATTATGTAGATATTTTTGGAGATCCTTCACTTTTCCATAGTTCTCTTTTAACCTAAACCTTGTTAGAAGAAGAAAAACTCCATTGCTACTAATTTTCTTAGTTTTAAAGCTTTTATGCTTCAATCCTTGAATCCATGAAGATTGATGCTCCATAAGATTTGCTACTTACTTGTCAAGCAAGCTACTATGACTATGGGTAGCTAAAGCTCTTTTGTGTCAAGATTGGAGGTAGATATTTCCCATTTTTGTATGTATTGATATTGATCTAAGTTTGTGAACTTGTGGATGATAAATATATGGTGAAAAACCTTGCTTTTATGGTTTATTCTTTGTGTTAGTTCATGGTTGATAAATATGCTCAAACTCTTTATCTAAGTTTTAATCCATCAATGAACATAGGCTAGAGATAGTTATGAGAGTCAATGTTCATAAATATTGCACTTGAATGTTAGTATTTTGATAGTTTGAGTGAGAGATATCAAAAGATCAAAATAGTAAAACTCACAATATGTGTTAGAGATAAACATATTGAGAGGATATGTGGTTGTATCTATCATCTCAACGAGTTCACTTGCTTTATCGATTATATGCTTACAAAATGGTTTGTCGAACCCAAATCTTGGCATGTTTTTATAAATATTTCAAAACCGATAACTTTTACAGTTAACTTTTATCACTTATGCAAACGATCTGTTACCAACAAACAATCCCTTTGATACTTTAATTTTAAAATGAATTCGACTATAGAATATAGATAATATCATAACAATCTCCGTGGAACGATAACAAAAACCCTTACTTTTATTTGTATTTCAACAATAGACAAAATAGTAAAGTTGGGGAGAGTTGTTAAGTGCCAAATTAGAACTTTATTTCATATCATTTGATGGCACTTTACAATCCTTTTTTTGTTTAATTTGGTTGTTTAAAGCGTCACTTTTAGTATAAATGCGTATTTTACCATTTCCGTTTTCAATTTCCTATATTATGATGTTTTCTTGCGTTTTGTAGGTTTTTTATGCTAGAGTGGATGCCTAAAGCCTTTTGGTGAAGCAGGAAGGCTGAAAAGAACAAAAGGAAGAGTTTTGGAAAATGCTAGCGTGCAAGCTCCCTCCCAGCGTGCCCACATCGTCATCAAGGAAATAGCTATTGGACTTTGCCTGCTTGGAACCCGCTGGAGGCTCGCTAAGCGTGCTAGGACTTAGGGCGGTTTAAGTTGTTGATCGCGCTAAGCACGCCCTGAGGCCATTTCACGTCCTCCCTGTTTTAGGCAGATTTTGCCTTTTCTATAAATATCTTCCTTGAGATATTTTAAGGGCAATCCACCATTTTCACCTTTTTACACTCTAGATCATATTTTTAGCGTTTGAAGAGAGATTTTACTTGAAGCATCAAAGATCAAAGTCTTACCACACCAACTCTCGATTCTTCGACTTTTGATGCTCGTACAACTTCTTTCCTTCCTTGCAACATAAGCCTCCATGGAAATGGTTGGCTAAGTTCTCTCTTGTGTCAAGATTAGAGGTAGTTAATCTTTGTATAATGTATTTCTTTTGATCTTTTGTATGTGAACAAGGTTATGATAATATATGATAAAGTAATTTGTGTTTCTTGGAATTGTATGGTTTGGTTTGAGCTAAAAATAGGATTTCTAAACCTTGATCTAATTGCTTTATCTATTAACGATCAAGTGCCGAAAACGGACTTGTGAATAAATATTTACTTTGTATTGAACTTCACGATTATTGTATTGATTGATAATGTGTGAGAGTGATTATCGATCGGTACAATAACTCTCACGATACCGGGACCGAGAGGATACATATTGAGAGGGTACATGATTATATTAACCGTAACCGCGTTCATATACTCGATTGATAAAATACATTTGAAAGAGATTACCAAACCCTAATCTTGGCATGTCTTTTACAAAATCAAACAAACTCATTTATTTACAAGCATTGCTACCAAAACAAGTGACAAACTTATGATACCAAACAAAACAACTTTGAAACCATTCGCTTATAACCTGTGAACTATTGAACGACGAGATATCTTTACAATTCTTGTGGAGACGATAACAAAAAACTCCCATTTTAATACTCTTCCAATAGTCAATCACGACAAGTAGCTGTGCAAGGAAGATGCATGTCTAAACGCAGTTAGTCACGACAGGTAGCCGCACAAGGAAGTCGCAACCGTGGTTGTGCAGTTTAGTCACGACGAGTAGCTGTGCATTGTAATCAGTTTGGTTATAGTCGATTAAGTCATTGTCTAAGGCATATCACCTTGCGGGGTGGACTAAATTAGCTCGACGTTATCAAGTGAACCAAGATATATCGTGTGTTTCTTCTCTTGTTTATGCTTTAGTTTAATTACTTATGCTTTCACAACGCAATACCGTTAAAGACGAGAGTAAAAACATACAATTCAAACCCCCAATTTCTTGTGGTTTTCTCACACCTTCATCATTCACAATTGACACATCTATTTTACGACCATTTTTTAGCAATTCATCCCTTAAATCACTTCTAAGGTTATTCCATGTTCTTGGATCATAAATATCTAATGGAATATGCTCGTTAGGTTGTTCATTAGCAAAAGCAAGAATATTCTCATTATTATTTACATTCAAAATAATATGTTCTTCATTGTTTCTGTTTAATAGTTCATCCTCAAAATTTTCAATCGTAGAGTCTAAATTATCTGAATTCACATCATTTTAAATAGAAGTTAAAGAATGCTTGTTAATTTTTTTTATCTTAAGCGCCATTTTGATATTTAACAACAATTTCAATTTCTTTCTTTCTTTTAAGTTTTTTATGACCAAAAAGTTATTTTCTAGACAACATTTCAACAACTCAAATTCAAACAATAACCTATAAATATAATGAATAAATAATAGCAATAAGTTAGTAAAAAATAACACCTAATTTTTTATTGTTGGCTTGACTCTAAACCTCAACTAGATATCTCAGTGACCAAAACAAACTCATGTTTATACCGAAGACACAAAAATAAATTTTTATATATATGTACATATAGTAAAACAAAAATTTTAGTGCCTCTAATAAGCTGGTGTCCTGTGTCATCGCTCCTCCCAAACAATCTTCGGAACCCCTGTTACTTAGATAAAACAACCCTGCAGATAAACAAGAAAATTGTAGAAAAACTACTCACGTCTCATGTTTGTAATTATTTAATTAGATATATATGTACCGCTGGAGATGAAAACATGTCCTTCATTAAGTATATCAAACAAACATTCATTGAACAATTGAATTCTCTTTTCTAAATGTACAAATGTTCAACAGTAACTTAAATAATGTGTTATAAATGTACAGTGATAGATGTATATAGCTGGATCGAACAAATAGAATACTATGAAGTATAGCTCAAACACGTGGCTCAAGACTCCAATATAAACTAATATATCTAGACTAGATTATGTACATACTGAAGATGCCAAATAATTGTAATTGATCAAAAGAGACGAGTTACTTTAATGTTTCTCTCTTAAAGTATATTAGTAAAACAAGGATACAAAGTTAGCAACTATAGGGTGAATTTCTTACTGGTATCATCATGTTCTCTAAAATGAGATGAATTTCTGCAGGGATGTTCTAAAATTACACAGGACAGTGACACGTCGACTCTATAATAAAATGAAACTATTTTCATAGTGTCATTTATGAAATGTACTTATGGTTTTGGATTGTTTAATAGATTTGGTATGATAATGTACCTCATCCAAAGCTTGTTGAATACAAGAAGGAGCAAAATTGGGTGGTGAAGTCGGCGAATATCTTGTATTTCCGGGAGGTGGTACTCAATTCAAAGATGGAGTTAACCATTATGTTAACTTCATACAGAAGGTAAGGCTTCTCGTAATTTATGCTTATAATGTTTTATGATTTTCTCATTAATGTGTCTTGTTTTATGGTAGACACTACCGACAATCCAATGGGGGAAAGAATATCAGAGTTGTGCTTGATGCTGGTTGTGGAGTTGCCAGCTTTGGCGGCTATCTTCTCGACAAGAATGTTATTACTATGTCATTTGCACCAAAGGATGAACATGAAGCTCAGATACAATTCGCTTTAGAACGAGGAATTCCAGCTACGCTTTCTGTCATTGGAACACAAAAGTTGACGTTTCCTGATAATGGATTCAATTTGATCCATTGCGCACGTTGTAGGGTTCAATGGGATGCCGATGGTACTTACCACTAAGCAGAAACCATTCCGTACTTTCTGATCTCTTTCATCGTCGCGTATATTCTGCAGCTATGGTGAGAGTTACAACAGAAATGTGTTGGACTGTTGTGGCGAAGACTTTTGATTCATCTGGAATCGGACTTGTCATATACCAGAAGCCGACCTCATCTTCGTGCTACGTGAAACGCAAAAAGAACAATCCTCCCATATGTAAAAGTAGCGATACAAAACAGATTTCATGGTATAAGCATATTTTGGTTGTGTTTATGTTACTTGTATGTTTCTACAAACTGCGAAGTGGGAACTTAATTGAATTGTTTACATGATTATATTTATAAGGTATACCAGATTGAGTAGTTGCCTTATTCCTCTTCCCGTGAATGATGCGGCGAGATGGCCTGCGTCATGGCCTAATAGGCTTACAAGCTTACCTCCTAGCTTATCTTCTGAATCCGACGCCAGTGACGTGTTCGACAAGGATACCAAACACTGATCTAGAATAGTTTCAGACATTTATATGGAAGCTCCTATAAATTGGTCAAGTGTTCGAAACGTAATGGACATGAATGCTGGTTATGGAGGGTAAAGTCTTCTCTACTAATATCATCAACTAGTGCTCTTTGTTTTTGAATTGATACAGATCATGTTGTTTTTCAGATTTGCTGCAGCTCTTATTGATCTACCAATTTGGGTGATGAATGTAGTGCCAGTCGACATGCCAGATACACTTACTGTCATATTCGACAGAGGATTAATAGGAATCTATCATGACTGGTGTGAATCCTTGAATACGTATCCTCGTACATATGATCTTCTTCATTCGAGCTTTTTCTTCAAAAACTTTGGTCATAGGTACTTATCAGTTGAATCGTCGTTGCTACTCAATAACCGAACACAACAAATTATAAACCGTAACTAACTAGATTCTTTCGATGTTTTTCAGATGTGACATTGTAGATGTGGTTGTGGAGATAGATCGCGTATTGAGACCAGATGGATATGTTTTGGTACAGGACTCAATGGAAGCAATTAGAAAATTGGGTTCAATATTGCATTCACTTCATTGGTCTGTAACATTGTATCAAAATCAGTTTCTTGTTGGTAGGAAGAGCTTTTGGCGTCCAAAGCCATAGAAACTGAAAGAATGAGAGATTGAATATTGTGTGTCATATTCTTTGATAAAAAAATGTTGGGTTGCTCATTCATGATGAGGTAAATAGCAAGTAGAAAAGTTGAGGTGTGGAAGATAAAACTGTTTTGAATTAAAAACAGTGTATAACTAATAAAAAAGAAGAGGAAGGATATAAAATGAAAGGTTAAACTAAAGTTACTCAACAATATTTAGAGAAGTTGGGTTTTAATTGAAATATTGATTTAACGTGGTTACAAATACATGACTTAAAACAAGGGTTAAATAAGATGAAGAATGGTGCTTAACAAAGCATAGGAGACATAAGCTGCTTAAAAGCATACATTATTACATGCTTCAGAGTAAGATGCTGCATTTTTGTTATATTCTAGAAGCATATAACATGAAGTTAAAAAGAATTGAAAGATTAATTTGAAGCGGAGGAGTTATATATATGATTGATAACAGGGGCTAAATAAAGAAGCAAGTATATAACTAAGTACACCCCATAGCCATGCATGTTGATTAAGTTTAGCGTTGTTGGTAATCCTTGTGATTCCTCAATGATAATGAATGGTACGTCACCTTTAAGACATCCCATTAATTGATGGTAATGGGAAGAAGTGAAGCACATTAAGCAGGGGATGGTAATGGGAAGAAGTGAAGCACAGTCAGTAAGGGGTGGTCTTAGATTGATGGTAATAGGAAGAAGTGAAGCACAGTCAGTAAGGGGTGGTCTGAAGCAGTAACAAATTCAAAGGAAATAAAGGTGATGATAAGTTTGTTGTGGAAATCATGTTGTTGTAATAAGGGAATAGGAAATGAGAATGACAGTGGTTGTAAGTTGAAGTTCAAAATGGAAGGAGGAAAGATAGTGTCGTACGAATATAGCCAGCCAAGTTTTGTGTTTTTTCTGTGCAATGGTTTAAGTCCCACATCGGGGAGCCAAGGGAGAAACAGAGCAAATATGCAATATAAAAAGGGAAGCGAGCTAAGAGAATAAGCATACCTTTCTCGGCCTTTTGGCTAAGATCAAGTGTAGTATCTGTTCTTATCAGTTTAATATCTGATATGTGGGCCAATGGTCCACACGATATTAAATTTATTTCTTGAGGGGTAGAGGCCACCACAGTAGCTTGCTACTGGGCCTCTTGTGTGTCGCTTTTGCGTTGCACTAAAGCAATTGCTGGCGCACCCCACCAATTTTAATCCAATATTTAAATTGCTCTTCAATAACAGTCTCATTAAACATTCTGATATTTGCATTACATTTCTTCGATGTGGGACTTTAATTATTGTAGTTTATTGCTTTCTTGTTTGCTTCGATGTGGGACTATTATTATTGTAGTTCATTCTTTCTTGTTTGCCTTCGATCTGGGACTATTATTGCTCTACTTCGTTCATTGCTTTCTTGTTTTAGAGCAAATTGGACAAATACACCATTAGAATAATAATAGAGTCAAGTTACCCACCAAGTCTTCTAATATCTTCACAAGATATACATATATTCAATAATTAAATCTTTAAGATTTCAATTGCAAAAATCTATCATGTCAAAAATTGAGATTCCTTACATATATTCAATAATTAAATCTTTAACCATTTTTTTAATATTTTTAAGATTTCAATTGCAAAAATCTCTCATGTCAAAAATTAAGTTCTTAGGACTTTCTATCATGTTTCATGACAAATCTCTCATGTCAAAATTGAGTTTTTGGGACTTTTTCACAACACACATTTTCTATCATGTTAATCTCCATGACAATGGTGTAATAAACTTTTCACACCAAATATTACATGATTGAGGTCTACTACTAACTTGAGTTTTTAATGGTGTACTAACAACATACTAAATTATAAACAGTGACAACAAAAATGATACTTGTATGTAAATTATAAAGAGTGATAACAAAGATGATATTTGTTCGTAAATTATAATAAGTGATAATAAGGATGATATTTGGATTTTTTATTTATTTATAAAAAGTGACAACAAAGATGATATTTTCTTATAAATTACAAAGACTGACAACAACAACGATATTTGTTTGTAAAATATAAAGAGTCACAACAAAGACGATATTTTCTTGTAAATTATAAAAAGTGACTACATGGACTATATTTGTCTGTAATTTATAAAAAGTGACAACTTATTTGTTCGTAATTATAAAAAGTGACAACAAAGACTATATTTGTTCGTAACTTATAGAAAGTGACATCAAGGAAAATATTTGTTCGTAAATTATAAAAAGTGACAACAAGGACGATATTTATCTGTAAATTATTAAAAGTGATAACAAGGACTATATTTGTCTGTATATTATTAAGAGTGACAACAATGACAATATTTTTCCGTAAATTATAAATAGTGACAAGTCTAGGGCTTTGACATCCATCTAACCATTCTACTTGATTCACTCCGGAATCAATGGATGTCGATACTTGCTAAACTCTAAGTGTCTTCTCACTTACTATGACTTCTCTGCGTCAGATCCTAACTTAATCCAAGGGTATCATAACTTACCGAGTAACCTCCTTTCAATAAACTCATGCATACAAACATACATAGTTGTACAAAAATAATCCGGACAGGTCCTCGTGGTCTTCAGCTGGGGCTGTGATGGTGTTTGTAGGAGATGGAGTGGTCTACCTACAAGGTACTCCATCGCTCAAGTGAGTTTCAGTGTGAGACAAACTAAAGCACAAAGAAGAATTGAGTGATTAGAATTGAATACATGACCCTCCAAAGGTGGAGGATACTTATAAGGGTATATGCCCATGGATTGTGGGCGCGTTGCCTTTGACTGAGCATAACTGCTTCCTGTAAATCCGGAGGGCAGTTGGCCGCGTGAAAGACGTTATGGCGCGTGTGGGGAACTCCCCAACGACTATATACCAACAAATTTATTTTCCAACGACCATATCTTCGCTAGTCTCTTATTGGGCTTATACCTAGATGTATAATGAATCGGGCCTCAATTAGGCGTAGGGAATTTGCTAGGCCAATCTAGAACAAAAGTCCCCCAAGTCGTTGTGTTCGAGCGATGATAAAGTTCCTACTATGCATGCTCTTCGTGGTAATTTGTTAAATAAGTGGGTTGATGATGTGAAGATATAGATAGAGCAATATCGTTCTATTTGGAAGGATACAAGTTGTACTCTTATGGCAGATGGGTGGACTGATCGTTGTAGGAGAACGCTTATCAACTTTTTAGTTTATTGTCCCAAAGGAACTATTTTCATAAAGTCTGTTGATGCCTCCGGTGTTTCCAAAACTGCAGACACGTTGTTTAAGCTTTTCAAGGAAATTGTGTTGTATGTTGGTCCAAAAAATGTTGTTCAGATTGTTACAGATAATGCTGCAAATTATGTTGCTGCTGGAAAGTTGTTGGAAAAGGAGTTTCCTAAGTTGTATTGGTCTCCTTGTGCAGCACACTGTATTAATTTGATGTTGCAAGACATAGGGAAGTTAGAGGAAGTAAGTGTGGCAGTGTCACATGCTTCAAATATTACCAAATACATATATAATCATTGTTTTGCATTGTATTTGATGAGACAAAATACAGGTGGAAGAGAAATACTTCGTCCTGCTCCAACTCGCTTTGCTACTAATTTCATTGCATTGCAAAGTATTTTATCTCATAAAGATGCACTGAGAGGCATGGTAACATCTAAAGAGTGGACAACCACAACTTATTCCAAAGATGTCAAGGCGAAGCAATTTGTGGAACAAGTCTTAGACTCAAGCTTTTGGTCTAAATGTGCTGACATAGTGAAAATTACAGAACCTCTTGTACGTGTGTTGCGTATTGTTGATAGTGAAGATAAACCGGCTATGGGATATCTCTATCGAGCTATGTATAAAGCAAGAGAGGAGATTGAGAAGAGGTTTAGAAGAAATAAGCTTAAATTAGAGCCTTATTTGAAGATCTTGGATAACTGTTGGGATGCACAACTTCGCAAAAATCTCCATGCTGCTGGTTATTGGTTAAATCCATCTTGTAGATTCAATCCAGAATATGAAAAAAACAAGTCCACCACCCAAGGCCTTTTGGATGTCATTGAAAAGTATGCTTATGATAGTAAGGACTTGTGAACTAAATTAACTACTGAGATGAGTTCATTCAAAAATTGTGAAGGAAGTCTTGGAAGGACAACTGCCATAGAAAACCGAGATGAAGTTTTGCCAGGTAAATTTAGATGATAAACATTTTGCATTTGATTTTAGTACAATGTCAATATGTATTAAAAATTATTTTCTAATTTGTTCACATGCATTATTCTAGATCAATGGTGGGAAACTTATGGAACTGAAGCACCCAATTTGCAAAAACTTGCTATTCGAATTTTGAGCCAAACTTGCAGTGCATCTGGTTGTGAACGAAATTGGAGTGTGTTTGAGCATATTCATTCAAAAAAAAGAAATCAGTTGGAGCATTAAAAGCTTAATGATCTCGTCTTTGTTCGTTATAATTTACGGCTACAAAACATGTATTGTACTTATTATATTTTATTTACGGCTACAAAATTAAAATTAAACATTAGTTAAATCATTATCTAACAATGCTACAACAATGTTATATCATTTAATAACTAGCATTTAGTAACTATCATTCTCTAGCAATGTTACAACATTAGTTAAACACTGTAAGCTCACCAGAGTAAGACATTTAGTAATAAAATAGTGATTTAGTAATAAAATAGTGACATGCTGTTAGAACTAGCAATGTTATATTATTTAGTAATTAGAAATAGTGACATGCTGAACTAACAATGTTATATTATTTAGTAACTAGCAATGTTACAACAATGTTATATTATTTATAAAATAGTGACATGCTGTTAGAACTAGCAATGTACATGTCAAATCCTAAGTAAAATATTATATGATTTAGTAATAAAATAGTGATATTAGTGAAATTATTTATTTCTAGTGAATTGAGAAATAATGATTAGAATGTTTAATTAATTTTTATTCTAATGATTGATAGAAACAATAAGAAACAAAATTATGATCCTATCAATTTTGAAACACTTGGTGATCATTCTAATTGGGTGTTAGAGGATTCACCGCCATTTTTAACTATTGAGGAAGTTGAAGCACTACGCAAAGATCTTTCTAGTATGACAATTCATCCTGTTTCAAACGATCTTGGTATGACATTAATTATTGTGAATTACAATTTTGTTTACTATATGTCAATTTCATAACTATCTAAATTGATTTTTGTTATAAATCAATTAAATTTGCATGAGGCTGATATTAAGGGTGATGCACAACTTAATTTTGGAGGAAACGATCAAAGTAATAATATCATTGATGGTGAAGATGATGCGGATCCAGTTGATTTTGTTGTTGATGGTTTTGATATTGAAGAAGTTGATCCCAACATTGAAATAGTTTTCCCTCCTTGGAACTAAATTTAGTAGACATAGTTATTTTGTTAAAAACTATTCAATTAGATTATGATGCAAAATTAGACCTTGTTTGCAAATACATTTTGTTATTTTGTACTATTTTGCTATGTGTGATACTGTGATATTTTTCAATTAGACTCTGTTTAAAATTTAAATTTAAATTATGAACTAGTAAATATTTGATATGATATTTTTAAAACATTTAAGTGATATTTATATTTTTTAGAGACCGAATCATCCGGTTCAACCGGTTTTATACCTATTATAATGACATGTTTATTCAACCGAGTTCTCCGGCTTGATCATGCAGTTCGACCAATGACCCAGTGGTTCGACCGATAAACCAGTGACCCAGTAGCCTCACCGATTTGATGACCGGTCCGGTTTTTAAAACACTGCGTAAGATATTCACTCCTATGTCATAGTCTTTAACACGATGTGCATTACAAACAAAACAACTCAAAACACTTTAACTTAAAATACATCGAACCAAGTTCCACAAGTCTTTCTCTTCTCACCTCATACTCCGTTGCGGACGCATAACATGTCATATATGTTCTACAGCAAGTGGGTAATTCCCGAGTTTCAACTCCGCGAGCGGAAACACCTAAGCTAGATAATTGACACTATCAATCTAAACACAAAAATCAAAACAATTGGTCACCCGTAGTGAGCTAAACTACGGTGCTCTGATTCTTCATTTGATGATGGAGATACATAGGCATAGGCGCGATGTCTAGCAAGCACAATGATCCATGTTCTGTTTAGAACTACGTCGACTCTGATTGTCATTCCCGATGAGATACATAAGGCAGGGACGCGATGTCCTCTCGAGTCAACTTCTTTCATCAGCCCTTTGCTTTTCTTTCTCTCATTCTCTTCTGTTCCTTTCCTTTCTGGTTTCCAGTTAAGTAGCAGATGAAGTAGATACCTGCACCCTTTGAGCAAATCTTCAAGCTTGGATCTCGTCGAGTACGACAGACGTGAGGGGGTGTTAATACATTCCCTTCACGTAACCGACTCCCGAGCCCGGACTTGGTTGTGATGACCCCGTCTTTCCTTTATTCTGGGTTTTCTTTAATCGTTCCCTTTTTCACTTCAGGATAAAAAAACGTTCGGTGGCGACTCTTCTGTGAATTCAAGAAGTGGATTTTGGATAATGAATTGTGAACCCTCTTAGACAATAGTATGGACGTGATGAATCATGCCTTGAAATTTGAATCACGACTTGAAATATGAACCTCAGTGCACAACCCAAAAATCCTAAATAAAAATGAACTGATATCTTATAATCCTCAATTCACAGAGCACTTGAATTCACATATCTTAAATCTCGACCATTACTGCACACACCTGTCTTGACAACCTCAAATGAATCTTAACTCATCCTTGCTACATATGGATTTGAGCAACAAGGAAAATGACAATAACTACATTTTTTTTTGATTTTTTTAATAGTAGACAAGAAAACATCTGAGGGTATTTACAGGTACGCCAAAGTTGGAGTATGAGACTGGGTTGCTGCACTAGCCCACCATCTGGTTGTTAGACCATTCATCATATATGAGGCAAAAGTCATATTGTCCTCTTCGGTGTACGATACCGCTTGGAACACTCTTTCCATCTCAAAAGCCAATCATGTGCTAAAACAAGGTTGAGACTACCCCAAAATTCAGGAGGGTTCATCTGGTAGAATTCCCCAAAACTTCCTATGAAATGGGTTGCACTTGACCTTACATATGTTGCATAATTTACTTTAAGCATGAGTGCCTCTAGACCTCCCGCCTTCTTGTGGTTGCTCTGCCATGATCCTACCTGTCACACACATAAAATTAAATTGATCAGACCCAATACTATATGCCACAACATTAAGGATCATGCTAGCAACACACCTATGAGGAATAATTTTTTTACTAATGATGTCTTATGGCAGAGTCGATGGTCAAACTGCTCTGATACCAACTATAACGTCCCACATAATATATCTACACTAATATTATATAAAGCGTTCAAAATTTGATACTAAAACAACATCATTTAAATGACATCCAAAAATGTACTACATTAAGATACATAATACATAAGAGACAATACATCAAATGTCCAAAATAAACAAAATAAAGTACACAATAGAAAACATCCATCAAACATCAAAGCCTTGAACCTTCAGGTTCTTTAGCTAATCCTTTAGCTTACACAGTATACCAGAAAAGCAACAATATGATTAGGGTGAGATTACTAAATCTCAATGTAGGGTTTTACTACTGTTCATGTACTCTTAATACTATTCTCACATATTATATACACAACGAGAATCACAAAGCTCTGTTAGCTTATCAACATACATGAATTTCATACTCACGGTGACATTTTTCATGTAACTCAAGGGGATTAACCCAATTCGACCATAAAAATCTATCTGTCAAATATGGCCAATGGTATAACCCGACCTCCACTACACGGAAACACTGACCACCGGATTTCGCCAACGACAATATCCAGCCTCTATCGTGTAAAAGACACTATCTACCGGATATGGAAAATAATACTCCTAGCCTTCACTGTATGGTGATAGTCAATCCATCAAATATGGCAAACGACACTCCTAGCCTCCACTACATGGATAATTCTGAAGTTCTTTCCATCAAATATGATCCATGGGAAACCAAACCTCCACTGCGTAGAACTTATTATCTACCAGATATGGTCGATGGGAAGTCAAACCTCAACTGCGTGGAATACACTTTACAGTGTTACATCTCTTGATATATCCAAGGCCTTGACATTCGTCTAACCATTCCGCTTGATTTGCTCCATAATCAATGAATGTCGATACTTGTTGAACTCGAAGTATCATCTTACATCCTATGACTTGTCCCTATCGGATCCTAACTTGATCCTAGGGTATCACAATTTACCAAGTAACCTCCTTTCGGTAAGCTCACACATACAAATATTATTCTACTTCGTTGATTGGTTGTTATAACTCGTCTCTGCTTGAACGAGTACTTGGCATACAACCGAGAGAAACGAAAAAAAAAGATTACCTTAGTTTATACGGTGCTACAACGAGATCACGATATTGAATGTTGGTCCCCGACAACAACACCAAGAACTTGATGGTGTCCTCAAGTGCATAGAAATATCACAGTAATTAAAAGATTATTGATCTCATAGAGACCAATATCAACCTACTGTCGTTATTTATTATGACATTGTAAATAAAAGATTATAGGGAATAATTTTGGATGCAAAAGAGAAATGATATTTTTTAGAAAAGGGAATTGATTAGAAAGGAGACCAGAAATGTAGTTCACATCAATCTTCATTACTTACATAAGCGTCATAATAATTAATTGATTAGGGATAATATTTTCACCTAGTAAAAAAATTAATTTAAATGAACGGCTCATTTTATTTTCTTAGAAAATATTATTTTATATTTTTAGTTAGTGAATAAAAAAATAATTTATTAATGAAAAAAGAAGTAATTGTGCAAGTTAAGAATGCTGTTTTATAATAATAAAAAAGAAGGATTTAAAACTTAAAAAACTTAAACTGAAGTTACTGTAGCACATTGAGAGAAGTTAATAATGCTGTTTTTCAATATTGTATCAAAATCAATTAGAAAATTGGGTTCAATATTGCATTCACTTCATTGGTCTGTAACATTGTATCAAAATCAGTTTCTTGTTGGTAGGAAGAGCTTTTGGCGTCCAAAGCCATAGAAACTGAAAGAATGAGAGATTGAATATTGTGTGTCATATTCTTTGATAAGAAAATGTTGGGTTGCTCATTCATGATGAGGTAAATAGCAAGTAGAAAAGTTGAGGTGTGGAAGATAAAACTGTTTTGAATTAAAAACAGTGTATAACTAATAAAAAAGAAGAGGAAGGATATAAAATGAAAGGTTAAACTAAAGTTACTCAACAATATTTAGAGAAGTTGGGTTTTAATTGAAATATTGATTTAACGTGGTTACAAATACATGACTTAAAACAAGGGTTAAATAAGATGAAGAATGGTGCTTAACAAAGCATAGGAGACATAAGCTGCTTAAAAGCATACATTATTACATGCTTCAGAGTAAGATGCTGCATTTTTGTTATATTCTAGAAGCATATAACATGAAGTTAAAAAGAATTGAAAGATTAATTTGAAGCGGAGGAGTTATATATATGATTGATAACAGGGGCTAAATAAAGAAGCAAGTATATAACTAAGTACACCCCATAGCCATGCATGTTGATTAAGTTTAGCGTTGTTGGTAATCCTTGTGATTCCTCAATGATAATGAATGGTACGTCACCTTTAAGACATCCCATTAATTGATGGTAATGGGAAGAAGTGAAGCACATTAAGCAGGGGATGGTAATGGGAAGAAGTGAAGCACAGTCAGTAAGGGGTGGTCTTAGATTGATGGTAATAGGAAGAAGTGAAGCACAGTCAGTAAGGGGTGGTCTGAAGCAGTAACAAATTCAAAGGAAATAAAGGTGATGATAAGTTTGTTGTGGAAATCATGTTGTTGTAATAAGGGAATAGGAAATGAGAATGACAGTGGTTGTAAGTTGAAGTTCAAAATGGAAGGAGGAAAGATAGTGTCGTACGAATATAGCCAGCCAAGTTTTGTGTTTTTTCTGTGCAATGGTTTAAGTCCCACATCGGGGAGCCAAGGGAGAAACAGAGCAAATATGCAATATAAAAAGGGAAGCGAGCTAAGAGAATAAGCATACCTTTCTCGGCCTTTTGGCTAAGATCAAGTGTAGTATCTGTTCTTATCAGTTTAATATCTGATATGTGGGCCAATGGTCCACACGATATTAAATTTATTTCTTGAGGGGTAGAGGCCACCACAGTAGCTTGCTACTGGGCCTCTTGTGTGTCGCTTTTGCGTTGCACTAAAGCAATTGCTGGCGCACCCCACCAATTTTAATCCAATATTTAAATTGCTCTTCAATAACAGTCTCATTAAACATTCTGATATTTGCATTACATTTCTTCGATGTGGGACTTTAATTATTGTAGTTTATTGCTTTCTTGTTTGCTTCGATGTGGGACTATTATTATTGTAGTTCATTCTTTCTTGTTTGCCTTCGATCTGGGACTATTATTGCTCTACTTCGTTCATTGCTTTCTTGTTTTAGAGCAAATTGGACAAATACACCATTAGAATAATAATAGAGTCAAGTTACCCACCAAGTCTTCTAATATCTTCACAAGATATACATATATTCAATAATTAAATCTTTAAGATTTCAATTGCAAAAATCTATCATGTCAAAAATTGAGATTCCTTACATATATTCAATAATTAAATCTTTAACCATTTTTTTAATATTTTTAAGATTTCAATTGCAAAAATCTCTCATGTCAAAAATTAAGTTCTTAGGACTTTCTATCATGTTTCATGACAAATCTCTCATGTCAAAATTGAGTTTTTGGGACTTTTTCACAACACACATTTTCTATCATGTTAATCTCCATGACAATGGTGTAATAAACTTTTCACACCAAATATTACATGATTGAGGTCTACTACTAACTTGAGTTTTTAATGGTGTACTAACAACATACTAAATTATAAACAGTGACAACAAAAATGATACTTGTATGTAAATTATAAAGAGTGATAACAAAGATGATATTTGTTCGTAAATTATAATAAGTGATAATAAGGATGATATTTGGATTTTTTATTTATTTATAAAAAGTGACAACAAAGATGATATTTTCTTATAAATTACAAAGACTGACAACAACAACGATATTTGTTTGTAAAATATAAAGAGTCACAACAAAGACGATATTTTCTTGTAAATTATAAAAAGTGACTACATGGACTATATTTGTCTGTAATTTATAAAAAGTGACAACTTATTTGTTCGTAATTATAAAAAGTGACAACAAAGACTATATTTGTTCGTAACTTATAGAAAGTGACATCAAGGAAAATATTTGTTCGTAAATTATAAAAAGTGACAACAAGGACGATATTTATCTGTAAATTATTAAAAGTGATAACAAGGACTATATTTGTCTGTATATTATTAAGAGTGACAACAATGACAATATTTTTCCGTAAATTATAAATAGTGACAAGTCTAGGGCTTTGACATCCATCTAACCATTCTACTTGATTCACTCCGGAATCAATGGATGTCGATACTTGCTAAACTCTAAGTGTCTTCTCACTTACTATGACTTCTCTGCGTCAGATCCTAACTTAATCCAAGGGTATCATAACTTACCGAGTAACCTCCTTTCAATAAACTCATGCATACAAACATACATAGTTGTACAAAAATAATCCGGACAGGTCCTCGTGGTCTTCAGCTGGGGCTGTGATGGTGTTTGTAGGAGATGGAGTGGTCTACCTACAAGGTACTCCATCGCTCAAGTGAGTTTCAGTGTGAGACAAACTAAAGCACAAAGAAGAATTGAGTGATTAGAATTGAATACATGACCCTCCAAAGGTGGAGGATACTTATAAGGGTATATGCCCATGGATTGTGGGCGCGTTGCCTTTGACTGAGCATAACTGCTTCCTGTAAATCCGGAGGGCAGTTGGCCGCGTGAAAGACGTTATGGCGCGTGTGGGGAACTCCCCAACGACTATATACCAACAAATTTATTTTCCAACGACCATATCTTCGCTAGTCTCTTATTGGGCTTATACCTAGATGTATAGTGAATCGGGCCTCAATTAGGCGTAGGGAATTTGCTAGGCCAATCTAGAACAAAAGTCCCCCAAGTCGTTGTGTTCGAGCGATGATAAAGTTCCTACTATGCATGCTCTTCGTGGTAATTTGTTAAATAAGTGGGTTGATGATGTGAAGATATAGATAGAGCAATATCGTTCTATTTGGAAGGATACAAGTTGTACTCTTATGGCAGATGGGTGGACTGATCGTTGTAGGAGAACGCTTATCAACTTTTTAGTTTATTGTCCCAAAGGAACTATTTTCATAAAGTCTGTTGATGCCTCCGGTGTTTCCAAAACTGCAGACACGTTGTTTAAGCTTTTCAAGGAAATTGTGTTGTATGTTGGTCCAAAAAATGTTGTTCAGATTGTTACAGATAATGCTGCAAATTATGTTGCTGCTGGAAAGTTGTTGGAAAAGGAGTTTCCTAAGTTGTATTGGTCTCCTTGTGCAGCACACTGTATTAATTTGATGTTGCAAGACATAGGGAAGTTAGAGGAAGTAAGTGTGGCAGTGTCACATGCTTCAAATATTACCAAATACATATATAATCATTGTTTTGCATTGTATTTGATGAGACAAAATACAGGTGGAAGAGAAATACTTCGTCCTGCTCCAACTCGCTTTGCTACTAATTTCATTGCATTGCAAAGTATTTTATCTCATAAAGATGCACTGAGAGGCATGGTAACATCTAAAGAGTGGACAACCACAACTTATTCCAAAGATGTCAAGGCGAAGCAATTTGTGGAACAAGTCTTAGACTCAAGCTTTTGGTCTAAATGTGCTGACATAGTGAAAATTACAGAACCTCTTGTACGTGTGTTGGGTATTGTTGATAGTGAAGATAAACCGGCTATGGGATATCTCTATCGAGCTATGTATAAAGCAAGAGAGGAGATTGAGAAGAGGTTTAGAAGAAATAAGCTTAAATTAGAGCCTTATTTGAAGATCTTGGATAACTGTTGGGATGCACAACTTCGCAAAAATCTCCATGCTGCTGGTTATTGGTTAAATCCATCTTGTAGATTCAATCCAGAATATGAAAAAAACAAGTCCACCACCCAAGGCCTTTTGGATGTCATTGAAAAATATGCTTATGATAGTAAGGACTTGTGAACTAAATTAACTACTGAGATGAGTTCATTCAAAAATTGTGAAGGAAGTCTTGGAAGGACAACTGCCATAGAAAACCGAGATGAAGTTTTGCCAGGTAAATTTAGATGATAAACATTTTGCATTTGATTTTAGTACAATGTCAATATGTATTAAAAATTATTTTCTAATTTGTTCACATGCATTATTCTAGATCAATGGTGGGAAACTTATGGAACTGAAGCGCCCAATTTGCAAAAACTTGCTATTCGAATTTTGAGCCAAACTTGCAGTGCATCTGGTTGTGAACGAAATTGGAGTGTGTTTGAGCATATTCATTCAAAAAAAAAGAAATCGGTTGGAGCATTAAAAGCTTAATGATCTCGTCTTTGTTCGTTATAATTTACGGCTACAAAACATGTATTGTACTTATTATATTTTATTTACGGCTACAAAATTAAAATTAAACATTAGTTAAATCATTATCTAACAATGCTACAACAATGTTATATCATTTAGTAACTAGCATTTAGTAACTATCATTCTCTAGCAATGTTACAACATTAGTTAAACATTGTAAGCTCACCAGAGTAAGACATTTAGTAATAAAATAGTGATTTAGTAATAAAATAGTGACATGCTGTTAGAACTAGCAATGTTATATTATTTAGTAATTAGAAATAGTGACATGCTGAACTAACAATGTTATATTATTTAGTAACTAGCAATGTTACAACAATGTTATATTATTTATAAAATAGTGACATGCTGTTAGAACTAGCAATGTACATGTCAAATCCTAAGTAAAATATTATATGATTTAGTAATAAAATAGTGATATTAGTGAAATTATTTATTTCTAGTGAATTGAGAAATAATGATTAGAATGTTTAATTAATTTTTATTCTAATGATTGATAGAAACAATAAGAAACAAAATTATGATCCTATCAATTTTGAAACACTTGGTGATCATTCTAATTGGGTGTTAGAGGATTCACCGCCATTTTTAACTATTGAGGAAGTTGAAGCACTACGCAAAGATCTTTCTAGTATGACAATTCATCCTGTTTCAAACGATCTTGGTATGACATTAATTATTGTGAATTACAATTTTGTTTACTATATGTCAATTTCATAACTATCTAAATTGATTTTTGTTATAAATCAATTAAATTTGCATGAGGCTGATATTAAGGGTGATGCACAACTTAATTTTGGAGGAAACGATCAAAGTAATAATATCATTGATGGTGAAGATGATGCGGATCCAGTTGATTTTGTTGTTGATGGTTTTGATATTGAAGAAGTTGATCCCAACATTGAAATAGTTTTCTCTCCTTGGAACTAAATTTAGTAGACATAGTTATTTTGTTAAAAACTATTCAATTAGATTATGATGCAAAATTAGACCTTGTTTGCAAATACATTTTGTTATTTTGTACTATTTTGCTATGTGTGATACTGTGATATTTTTCAATTAGACTCTGTTTAAAATTTAAATTTAAATTATGAACTAGTAAATATTTGATATGATATTTTTAAAACATTTAAGTGATATTTATATTTTTTAGAGACCGAATCATCCGGTTCAACCGGTTTTATACCTATTATAATGACATGTTTATTCAACCGAGTTCTCCGGCTTGATCATGCAGTTCGACCAATGACCCAGTGGTTCGACCGATAAACCAGTGACCCAGTAGCCTCACTGATTTGATGACCGGTCCGGTTTTTAAAACACTGCGTAAGATATTCACTCCTATGTCATAGTCTTTAACACGATGTGCATTACAAACAAAACAACTCAAAACACTTTAACTTAAAATACATTGAACCAAGTTCCACAAGTCTCTCTCTTCTCACCTCATACTCCGTTGCGGACAATATTTCTCTTCTCTTCTCACCGATTTGATGACCGTCCTTGTTGTCACTTTTTATACTCCGTTGCGTTCGATCTGGGACTATTATTAGAGCAAATTGGACAAATACACCATTAGAATAATAGTAGAGTCAAATTACCCACCAGGTCTTCTAATATCTTCACAAGATATACATATATTCAATAATTAAATCTTTAAGATTTCAATTGCAAAAATCTATTATGTCAAAAATTGAGATTCCTTACATATATTCAATAATTAAATCTTTAACCATTTTTTTTTAATATTTTTAAGATTTCAATTGCAAAAATCTCTCATGTCAAAAATTAAGTTCTTAGGACTTTCTATCATGTTTCATGACAAATCTCTCATGTCAAAATTGAGTTTTTGGGACTTATTCACAACACACATTTTCTATCATGTTAATCTCCATCACATGGTGTAATAAACTTTTCACACTAAATATTACATGATGGAGGTCTATTAATAACTTGAGTTTTTAATGGTGTACAACTACATACTAAATTATAATGAGTGACAACAAGGATGATATTTGTCTGTAAATTATGAAGAATGACAACAAAGACGATATTTGATCGTAAATTATAATAAGTGATAACAAAGATGATGTTTGGATTTTTCTTTTATAAAAAGTGACAACAAAGACAATATTTTCTTATAAATTGTAAAGAGTGACAACAAAGATAATATTTGTTTGTAACTTATAAAAAGTGATAACAAGGAAAATATTTGTCCGTAAATTATAAAAAGTGACAACAAGGACGATATTTATCTATAAATTAATAAAAATGATAACAAGGACGATATTTGTCTTTATATTATTAAGAGTGACAACAATGACAATAGTTTTCCGTAAATTATAAATAGTGGCAATATTGACAAGTCTAGAGCTTTGACATCAATCTAACCATTCTACTTGATTCACTCCGAAATCAATGGAGGTCGATACTTGCTAAACTCTAAGTGTCTTCTCACTTACTATGGCTTCTCTGCGTCAGATCCTAACTTAATCCAAGGGTATCACAACTTACCGAGTAACCTCCTTTCAGTAAACTCATGCATACATACATACATACATACATAGTTGTACAAAACATACATCAACAATTACATTAACGTATACCAATTACTATGTCATGTAACAACAGAAACAACCACACATAGCAACAACAACAACAATATACATATTAATTCATGTTCATTTCAAGTTATGTTTATTATTTTTCCAATTAAGCTCATAACTCACCTCTACTTACCTCTAACAACTCTACATCACTCCTCGTCCCTTACTATATTAATTAAAGAATTTTAGAGAATTTTTCAAAAATAAAATATTTTATTTTTCACTCCAGGTCTTGCTAAGCGAGGGGCTTGCTCGCTGAGCGAGCATCTCTCTTTATATTTTACTCTCCAAAAATCCAACTTGCTTGCTAAGCGAGCTCTGCGATTCCCAGGGTTTTCTTCCGCGATTAACCCAAAATCATGCTACGAAAATACTTAATAAAAACCAGTTTTCAGCCAAACAATCACAAAATTATCATCACTACACCTCTAATTCACATAATTGTCATACAAACATCAACTTCTAACAACCTAACACAATTGTTCATCCAAAATTACCCAACTTAATTCTCTAATCAACAACACTATACCTAATTCCTATTATTAAACCCTTAAGAGATGAAGATATCCCACCCTTACCTTAATTTTAATGAGAAATTATTCCTTCTCCGCGAGTTCTTCCTCAAACCCTTGACCTTTCTTCTTCCTTCTTCCCTCTTGTCACGATCTCCTTTCATCCACAAAACACGACTAACTTCTCCTATTTTCCTAATTCCAAACTTATCCCTTAGACCTCCTCTGTGGTCTTCCTTATTTGCCCTCACTATCCTTCACCAATTTACCATCCCACCCTTTTCCCTAAATATTCCAATTATTATAATTGTTCAATATAATGTATTTCCTTTAAATTAACACCATATCAAATAATATTATAATTTCTTCCACACCAAAATACAACAAATCTAAATAAATAAATAAAATAATAATCAGGGCGTTACAACTCTCCCCCACTCAGAATATTTTCGTCCTCGAAAATTCACCGAATACGAACTACCCCTGATACATCCTTGCATACAATAGTCTACTACTACTATATGGAAAATGATACCACAAATAGCACAAAAAACGGTTCAACTTATTGACGACAACCACAACAAGGCGTAATTCTCATGCAATGTACTCCACAACCAACTCACGACACAAAATAATCAAGTTACGAACACCCTTGCTCACTCTTGAACCGACACAACACAATAGTTACCATCATCTTAGGTAACACCTTCCTAATTCCCTATCATAGATAAGAACACCAAAATCCATAACACAACATCACCATTACTAAACTACCAGCTTCATTATCACATGACTCAATAACCATTCTACGATTTACTAGTCGAACACGTAGCCAGTACACCCATCTGCCTAGTAATACAACATTAACAATTAAGCTCTTCACGATCTCACTTCCATCTTGGAATATCCAATGGTCTCATTATTCTCGTCAATTCTATCATCAACCTTCGAATTCTTACAAGTCATCCCAATATGAATAAACTGCGCTACCTCACGCTCCCGCTGCACACTCTGACTACCTGTAACTATCAAATACAACAAGTTCACGTCCAACTTCTGACACTTCCTAGTGTTCATCAGGCATCCTTATTCACGTTCATTCTACCCAACCTTACTCTCCATTGGGTTTTCTCTCAAACTAGACACAAGGCTCTAGACTGCTATTCAATTCCAACTCTCTCTAACCACCAGATCATACATATGAAAAGACTTTTGACTTAACTTGTCAGGAATCCCAATCCTCCTTGTCATCTCATACTCTATTCCGTTAGACCAAACAATCATCATATACTTTTGTGATTATTAAACACTTCAAATTCTTGGTTCATAAAACCATTTCTAATCATTCAACACACTCACTTCCGCAACCCAATCCAAATCTTAAGCATAATGGATCTCTTTCTATATTCTCTTTTGCCATAAAACATAACTAAACTTTACCATTTTATATTCATTCCCTTCCAAACTCGTCACCCACAAATCTCAACACTCATCATATGGACTGACCTGATCGGATGGACTGACCTGCTCTGATACCACTTTGTAACACCCAAACTACCCCACAAATTTATATTAAAAATCAGAGTAATTAAAATACACCAAAATGTTTTGAGTGTCACAATTCAACAAATAACACGACTCAAATGATACGTTTTACCAAAAATTGGTTCGACTTGCAACGAAAAATTCTAAATTTGCAACACAAAATAATGTTTTAAAAACAACTTGTCTTTCTAAAATAAATAAACATAGAAACACTCGTCGTCTCGACACCCAAAACACATATCAAAGTCGACTCCTCTAAATGTGAAGTACACCGACTTCACCGACTACCACTCTACTTACCCTGATCACCTGCATGTTATCAACATAAGGGTAACATTCAAACAAAAAGGGTAAAATACTTACACCAACAAAAGAGAAAAATAATAAGAATAAAGGCAAGTATCATTAAATAGATCACCGCTTCTCAACAACCACAATCAAACAAACACTTCACAACACATATCGACACCATGCACACCAACAACAAATCATGCAATGAGACTCTACCGACTCTATGCATGCGGTACCATAACTCGATCCCTGTTTCATGATCCAGTTCCCGTCGGAACTCTCGGCCCCTCTTTCATGGTCCAGTATGATCCCTATTTCATGGTCACGTACAATCCCTATTTCATGAGCGTACCAACATCACCATAATTCCCTTTGGAATTCGGATGGATATACCCTACCTTGGTACACCATCCCTAACTATGCACATGCCGTGCACCATCAATGCCAATATGCACTGACTACAACATCTACCTCATGCAACAACATCATCAACAACATACAACAACAACTATCTCATGCAATAACATCACCCATAACATACAATAACAACTATCTCATGCAATAACATCAACAACAACATACAACAACAACAACTATCTCATGCAATGACATTACCAACAACATACAACAACTAGCTCATACAACAACATCATCCACCACATACAACCAATTATCCCATGCAATAGCATCATCAACCATACATTGTAACATCAACAACCGATATCAACAACATACAACAACACCTAACAACTACTACATAATATAACCACAACTACAACAACAACACATAGCAACATCAACAACATACAACATCACCGAACAACTACTACGTCATATAATTACAACGGCAACAACAACACATAAAAATATTATATAACTTCAATCAACATCTACATCATGCATCATCAACTACAACAACATATAGCAACATCAATAACATCTATCAACACCTGACAACTCTACATCACTCCTCACCCCTTAATATATTAATTAAAGAATTTTTAAGAAATAAAACATTTTATTTTTCACTCCAGGTCTCGCTAAGCGAGGGGCTTGCTCGCTGAATGAGCAATTCTCTGTATTTCACTCTCGAAAAATCCAACTTGCTCGCTAAGTGAGCTCTGCGATTCCCAGGGTTTTCTTCTGAGATTAACCCAAAATCCTGCTACGAAAATACTTAACAAAAACCAATTTTCAGACAAACAATCACAAAATTATCATCACTACACCTCTAATTCACATAATTGTCATACAAACATCAACTTCTAACAACCTAACACAATTTTTCATCCAAAATTACCCAACTCAATTCTCTAATCAACAACATTATACCTAATTCCTATTATTAAACCCTTCAGAGATGAAGATATCCCACCTTTACCTTAGTTTTGATGAGAAATTCTTCCTTCTCGGCGAGTTCTTCCTCAAGCCCTTGACCTTTCTCCTTCCTTCTTCTCTCTTGTCACGATCTCCTTTCATCCACAAAAACACGACTAACTTCTCCTCTTTTTCTAATTCCAAACTTATCCCTTAGACCTCTTCTATGGTCTTCCTTATTTTTCCTCACTATCCTTCACCAATTTACCATCCTACCCTTTTCCCTTAATATTCCAATTATTATAATTATTCAATATAATGTATTTCCTTTAAATTAACATCATATCAAATAATATTATAATTTCTTCCACACCAAAATACAACAAATCCAAATAAATAAATAAAATAATAATCAGGGCGTTACATCATAGGAGGACAATTATTTCAACTCTCTTCCACAAAAAATAGTTGAAAATTTAGAATGTAATAAGTTATTGCCAATCGATTATACCTTATTCAAAATGCTAATGATGAATGTTCGTGGGTAATTTTTGTGTTTTCATATCTTTGCATAAATAAATCATCTTTCCACACATTAAAATTTACAACACACACTAGCATTCTTTGAAGCTAATTTCACACAAGAACAACACATGCAAGGCAACAATAAAGTTTATGTATTCACATATCAAGCAAGAAGACATGGATATTATTTAACCATGTGAGAGAATTTCCAAAATAATACTAAATTGGATAATTGTATTATTTGAATTAATAATATAAATATTGTATTCATATTTTTCACCTCTCATTTGGATGGTCAATGGTGATTATTGTTGGTGTAATGTGTCATGTCATTGGTTACTTTTATGAACAGTTGCAACTTATAAACAAATCATTGCTAACTTTATGCAAAACATTGTTACTTTTCATATATGGTAATCAAAACAGTACAATACCTTTTCAAACAAGATGCTTCTGTTTCCAAACAAATATCAATCTCATTATAAATAAGAGGTATTGGCACGATGAAAACATATAACAAATCAGTCTCAAATTATTTTCTCATTCTAAATCATTTTTCTCTTCTCTAATGCATGAGAGCAAGTAAAAGAAATATTCTTCAATAAAGTACTATCAAAGATACGCTTAGAGAGATTGTGAAATTCTCTTTAAGGATTCCAAAGTATCCTGCAGGTGATCCGTCAGTAAATCCTTTTGCATCCTGTAACACCCTGATTTCATAATTTAATTATTTATGAATATGTGGTATTTTGTGGTGTTGTGGTGAATTATTTTATTAAAAAAGTGATGTTAGAATAATTGATCATTATTTAAATTATTGTTAAAAATAAAATAAATAAGTTGTGAGTCTTAGGGGTAGTATTGTCATTTGAGAAGGTTATGAGAAGGGAGAATACACATAGTTTCTCATAATTCGTGTTTTGTGAAGATTGAGAGGTTGATTTGAAGAACAAGGGAGACTAAGGTTGGAGATTACTTAAGAGGTGATTGAAAATATCATTTGACTAAAGTATGGGGATTAATTCTATTCGTATATCTATAATATAGGGATAGGTTTTATGGGAAAAAGGGGATTTTGAGGGAAACATTAGGGTTAAGAGGATTGTTGGTAGATTTCTGATGAGATGTTGTTGTTAGATGTTGTAGTTGATGAATATATGATGATAGTAGAGTATAAGAATGAATTCTGGTGTTTTCTGTTGTTTAAATGATGGTTTTTGATGAGTTTAGTCGTAGCTGAGATGTGTTGAAAATCACATGTTTTTTTTTGCAGAAAATCACCATCTCGCTTAGCGAGCAAATGGAATTCTTAGAATCCTGAAACCCAAGAGTAGCTCGCTTAGCGAGCACGATGCTCGCTTTGCGAGTCCTGTAACTTTTTAAAAAATATTTTCTTTTCCCGAATGACTTGAAATGACTTGTTTTGTTGTATTATGTTGCTATGATGTTGCTGTGAGTTATTGCCATGTTATAAATGTTAAATAGGTAGGAATTCGTGATTAAATGATGTTTAGATGATTATTTTGCTATATGATAATATGTAGTATTGACAACATGAGTAAGCAAAGTAATAGATGTATGAATGATGAATGATGAATAATGATGAATAGAGATGCAATAGTGTTGTGTTGTGATTATGTATGATTGTATTGCGTCTTGCATTCATGACATAGTTATGTTGGGGCTTCAGTTTGTTGGTAGATTCAATCCAATTGTGTGAGTTGAAGATATATGTTGCTTATGTTGTGCTCCCTTGTGGAGGGTTAATGGCCCAGTGTCCATCCATGATGATGTTTCAGTACCACATGTATATTATGAGGATTGCATTTCATTCTTGGTGGCATAGCATGATTGCATTTGTCTTTTGTGTGATGATGTGATTGGTTGTGTTGTACATGGGTGAGACTTGATGGATTTGATTTATTGATGCATGTTGTCTTATAATTCCTTCTTTATATTATTTATATTGAATGTGAATTTACTCACCTTGCTTGCCTTTTGTGATGGTCTATTATGCCATCCTGCAGATACTAAAGAATAGCTCGGTGTTTGGAAGAAGCTTGGAGTGCGTCCTTTTGTCGTTTATAGAGTCTAGGGTGGTGTCCTTCTCTGTGTCGTGTAACATCGGGAACACTTGGATGTTTTATTGTTTTTTTACTGTTTAACCTTGATTTAATGATGTTTTGGAATTAAAAATTTATTTTTATACTATGTTGGTTTATGTTGTTAAATGATGATTCGATGTGTAACGATATTGTTGGTTTAATTATGATGCATGTTGTAACCCGTGTTACGAGATAGGACACTATAAATGAGTGTTATTAAAATGCACCAATTTTAGTGTTGCAGCGGAAATTTTGAGAGTCACAATTCACTAAAAACATACGGCTCAAATGATACGTTTTACAAAACAATTTTAGTGTTGCAGTGGAAACTCAAAGAAACATAAAGTATAATTCAATTACAAATTGTTTTCCTAAAAATAAA
This sequence comes from Lathyrus aphaca, assembly GCA_963966055.1. Taxonomy (NCBI): domain Eukaryota; kingdom Viridiplantae; phylum Streptophyta; class Magnoliopsida; order Fabales; family Fabaceae; genus Lathyrus; species Lathyrus aphaca. Next base: position 202,728,146 of record OZ014524.1, read on the forward strand.
TAAACAAGGAACAATCATCGTCCCGACACCCCAAAGCACGTATCAGATCCAACACCTCTAAATGTGAAGTACATTGACTTCACAGAACACCACTCTACTTATCCTGATCACCTGCATGTTACCAACATAAGGGTAATATTCAAACAAAAGGGGTGAGATACTTATACCAACAAAGGGGAAAAATAATAAGAACAAAAGCAATTATCATTAAATAGTTCACCACTTCTCATCAACAACAATCAAGTAAATGCACCACAACACATAACAACATTATGCACACCAACAAACAAACCATGCAATGAGACTCTACCAAATCAATGCATGCATTACCATCATTCGATCTCTATTTCATGATCCAGTTCCCGTCGGAACTCTCGACCCCTCTTTCATGGTCCAGTATGATCCCTATTTCATGATCACACCCTCGACCCCTATTTCAAGGTCACATACGATCCCTATTTCATGACCGCACCAACATCACACCCACCCCCTTAGGATTAGAATGGACATACCCTACCTTGGTAAACCATTCCCAACCATGCACATGCCATGCACCATCAATGACAAGTATGCATGTCTACAACAACTACATCATGCAACCAACATAAACAACTAACACACAACAACAACTTACCATGACACCGGACAACATCAACACCTTGCCTCTTCGCATACCACAACATATATTAAAATCAACGATAATACATACCACAACACAAAATAAATTAACATGTTACATCAACATATATCAACAACAATGTCATGTAACCACAACAATAACAACCCCCACAAAGCAACAACAACAACAATTAAACACATCAATTCATGTTCATTTCAAGTTATGCTAATTATCCTTCTAATTAAGCTCATAACCCACCTCTACCTACTTTTAACAACACTACTTCAATTCCCATCCATTAATGTATTAATTAAATAATTTTTGAGAATTAAAACATTTAATTTTTCACTCCAGATCTCGCTAAGCGAGGGGCTTGATCGCTGAGCAAGCAACTCTCTGTAAAACGCTCTCCAAATTTTCAACTTGCTTGCTAAGCGAGCCCTGCGACTTTTGCAGTTCTCCTTCTGCGAACAACCAAAACTCTGCTACGAAATAATCACTAAAAACCAGTCTAACCACCAGAAAATGCAGAATTTATACAATCCATTGCCTAATTCATATATTTGTCATCCAAAATCAACAACTACTGACAGTTTAACACAATTTCATCCAAAATGACCCAACCCCCAATTCTCTATTCAACAATATTACACCTAATATTCAGATTATTAGACTCTTAGGAGATGAAGAAATCCTACCCTTACCTTAATTCGATGAGTGATTCTTTCTTCTACGTGAATTCTTCCTTCAAGCCTTGCCCTTTCTCCTTCCTTCTTCTCTTTGTTCACGATTCTCTTTACGATCACAAAACACAACTGACTTCTCTTCTTTTCTCAATTCCAAACTTATCCCTTAGACCCCAACTACAGTTTTCCTTATTTGCCCTCACTAACCTTCATCAATTTACCAATCTACCATTTTCTTTTATATTTCAATATTATAATTATTCAATATAATATAATTCCTTTAAAATAATATCATACTAAATAATATTATAATTTCTTCCACACACCAAATACAACAAATCCATTTAAATAAATAAAAAATAATAATCGGGGCATTATAACTCTCCCCCATTTAGAATGTTTTCGTCCTCAAAAACTTACCTCATGCGAATAGATTCGGATAAGACTCTCACATATTACTCTCAAATTCCCAAGTCATGCTTCCACCTGAAACTCCTCCCCAAACCACCTTTATAAGAACAATCTCTTTGCCTCTCAACTGCTTCATTTCACGATCATCAATTCGCTTTGGTAGTGCTTCAATCATAAGCTTATCTCTTACCTCAACTTCATCCATCGATATCACATGTGACGGATCCGGAACATACTTCCGAAGCTGCGAAACATGGAATACATCATGAAAATTGGATAACCGTGGTGGCAACTCCACTCTATAAGCAACATGTCCAATTCTTGCAAAAATCTGGTACGGACCAATAAATCTAGGAGTAAGCTTTCTCGACTTTAAACCTCGTCCAACACCGGTCACCGGAGTAACCCTCTAAAACACATAATCTCCTTGAAATTCAAGATTTTTCCTTCTCTTATCATGGTAACTCTTATGCCAACTCTGTGAAGTTCTCATCTTATCTCGAATTAACTTCACCATCTCCGTAGTCTGCTACACAATATCAGGTCCAAGCACAACACTTTCACCTGACTCGTGCCAACATAAAGGTGTCTGACATCTTCGACCATACAATGCTTCAAACGGCGCCATTCTGATACTGGAATCATAATTGTTATTATAAGTAAACTTGATCAACGACAAGTGACTATCCCAAATACCTCCTTGTTTAAGCACACAAGCCCTCAATAAATCTTCTAAAGATTGTATCGTCCTCCTTGTCTTCCCATCAGTCTAAGGATGATAAGCTGAACTCAACTTTAACTTCGAACCCAATGCCTCTTGCAAACTTTCCCAAAACCTAGAAGTAAATAGAGGATCTCTATCCGACACAATACTCAAAGGAATTCCAAGCAACTATATAATCGCACTGACATATATCTCTGCCAACCTCGGCAAAGAATAAGTAATACCAATCAGAATAAAATGCGCTGACTTAGTCAACCTATCAACAATCACCCAAATAACATCACGCCCTCTTGGAGTATTAGGTAACCCCATAACAAAATCCATTGAGATACTATCCCATTTCCACTTGGGAATATCCAACAGTTGCATCAAACCAGCAGGTTTCTGATGTTCCACTTTCGACTTCTGACAAGTTAAATAAGCATAAACAAAATGAGCTACATCACACTTCATACCGGGCCACCAAAACATCTTCTTCGAATCTTGGTTCATCTTCGCCGCTCCCGGATGAATACTCAAACTACTTCTATGTCCTTCTTCTAGAATCATCCTCTTCAATTCAAGGTCATCTGGAATACAAATATGATCCCAAAATCTTAATACTCCCTGTTCATCAACTCGAAACTCATTACTTCTAACTCGTTCATCACTGACCATCAAGTCCACTAATTTCTAATCTGACTTCTGACTCTCCCGTATACGATCAAGAAAATCATTGTTAACCTTCAGCATTCCCAACATTACACTGCAAGGTGTCTGTTCACAAACCAAACTAATATCTCTAAATTGTTCGATCAACTCCAATTCTCTAACCATCATGGTCGACATATGCAATGTCTTCCGACTTAAGGTATCAACCACATCATTAGCTTTACCGGGATGATGATTCATGTAAAACCTCATTTCTACCCGGCAATTATAAAGAAAATAAGAGTATTAAAAATTCAACCAACAAGTACACAAACATGATTCTACATTTTTCAACTTATAAAAACTTCATTTATTTTCAAGAAATTTGATACATAACACATTCGGTTCAGAATAAACTAAAACAACAACTTTTATTCATTTAGAAAACCAAATTCAACTTTTACAACTACGCAACAAATTTTCAAATTATTCAACTACACATGGTATATCATGTCATTCAACTTAAAACAACTTAGTAACAACAAAATCATACTGAAACAACTTAAAAACAAGGGTTAAATTGGTACCTCATGGTTACAAAGTGCACTCCCAAACCACTGGGCCACAACACAACTTGTGTTTAATATTTGAAACATACTTATATAAACCATGTTGATCCAACTATATTATTTATTAAATGTCATATATTGTTTATTATTACAATATTATTTATTAAATGCAATAATATATTGTTTATTAAAACTAATTTTATATTATTACAGTATAATATAGTTAGTGTACTATTGCATTTTAATAACATATTAATAAAAGTTTTATAATTTTTTTATTAAACAATATTTATTAATAAAATTTATGCAATTAACATTATTATAAAACTATTTACTATTTAACTATAGTATATTTATTAAAACTATTTAACTAAAACGTTATTTAAACTATTTTTATGAAATTAATTTAACTAAAACATTATTATAAAACTATAAAACTATTTTAATAAAATTTGTTTTAATAAATTAAATGTTATTATAAAACATTTTAATAAAATTTGTTTTAATAAATTAATTTCATAAAAAATGTTATTACAAAATAAAAAGTAGTTTTAAATTACAAAATAAAATGTTATTATAAAATAAAATAAAAAGTAGTTTTCTTAAATTATTTAAATGTAATATAAAATCCTATTTAATATAGTTTTAATAAAAATATTAATTTATTAAAATAAATTTTTAGATAGCGTTATTAAACAATTTTTTAATAGTATATGAAATTAATTTCATATACTATTAAAAAATAATATAAAAAATAATTTCATATACTATTAAACAATATAATAGAAATATACTAAATAATATAAAAAATAAAATTAGTTTTAATAAATTAATTTCATATACTATTACATTTAAAAATTGTTTAAATATACTGTAATAATATAATAATAAACATTAAATAAAATTAATAAATAATTAAATGCTAAATAATATAAAATAGTTAGATTAAATAAACCATTTTGTATAAATAATTTTAGTTAAAAATTAATTTAAGAAAGTATATTATTAGTTAAATAGTTAGATTAAATTAAATAAAATAGTTAGATTAATTTAAGTTACTGTAAGAAAGTATATACTTTATATAAGTATGTTTCAAATAATAATAAACAAGATGCTTTGTAGCCCAGTGGTATGAGAGTGCACTTTACAACCAAGAAGTATATATTTTAGCTCCATTTTTTCTTTAAGAAGAACACCTTGCCACGTGGAATACCAAATGTGCAAACAATCCACAAAAGGGACGCCACATGTGCAGCCAGTCACCAATACGGGGGAGTGGAAATAGAATCTAGGTTTGGTGAGGGAGAATCTCTATTTTTTTCTTAAGGGGGTAAACCGAATCTCGCTCATATGGAAGGGGTAAACAACATTTAACCCTAAAAACAACAACTAAGCGTCCATTCCCCGAGTGTTACATATCAAAGCACTGACACCGACTCAAACTAATGAAGATAACCATCTTTCTGCAAGCTACTTGCACGTTACCAAGATATGGGTAAAATTCAAACATAAGGGGTGAGATATCGATAATTATAAACGACATATGACACAATACTTAGATAAGGTTCATAAACAAATCACCACTTCAAAACATCAACAACAAAACTACGATTTAGTATCCATCCACCTTTTATAAACTTACTTTACAACTTATTATATCCATCAACATTTTCTACATAAATCACATAATCATATATCCAACACGAACAACCTATCAGCCTAATCAACACGAATCACTTAATCAACTTGAGACAACATAAACAACTTATCAACTTGAACAACATAAACAACTTATCAACTTAAACCACATAAACAGTTTATCAACTTGAACGACATAAACAACATAACCAACATAAATAATGCAACACAGATGCGAATCAACTATGCATATGCATGTGGTACCATTGGATTAAAAATCCCAACTTAAAATATATCAGGTTATCGAGGTATCTACAAGGCATAAGCCTTCAACTTAATAATTTTTCCATTTTACCAAGGCATCAAGGCATAAGCCTTCAACTTTCAACTTAGTGCCAATCCAGGCCAACTTGGTGTGAGCAACGCTCCGACATAAAAATGCAAATGATCTACATAGCATGCACGACTTTACAACGTAAACAACATAACAACACGAGCAACATAACAACATACAACATCAACGACACAACCAACTTATACAACATGAACAACTTAAATTAACGTTGGCTTTTAAGCCTCCAACTTGAACAACACAGCAACTTCGACAACACAAAACAACTTAGACAACATGAGCAACTTAAACGACATAAGCTAGCAACACAAACAACTTATACGACGCAAATAACATAAATTCAACATTGGTTTGTAAGGCCTCCAACATAAACAACTTATAACTTCCCACAAACCGGAACGACTTACAAACTCAGTCTGTACCTGCAACTCGACTTTCCAACAACTTTTCAACATACCAATACAATAAAAATCAACTATTAAACTACCCGACTTACCCCGACGATTTTCGTTAAATTCCGGGCAACTAAGATTTTCGCCTAATTTGGCTAAACCGACAAAACCGACATTGTTTTATCATTTTGCAATTATTACGACTTCTTCTGAAAAATTATGTCAAAAACTATTATTTTTGTTAAATTCTCCTGTCATAGAAAACACAGTTTTAACAAAATTCTGTTTCTGTCAATTTCTAGAATTACTACTTTTTATGTCAAAACTTCAAAACAGACTTGATACAAAAACTGATTTTTATTCGCTACTGATAATTCCTCTTGTTATTGATACTTACTATTGATTCTAAGAATTACCTAATATTCTTTAACAGGGTACAATTAATAAAAGATAAGTCTTTTTATCATTTAGAATTCACTAACAACATTATACAAGTTAATAAATTGTTCATATTAAAATGACAAGTAAAATAAAACTGAGTCCTCTTCCCAATTAAAGGTGGCTTGCGCCACCCATGACTAGGAAAGCATGTGGCTTGCGCCACACCTAGTCTTGATGGCCACCATAAAAAGTGGCACCCGCCACTTTGGCATTCTCATGATGACTGGGAGCAAGTGGCTCCCGCCACTAAAAAGTGACTTCCAATTTTAAGCATGTGGATCCCGCCACATGCATTTTTCCAACCTATAGTTTTTGCTATCGTCCCCAATTTGAGATTTTTCACGCAACTCAGTAATACCAATAAAATCCACACAACCTAGGACGACTTATTCATCATCAAGAAATCAACCATTATACGGAAACGATCAACAAAATTAGCAACAACATAATATAAGAAATTAACATAATTCAACATCAACCTCAAACACAACACAACATATACGACAACCCAAACCCAATATCATTTATCAATCCGGTTATAAAGATTGAACCCCACCCTTATGTTGGATTAATGGTTGCTCTAATAATTTTAGGGTTTGTCTCCAAAGTTCTCTGGTCGAATTTCCAACTCTTTGCCTCTATGACTCTTTTCCTCTCCTCTTTCATTCATGGAGATTAGAAATACGAACATGCTGCCATTGAGTTCCTATCTTGACCAAAATTCAGCCTCCATCATCATCAATTTCGTAGCTACTATTTGACCAATTTCCAGCATGAACTTCCAAACTTCAAATGTGTTTTTCTCCCTCAATATCGAACTTATTGACAAAAAAATCATATAACTAATTGAAGGGAATTTCATAAGCTTTCCAAAAATTCAAGAATCGCTTTAATCGGAATTACGAGTAAAAAGTTATCACCTCTTTATTGGAGGTTGTACCGTAAGTGCAAAAATGGAGATATGATCATGAGTTATTCTTTCTCCTTCTTTGCTCCCGAGCTATTTTCTCTCCTCTAAAACCCTTATTCTTCTCTAAGAATTTTTCCTCTGTAACTTCCATGTCCTATTCTCTTGCTACCAATTAACCTAATTTTCTTATCATGTAATTCTATTATATTGTGTCCAACTCATACACCCTCTTAATTGCTAATTCCGACGCAATCCAAGCCCATTAACTAACATGCTCCAATAATCGATAATATCACTTCTAATATTATTTCCTCGACTTTCCGAATAATAATCTGACTTAACGGCTTAATTCTTTGCAACATAAAATCAACTGAATAATAATTCACGACTAACTACTTACTCCCGACTTAATAGATTAACTTCCGATTATCAACCAAATGGTCCCAAAATTCCAATCAACATATCCAACAACAAACGAAGAATACTCCATATCGTTTTCCACAACTTATATCGACTTAAATAATTAAATTTGACTTAAACCAACTTATAACCATCAACATAATATTCTGATAAATTCGGCCATCAACACGAATAAACACAATTCCACTCAAAGCAACTCAAATCGAAAAATATACTCAAATCAACGCGAATTACCACAACATACCATAATTATATTTAATTAAATAATTAATTAAATAAATGGGCGTTACAATTCAAACTAAAATCACAGTCCTTCAAGAATTCCAACCAACGTCTCTGCCTCATATTCAACTCCTTCTGACCAAACAAATATTTCAAACTCTTATGATCACTATACACTTTAAATCTCGAAACGTACAGATAATTCCTCCAAATCTTTAATACAAAAACTACATCTGCTAGTTCCAAATCATGGGTAGGATAATTCCTCTCATGGATTCTCAATTGTCGTGAAGCATACGCCACCACTTGACCGTCTTGAATTAATACTCCACCCAAACCCATCAAAGAAGCATCAAAATAGACCACAAACGGTTCATCTGCTTTTGGTAAAGTCAAAACTGGAGCAGTAGTCAACTTCTTCTTTTGTTCAATAAAACTATGCTCACACTGGGCATCCCTCACAAATGCTTTATCCTTAAAAGTTAATTGAGCAACGGAAGTGCCAACTTCGAAAAACCTTCAATAAATAATCGATAATAACTGGCTAATCCCAAGAAACTTCTAATCTATGTCACCGACTTCAGAGTCTCCCATTGTAGAACTGCATCTACCTTGGATGGATCCACAACAATCCCTTTTCCCAAAACACATGACCAAGAAAACTCACCTCTTTCAATCAAAACCTGTACTTCAATAACTTAGCATATAACTTCTTCTCTTTCAACACTTGCAACATAATCTGCAGATGTTCTGCGTGCTCTTCTTCTGACTTAGAGTAAATCAGAATATCATATATAAAAACAACCACAAATTGATCCAAATAATCATGGAAAATCCGGTTCATATATTCCATGAATACTCTAGGTGAATTAGTAACTCCAAATGGCATCACTACATATTCATAGTGTCCATACCGAGTCCTAAAAGCGGTCTTATGCACATCTTCATCTTTTACTCTTATCTGATGATAACCCGATCATAGATCGATCTTAATAAACATACGAGCACCAACCAACTGATCCATTAGATCATCTATCCTTGGTAGTGGATACTTGTTCTTAATTGTCCCTTATTCAGTTGCCTGTAGTCAATACACAATCTCATGCTAACGTCTTTCTTTTTCACCAACAATACCGGAGCTCCCCAAGGCAACACACTCGGCCTCACAAACTTCTTTTTTAACAATTCCTCTAACTGCTTCTTCAGTTCAGATAACTTGGAAGCTGACATACAATAAGGTGTCATCGAAATAAGTCTAGTTCTTAGCACAAGATCAATACTGAATTCCACCTCCCTCTCTGGCGGAACATCCATAATGTCATCAGGAAATACTTCCGGGAAATCTCTCACCACTAAAAATTCACCGATTGCCATTTCAATTTGCACCGCTAATGATGCAACTAACGCCAACACTTGTGCTTCTTCATTCAAAAGTTCTTTCAACTCTCGAGTAGCTAAATAACCAGCTTCTCTTTCCTCTTCATCAGGAGTAAGAAACCGAACAGACTTGCTGAAGAAATTAATGTGAACATGATTGAACTCTAACCAGTTCATTACTAAAATCACATCTAAACCTCCTAACAACAAACAAATAAAATCCACACCAAAGTCCTTACAATAAATCCATAGAGGAAAATTCAAACAGACGAGAGAATTAGTTAACGACCCATCATCAGGAGTCTCAATAACCATCTCTCCTTTCATAGGGGAAACAACAATACCCAGTCTTCTCACACAATCAATATAAACAAAACAGTGTGTAGCGCCTGTGTCAATCATAATAATCAAAGGCATATTATTAATGTAACAAGTACCTATGATTAAACGATCCTCACTGGAAGTCTGTGTCCCTATCAAAGCAAACACTTTTCCTCTAGTAGCAACTTTCTTCGGCTTCTGACAATGAGTGCTGATATGACCTTGCTTTCCATATATGTAGCAAGTAACCAGATTAGTCTTGCATCTGCAATCAAATCTCTAGGTTGACCATACTTGAAACATTTCTTCACATCACTCGTGCATTCACTAACATGATGACCCAATTCATCACACCTGTAGCACTTCAGAGAAGCAGAAGCACCTCCCCCACTTGGCCTTTTGCCATCAACCTGTTTTTTCTTAACTTTATCAATTGGAGCTGCATAAGGTTTTCAACGATGCATCTGCTGCTTTCTTCTTCTCATCCAAACTCTTGATATGATCAGATCGAGCCTTGCTGTCTTCTTCAAAGATTATACAACAATTAACTAAATCCGAAAATCTTAGGATCCTCTGATAACTAATCGCCTGCTTGATCTCAGGCTTCAAACCATTCTCGAACTTGGCACACTTCGAGAACTCAGCAGTTGCCTCACTATAATGCAGATAAAACTTCGCGAGATCAGTAAACTTGGCAACATACTCGGTAACTGACATACTTCCTTATGAGCACCCACTTGGAAACTTCCTTATGAGCACCCACTCGGTAACTTGGCAACATACTCAGTAAACTTGGCAACTTCTGCCACCAACTTGTGAGCACCCAACCGCACCTTACTGACTTCAGAAGATTCCATCACTCTGAAGATCCTCTCGATCTCTTTGAGCCAATATTGTGCTCCATCGAGGTCATACTTCCCCTTGATTGTAGGTGGATCGTTCTTCCGAAATTCATCACTCTCACGATCCCCAACATTCAATAGGTTTTGCACAGCCTGTACCATCGGCTGCATAGCGGTGGCAAGTGCAAAATCATTTCTTCCAGCCATTCTAAATCTGTCACACAACAACATCCAGACAACGATTTAGAAATCTATAACAATACTCAACACTCAACAACGACACCACGACTCAACGACTCAACTACTTGGTCGGACAGACCGACCTGCTCTGATACCACTTTGTAACACCCAAAATCTCCCCATGAATTTATAATTAAAAATCAATTATTAAAATGCACCAATCATATTGAGTGTCACAATTCACTAAAAACATACGGCTCAATTTATACGTTTTATAAAATAATTTTAATGTAGCAGCGGAAACACAAATAAACATAAAGTATAATTCAATTAAAAAATGTTTTCCTAAAAATAAATAAGTAAGGAACAATCATCGTCCCGACACCCCAAAGCACGTATCAGAGCCGACTCCTCTAAATGTGAAGAACACCGACTTCACTGAACACCACTCTACTTATCCTGATCACCTGCACGTTACCAACATAAGGGTAACATTCAAACAAAAGGGGTGAGATACTTACACCAACAAAATGGAAAAATAATAAGAACAAAATCAAGTATCAATAAATAGTTCACCACTTCTCATCAATAACAATCAAGTAAATGCACCACAACATATAAAAAAATTATGCACACCAACAAATAAACCATGCAATGAGACTCTACCAAATCTATGCATGCAGTATCATCGTTCGATCTCTATTTCAAGATCCAGTTCCTGTCGGAACTATCGACCCCTCTTTCATGGTCCAATATGATCCCTATTTCATGATCACACCCTCGACCCCTATTTCATGACCGCACAACATCACACCCATCCCCCTTGGGATTAGAATGGACATACCCTACCTTGGTACACCATTCCCAACCATGCACATGTCATGCACCATCAATGACAAGTATGCATGTCTACAACAACTATATCATGCAACCAACGTTAACAACTAACATACAACAACAACTTACCAGGACACCAGACAACATCAACACCTTGTCTCTTGGCATACCACAACATGTATTAACATCAACAAGAATACATACCACAACACAAAATACATTAATATGTTACATCAACCTATATCAATAACAATGTCATGTAACCACAACAATAACAACCCCACAAAGCAACAACAACAACAATTAAACACATCAATTCATGTTCATTTCAAGTTATGCTAATTATCCTTCTAATTAAGCTCATAACCCACCTCTACTTACTTCTAACAACACTACTTCAATTCCCATCCATTATTGTATTAATTAAATAATTTTTTAGAATTTTTCAGAATTAAAACATTTAATTTTTCACTCCAGGTATCGCTAAGAGAGGGTCTTGCTTCTTGAGCGAGCAACTCTCTGTAAAATGCAGTTCTCCATCTCCGAACAACCAAAACCCTACTACGAAATAATCACTCAAAAATCAGTCTAACCACCAGAAAATGCAGAATTTACACAATCCATTGCCCAATTCATATATTTGTCATCCAAAATCAACAACTACTGACAGTTTAACACAATTTCATCCAAAATCACCCAAAATCCAAATCTCTATTCAACAATTTTCACCTAATATTCAGATTATTAGACCCTTAGGAGATGAAGAAATCCCACCCTTACCTTAATTCGATGAGCGATTTCTTCTTCTCCGTGAATTCTTCCTTAAAGCCTTGCCCTTTCTCCTTCCTTCTTTTCTATGTTCACGATTCTCTTTACGATCACAAAACACGACTAACTTCTCTTCTTTTCCTAATTTCAAACTTATCCCTTAGACCCCGACTAAGGTTTTCCTTATTTTCCCTCACTAACCTTCATCAATTTATCAATCTACCATTTTATTTTATATTCCAATATTATAATTATTCAATAATAATATAATTCCTTTAAAATAATATCATACTAAATAATATTATAATTTCTTCCACACACCAATTACAATAAATCCATTTAAATAAATAAAAATAATAATAATCGAGGCGTTTCAAGAATATTTTTAGAGTGATGGCATGTACATATGCGCAAAAAGTACAGTTTGGTACCCACATGTTGTTTGAAGAAGCTGAAGTCTGGTGGGATAATACCCGTCAACATTTGGAGGATGCTGGTATTGTGGTGACCTGGGAAGTGTTCAGAAAGGAGTTTCTGGGGAAGTATTTTCTGGAAGATGCTCGTGGTAAGATGGAGGTAGAGTTCCTTGAGTTGAAGTATTGTCCTCACTATAATTATGCTGCTGTGTAACTGTCTAAGTGTCTCAAGTTTGACAATAGGCTGGGACCATAGATCAAGTAGGGGATGGATGTCAGCCGATCCGTAGGTATGCTGAGTTGGTGGACAAAAGTAGAATCTATGATGAAGATAGTCGAGCTCGATCTGCTCATTACAAGCAACTAAGTGAGAAGAAAGAGAAAGTCCAGTTTAAAGGAAAGCCTTATGTGACTCCAGCTTAGAAGGGGAAGAAAAATGTTTTAGATGGGAAGAAGCCAAGTGGGGGAGCATGTTCTATTCCTCCCAAGTGATACAAGTGTGGTGAATCCAGTCATAAGTCTGATGTGTGTAGCAATCCAGTGGTGAGATGCTACAGGTGTGGCAAGAGAGGTTACCAGGTTGGTGATTTTTCCAATTGAAGGTTCAATTTGTTTTAACTGTAGTGAAAAGGGACATATCAACACCCAATGTCAGAAGCCTAAGAGGACTGCTACTGCTACTCAGACCAATGACAAAGTGTTTGCTTTAAGTGGTTATGAAGTTCCTAAGAAGGACAACTTGAATCGAGGTACATGTTTTATTAATGGTGTCGAGTTGATTGCAATTATTGATACTGGTGTTACTCATTCTTTTATTTCTCTTGAGTGTGCTACTATGTTGGGTTTGACGTTGTCTAGTATGAATGGTGGTATGGTAATAGAAACGCCAGTTATTGTTATGTTACTACTATGTATGTGTGTTTGAAGTGTCCTTTGACTATTTTGAGAAGGACTTCTTGATGGATTTGGTGTGCTTGCCTTTACACCAAATTGACGTGATTCTTAGAATGAACTGGCTAGAGTTCAATTTTGTGCATATCAATTGTTATGCGAAGACTGTATATTTTCCTGAACTTGGTGATCATGGTGAATTGATGTTCTTGACGAATAAGCAAGTAGATGATTTGTTAGAAGACGAAGCTCAAATGTTTGCAATGTTTGCATCATTGCAAGTCGAAGGGAAAACTTTGTGTATTGAGTTACCAGTTGTTTAAGAGTTTCTATGTGTTTCTGGAGGACATAAGTGATTTGCCTCCAGAATGTCAAGTTGAATTTTCCGTGGATTTATTACCTGGTACTAGTCATGTGTCTATGGCTTCGTATCAGATGTCTGTTGTGGAATTGAGTGAGTTGAAGAAGCAACTGGAAGAATTGTTAGAAAAGAAGTTTGTTCGACCTAGTGTTTTTTCGTGGGGTGTTCTTGTGTTGTTGGTCAAGAAGAAAGATGGTAGCATGAGGTTGTGTGTTGATTATCGGGAGTTGAACAAGGTTACTATCAAGAATAAGTATCCACTTCTGAGAATCGACGACTTGATGGATCAATTGGTGGGAGCTTGTGTGTTCCGCAAGATTGATCTGAGATTTGGTTACCATCAGATTCGTGTTAAGTTTGATGATATTCCAAAGACAATTTTCAGGACAAAATATGGTCATTATGAGTACACGCTGTGTTCATGGAGTACATGAATAAAATCTTCCATGAGTACATGGATAAATTTGTGGTGGTTTTTATTGATGATATTTTGATTTATTCCAAGACAGACGAGGAACATGTAGGGGATTTGAGGATTATGCTGCAAGTGTTGCGAGAGAAGTAGTTGTATGGAAACTGTCAAAGTGTGAGTTCTGGTTGGAAGAAGTGAGTTTTCTTGGACATGTGATTTCCAGTAGTGGAATTGTTGTGGATCCGTCGAAGATTGATTCAGTGTTATAGTGGGAGACTCCTAAATATGCTATTGAGATTACAAGTTTTCTGGGTTTAGTAGGTTATTACAGGAAGTTTATTGAGGGCTTTTTAAAGTTGGTGCTAGCCTTGATTCAGTTGACTCGAAAGAGTCAAGCTTATGTGTGGGATGTTGCATGCGAAAAGAGTTTTGTAGAGTTGAAGAAGAAGTTGACGACTGCTCCAATGTTGATTTTTCCTAATCTTAATGAGTCATTCGTAGTGTATTGTGATGCGTCGAAGATGGGACTTGGACGAGTTTTAATGCAAAATAGTCAAGTAGTTGCTTATGCTTCTAGACAATTGAGAGTTCATGAGAGGAATTATCCTACGAATGATTTAGAGTTAGCAGCTATGGTGTTTGTGTTGAAGATTTGGAGACATTATCTCTTTGGTTCGAAATTTGAAGCGTTCAGTGATAATAAGAGTTTGAAATATCTGTTTGATCAGAAGGAACTGAATATGAGGCAGAGAAGGTGGTTGGAATTGTTGAAAGACTTTCATTTTGATTTGAATTACCATCCTGGTAAGGCGAATGTGGTTGCAGATGCTTTGCGTAGGAAGACATTGCATATGTTGATGCTTATGGTGAAAGAACTTGAGATGATTGAACAGTTCAGAAACATGAGTTTGTTGTATGAGGCTACTTCTGAGAGTGTGAAGTTGGGAATGTTGAAGTTGGCCAGTGAAATTGTGGAAAGGTTTCGAGAAGGACAACAATCTGATTTGAAGTTGGTTGATCAATTGACTTTGATTAACCAAGGTAACAGAGGTGAATTCCAAGTTGATGAGAATAGTGTGATGAGATTCCGAGATAGAGTGTGTATTCCTGATGTTCCGAATATTAAGAAGAGTATTTTAGAAGAAGGACACCAAAGTAGATTGAGTATCCATCCTGGTGCTGCGAAGATGTACCATGATTTGCAGAAATTATTTTGGTGGCCAGGTATGAAGAAGGAAGTTGTGAAATCTGTGTATGCATGTTTGACTTGCCAAAAGTTGAAGATTGAACATCAGAAACCGTTAGGTATGATGCAGCCGTTGAATATTCCAGAATGGAAGTGGGATAGCATTTATGTGGATTTTGTGACGGGTTTGCCAAAGACTTCTAAGGGAAATGATTCGATTTGGGTGATTATGGATAGATTGACTAAGTCGGCCCATTTCTTGTCGATGAAGATTAATCATTCTATGTAGAAGCTAACTGAGATGTATATTGAAGAGATTGTGAAGTTGCACGGGATACCGTCGAGTATTATATCAGATAGAGAAATGCGGTTTACGTCGAGGTTTTGGAAGAGTTTACAAGATGCTTTGGGTACTAAGTTGAGGATGAGCTCTTCTTATCATCCACAAACAAATGGTCACACAAAGAGGACTATCCAATCTTTAGAGGATTTACTGAGAGCTTATGTGTTGGATCAAGGAGGAACTTGAGATAGTCATTTGTCGTTGATTAAGTTTACTTACAGTCATAGTTATCATGCTAGTATTGTAATGGTGTCGTATGAAGCGTTGTATGGAAGACGATGTCGAATTCCATTATGTTGGTATAAATCAGGCGAGCGTGCAGTACTTGGACCTGAGATTGTGCAAGAAAAAACTAAGAAGATTAAGATGATACAAGAAAGAATGGAGACTTCTCAGAGTCGACAGAAGAGTTATCATGATAAGAGGAGAAAAGCTCTTGAGTTCCAAGAGGGAGACCATGTGTTCTTGAGGGTTACTATGGTAAGTGGTGTCAGAAGAGCTTTGAAGTCTAGAAATCTCACTCCCTGTTTTGTTGGTCTGTATCATATTTTACAAAGGATCAGAGCGGTAACATATCAGATTATGTTACCTTCATCACTTGCGAATTTGCATGATGTGTTCCATGTGTCGCAATTGAGGAAGTATATGTGTGATCCATCACATGTGATTCAGATGGATGACGTGCAGGTAAGAGATAATCTGACTGTTGAGGCATTACCATTGCGGATAAATGGCCGAGAAATGAAGCAGTTACGAGGAAACGAGATTACCTTGGTAAATTATGGGGTGGACCAGCAGGTGAAAGTTGGACTTGGGAACGTGAAAATCAGATGAAGGAGTCGTATCTAACTCTGTTTATTTCAAGTAACATTTTCGAGGACAAAAAAAATTCCTAAAGTGGGGGAGAGTTGTCACACCCCGATTTCATAATTTAATTATTTATGAATATGTGGTATTTTATGGTGAATTATTTTATTGAAAAAGTGATATTATGATTATTATTTAAATATTATTATTAAAAATAAAATAAAGAAGTTGGAGGTCTTATGGGTAGTATTGTCTTTTGAGAAGGCTATGAGAATGGGGAATACACATAGTTTCTCATAATTCTTGTTTTGTGAAGATTGAGAGGTTGCTCTGAAGAACAAGGGAGACTAAGGTTAGAGATTTTTCAAGAGGTGACCGAAAAGATCATTTGACTAAGGTATGGGGAGTAATTCTATTCGATATCTATAATTAGGGATATGTTTTATGGGAAAAGGACATTTTGTGGGAAACCTTAGGGTTAGGAGGTTTGTTGGTAGATTTTTGATGAATTGTTGTTGTTAGATATTGTAGTTGATGAATATATGACGATAGTAGAGTATAAGAATGAATTATGCTATTTTATGTTGTTTAAATGATGGTTTTTGATGAGTTTGGTCGTAGCTAAGATGTGTTGAAAATCACAGGGTTTTTGTATAAAATCACTGTCTCGCTTAGCGAGCAGGAGTTCGCTTAGCGAGCAAATGAAATTCTTAGAATCCCACAACCCGAGAGTAGCCCGCTCAGCAAGACCTGCAACTTTTTGAAAAATATTTTCTTTTCCCAAATGACTCGAAATGACTTGTTTTGTTGTATTATGTTGCTATGATGTTGCTGTGAGTTCTTTCCATGTTATAAATGCTAAATAGGTAGCAGTTCGTGATTAAATGACGTTTAGATGATTATTTTGTAATATGATGATATGTAGTATTGACGACATGAGTAGGAAAAGTAGTAGATGTATGAATGATGAATGATGAATAATGATGATGCGGATGCAACAATGTTGTGTTATGATGATGTATTATTGTGTTGCGTCTTGCATTCAGGGTATAATTATGTTGGGGCTCCGGTCCGTTGGTAGCTTTAATCCCATTATGTGGATTGAAGTGATATGTTGCTTATGTTTTGCTCTATTGTGGAGGGTTGATGGCCCAATGTCCATCTGTTGTACCCTAAAATTTTCCCTCATATCTTTGACAATATGTCTCAAGAGTCTCCTAATGGTCATAAGTTTCTCAATTGCTCAAAAGGACTCAAGGTTTCATCAGACAAAACCTCCTCCTAAGCAATAGATTTCAAATTAGGGTTTTGTATTTTCCAAGGTAAATTGGACTTCCAAAGCCTCAATTGGACTTCATGATATCCCATATACATCAGAGGATCCTCATGTCAAGTTTTAAGACTTTCCCTACAAGTTTGGCCAGTCAGATGCTAAGATAATCAATAATTAGTTAACTTGGGTAAAAAGTCAATTGTGATCAACATACAGTCAAACTTCAATATTTTTGGTCCACATCAAGATTATGAAGTAAGATTCATCATTTTATCAAGATTTGATCATGATTCATCAAGAAAACCTCAAATTTATCACAAGGCAAAAGTTACTAAATTAAGGTTTCTTAAGGAGAAAGTCAATTGAACTTTGACCAGACCTAAATTTCACATGTTTCATCATAAATTTCTCATCCAAAGCTCATTTTGAAGGAAATTAAATTCTTTACAACTTTGTGTCTCACAAGCCAAGGCCAAAAATGCTTCATTTGAGAAATATGGGCCAAGACATTACAGGTCCTCTAAAAAGTCAACAAAAAGTCAACTTTTTCAAAAGGTCATAACTTGAACATGGATGATAAAATTGACATGGGACCAAAATGAGTAATTAAAGGACACTTCAAGCTTTCTAAAAAGTCAAAGAACACATTCATGGGATAAAAATTGAGAGAATTGTGCATTGTTAAAGTTGAGCAAAATTGAGGAGGTGCATAAAGCAAATAATGACCAAAACTTGAGTTTGTGCCAAATGGGCCTATCTTTTCACAATCCAAACTTAATCTTAAGATAGTCCACGACCCCTAAGTCATATTTTATGATTTTTCTTTATTTATATCATATTTTATTGGATTTAATTCATTTAAATTCAATTTTAATAAAAATAAATATGAAAAATCAAAGATTTGATATTTGGACTATTTTAGGATCAGATATTGAGATTTATTTACATAATATTTGATCCAAAATTCGTGCAAAACAAGAGGAGAAAGATATGATGGCCAAATATGACCAAAATAGAAAGTTTTCAAATCAAATTTCAATCAAATCCTATCATCCCAAAATAAATTGAACCCAAGCCCACAAGTTGACCTAAATCCTTCCTCTATAAATACATAACACCTTCAGATAGCAAGGACACGCAATTTTTTATCAAAGAGAGCACACAAAACTTCAAAAAAATCAAGAGTAAGTAGGATTCGATTTTAGGGTTGCAGCCATTCTCAAGGAGATTTGAAGGGCCAAACACGTTCCGGAGGTTCCTCTGAAGGTATCCCAATCACCACCTTGCTCCAAAGACTCTTACAACGCCATAACCAAAATTATTATTTTTGGTTTATTTTTTAAATTTTCGATTTCATACTTTTACCCATGATACATCTAATTTGTTTGCATATTTATGTTTCTTATGATGTTTGCAAGCTATCTGGGCCATCCAATTGGAGTTTAGATGCAAAAATCGTGAATTGCAATTGTTAGGGTTCAAGATTGTGAGTTTGGGGAACCCTAGCTAGAAGCAATTTCAGACCAAATTGAATGGACCAATGAACTCAAAGGACTATTCCCAACGTCCCTCCCTCTATTTTTGACCTCTTTTCTTCTTTCTTTTTCATTATTTGTTTTTCCTTATTTCTTTTTTCTTTTATTTTTCATTAAAATTAGTTATTTAATTCAATTAATTTTTTTAACCAACAAGAAAAATAGGTAACCTAATAATATTTTTTTTCATAAAATGCCAACAAATATATTTTTCACATAATTAAATCAAATTAGATTTATTTTTATCAAATTAATTCTTTTTAATCAAACAATGACCATAACGATGACCCTACGCTTGTCCTTCCAAATCCAAGGACAATACTACTTAATAACTAATAGTAAGGACAATTCTATCCCTAAGGAAACGAAAAAGAGAAGAAAGACCTTACTACTTAGGGTAAGTAACTCTTAAACGCTTGCTCTCAACTTTCAAAACAAATACTTTTTACATCCCACTCTTTTTCAAAATACTTTCAAACAAGTAAAAACTTTGTATACATTCATATGAGAATCATTACAAAGTTAAATATTTACAAAAATATTTTAATCACACACTACACTTTTCAAACAAAACAAGTAAAAAGTGAGCTAAGCATTTAAGAGCCCATGGATAACCATGGATACAAAGGGTGCTAACACCTTCCCTTTGTATAACTTACCCCCCGAACTCAAAATATTTTTAAAGGTCTTTCATGTTCTTTTATGCCTTTCCTAATTGGATGAAATAAAATTCGGTGGCGACTCTTACTTACCGCAACATATTTTGCGACAAAAAACTAAAAGTCAGTTCTCCCACCATGTTACACCATCCATGATGATGTTTTGGTATCACATGCATATTATGGGGATTGTATTTCATTCTTGGTGGCATAGCATGATTGCATTTGTCTTTTGTGTGGTGATGTGATTGGTTGTGTTGTACATCAGTGAGACTTGATGTATTTGATTTATTGATGCTTGTTGTCCTATAATTCCTTTTTTATATTATTTATATTGAATGTGAATTTACTCACCCTGTCTGTCTTTCGTGATGATCTATTATGCCATCCTGCAGATACTCAAGAATAGCTCGGTGTTTGGAAGTAGCTTGTAATGCGTCCTTTTTTCGTTTATAGAGTCTAGGGTGGTGTCATGCTATGTGTCGTGTAGCATCGGGAACTCTTGGAAGTTTTGTTGTTTTTTATTGTTTAACCTTAATGGAATGATATTTTGGAATTAACAATTGAATTTTTATACTATGTTGGTTTACGTTGTTAAATGATGTTCCGCTGCGTAACGATATTGTTGGTTTAATTATGATGCATGTTGTAACTCGTGTTACAGGATATGATACAATAAATGAGTTTTATTGATGTTTTGATGAAATGTGATGCCCTTTTAGCTTGAAACTCTGATTTTCTTGAATAATTCAGTATTATTATGTTGTGGGGTAAAAAGAGTGTTACACATCCAACATACAAAGATTGGTGGGGGTGAATTGTTCCTTAAGCTTGTGTGGAAACACACACTTTAGAATTTTATCGACCAAATTTATTTCTCTATTTCCATCTCCATTCATTCTTAGTTTTACAACAACCCCAAAAACAAGATATCTAACAATCTTAAGGAACAATTTTCATCTTATTTAAAGAATGCTTCACTAAAAGAGATTACCTATGACTTTGTGAAATTAGAGAAGTTAGATGGGGCGCATGGGAGAATGATGATTATATATGCATGGGACGCATCGTCAATGATATGTGTGATTTGTTGTTCGACATTTATCAGAGCAGTAACTTTACAAAAGAATTAAGGGAGAAATTGGAATCAAGATACATGTAAGAAGACGCTACAAGTAAGAAGTTTCTTGTTTCTCAGTTTAATAATTATAAAATGGTAGAAATAGGCATGTAATGGAACAAGTGTATGAAATCAAATGTATTCTCAATAATTACAAACAACATGATATGTATATGGATGAAACAATTATTGTATCTTCCATAATTGATAAACTTCCTCCATCATGGAAAGATTTAAAAAAAATTGAAACATAAGAAAGAGGAGATATCTCTTGAGTAATTGGGTAATCACCTTTGTTTAGAAGAAGAGTATCGTAAACAAGATGACACTAAAAATCAAATTGCACATGAGAAGGTGCATGCAATGGAGAAAGGAAATTCAAGTAAAACTTCCAAGAAAAGAAAACAAGATTTTGGAAAATCTTATGAAAATCATAATGTTAATAGCAATAATAACAATAGAAAGAAAAATAAAGGAAATTGATATCTTTGTGGAAAACCAGGACACTTTAAAAATGAGTTCAGGTTCATGAAATGAGAGAATAAAAACAAGAATTCACGTGGAACAACAGACAATCTTATTGTTGTCATTTCTGAAATCAACATGATAGAAGATGTTGATTCTTGGTGGATAGACTCTGGTGCTACCCGTCATGTGTTAAAAAATAAAAAACTATTCAAAACCATCAATGAAGAAAATGATAATGTTTTGTACATGGGAAATGCCTCTACTGTTCAAGTCAAAGGAAAAGGGTCAGTGGAGATTAATTCACTTCTGGAAAAACGCTCACTCTTCAAGATGTTCTTTATGTTCCGGAAGTTAGGAAAAACTTGATTTATGTACCTTTACTTAATAAGTATGGTTTCAAATCTGTATTTGAGGAAGAAAAATTTGTTCTCTGCAAAAGGGGTATGTTTGTAGGGAAGGGTTATCTTTGTGAGAATATGTTCATGTGTAATACTGTTAATAATAATAATGTGATTTCTGCTTATATTGTAGAATCCTTTTACCGGATCTAATCCTCCATGAAATTCTTAAGGATTCATGCGGAAGAAGTCAAGGAAAGTTCCACCTTCAGTTTCAGGAACGACCACCTGAGGATGAAGACTCTTATTCAATTGGTGAACCATCTCCTGCATAAACTGGTGATATTGGTGCTGCATCTGCTGCATGAACTGATACAATGGAGCATTCCCATCGCCGCCCGACGGATTCCCAACAGAGGAGTGGCATTATGTCGACCACTAGTTCTACGTCCACTAGCCATATCCCTAAATGTCATCAAAACAGGATTAAGTTGATCAGGCTCAATACCATAAACATAACATTTAGTTCTATAGCGAGATTACATATATGAACGAAAAGAAACACTTATAATATTCCAAGGTTAGGTCGAGGATACAACCCGTTCTGATACCAACTGTAATACCCATATATAAAATACATACATCAAAGCATATTTTTCATATATAAGTTCAAGTTTGTAGTGAAATACAATAAGTTCTTAGTACAACACATTGTAAAATTTTAGCCAACTAAATACATAAGGTACTACAACAAAAGGTTAACAATAATACAAGATATAGATGCAAAAGAAAATTAAGAACTAGATCCGAAGATTTCAAAATATCCACAACGGAAACAAAGCCATCGATAAGCAAAGATAATCAAACTGCTTTATCCTTACCCTTCGTGGAACCTGAAGTACCTGTAAAATATAACAACAACATGAGGTGAGATAATAACATCTCAGTGAGTTCCCTATCCTAGAATTCTCTTGGCTCTAAAGGTTCGAATCTAAACATTCCGCAAGATCTCTGGTTACTTCTCAATAAGTAACCAAAACAGGATGGAAAATGTCCATACAACACTCTTGACACTTCACGTGGGACTCAGTGTAATACCCACCTCAAGTGTTATCGGAAAGGCTTCCCGCGGGACTCAGTGTAATACTCACCTCAAGCCTAAACTCGACACTACTTCCCGTGGGACTCAACATAATACCCACCTCAAGTCACTACCCGTCTCACCAACGGTTTTCGCATCAACCTAGGGTAATCCTAAACATCGCACAAGTTATACCTTTTTATTTCCAATAGCTCACAATTTCCTAACTAACATAATTACGGTTAATTAGAAAAGTTGGGTAAAAATAATATTTTTCGGTCTCATTAGATGGAACATATTATTAGCTTCAAATCGATATAAAGATCAGTTAAATCGGATAAAGGATGGAGAAGTTATGAATTTTTAAATAAAGATCAAAATAATATTTTTCTGCACATAACAGTGGTAACCGATTACCAGTGTAAAAATTGCGCCCAGAACTCAGTTTTTCAATAGGTAGTCGGTTACTACCTAAAGGGTAACCGGTTACTAGCAGACAATAGCAAAAAATGTTGCGTTTTAAAATACAAAACTTCCCCACATTCAATCCAAACAACTCCAAACCTATAAACAATTATCAACAGAGGTTTCTACACATATAGTCAGCATACTCATGCATTTAATCGATATTTCAACCGTTCAAACTCTCGATTCTACGATTCCTAGTATTTTGGACTTAACCTCAAAAATCTATAAACTCTAGAAATAAAAGTATCTATCTAGAACCCACCTCTATCAAAGATGATTGAGAAGATTGGGAGATGAATGGATGATGAACTTCAAGATCAAGAGCTTCTTCTTCTTCTCCAAGCTTTTCCCTTCTTCTCACTTTCTTCTTCTTTCTCTTCCTTTTTCCCTTTATCTTGCTATGTTTCTATGTTTCCAACATAAAGAAAACAAACTCTTAGATTTATACGGGAAAAGTATAAATTGCTCCCAACGGGTCCAAATAGAGGGCATCCAAAAAATGTCTCTTAATCAACAATTTAATAAAACCTCTGAGTCAGATAATATTAGTTAATATAAATTAATTCACTGGTTGCTCCAATTATTTTTTTTGTTAAAATATCTCAGAGCAACCCGGAACCCTATTGATATCAAATAATATTATTCAGAGCATTAAAATAAATTACGTGGTGTTACATTCGATGGAGGTAATTGTATTCATTGGAAGAAAAAAAATGAATTTTTGAAGAGTGAGAGGTATTGAGTTGTTTTTTAGTTTCCTTGAGAATTTTGATTAGTTAGAGTTTTGAGTTATAAAATAATTTTACTCTTTTTTGAAGAAAAATAAATATATTTTTGAAATCATATTTTTTGAAGATTAGTAATATGAAATTACTACAGTGACGATCTGGAGTTGCCGATTTTAGAGATTAATAATCTGAAGGGATTATTATAGTCACTACTACAAAGCGCTTAAACAATGATGTCAGACTCACCACGGTTCATCCCTACACTGTTGTGACATATCTAAATTATGGCACTACTGTATTATATTTGTTTTTTGATTTCAAATTATTTGTATATAACAATGGTAGATAAGACAACCGTGGTGATACCATCAAGCTTTCATGGGTTCGAACCTCAACGTCATCATATATATTATTCCTTTTATGTTAAGACGCACTTTTTCTTTTTTTATTTACTTTTAAATAAAAAACTTAAAGTTTATGACTACAGTTGTTTTTTCCACCGTTGTGATATATTTTGCATGAATTTTTAATTTTTTATTCTAAATATGACTCTGGCGTTAATTATGAAATTTCATTATGAAAGTAATATATCATGACGACTTGTAATAATGACCGTCATAGTATAGTTTCAATATTTTTTGTATCATAACGGCTGATTGTATAGACTGTCATAATAGCTTTACAATATACTCCTAGCTAGTTTACTTGTCTCTTCAATATCAATTTTCCATTGAAAATAAAAACTAGACGAAACGATAGACAATTTCAACCCTAAACCCCAACATTCAATACTGTGAAACAATAATCAATTTCAACCAAATCTTGCATCATCAATATCCATTATTCATTGTGTTATTTTCAATTTCGTCATCATCGTCACGATCGTTACAAAAGGAAGATTATGCACCAACCAACACCGTCATCATCATTGTCACCGTCGAGAAGGAAGATAACAACAACATCGTTGTTATCGCAAGGAAGGAAGACAACAACAACAACAGTGATGCTACGATTCACATCACTTCGTAATTCATATGGTGTGAAAATTCCGATCGAGTTTGATTCGTTGTACAAAGTAGTGGATTGTCCATATGACTCTACAAGAGTTATGTTTCTTTTCTTGCACGTAGCAAGGCCAGTATAGTGATAGATGACTTGTTGAAAGGTCCTGCTGCTAGATGGTGGAAGAGTGATTCTACTCTCATGATTGTGAAAGAGGTTCCGGAGGTATGGGAACGATTTAAGGCAGCTTTTATGGAGAATATTTTCCATGTTCTTTGAGGACCCAGAAAGAGTTTGAATTTCAGCAGCTTAGGCAAGGAAACATGATTTGGCCAGTTATGCAGAAAAGTTTGAAGACATGGCGGCTTATTCAAGGCAAGCTATGTATGCTCCGGATGAGAAGTGGAAAATTGATCAGTTTTTATTTGGATTAAGGGCTGAGATTTCTCACAGTGTCTCTCAGAGGGAGTTCACTACTTATTCTGAATTGTTGAGGCAATGTTATGTTGTTGAGCATAGTTGGAAGAAAGTACAGACTGAAGCGAATGCTGGCAGAGTTGTTCAAAATGATCGTGGAAGGGAGAATCAACCTTTTAGGCCAAGGCCCCAACCTTTCAAGGGGAAGAAATTGGCAAATCCTAGACCTAATGCTCCTCCTTCATGTCCCAGGTGCCATAAGAATCATTATGGAAGATGTAATATGGGCGGTGTGATATGTTACAATTGCCAGAAAGAAGGGCATGTTGCTAGAGATTGTCCACAGAAAATAGACCAGGCTCAAGGAAGGGTTTATACCATGGATGCGAGAAAGACTAAAGCTGACAACTCTCTGATTGCGGGTACATGTCTAGTTAATGAATATCCTTGTCTTGTTTTATTTGATTGTCGAGAAACATATTCTTTTGTGTCTACTCATTGTATGAAGCGACTTGGGTTACGAGTTATTCTCTTGTCTCCTCTTATGGTGGTTACTACCGTTATGGATGAAACCGTTGAAACACCTCTTATGTGTGAAAATTATACTTTGTCTGTGGATGGTATAGTTTTCCAGATTGATCTTATTTGTCTATCCCTTAAGAAGGTCGATGTGATTTTGGGAATGGATTGGCTATATACTAATTTCTGTGTTTATTGGGTGCAAAGAGAAATTGGTCAACATTCCATCCATGGAAGCTCCTCCGAAAGATGTGTTGACAACAATCTTAGAAGGTACAGTTGGAATGGTAAACTTTTTGTTTGAAAAAGAGAAATTTGTTTTACTGGTCCTTACTAAAGAGGAGAGTAATGATCAACGAGTTCTGAATATCCCAGTAGTCTGTGATTTTCCTGGACTCTTTCCTGAGGATGTCACTTCCTTACCTCCTATGAGGGAAGTTGAGTTCTCCATTAACCTAATACCAGGTACGACTCCTATATTTGTTTTCCCTTATCGGATGGCACCGCTTGAATTAAGAGATTTGAAGGATCATTTAGAAGATTTGATGGCGAAGCATTTTGTTAGACCAGGTGTTTCACCATGGGGAGCTCCTATTTTATTGGTAAAGAAGAAGGACGGTGGTATGCGGTTGTGTATTGATTACCGTAAGTTGAACCAGGTCAGTATCAAGAACAAGTATCATTTGCCTAGGATAGACGACCTTTTGGATCAATTGAAAGGAGCATGTGTGTTCTCGAAGATTGATTTGAGGTCGGGTTATCATCATATTCGTGTAAGGAGTTCCGATGTACCGAAGGCTGCGTTCATAACCTGTTATGGTCATTATGAGTTTCTAGTGATGTCTTTCAGTGTGACGAATGCTCCAGCTGTTTATATGGATTACATGAACCAGATATTTCAAGCTTATTTGGATCAGTTTGTTGTAATCTTTATTGATGACATTCTCATTTATTCTCGTACTCTGCAAGAGAACAGAGAGCATCTGAGAATTGTTCTATCAATATTGCAAGAGAAGCAACTTTTTGCTAAGTTTAGCAATTGTGGGTTTTGGATGTCAGAAGTCAAATTTCTTGGACATGTTATATCTCAAGGAGGTGTAGCAGTGGACCCGTCGAAGATTGAAGTTGTGATAAATTGGGAGAGCCGAGGAATGCTTTGGAAGTTAGAAGTTTCTTAGGTTTGGCAGGTTACTACAGAAGGTTCATCAAAGGTTTTTCTCAGTTGGCGTTGCCATTGACTAAGCTTACTAGAAAGGATTTTGCTTACGAATGGGATTCTGGTTGTGAACAAAGTTTCATGTGTCTAAAGGAAATATTGACGACTGCTCCGGTGTTGATCATTCTCGATCCTAACAAGTCTTACGAAGTGTTTTGCGATGCTTCTAAGATGGGATTAGGCGGTGTTCTTATGTAGGAAGGTCATGTTGTAGCTTATGCTTCTCGACAGTTGAAAGGCCATGAGAAGAATTATCCAACTCAAGTGAAAGGGCTTTGATAAGGACCAGGGACATGTCCCTAGATCATCCTTTTGACCTAGAAAAGCACTACGAACAAAGTCGACGTAACAGACTCACCCTCGCTAAAAGTCTACCGTGGATAAGCCCCCTACACTACCACCAGCTACGATGACCTAATGCCCGGTCAACTAACACTAAAATATCCTAACTAGAATCTAGCATGGATCTGACATCAATATATTTATCTTCTGAAACTAACCCTAGTTCTTCATGAGATTCATACGCATTTGATAAACATTCATCAAAATTTCCATAAATGTTGAAGATCCTATGAACTTCATAAGAAATTGATGAATGTCCATCACTCAAAGATGCAAAATAGAAGGAAGGAGATGAAGATTACCTTGATCCATGGCAGAATTTTGGGAGCTTGACTACGACGACGATGAAGTTCCATCGAGAAGTTGCAGAGAGAAAGTTTCACTGTGAGAGGAAGAGTTCGTGTGAAATGAACAAAATGAGTTCCTTCTCCCCCTTTTATAATGTCATAAGCTCGCGTGGGGAAACGCAAAAGTCAAGTAATTATTACCTAGGGTTAGGCTAGCTCCCCCTTTCTAACACGTGCCACTAAAAGCTACAAACGTTTTATCTTCTCATAAAAAGATTTTGTTTCCAATGTAATTGTTGATGTATGTTTTGTACAACTATGTATGTATGTATGTATGCATGAGTTTACTGAAAGGAGGTTACTCGGTAAGTTGTGATACCCTTGGATTAAGTTAGGATCTGACGCAGAGAAGCCATAGTAAGTGAGAAGACACTTAGAGTTTAGCAAGTATCGACCTCCATTGATTTCGGAGTGAATCAAGTAGAATGGTTAGATTGATGTCAAAGCTCTAGACTTGTCAATATTGCCACTATTTATAATTTACGGAAAACTATTGTCATTGTTGTCACTCTTAATAATATAAAGACAAATATCGTCCTTGTTATCATTTTTATTAATTTATAGATAAATATCGTCCTTGTTGTCACTTTTTATAATTTACGGACAAATATTTTCCTTGTTGTCACTTTTTATAAGTTACAAACAAATATCGTTGTTGTTGTCAGTCTTTGTAATTTATAAGAAAATATCATCTTTGTTGTCACTTTTTATAAATAAATAAAAAATCCAAATATCATCCTTATTATCACTTATTATAATTTACGAACAAATATCATCTTTGTTATCACTCTTTATAATTTACATACAAGTATCATTTTTGTTGTCACTGTTTATAATTTAGTATGTTGTTAGTACACCATTAAAAACTCAAGTTAGTAGTAGACCTCAATCATGTAATATTTGGTGTGAAAAGTTTATTACACCATTGTCATGGAGATTAACATGATAGAAAATGTGTGTTGTGAAAAAGTCCCAAAAACTCAATTTTGACATGAGAGATTTGTCATGAAACATGATAGAAAGTCCTAAGAACTTAATTTTTGACATGAGAGATTTTTGCAATTGAAATCTTAAAAATATTAAAAAAATGGTTAAAGATTTAATTATTGAATATATGTAAGGAATCTCAATTTTTGACATGATAGATTTTTGCAATTGAAATCTTAAAGATTTAATTATTGAATATATGTATATCTTGTGAAGATATTAGAAGACTTGGTGGGTAACTTGACTCTATTATTATTCTAATGGTGTATTTGTCCAATTTGCTCTAAAACAAGAAAGCAATGAACGAAGTAGAGCAATAATAGTCCCAGATCGAAGGCAAACAAGAAAGAATGAACTACAATAATAATAGTCCCACATCGAAGCAAACAAGAAAGCAATAAACTACAATAATTAAAGTCCCACATCGAAGAAATGTAATGCAAATATCAGAATGTTTAATGAGACTGTTATTGAAGAGCTATTTAAATATTGGATTAAAATTGGTGGGGTGCGCCAGCAATTGCTTTAGTGCAACGCAAAAGCGACACACAAGAGGCCCAGTAGCAAGCTACTGTGGTGGCCTCTACCCCTCAAGAAATAAATTTAATATCGTGTGGACCATTGGCCCACATATCAGATATTAAACTGATAAGAACAGATACTACACTTGATCTTAGCCAAAAGGCCGAGAAAGGTATGCTTATTCTCTTAGCTCGCTTCCCTTTTTATATTGCATATTTGCTCTGTTTCTCCCTTGGCTCCCCGATGTGGGACTTAAACCATTGCACAGAAAAAACACAAAACTTGGCTGGCTATATTCGTACGACACTATCTTTCCTCCTTCCATTTTGAACTTCAACTTACAACCACTGTCATTCTCATTTCCTATTCCCTTATTACAACAACATGATTTCCACAACAAACTTATCATCACCTTTATTTCCTTTGAATTTGTTACTGCTTCAGACCACCCCTTACTGACTGTGCTTCACTTCTTCCTATTACCATCAATCTAAGACCACCCCTTACTGACTGTGCTTCACTTCTTCCCATTACCATCCCCTGCTTAATGTGCTTCACTTCTTCCCATTACCATCAATTAATGGGATGTCTTAAAGGTGACGTACCATTCATTATCATTGAGGAATCACAAGGATTACCAACAACGCTAAACTTAATCAACATGCATGGCTATGGGGTGTACTTAGTTATATACTTGCTTCTTTATTTAGCCCCTGTTATCAATCATATATATAACTCCTCCGCTTCAAATTAATCTTTCAATTCTTTTTAACTTCATGTTATATGCTTCTAGAATATAACAAAAATGCAGCATCTTACTCTGAAGCATGTAATAATGTATGCTTTTAAGCAGCTTATGTCTCCTATGCTTTGTTAAGCACCATTCTTCATCTTATTTAACCCTTGTTTTAAGTCATGTATTTGTAACCACGTTAAATCAATATTTCAATTAAAACCCAACTTCTCTAAATATTGTTGAGTAACTTTAGTTTAACCTTTCATTTTATATCCTTCCTCTTCTTTTTTATTAGTTATACACTGTTTTTAATTCAAAACAGTTTTATCTTCCACACCTCAACTTTTCTACTTGCTATTTACCTCATCATGAATGAGCAACCCAACATTTTTTTATCAAAGAATATGACACACAATATTCAATCTCTCATTCTTTCAGTTTCTATGGCTTTGGACGCCAAAAGCTCTTCCTACCAACAAGAAACTGATTTTGATACAATGTTACAGACCAATGAAGTGAATGCAATATTGAACCCAATTTTCTAATTGCTTCCATTGAGTCCTGTACCAAAACATATCCATCTGGTCTCAATACGCGATCTATCTCCACAACCACATCTACAATGTCACATCTGAAAAACATCGAAAGAATCTAGTTAGTTACGGTTTATAATTTGTTGTGTTCGGTTATTGAGTAGCAACGACGATTCAACTGATAAGTACCTATGACCAAAGTTTTTGAAGAAAAAGCTCGAATGAAGAAGATCATATGTACGAGGATACGTATTCAAGGATTCACACCAGTCATGATAGATTCCTATTAATCCTCTGTCGAATATGACAGTAAGTGTATCTGGCATGTCGACTGGCACTACATTCATCACCCAAATTGGTAGATCAATAAGAGCTGCGGCAAATCTGAAAAACAACATGATCTGTATCAATTCAAAAACAAAGAGCACTAGTTGATGATATTAGTAGAGAAGACTTTACCCTCCATAACCAGCATTCATGTCCATTACGTTTCGAACACTTGACCAATTTATAGGAGCTTCCATATAAATGTCTGAAACTATTCTAGACCAGTGTTTGGTATCCTTGTCGAACATGTCACTGGCGTCGGATTCAGAAGATAAGCTAGGAGGTAAGCTTGTAAGCCTATTAGGCCATGACGCAGGCCATCTCGCCGCATCATTCACGGGAAGAGGAATAAGGCAACTACTCAATCTGGTATACCTTATAAATATAATCATGTAAACAATTCGATTAAGTTCGCACTTCGCAGTTTGTAGAAACATACAAGTAACATAAACACAACCAAAATATGCTTATACCATGAAATCTGTTTTGTATCGCTACTTTTACATATGGGAGGATTGTTCTTTTTGCGTTTCACGTAGCACGAAGATGAGGTTGGCTTCTGGTATATGACAAGTCCGATTCCAGATGAATCAAAAGTCTTCGCCACAACAGTCCAACACATTTCTGTTGTAACTCTCACCATAGCTGCAGAATATACCAAGACAATAAATCTCATGAAGATCTTTTGAGTATATGTATGCATATGAAGGTGAAGAATGAGAGACAAACCATTCCATACTTTCTGATCTCTTTCATCGTCGCGATAAACCGGTGTAGCTGACCATGCAAAGAAACCACCAGGCCTAAGAATCCTATTGAGTTCGAATAATGGCTTCCCACCTTAAGTAATAAAAAACACTTTGTGAATGATCGTTTTTATAAAATCATGTAATCTATAGAATATGTAAGGTTGTTCATGAGGTGTCAGCTTAGGGGTTAGTACCATCAGCATCCCAGTGCACCCTACAACGTGCGCAATGGATCAAGTCGAATCCATTATCGGGAAACGTCAACTTTTGTGTTCCGATGACAGAAAGAGTAGCTGGAATTCCTCGTTCCAAAGCGAATTGTATCTGAGCTTCATGTTCATCATTTGGTGCAAATGACATGGTAATAACATTCTTGTCGAGAAGATAGCCGCCAAAGCTAGCAACTCCACAACCAGCATCAAGCACAACTCTGATATTCTTTCCCCATTGGATTGTTGGTAGTGTCTGCCATTAAACAAGACACATTAAGGAGAAAATCATAAAGCACAATAAGCAAAAATTATGAGAAGCCTTACCTTCTGTATGAAGTTAATATAATGGTTAACTCCATCTTTGAATTGAGTACCACCTCCAGGAAATACAAGATATTCGCCTGACTTCACCACCCAATTTTGCTCCTTCTTGTATTCAACAAGCTTCGGATGAGGTATATTATCATACCAAATCTATAAAGAATCCAAAACAATAAGTACACTTCATAAAAAACACTATGAAAATAGTTTCATTTTATTATAGAGTCGACGTGTCACTGTCGTGTGTGCGATATCTGTGTTAGTGTTTCTTATAGATCAGGAAACTGGACATACATATAATAAACGATCATGATATAAAAACAAAAGATAGAAACCCGAAAGTTTCTTACCAAAGTATCAATCTCACCATGTCCCTACTCTTAGGCCATGCAACCGGGACTTTATACCCTTTGGGAAGAGGTAACAAACAGCGAGAAATAGACGACTTAGGACAATGTCTTTCCCTGTGCTCCATGTGCCTCCTTGTCCTTAGAGCCTTAATGACCTTCATATTATCCAAACACGGTATATAATCTACCGCGATAACACCCTTACAAAGCCTCCAATTTATATTCAGATCAACAGAAAAATTATCAGTATCAAATGCCTTTTCCCAATGGAGCAGTCCTTCGTGTCGCTTCGGTGGCTGTTCTTGACGATCTTTTGAATCTTCGACGTGTTTTAGTGGAGGTGGAGGTGGAGGGGCGTGTTGATTTTGGTCGAGTGGTTGCTGCACTTTGACATCGGGGTAGAAGGCTTTTGGATCAGAGGTAGTGAAGGTGGTGGTGTTGGCGTAGAGGAGGATCATGAACCAAATAAGTAAGGCAGAGAAGGTGAAAATGAATGGATACTTTCTTTCTTTGAGGAGAGATTGAACTAAATTTGACATTATTGATTTGATTCAAGGATTGAGAATCTTGGGATCTCAGTGAGTTTGTGTTAGTTAGAAATGGCAGAAGGTTACGTACGGTAATGGGAATTGTTCAAGGTAACACAAATACATTAGATTAAACTACTTATGCATGGCTGCCACTATGTTGGAAAAAACTACATTTGTAATAAGAAAGGGTGAAGCCTCTCATAAGGAGCCATAGCCACCAAAATATATTGTAATATACTTCATATATTATATAGATCTTGACTTTTTTTGCATTACGAGTTGCAATTTGGTCCACTTATTCACAATTTATTCAAATCTTAACTAATTGAATTCAATCTATTTGATCCACTAATTATAAAGTTTTCTTTTTTACATAAATGAATTTTTATTTTTATTTTTATTTTGTAATCTTCTAAATATTATTTTTTTAAAGGATTTTTTATTAATATTTACAAAGTAAATCATTTTCAAATAGTTTTATATAATAAATGGAGTGGTCAACCAGCAGCAGGTTGCAAAATCTCCCTCCACCACAGTTAGTGTTGTGGTTGCGAAATATAATCAGGTTTAAGATTATTTCGGAAATCTAAAATAAAAATCAGTTTTAAAAATGTTTTGAAAATCTTAAATAAAAATTGTTCGAAAAAATCGGTCAAACACATTAAAGTATTTAGTAGATTGGTAGTAATACCTTTTTGAGTTATCATTGAAAAATTAAAACCATAAGAACTACAAGTGTTCCCAATCTCACTGTAAGATGCAAACCTTTAATTATTAAATACATTCTGTTCCTAATTTTAGTCCTGATCGTATAAAATTGTCATTAAATTGATGCGTTTATAACTCCATTTCACATGGCTGTGAGGAAAAACTACATTGCATATAATAAACAAAAAGAAATGTATCACAATCAAACGCTTGAAAATGTTTTTTTTTACTCCTTCCAAAAAGTATAAAAGGACGACAATCAGCTATTTTTCGGACGGTGATAATGAGACCGTAGATAACAGTGAGAATGAGATTGCTAGAACATTTTCCAAGTTTGCTGGCAACCTTAACACATGAAAATGGTATCGATATGACCGGAACCTTAACCGATTTAACAATCACAAACTAGTCATATACCTATCATATCATGGACAATTCATAGTAAATTAATTTAAAATATGAGAAGTAAACAATTTATCTGTGGAAAATTAAAATCATAAGAATTGAAGGTGTTATTTGAGTGCACCGTGTTCAGCTGATATCTCATCATAAATAAGCAACAAGGGAGGGAGTTATGGTGGCGTTTTTAACCACATACACTCCTAAGTTTGGATTGAACACCCATTCTGAGTTTGTATAATACAACCACAATCAAAGAGATCAAAAAGAATCCTATAGAACAAAATTAGTAAAGCCTTGCTATTTCTCACTCAGTTATCGCATTACCATTGTCTACATCAACCGCACCCATTCCAGTATCTTCTTCCTCTTCACTGTCTTCATCACCACTGACCTCTTCATTGTCTTGGCGTAGCTTAGCCATATGCTCAGCAAGCAGTTTATCATCACGTTCACTCACCTACATCACAATGCATTGTCAATTCTCTTTCCCACCATTAAAAACATAGAAGAGAATCCAAACTATGGACAATATATAGAAGATAAAGGATAGAGTGACGATTGCAACACTCACCGCTCTGGCTGCCTCCTTCACCAGAAGTTTACCCTTGTGTTTTTCTATTGATTCAGTGCAGCAGGTAATGGCATTGTTGAGAACCAATATTCCTTGCTCCTGACAAGATTGTAACAAAGTATGAATTGCTTTAACAAGGAGAAGTATCATAAAGAAAATTTTACAATACATGTTTAGGAACGAATTTTTTTAGGACTGTTGAAACAAACTATTTAGAACAGCAGTGAATCAATAAATGAGCCGAACCTATCCTTTAAAAACTGAGCTTTTGAAACAGCTCACTAACCAAACTGGATTTATGTATGCACATTTCACTAAACTGAAATGCTAATGACTACAGTTAATTTAACATCTCCAACTCAATCCGTCTGAGCATTCATACGCACTTCTCACTATTCATCTAGACCCTATGAATGGATGTTTCACTCTGCTCTCACTTGCTCGCAAAAATATTGTTCTTGAACCCAAACAACTTCATCATTCCCTAGGGTAAGCTTTTTTAATCTATCCCTGACATAAACCTCAACACGGCATTTAAAAATGAGTTATGAAAGCTGGCCATTCAAGGTTGGCCACAACTCAAATAGCTAGTGATTGAACTAAGTATGTAGAATACTGGTAGTAAATCGGATTTATTCTCGAAGTGCAGTCCGAATCACAATGAGTTTCTTCTCAAGAGCATTAATTAGTTGTAGGAAGATCTTTAGTTTTCCTTGATACTGTATAACTTGCTGATACAATTACTGCTATGCTAGGTTCTAAATGACCAAATATGAGTTCAGTTGTTTTTTCGCACAAAGTGTTGGGAACCAAAGTGCTTCTAAAAGCTTAGTTGGAGTCGTAGGTGTTAATCTTGTGAACTAGTTTTTGAACTCTTAAGTAAGTAGTCCCAAATCCGTTCTATGAACCCAAATGACCCTAGAAGCTGCAATATCATATCATTACTCAACCTATTAATTAGGCTCTAGTCTATGTATCCTTACTTTATCTAAAACCCATAACTTCAACAAGAACTTCTAAAACTATTTTTTGAATCAAAGAAACAGATTGGTTCATAGTAGATGTTAAATTCATACACAGAAAATTTTTGGTTGAAACCAGAAGGTTAGGTTTTAGCCAGTTGTACATGGTTTTGTTTCAGTTCGGGATAACCTGATAAACCAGAATCAGTTTGATTCATCTTTTGGCCGTCAACAGTATAATGGCTTTTATGGCAATCATAATAGGGAAAAACAACAGCTGACCTAGTTTTACAATTAAAATACCCCCACAATCCAATCCAATAACACAAACATCCCTAAAATATTCATACATCTATAAACCATAATCTTGATAGCCTCAAAATCCAAATGTGCAGCCAATTCAGTCCAAAAGCAATTATGAAATCAAAGTTTAAATGACCATTGCACCAACCTTATCAAGAGTCTGAGTGGTAAGCACATAAAGTGGGGGAGCAACAAGTTTAATTTTCACAGGACAGTCCTCATTTCCAGCAGCTTCAGCCTTCCGCATTGCCTCCTGCAAAAGCAAATAATTATAAAGCATGATAAAACGTCAAAAGATAAGCCATAGCTAATAACTCAAACTAAAATAACAACCACAAAATAAATGAGTAAGACCTTAATATGAATAACTCCATCAAATTGAAAACATTTCATTTCAATATCCGCCCTGATTTTCAATGGCTGAGGAGTCATTCGTCTTCTGATGTTCTTCACTAGAGAATCCTTCACTTCTTCAGAAACAGCAGGTACCACCTTGGTCACCTCTTGTCCATCAGGACCAACTTCCTTAATTTCCCGCATAAGAGTGCTCAAAACAGTATCCGGATCAGTCACAACTATTTTGAACGCCTGCATCAAACAAAGTCCATGCGATAAAGTTCTCTTTGTATTGACTAATTCGAGGTTATCTTCCAATATAAGCAATTTTGATACATCTTAGTAAGGCTTAACGAAAAAACTTATAGCATATCCTAGCTTATTTCATAAGCTCTCTAGAATCTCTTATGAAAACAGCATGAAAAAAGATTAACTTAATTTCAATTTATGTTATCAAAATAGAGTAGCATAAACACAGACACTTGTAATGAAAGTGTTTACCTCAAAGGCATGTCCATATTTGCGGTACAAAGGCCAAGCAATGTGAATATAAAGATCCTACGCAAACCCAATACAAATTCAATCAACAGAATCAAAATCTGAGCAAAAAAATATATAAGAAAAAAATTAGGGGTTTAATTAGGGTTACCTCTAAATCGAGGTTCAAGGTTTCAGCAACATGACGCATAATAGAGTGAACAAGTTTACTCTTATTATACCTTTCTTCGCAAGCTTGAATATCTTCTTCAGAAACCCTACGTTTACTGAGATCGATGTAACCCTTTTCCTTATCAACACGAAGAACCATCACCGGTTCTATTCTACCCACCTTGATGAGACTACTAACACTACGAATTCGACGGCGAGAGAGTTCGGAGAACAGAATCATACCCTCGATGTTGTTGTATTCAAGGAGTGAAACGTAAGCACCCATGTCGGCTATGTTCTTGACCTGTATCATCACTGCCATGTCTACTTCTGGGTATCGTGCTTCGTACATGCGACATTCCAAATTCGGAGCCATTGATGATGGGTTTGAGGTTTGTGTTTTGTTCTGTGAATCGCAGAAGATAACTGGTTTTGATTTTGTTTCTGTGTTTTGGTGATGAATTGAAGATGTGAGATGAGGGTTTTTGGTTTTTCAGTGTGGCGAAGGAGGATATAGTGATGATATAAATGGGTTATTGGTTTGGTTTAATGTTGTTGGGCTCTTATACGCCTTTTAGGCCCAAATATACGGTAAAGCTCCCAATTGCTATAGTGGAATATTTATTTATAATTTCTTATTTCATTCATTCGTCTTCTTAGATACCATGTGTGCTTTCAAAAATTTCTTCTACTTTCGAATATGTATCTTTGAGCGCAACTTTTTTACTTGATGTTGGATTTTCTCATAGATATAACTACTGAAGCATTATAATTTATTAAACGTTAGAATGTTATATAGATACATCTATGAAACGTTTTAGCATACATTCGTCAGAATCTTTTCCTCTCCCTCATTCTTCATTTATCTTATTCTTCTCTCAAACTCTCCAACTCTCTCAACCTTCAAAATTCTAAAACAATATTCCTCTTTCGTCATCATCGGCACAATATTCAACTAGCTTCACAACATTTGGTTGTTCAATAATGCCTAAAACATTCACTTTCGTCACCCATTCTCTATGCCCCTGAAAACCAAATTCAATTCTAAAGCAATAAGATAAACACACATGAGCATAACGATTGATCACATAATTCGACCAATCATGCAACAGAAAAACATAAGCAAACACCTTAATTGCACTCCTCTTTTACTAAGTTGTTTAACAACAACCTCAATTCTTCTAGAAGGGTCATCCACACTTCTAATAGTGATGTTTATTTACTGCAACATATATGGAAATAGTGAGCAGGAAGTTCAACATTGGGTAGTAAGCATAAAGTTTCATTTGTGTTTGAATCTTGCCGGATGGTGTTAGTCACACATCGAAAATTGAAGAAAAAAAATAACAAGTGTTTATATAGTTCTTTTAGATATTATTTTTCAAAAATTGAATAATGAACTGAGTTAGTAGCGTAATGGGTTGAATTATCAGTGTGATTGAGTTATTGTTGGTATTTGATTTGACCCAATTAAAATTATTTCTAAAATAACAATTAAAAAATTGAATTAAATTAAACAATTTATAATATGGAAAAAAAATTGAAAGTAAATTTCAAAATATATAATATATAAAGACAGTAAAATAATTAAAAACGAAAATTAAAATAATAACATTAAAAAAATTAAAAAAAATGTCACATGGATAAGTTTTTTCTTAGGAACTAAATCAAATCACGTTTTTTGATAACGTAAACAATATATATATATATATATATATATATATATATATATATATATATATATATATATATATATATATATATATATATATATATATATATATATATATATATATATATATATATATATAAAAGAAAGGGTAACCTTATATGTTAGTGTTCAGTACTTTTGGATGCAAATCACAAACTGCTGCTTTATTAACTTTACATTGCAATTATTTACTCTAGTTATTATAATTCTTAGGTTGGTGGTAATTTGACAGTGGGTGGCATCGATTATTTTGTAAGTGACGCATTTGGGGATGGATTATATGACTCCTGCAATTAGGGCTGTTCAAAAAAACTATGAACCGAACTGAATCGCTAAACCGAACCGAACTGAAGTTAAAATAATCAAACCATTATGTTTGGTTAGTGAACCAAACCATTTATTTATTAACGGTTCTAGAACCGAACCAAACTAAAATTAACCAAACATAACCAATAGTGAACCAATTAACCAAACATAACCAATAGTGAACCATTAACTTATTAGAAAATTTTAAATAATATTCACTACTTTTGAAAAGTCAAGCTAATTGTTTTCAAAAATATCGAAAAAACCGGTTTTTGTTTTTGAAAATGTTAAAAAACCGATTTTTTATAGAAAATATAAAAAAAAAGATTTTTTTCGAAAATATCAAAAAAACCAATTTTTTTTCGAAAATTTCAAAAAATCGATTTTTTCGAAAATATCAAAAAACCAATTTTTTTCGAAAATATCAAAAAATGACTTTTTTTTGAAAATATCAAAAAACTGACTTTGTTTCTAAAAATATAAAATAAAACGACTTTTTTATTTGAAAATATCAAAAAACCAATTTTTTTAGAAAATGTAAAAAAATCGATTTTTTCCTGAAAATTAAAAAAACCGTTTTTTTTCGAAAATATCCAAAAAACCGACTTTTTTCGAAAATTTCAAAAAAACGATTTTTTTTTGAAAATATCAAAAAAACCGATTTTTTCCTGAAAATTAAAAAAAAATCGATTTTTTAGAAAATATAAAAGACAGAGTTTTTTCGAAAATATAAAAAAACCGATTTTTTTTCAAAAATATAAAAAAAAACTGATTTTTTTCAAAAATTCAAAAAATCGATTTTTTCGTAAATATCAAAAATACGATTTTTTTTATAAATTTCAAAAAACAAATTTTTTTCAAAAATATAAAAAAGCCGATTTCTTTTCGAAAAAAAATGATTGTTTTCTAAAATATAAAAAAAAAAACGATTTTGTTTATGAAAATATAAAAAAAAAAACGATTTTTTTTCAAAAATATCAAAAAATCGATTTTTTTCGAAAATATTAAAAAAAAACGATTTTTTTTTCGAAAATATCAAAAAACCGATTTTGTTTTTGAAAATATAAAAAAACTACTTTTTTTCAAAAATATTAAAAAACCGGTTTTTTTTTCGAAAATATAAAAAAATGACTTTTTTTTCAAAAATATTAAAAAACCTGTTTTTTTTCGAAAATATAAAAAAATCGATTTTTTTCGAAAATGTAAAATAATCGATTTTTTTCCTGAAAATACAAAAAACGATTTTGGTTTTGAAAATATAAAAAAAAAACGACTTTTTTCAAAAATATAAAAAAACCGATTTTATTCGAAAATATAAAAAAACGACTTTTTTTTCGAAAATATCAAAAATCCGATTTTGTTTTTGAAAATATAAAAAAAAACGACTTTTTTAAAAAAATATTAAAAAACCGATTTTTTTTTTCGAAAATATAATAAAATCAATTTTTTTCGAAAATGTAAAATAATTGATTTTTTTCCTGAAAATACAAATAATCGACTTTTTTTCGAAAATATAAAAAAAAAACGGAAGTTTTTTGAAAATAAAAAAAAACTGATTTTTTTTTCGAAAATATAAAAAAAAAATGACTTTTTTTTCGAAAACATAAGAAAATCCGATTTATTTCCGAAAATATAAAAAAACGAGTTTTTTTCTAAAATATAAAAAAAAACGATTTTAAAAAAAAAAATAACAAACATATAAAAAACAAAGTTTAATAGTTTGGTTCTTAATCATATGGTTTGGTTTGGAAAAATTTGTCTTCTAATGGTTTAGTACAGTTCGGAGTTCCGAACCATTATACCAAACCAAAAGTTTTGGTTCAGTTCAGTTCTGAAAAAAATGAAAACGGTTCGGTTCGGTTCGGATGACTTATATAATGGTACAGTTCAGTTCGGTTCAGTTTTCTCATAGAACCATACCATGAACAACCCTACCTGCAATGATGTAAAGTTTGGCACTAGGGGTGTGAAAAAAACTGGTTCATAAGAACCACTTTTAAAAATATGGTGTACCAATTTTAAAAGTCCATATTATTTGGTTTTAAAACTAACCCAGATCCATTTTACTAAAACCATAAAAAACCAATATCCACTTTTCAAAACCAATACATAAATGGTTAGTCCAATTTTCAAATATAATGTGTTCCTTTCTTTTTTCAAACCAGTATTTTGATTTCAATGATTGTGAATTCAAGAATTTCAAATTAATTTCATAAAGCGTTTTTTTCTCAAACTCAAATTAGATTTTAATCTCAATTTCGATTTTATCTCGTAAGTTACCAATTAAATTGACTTAAGGGATAAAATATATTATTTTATAACCAATTAGAAAAATTATAAAATTACAAGTAACTTAATATTTATCGCATGCACCGGAACTTCATGAGCAATCCATTTCCGTCCAGGAAGATACCTCATTACTCAATGATATTCACAAACTTTACATCATCGTCAAAAGCAAAACAATTTAATTTTACAATTAAACATGCAGCCACTTTACAAATAGTATTTTAAACATTTTAAATATAGATCCAACTAAAGTTAAATTGGTTATGAAGTAAAATGGACAAATAATTAAAACAAATAATTAATATTATAAGCCTTCGTTAGGTCATAAATTTAAGTTTATAGGTTTATAAATTTATAAAAAAATTCTGAAAAAAAATTTAAACTTAAATTTTAGAATAAAAACAAATATTTTTTCTGAAAAAAAAATTATTTTTTTTAGATAAAAAATTTCAGGAATTTTTCTTTTGAAAAATAAAAATTTCGGAATAAAAGAAAAATTCTCTAAATTTTTAATTTAAAAAATTTTGTATTCTGAAATTTTTTTTTTGAAAAAATTTATTTTCATGAAAAATTATTTATTTCCGAAAAAAAAAGATTTTTTCTAATTTACTTTTTTTGAAAAAATTTTCAGTTTTTTTTTCTAAATAAAAAAAATTTAAATAAAAATTTCAAAATATTATTTTAAAAAAATTGGTTTTGAAAGTGTTCAAATTATAAAATTGGTTTATAATTGCAAACTGATTATAAACTAGTTTCTAAACACAAATTGGTTCTAAACTAGTTTATAAACACAAACTGGTTCTAAACTAGTTTTAAATTGAATTGAAACCATTTTAGCAGTTAACTATATTTTTATGAAAATAGTTACTGTAAACTGAACTGAACCATAAATATGGTTTGGTTCA
Source organism: Lathyrus aphaca (assembly GCA_963966055.1). Classification (NCBI taxonomy): domain Eukaryota; kingdom Viridiplantae; phylum Streptophyta; class Magnoliopsida; order Fabales; family Fabaceae; genus Lathyrus; species Lathyrus aphaca. The sequence goes on from OZ014524.1 coordinate 202,770,822, forward strand.
GTGCAATTCATGAACCATGAACACCCCTACCATAAATTCTAAGGCTATACAATTTGTTGGCAGCGGTGCTCAAAATATTAAAGGTAAATTTCACTTTTAAATCAAATCCTTAATCAAATACCGATCCTCTTTCTCATGTTTCTGCATATACATTTGAAGGTCATCTCTTTGATTATATTCCTTATTATTTATGTATACTGGCAAGTATTAAAAGTTAGAAGTAGTCGGATAGATTGGAATTATTGGTTTATAATTTTTTTTGTTTATTTTTCTTTTGCGTTAAAAAATTAGAATGCATGCAATGATGAAACCAAACTTTTCATTTTAATTTTAAGTCAAATACGTTAGGGTAAACTAACATTTGATACTTTGGTAACTATGCAAATGCAATTGTAAATATTCTATTTTGTATGGGTTGAGTGGGTAAAACTATTCTTTAGACTATTGCCTAAAGCTTATGTTGTGATTGCTTTTTGGCAGAGTGGTTTGCTTAGTTCAGTGTCGATGACTCCTTATCGGATGTCAGCTTCAGAGCTGAGTGAATTGAAGAAACAACTTGAAGAAGTTCTTGAGAAGAATTTTGTTCGTCCAAGTGTTTCTCCGTGGGGTGCTCTTGTGTTGTTAGTTAAGAAGAAGGATGGTAGCATGAAGTTGTGTGTCGATTATCGACAATTGAATAAGGTGACTATCAAGAATAAATATCCATTTCCGAGGATTGATGATTTGATGGATCAGTTGGCGGGAGCTTGTGTTTTTATCAAGATTGACTTGAGATCGAGTTATCATCAGATTCAAGTTAAAACAGATGATATTCTGAAGACGGTTTTCCGGACGAGATATGGTCACTATGAATATATTGTGATGCCTTTTGGTGTGTCCAATGCACCTGGTGTATTCATGGAGTATATGAACCGGAATTTTCATGAGTATTTGGATAAGTTTGTGGTGGTTTTCATTGATGACATTCTAATTTATTCAAAGTCAGAAGAGGAACATGAAGGACATTTAAGGATTGTATTACAAGTATTGTGAGAGAAGGAGTTTTATGTTAAATTGTCTAAGTGTGAGTTCTGGTTGAAGGAAGTAAGTTTCCTTGGCCATGTGATTTATAGTGGTGGAATTTTTGTAGATCCTTTGAAGATTGATGTTGTATTGAATTGGGAAACTCCGAAGTCTGCTACGGAGATCAGAAGTTTTATTGGTTTAGCTGGTTATTACCGCAAGTTTATAGAAGGCTTTTCTAAATTGGCTTTGCCTTTAACGCAGTTGACTCAGAAGGGTCAGGCTTATGTATGGGATGTTGCTTGTGAGAAGAGTTTTGTGTAGTTAAAGAAGAGGTTGACTACTGCTCCAGTTTTAATTTTACCAAATTCGAATGAATCTTTTGTGGTGTACTGTGATGCTTCGAAGATGGGTCTTGGTGGTGTTTTGATGCAGAGTGGTCAAGTAGTTGCCTATGCTTTTAGACAACTACGTGTTCATGAGAGGAACTATCCTACCCATGATTTAGAGTTAGCAGACGTGGTTTTTGTGTTAAATATTTGGAGACACTACTTGCTTGGATTGAGGTTTGAGGTGTTCAACGATCATAAGAGTTTGAAATACTTGTTTGATCAGAAAGAACTCAACATGAGGTAGGGAAGATGGTTAGAGGTGTTGAAGGATTTTAATTTTAATTTGAGTTATCACCCTGGTAAAGCTAATATGGTTGCATATGCTTTGAGTAGGAAGACTTTGCATATGTTTATGATGACGGTAAGAGAACTTGAGATGATTGAGCAATTAAGAGACATGAGTTTATTGTGTGAAACTACATCTGAAAGTGTGAAGTTGTGTATGCTGAAATTGACGAATAATATTATGGAAGAAATCCGTTTAGGACAACAATCAAATTTGAAGTTGGTTGATCATATGACTTTTATTAACCAAGGTAATGGAGGAGAAATCCGAATTGATGAAAATGGTATGATGAGGTTTCGAGATTGTGTGTGTGTTCCTGATATCCCAGAATTGAAGAAAAGTATTCTTGAAGAAGGACATTGAAGTAGGTTGAGTATTCATCCTGGTGCTACTAAGATGTATCATGATTTGCAGAAGCTGTTTTGGTGGTCGGGTATGAAGAAAGATGTTGCAGAGTTTGTGTATGCTTGTTTGGTTTGTCAGAAATCGAAGGTTGAACATCAAAAGTCTTTAGGTATGATACAACCGTTGAGTATTCCGAAATGGAAATGGGATAGCATTTATATGGATTTTGTAACAGGGTTGCCGAAGACGGTGAAGGGAAATGATTCCATTTGGGTGATTATTGATCGATTAACTAAGTCAGCGCATTTCTTGCCGATGAAGATTAATCATTCCATGTCGAAACTAGCAGAGATGTATATTGATGAGATTGTGAAGTTGCATGGGATACCGTCGAGTATTGTGTCGGATAGAGATTTGCGATTTACATCGAGATTTTGGAAGAGTTTACAAGATGCTTTAGGAACAAAATTGAGGATGAGTTCTGCTTATCATCCACAGACGGACAGTCAGATGGAACGGATTATCCAATCTTTAGAAGACTTACTGAGGGCTTGTGTGTTGGATTATGGAGGTGCGTGGGATAGTCATTTTCCGTTGATTGAGTTTACTTATAATAATAGTTTTCATGCGAGCATTGGTATAGCTTCGTATGAAGCATTGTATAGGAGGCGGTGTAGGACTCCATTGTGCTGGTATGAGTCAGGCGAGAGTGTTGTGCTCAGACCTGAGATTGTGAAAGAGACGTCAGAGAAGGTTAAGATGATTCGGGAGAGAATTAAAACTTCTCAAAGCCGTCAAAAGAGTTACCATGTAAGAGGAGGAAAGCACTTGAATTTCAAGAAGGAGATCATGTGTTCTTGAGGGTTACTCCAATGACTAGTATCGGGCAAGCTCTGAAGTCCAGAAAGCTCACTTCGTGTTTCATTGGACCGTATCAGATTTCTCAAAGAGTTGGAGAGGTGGCATATCGGATTGCATTACCACCGTCACTTGCGAATTTGCATGATGTGTTTCATGTGTCACAGTTGAGGAAGTATATTGCAGATATGTCGCATGTGATTCAGATGGATGATGTTCGAGTGAGAGATAATTTGACTGTGGAAGTTTTTCTAGTACGAATAGATGACGTAGAAATGAAATGATTAAGAGGTAGAGAGATTTCTTTGGTGAAGTTATTGTGGGGTGGACCAGCTGGTGATAGTTGGACTTGGAAGCGAGAGGATCAGATGAAAGAGTCGTATCTGATGTTGTTTGCTTCAGGTACATTTTCGAGGACGAAAACTCTTAAGTGGAGGAGAGTTGTAACCCCCCAAATTAGATTTTAAATTTAATTGATGTGTTTTGTTGTGAATTTTGATGTTTATGATGTTTATTGATGTTTTGAGGAATTTTGGGGTTGACTTAATATATTAGTAATATTAGAAATATTAAGTTTAGTGGTTTATTTTATTATTTGAGATTAAATTGAATTAAATAAAATGAATTAGAGGATAAGGGAATTGTGGTCTTTTGGTGGAGAATTAGTGAGGGTTTTATGGGGAAAAACTAAAGAGGTCATAGGGGCAAGAGTGACAAAAGAGGGGGAAGTTGGAGAGTATGATCATTTGGAACTATCGCACTTTTGGGAAAATAGAAAAGAAGAAGAAAAGCTAGGGCTTGAAGGTTGGAAATATTTACAAAGAGTTTATCAAAATCTTACGGAAATTAAGGTATGGGGAGTATTTTCCTTTCGATATTATAATATGGGAATGGAATTGGGGATTTTGTGGTGTAGTTAGGGAATAAGGTTTTGATTGATGATTTTGTGTTTTTAATGATGATTTCATGATGATTTTGATGAATACAATGATGTATGTGACGTAGATGATGTTATTATGATGAATATTGAGATTAATGAAGTTTTCTGATGTAATGTTGTTAAATTATGGGTTTTGGAAGAGTTTAATCGCAGAAGGAGAAGGCTGAAATCGCAGAAAAATTCTGCAGAATCGCGAAGCTCGCTTAGCGAGAAGAGTCAATGAGTTGGGCGCTTAGCGAGCGTGATGTCTCACTTAGCGAGACTTGAGAAACTTCGAAAAATGATTTTATTTTGAAAAATGTTTTGAGGTGATATGTTCTAGTATGCTATGATGTTGTAGAGTTGTCTTATAATATGTTTTAAGAGGCTATATGAGTAGAGTTAGTAGTTAAGTGATGTATGATGAATTATTTGATTTTCTTCGAGTTATGATGTATGATTTCATGATGTAGAGATATGATGTAGGATGATTGTGTTATATGATGTTTCATGAGTATGTACATGATGTTATGAATGAGTATGAGAAATGATTGTTTAATAATGAATGTGAATGCAATGTTATGATGTTTTGAGGATGATGTATGTATATTGCGGCTTGCATTCATGGCGTAGAATTTATGAGGGGACTTCGGTCCATTGGTAGCTTCAATCCCATTGTGTGGATTGAAGTGATATGATGTTTATGATGTGCTCCTTTAGGGGAGGGTTGATGGTCCAATGTCCATCACATAAGGATATTTCGGTACCACATGCATATTTAAGAGGTTGTATTTAATTCTAAATGATATAACATGAATTACATTGATTTTTGATTTGTGTACTGATGAGATGTATTTGATGATGTGTCTTAAATGAGTATAATGAATGTTTCTATAATGTGATGATATGTGTAAATGAGTTATAAAGGAATTGTTTTTGTGGTTTATTGTTTTAAATTCTTATTTCTATATTATATTATGGAATGTGAATTTACTCATCCTGTCTGCCTTCTGGGGATGGTCTATTATGTCATCTTGCAGATAATCAAGATTAGATCAGTACATGCTTAGCTCGGAGATAGTGAGTTATCAAGTTAGTTAGAAGTGGGGTTCTGCTCTGTGTCCAATAACATCGGGATGAGTTTCGCTTGAATGTTTATATTTTAAATAAATCTAATATTTGTAAAAATGATTGTGTAAATTCATTCATATCTTAGATTATTCAATAAGTTTTTTTTTTTTGAAATATGATTATTATTATAAAATCACTAACGACTTAAGAAAATTTTAAAAGTATGTAACAATTCACCAACATAATAAATTCAATATGTCAAAATGATGAACATCGAAGATCAAAATCATTTTTCATCATTTTTTAAAATATTAGATTTATTTATATTCATTTTTTCTTTAAATTAAAAGATTAATTTTAACATCCAATAACATGAACATATATTATTGAAGATCAAAAAATAATCGAAATATCAAATTTTTCGAAAAGTTGTATTTCAAAAATAATTTTTATAAAAATCTATTTAAAATAGCTTTAAAATTAAGTGATTTTTTGAAATTTTAATATCCAAAAAAAATTTAAATAAGACGATAAAATATCTAAAGTAACATTTTAAGAATAATTATTCAAATCAAATTTTCATTTGAAGCTTTTATGAAAAATTTCTTTGTAAATTTCTTTACACAAAATTATATTACACTATATTACACTGTAAAAATCATTTTAAAAAAAAAAAAAAAAAAAAAATCAGACCCTAATTCACACCAAGATAATCCAAAAATTAAACATAACAGACCTGATGACAGCCTATAATTATAAGTAACACAATCTTTTACGTTAGATCATAATATCACCATTCATCTAAAACTGCTACACAATCATTCCACACACAAACAAAAGTTGGATCATTACAAGAAATCAGAAGATCGCTGCTTTAGTATCTACTATACCAAAAGACAAATACTGAAATTTATATGAAACGGCAAATGTGTGAAACATGAAACATCAACCTACATCATATGTGTAACGCGCTGCTTAAAACTAACTGAAAAAGGGAACCTCTTATCTAGAACTCCTCTTTCCGTCGCCAAAACTCTCCAGTGTTACAAGCTACTATTAAACACCAAGCTTAAGACACCAAAGGCATTCTTGTACTGGCATTCAAATCGATGTTCTCTGCTAGAAGGAAGTGGTGCTTAGCCTGAAATTTGTTAAGTGGAGCCGCCAAAAACGGAATGTGAGAATTGAACTCGATTGAATTCGTCTTCTTACCCTTCCGAAAAAACAAACTAAAATTCGTCTTTGGGGTACTTGTCATCTTTACCTAGTCGATAAAACCACTGAAGTATTTGGAATATCTTGCTGCCCGAGGGCTTCTGCTCTAGCTTTGCGTTACAGACTGTATTGTAGTCATGCTTCCGATGAGGAGCAACTATTTTTTCCTGTGATGAAAAATCAGTAATAAAAATAGTGGTAGATTAAAAAAATGTTACCAAATTAATCTTGCACACTTAACATTTTGTGTAATAGAGTGGGATCATAGTGTCCACCTTGAATACTTCAAATGGACAGAAATCAGAACCATGACAACCCTGCAGCCAATAGCACGACAAAATTGTGTTATTGATGCACAACAACATTATACAGGTTTAAACAATAGTAAAACTCAACAACCTCTGAACCACATTCATAAACTTCATAAGAAACCAAAAGCTTACCGGCATTGGAATGGGGTGTTCATTGTGCAGCACTTGCACAAAGTGCTTGCTTCTAGCTTTGTCTGGTGCAGGACAGCTATACAGGACCAGCATGTTGTTACCAGCAAAAGGAGCCACAGTGCTACCCCTCCATTTTCTTTTCTGTGGAGGCTTTGGAGGATACGCCAAAGGTATCTCCTTCTGGATTTTGTCAAACTCTGTTAAAAGAGAATACTTACAATCATAAACATACTCTACCACCACTTTGCAATGAAACCAAATAGAAATTGATAAAAATTTATTCAAGAAAATACTATAAAAGCCTCACCAGACCCTTCAAGAAATAAACCAAGTAGACATGAGAATGGGACTACAGTTTCTGCATGTGCAAACCGAAGTCTTGCTTTTTCAAAGCTGCCAGGCACATGTTTTTCTACAGAAGCAATAAAGAAAATTGAAATGAGAGAATGGTTAACAATGCCACTTATTCAAGATACAGCCTCCAAAAGGAAAAACAATCAATATAATACAATACAATGTCTTGCTTTTTCAAAGCTGCCAGGCACATGTTTTGCCTTAGAATTTTTTATGCCACTAATTTTACCACACAATACAATGTGACTTTCAATTGCATCCTCCAATTCCCTCACAAAGCCAACTCTTAGAGTTTCCTTCCAGTCTTCAAGTGTAATATCAGTGTATTTTGGATAGTGTTTAGGTTTATGCAGTTTCATCATAAGCTTATATATACTGCAAATGGGACCGTCTTTTATGGCATCGGGTACAACAAAAACTTTCATACTTTCAATTATGTCAGCTATAGTTATCTTTTTCCTTTTGTTTACAAGGCGGATAGCATTTTCCATGGATTTATTGAATCCCAGGGGGCATGACATAAAGGGAGACTTGATGCCATCTAAGGCTACCACCACAATTTCGCGCAAACGAGGAATTCCAAGAATCACATTCATTTCACCTCGACCAGCAAAGATGGAAAATATTCAAAGTCATCTGTGTTGCCGGTTCCTCCACGGACCGAGAAGCTAACACACCAACTGGTTCACCAGTTGAGCAAGACTTGAGACGTACTTGTGCTCCATCAACTATAGGAAATCTTCATGTTTCAATGAACTGGAATTTCTCTGTTTTGAAGAGAAATCACGAATGAAGTTTTCTGCTTTTCCTTTAAGAGCATCGGGCAACTTGTTAATATAAGGACTGGATCTAACTAGCTGATGGCAACAGTTGCTGTAAACCAATTCTTTATTCCTTCTGGACCAGCCATACAATGAAAGTAATATTCCTGTGGATGAAGAGCAGTAAGAAACTGATCAATAATGAACCCTCCTTCCCTGGGGGAACAATCCCATGATGGAAAGCACGGCAAGGTCTAGCCAGAAACCATACGTGGGACTTGTTTTCCTTCCAACTCTTGCTGGCCAAGATGAGAAGATATCTGCTGTAAGTTGACCATACTTCCCTTAGCTCCAGATGTAGTCGTAAGAGAAATCCAATTTTTTCCTAAAGGTTTTAATATTCCTTCAGATAGTAGCTCCTTTAATACCCCTGAGCTAGTTCTGGAGTTAAGATTACTTATCATCTTCCTATCTAAGTATTATCACTTTCCATGACTCCAATGAATTCACGATGAACAATGTCACCAATTTCCTCGCAGCTTTCAAGTTGATTTATTCATTCACTATCCTTTCCTTCTGTTATCAGAAGATCATCAACCCCACATGTGAACCTGTGCATCTGTAAAAGGTTGGTGAATAGCCGACTTAATGTTGACAGAAGAATACCAGCAGTATTTGAGCCACAAAACTCTTGCACTGTATGCAACATTCCATAGTCACCAAATTGAGCCTTGTCAACTACACCGCACACCAAATCATTTTTATATATCAACAATTTATCCTCATTCTCATCCCTTTTCTCGAGGTATCTTTAGTGTTTTTTTCCCTCCCTCATTTGAGTCTTAAGAAAACTAGATGAGATTTTTGCATTCTTCTCAACAGTAAATGGCGGGCAACCTTTAGTGATATAGCTAAGCAATGAACTGATAACCTGTTTCCCTGTCCACAGTGGCTCTGGCTTGAATATTGCTGGAGGAAACTGAAACAAGTGACAAAGCCTGATGCAGACATGGATACATCAGAACTGTAGAGAAGTTGATTGAGCTCTTCACAGCTCAAAAAGGTATCTTTTTTTTTGAGAAGATCATCACTTACAATATGATCCTGAATCAAGGCTCTGATTGGATCACCACTTGTAGGCTTCACATATTGGTTGTTGGCATTTACAAGATTGTAAGCTTCTGCGAGTGAAATTTCATCTTGTAGAAAATGAACATTAATCTCATCATCAAAATCAGCACTGTATGTACTGCAGTTTGCATAATGCATGCGAACTGTTTTCTCCCCTTTTAGAACACGGACTACATGTGCCATTATACTAGGCTTATGAAGTGTTTGCCGTCGATTGACAAGCACTACATCGCCATCCTTCTAGTGACGATACACAACTTTTCCTTCAAATTAGGACTGATGTTTCCACAATTTCAACACTTCCTGTAATCCTTATGTAGAAATGTTCTTAGAACAGACAATGCCTCGGAAAATTGAAGGGATGTCCAATTTTCTACCGGTTGCACGGTTCTACTACATTGGTTTTCATCATCAACATCACCATCACCTGAATCTAGAGGTCCATCTAGTTCAATTTCATCCAAACTTTTGGCCTTGCTTATATTCCCATCCATAATTAACTTGAATTGAGACACACGCTTTTCCACCTCGTTTCTACTAGGCCTTAAAATGATGACAAGAGAAACAGGTTTTCTTTATAATATTGCAAAGAAATGTGAATATCAGAGGGTTGTAGACAGGTGCAACAAGCTCAGTATGACCAAAATGACCTGAGCAGTGATCTTTGGGCAGACCACAGGTTTTACAAGAAAACCTATCCACAAGAGGACCAAAAGCAGGATCATCTAATCCACCATGTATGGGACGACCAAGATTATCTACCAGAATGGCATCGGTTACTTTAACACGACTACTCTTAAACTATCTCTTTGTCCATCAGAAAACTGAAGGCCACGGCCTCCACAGAATTCGTTGAGCCCTCGGTGAGCCATGGTGCTGCAGAGAAAGTGTCCAGAAAAAGCTTTTGGAGGCTTGGTGAATGAAGAAAAACACAACACTATATAAATGATTGTGGCAGGGTAATTGCTTCCCAGTTGGCCTTTTGCAAACAATCTCGAGGCCGTAGGTAGGAGGAGGAGGATGGAGCAGAAAAGAGGCACGACACATTTATGAAAATGAGAATTTATGAAAATGGTATCAGAGCCTCCGAAATCCGTTCGGACACCTGCTATAAGGTTTCCACTATAGGCCACCCACCATTTATATGCACGCACCAGATTCAATAGTATTCGGTGTGAGGGGGGGTGTTAAAGAATCGCACATCGGATGAGATATGACTTGGAAATATGTTTATAAGTGAGAGCAGTCTTCATCTTACAAATCGGTTATGTAAAATTGAGTTAGGCTCAAACCAATTTCTAAGAAAATGATATGACATGCAAGAACCTCAATATTAAGAGTGCTAAACTACCTTCTTTAGCCATGATAGCTTGCTCCATGGATTGAACAACATCTTCAAGTAATGGCATCCCCATTCTATAATTTATTGATTTACCATAACCCTTCAGAATGAACATTTCCAAGTCATCTGTCCACTCCAGCAATGTAATCTATATACACAAAATTTAACATTTTATAAGCATGCAACATGTAATTGTATATTAGAAAAACTCAGCTACAGATTTAGATTATATGTGCGAGAGCGAAACGAGTTTTTTGAGTACGCTCAATAATAGTAACTTACTTGGCATTCAGCATGAAAAATGTCATATTCAGTTTCTGAGGTCAATTGACATATTATAGAAATATCATATCAAGGAGTCAAAACTTGGTTCTTGTATATCATAACGTCAAAATTAAATGATGGTCTGACATCTTTTAAATTTTACTTTATTAAAATATTTCCAAACAAATAAAAAGGAAAAAGTCAAATGTTAGATCAAATATCAGATCACAACATCTTGACCACAAAAGTACCTCAGATGGGCTGAAAAGATTACAAGCTTGATTAGTTATATCCAGCAAGGATGCTTCCTGTCAAAATAACCACAAATTGAACAATTGGAAACAGAGAAACAAAACTAACTAACCTCCACAACACTAGTAAATGATTATGTGTGAACTTAAAAAAAAACACAGGGAAATCAAAAGAAGCTAGGAATAAAGAAATGCAGTCACCTCTTTACATAAGAACCAGATAGATGCTGTAAGCTGCCTTGTAAAATTCAGCCCATAACGCCCAACTAATGCAGATGTAATTTCATCCAAGATAGGTTCCTTAAGTTTATCAACTGCAGGCTCCTGCCTTTTCCTAAAATCCTGCTCTCATAAAAAAAATCATATAAGCATAAAAAAAAGTCAGGAAAAAAACTAGAGACTACTTTTTTGTTACGAAACATACAATACCTTTAAGACTACCGAAGATCACAAAATATTCAATTTAGATAAATAGAGTTAACATATGTATGAATATTTTAAGTATAGCCTCTTTAAACACAAAATTGCTTTCATATTAACATATGAAGGCCTACATTAGACAAATATAGTGATTTCAATTAAATTTGTTAATCTTCATAGTAATGGTGTGACAGGACAAAACTGTAAGCAGAAAGCACATAACGGAAAAATAGAAGCAAATTTATTGCTGAAAGGAACACAGAAACATGGTCTTCCTGATTGGCGGTCGAAAATGGTTTAAAATATACGCCCAGCAGTAAAGGTGCCACATGCAGATTGGGCGACTGCATATAACATAATAATGTATAGAAGCATAATTGTAACATTAAAATGCATGAAATTGGCTAATCTATGATCAGATTACATGTAATAATGTAACTGTGCCAGATAAATATGAAAGTTTTGCATTAGAAATCCTCCTGAGAAATCAATAATGGCTACAACATTACCTTGTAGTTTTGACAACTTTCATGAAATCTAAGCATGGTGTCACTAGCACGGTTTTCACTTATAACAGAAAAAGCTCTGTGCTGCCCAGGTCCGAGAGTTCCATTGCCATTGAAAAGACCCATTCCAAATGCGACAGCACTAGCTGATGCTCGGGGAATCTATTTTCCACACATAAGAGAGATGCATAAGTTTTTAAAATATCAAAAGGAAAATTCATGTCTTAGACTCTCACTGTTGCAGTGGCACTGCAACTAATCATAATGTATTAGTATTAATTTTATTAATTCAAAACAATGTGTTCTGACTCTTCCAAAACTATTAGTGACACTAACGTACGTTGAGATAACCAGATATTTCAAAAGACCAAATCTACCTAAAGATAAAAATGAAGATAGACTCACCTGAGTTGCCTTTATAGGATATATGTCTGGATGGTAATCCTCATCAAACAAACTTGGAAACCTATCTCTAACCCTGATTCCAAGAGCATATAATTCTTCCTCTCCTATTTTAATTAACTCACCACCCTTAAGCTTTCCTTGCCAAGGAGATTTCCATCCATTCAACCAAGTAGGAACTCTCTCCAAAGACAAATGTCTCTCTTTTGCATCCCTTATAAGAACTTCCAGATGGCCTGACAAATTGTCCAACTGCTTTATTCTTTTCTTCGTAGGAGAACGGGTCCCATGCCTTGCCTGACAATGTAACATAGCATTATCAATTATCACACTCTACCATAATTAATGAAATAATTAACATTAAACTGTAAAGAAAATTACCACTAGATTTAAATGTATTGGAGTACATCCTTCAGGAATTTTAGAAGGAATGAAGTTCTTGTCAGTAATCTCTTTCACAACTCCGTACCTAAGCAGAAAATTGGCAAGCACAATTTCATCAATCTCAATAGGTTTTAAAAAAAACGGTAAGGCACGCAGGGTCACACACTCACACATACAAATAATGCTAAATTCTCATCAAATTTACACGCAAGGGAAAAAAACTAGAATGTTCGAAAACATTTTAACAAAAACAAACTCAAGAGACTTTAATTAATAGAATCAAAGATAAAACGAAAAGGAGGAAGCGGAATAAATGAAAAACGGTAGATTTCGGTTGATTATGATATGGGAATGAAAGAGAAAAACCTGGATACAGTAGAGAGATGTTTGCGAACATCAAAAGCTTCTTCTTCTTCAGCGTTTGAGAAGTGTAAAACAGAAAGGAACGATATTAGTAGAACAAGAATCACCGTTTTCGGTTTCGCCATTTTCATTTTCTCTACACGCTTTAAATTTGTATCTGCCGAACCGAAAAGGTAATTATAATTATACTCATGTAATGGTTCCCGTTATCTTACTCAAGTGGAAACCGACATAAAAAAAAGTTAACTTAACGGAGACGACGCCATTTCGTTAATAACCGGTTTTTTCATGGGCCGGGTCGTGTCGACATGCGTATTATAGGATCAGATATGGGCCTCCAAACCCATATTTATAAAACCGGATTTGTGTCAAAATGGTTTAAACTGGGTATAGAACCAAGCAAAAACTTAAGATGTAGAGATGCAATCTGGTGATGGGTGATAGAATCGCTGGAGATTGCAGCTCAAGATCTACATGCATGGCGATAACAACAATAAAAGCTACATACGAAGACGATGTTTACTAGACAATTCACTTAAGCAATTCTATTTTGATTTTGATGTTTAAGTTTTATAAATATTTATCTAATTTCTGAAATAATCGATGTGGGACTTAGCTATCACCGCAACTATTCCTCCACCTAGACTTAACTATCACTGCAACTATTTCTCCACCCAAATTGTCGTTAGATATGGAGAGTTGATTTAGCAATGAGTGGTTTGCATTCCTCGGCTAAATGTCCTGGTGCATTGCCATGGAAACCACATCGAACATTAGGATCAAAAATTGGTGGGTATGGAAAAGGTACCAGACTCGGTTTCTTCGGCCCTATCAATCCACTATCAATCAGGCGTGGAAGTATCTGACTGTATGACACTGGTAATGGATAAAAATACATTTTTAGTCTCTTGGTGTAGTAACAACGCCTTTGAGGAGTATACTATTGTTGGTATGGTTGGTGTTGATACTGAGGAGGTTCACTATTAACAAGAGGATATCGTTGATATGAAAGAATTGACATCTGACATGGAAATTCAGAAGGCTGCTGACTCTGGGCAGTTCAGATGCATGGGTACTATTGATAAGTCAATGGAGTTTGTGGAGCTTCCCAGATTGCATCAATTACATCCTTTTCTTTTGAACTGACAAAAGACTCCTTCTCGTCAGTTGGGATATCCGAAATTCCTTGGATCTTTCCCATTTTGAGAAAACTCTTAATGCGTTCTCCAGTTATCATCAAGTTAGAGAAACTTGACGTCACATTGCCACTCATCTTCTCCAAGTACGGTCCTTACAAGGTATCTATGAAAAGATCAACTAATTCTCTGTCTAATAGCGGGGGTTGAACACGAGCAACTACCTCTCTCCACCTTTGGGCATACCCTCTGAAAGATTCGCAATCCTCTTGGGATAAACCTTGCAAATCCATGTGGCTAGGAGCCCTGTCAAGATTGTAGTCATATTATTTCAGAAAGACATTGGCTTGGTATGACCATGACTGGATACGACTACTCTCTAACTGCATGTACCAACTTAATGATGCCCCACTCAGACTGTCTTGAAAACAATGAATCATCAATTTGTCATTATGCTCATATGAGGTCATCCTTCTGCAAAACCTCACCAAATGCTGCCTTGGACAACTATCCCCTTTGTACTCTTCAAACTTCGGTACTTTGAACTCTGGAGGTATTACAAGGTCGTGTACCAGACACATGTTCGCAACACTTAGATCAACGACATTACGACCTTAAAGGGCTTTAATCCTCTCATTCCACACACATAATATTTTTGCCCTCTCAACAACTCATGGATCTCTAATTCTCATCACAGGGGTTGCCTCCTGGGAACCTGGCACAGTGAAAGCAAAAATGTGATAGTCTGCGACATCAACAGAAGAAAAATGTCCACCTGGGCGACCAGACGCTCTCGAACATCTAGGTTCTCAACAGGGATCTGCGCAGGCTGAGCTTGAGCAAAATTGCGGCCATCTTACCTTGCCAAGGTTGTTATAGCCTCCACAAGTTGGTCCCACTGGCCTCTCGTCAACCCAACATCTACTATTGTTGCAAACAGGCTTTGTCCCTCAGGTCCATGATCTTTCCAAAAGTTGCTTCAAGTCTAATACAAGAATTAGGATCTCAACCGCAGATTGTGAACAAAGAATGGATGAGCCGTATTTGTGGAACGGAAATGCAATACAATGGAATAAATGTTATGATATGCCATGTTCGGTTACTTCCGGGGAATCTATCCGCTTTAATTTACATTTTGATACATAAGGAAATCCAACAGCATGATTCAGATATGAGATCCTCAGAAATAATTGAACATGTGTGTTGTAACGCCCCGATTCGATTATTTCCCTTTTTTTGTTGAGTCTTTTATTTAAATTGAGTGATAATTGTTTTAATTATGAAATTGGTGTGTTTATGTAATATGTTGATGTGTTATATTATTTTACCGTTTTGAGAATTTTCGGGTAAAATTAGATTGGAAGGTATTTTAGTCATTTGCTAATTAATGTTAGGTTAGAAATTATGTAGAATTATAATTTTGAGAGAAAATGATATTTTGTAGAAAAATAGAAAATAGAAATAGAAAGATATAAGAGGGTAAGGAGAAGAAAAGAGAGATAGAAAGAAATAGAAAGAAAAGAAAAGGGGAAGAAGAGAAAAGAGAAGGAAAAGAGGAAAAGCTTGGAAATTCTTCAAGATAGCTCCTAGGAATCGAAGCAATCGGGTAAAGGTGTGAAATATTGTTATCTTATCATTGTGTATGATTATGTATGTGTTAGATTGATTGGGTTTTTGTTTTGGAGAAGTTTCGAGAATATGAGGTTTTAGGGTTTTTGATGAAAATCTAAGAAATTGGCAGATTAATCGGTTGAAACTTGATATAATAGAAGTATGGTAGTCAATACATGTTAATGATCATGTTTGTTGAGGTTTGGAACCCTTTTGGTATGACTGTTGCGCAACTGAGCTGCTGCTGAAATTGTAGTGTTCGCTCAGCGAGCATTTCCTCGCTCAGCGAGCTATCTAGGAACATTTTTGCTCAGCGAGCATGCCCTCGCTCAGCGAGACATGGAAGTTGGGATTTTGTGTTTTAATTCATAACTTTTGATTCGAGTATCTGTTTTAAACGTTCCATATATCGATTTGAAGCTAAAAACATGTAAAAACTAATGATGCTAAAAGATGTAATTTTTAGCCTACTTTTACCTGACTTTTCCGATAAAACGTAATTATGTTAGTTAAGGAATTGTGGGATTGATTGTGGTATAGTGGTCGTTTGGCAAATAAATGTATTTCGTGAAGTGAATATGAATACATGTTGATAGTGAAAGAGTTCGTTGCCGTTTGGCGTAATTGATGTGAATGTGTATAGTTTGTTTGTGATTGTATGAGATGAATGCATAATTGTATTATGAATATGTATGCATTTTCAAGAATGTTATGGGTCATTTTGCATGTGAAGTATAACGTATGCATTCTTGTATTGTAGGATTCTATGTGAATCTGTTGTAACATTGTGTGCCCATGTGGGGTGTGAGCGATGATTACAACATGATTGTGTGCCCGTGTGGGGTGTGAGCAATCGGATTATGTGTCCGTGTGGGGTGTGAGCAATCCATAAACACTGTGTGCCTGCGTGGGGTGTGAGCAATGGGTGATTTAATCACGAATGATTGTGTGCCCGTGTGGGGTGTGAGCAATCAGATTGTGTGCCCGTGTGGGGTGTGAGCAATCCATAAGCATTGTGTGCCCATGTGGGGTGTGAGCAATGGTTGAACATCGTATGCCCGACGGGGAGTTGCTTTAGGTAACGAGCGATGGTTCCAATAGGTTCCTAAGTGAACTTGAGAGGATTGAGTCGGTACCGCATTGCATTTGCATAGAGTCGTGAGTCGGTCTCTATGATTTGAATTTGTCATCTATAATTGAAAATTGGCGAATAAACATGAATGTATATATTTATGTAGAATGATGTGAAATGGTGAAATTTATGCATGATGAATATGCTTGGTTTGTATATATACATTGTGATGTATATGTGTGATGAGTGATGAATTGTGGTGAGAATATGTATATGTGTATTTTAATGTTAAGATATATAATTATATGCATTGTTATTATGATAATATTTCTCACCCTTCTGCTATTTTATGATGCTCTATGAGGTATTCCAGAGTAGGTTGTTGGAGGTCTTTTTGTGAAGCATGTCTTCAGTCTTTTGATTGGTCGGCTCTGATATGTAGCACCGGGTAGCTAGGGTTGACTTGATGCCTTTTTGTGATGCATTTGTATATGTATAGGTGATGAATGTTTATGTAAACATGAATTATATGGTGAATCAAACTTGATGATATATATATATATATATATATATATATATATATATATATATATATATATATATATATATATATATATATGTTTGATGTTGTTCAATATTTAGTTTCTTCCGCTGTTATTCTAAAAGATTGAGTTGTGGATGCAAGTATTTAGCTACTTCAGTGTTGCATATCTATTATTGAGCAGGTGTTGGATGTTTTAATTTCATGTATAATGTGACATGCCTCTTTTATACTAAGTTTTAATTATACTCTGATGGAATTCTTAATTTGTGCCTAAATGATTAATTGATTGTTTGGGGGTATAAAAAGGGGGTGTTACATTAAGTGGTATCAGAGCCAGTGTGGAGCCAGTGTCGAGACAATTATGTTTGTCTTGTTGTTGTGATGGTTGAACTGTTTTTTACCATTGTTATTATTTTTGGGAATAATCAAAATATGGCTGGTAGAAATGACAATGCGATGGTTGCTGCTTTGGAAGCAATGGCTAGAGCGGTGCGGGGTGCTCCGAATGTGAATGCTAATGATGAGTTTAGGAAGAATCAACCACCAGTCTTCAAAGGAATATTTTATCGCGATGATGCTCAAGTTTGGTTGAAAGAGATTGAAAGAATCTTTAGAGTCATGGACTGTGCTGAAGAGAGTAAGGTGAGGCTTGGTTCTCACATGCTGAAGGAAGAAACCGACGATTGGTGGGTCGATAGAAGTCAAGCTCTTGAGGAAGAAGATGAAGAGATAACTTGGGATGTTTTTCGTACTGAGTTCTTGGGGGAAGTATTACCCTAAAAGTGTGAAAGGGAAGAAGGAGATGGAGTTCCTTGAACTGAAACAATGTAGTATGTCTGTGGTGGACTATACTGCTAAGTTTGTGGAGTTGGTTCAATTTCATCCTCATTATGCTGCTAATACTGCTGAGTTCTCGAAGTGTATTAAGTATGATAATGGTTTGCGTCTTGAGATTAAGAAAGCTATGGGATATCAAAGAATAAGAAGGTTTTAGGATTTGACGGAATGTTGTACAATTTTTGAGGAGGATAGCAAGGCTTGTTCTACACATTACAAGAGTTTGAATGAGAGGAAATGAAGCAACAAGCTAGAAGTGGACCTTATGTGACACCCGCTGATAAGGGCAAGCATATGGGAATCTTTTATAAGAGATCTGGAGGAGGAGGTTCTGGTCCCGTTAAGTGTTACCAGTGTGGTGATTTGGGTCATAAGTCTTTTGAGTGTGGGAAGAACATAGTGAAATGTTCTAACCGTGGAGGCCTTAGACATACTACTACCGAGTGTAGAAGGAATGTTGTGAAGTGTTTAAATTGTGGAGAAGTGGGTCACATTAGTACTAAGTGTACTAAGTCGAAGCAAGCTCAAGCGGGCGGAAAGGTGTTTGCATTAGCAGGGAAGGACACTACTAGTGCAGACCGTTTGATTAAAGGTACATGTTTTATTAATAGTACGTCTTTAGTTGCTATTATTGATATGGGAGCGACTCATTCGTTCATTTCTCTAGAGTGTGCTAGTGTTTGAATTTGTTTATGTCTTCTTGGGGTGGTGAGATGGTTATTGAAACTTCTGCTTCAGGGTCGGTAACTATGTCCTTGGTGTGTGTAAGTTGTTCTTTGACCATGTATGGTAAATATTTTGTTATGGATTTAGTTTGTTTGCCGTTGGAGGGTTTGGATGTAATCTTGGGTATGAATTGGTTGCAATTTAATCGAGTTCATATAGATTGCTACCACAAGTTAGTAAGGTTTCCTTCTTTGGATAATGTTGAAGATGAGAGTTTCCTATCCACTAAAGAGTTGAAGAAACTTTTAGCGGACGAAGCTCAATTGTTCGGTTTGTTTGCATCATTGTCGGTGGAGAGTGAAGTTGAACTCAATGGGTTCCTAGTGGTGTGTTATTTTCCAGAAGTGTTTCCGGAGGATATTAAGGATGTACCGACGGAAAGAGAAGTTGAGTTTTCTATTGATCTGGTTCTGGGTACTAGACCGATTTCGATGGCACCGTATCGTATGTCAGCATCAAAGTTGGTAGAGTTGGAGAAACAATTGAATGACTTGTTGGACAAGAGATTTATTAGGCCGAGTGTTTCTCCTTCGGGTGCTTCGGTTTTGTTGGTATAGAAGAAGGATGGGAGTATGCGGTTATGCATTGATTATCGACAGTTGAACAAGGTGACAATTAAGAACAAGTATTCACTTCCAAGGATCAATGATTTGATGGACCAATTGGTTGGTGCGCTTGTTTTAAGTAAGATTGATTTGATATCAGGATATCACCAGATTTGTGTGAAAGAAGAGGATATTCAAAAGACGGCTTTTAGGACACGGTATGGTCATTACGAATATTCTGTGATGCCATTCAGAGTTTCTAATGCGCCGGGTGTGTTTATGGAATACATGAACCGTATTTTTCATGAGCAGTTGGATCGTTTTGTGGTTGTGTTCATCGACGATATTTTGATTTATTCTAAGTCTCAAGAGGAGCATGAAGAGCATTTAAGGATTGTATTACAGATTTTTAAAGACAAACAATTGTATGCTAAGTTGTCGAAATGTGAATTTTGGTTGTCAGAAGTTAGTTTTCTTGGACATGTTATTTCCGATGGTGGTATTAGTGTTGATCCATCCAAGATTGATGCGGTAATGCAATGGGAAGTTCCTAGATCAGTTAAGGAGATTCGAAGCTTTTTAAGCTTGGCGGGTTATTATCGGAGGTTTATTGAAGGATTTTCAAAGTTGACACTTCCGTTAACGCAATTGACTTGTAAGGGAAATGCTTTAATTTGGGATATTCATTGTGAAGAGAGTTTCATTGAACTTAAGAGAAGGTTAACAACGGCTCCGATCTTGATTTTGCCAAATCCGACGAAACCATTTGTGGTGTTTTGTGATGCTTCATTGTTTGGGTTAGGTGGTGTTTTGATGCAAGATGGAAAAGTTGTGGCTTATGCTTCAAAACAATTGAGAGTGCATGAAATGAATTATCATACGCATGACTTGGAATTAGCGGTCGTGGTGTTTGTTTTGAAAATTTGGAGGCATTATCTTTATGGTGCAAGATTCGAAGTTTTTAGTGATCACAAGAGTTTGAAGTATTTATTTGATCAAAAGGAATTAAACATGAGACAAAGAAGGTGGTTAGAGCTTTTTAAGGATTATGATTTTGGTTTGAATTACCATCCGGGTAAGGCAAATGTGGTGGTCGATGCCTTAAGTCGCAAGTTGTTACATATGTCCGCATTGATGATAAGAGAATGAGAACTTTTGGAGGATTTTAGAGACTTGAGTTTGGTTTGTGAAATGACGCCGAGAAGTGTGAGACTTGGTATGCCACATGTTACGAATGATTTTCTTGCAACCGTATGTGAAAAGCAAAATTTGGATTTAAAGTTTGTTGATTTGATGATGAATGAGAATGAGGATTTCAAGGTTGATAATTTTGAGATTCCGTGGTCGTATTTGTATTCCAGATGATGTGGCGTTGAAAAAGATGATATTGGAAGAGGGACACCAAAGTAATTTAAGTATTCATCCGGGAGCGAATAAAATGTATCAAGATTTGAAGAAGATTTTTTGGTGGTCCGGATTGAAGAGAGATGTAGCTCATTTTGTATATGCGTGTTTGACTTATCAGAAGTCTAAGGTAGAACATCATAAGCCTAGTGGTTTGATGCAACCGTTGGATATTTCGGAATGGAAATGGGATAGTATATCGATGGATTTTGTTACGGGATTACCGAATACGCAAAGAGGTCATAATTCTATTTGGGTGATTGTTGATAGACTTACTAAATCTGCTCACTTTATTCCGGTTGATATTAGTTATCCTTTGGAGAAGTTAACCGAGATTTATGTTTTTGTGGTTGTGAAGTTGCATGGAGTTCCTAAGAGTATTGTATCGGATAGAGATCCTAGATTTACATCAAGGTTTTGGGAGAGTTTGCAAAAGGCTTTGGGTTCTAAGCTAAGATTGAGTTTGACTTCCATCCACAAACAGACGGTCAAACCGAGAGGACAATTCAATCGTTGGAGGATTTGTTGCGTGCTTGTGTGCTAGAGCAAGGTGGTGTTTGGGATAGTTATTTAGCGTTGATTGAGTTCACCTACAATAACAATTTTCATTCAAGTATAGGTATGGCACCATTTTAGGCTTTGTATGGTCGGAGATGTCGAACACCTTTGTGTTGGCATGAAACCGGTGAGAGAACGGTAGTTGGACCGAAGATGGTACAACAGATAATGGAGAAGGTGAAGTTTATTCGGGAGAAGACGATAGCTTCTCAGAGTAGATAAAAGAGCTATCATGACAAGAGAAAGAAAGATCTTGACTTTCAGGAAGGCGACCATGTGTTTTTGAGAGTTACACCGGTTGCGAGTGTGGGTCGTGCTTTGAAGTCGAAGAAGTTGACTTCTCATTTTATTGGACCGTATCAGATTACTGTACGAGTTGGCGTTGTGGTTTACCGTGTGGCGTTGCCTCCGAATCTTTCGAATTTGCATGATATGTTCCATATTTCGCAACTTCAGAAGTATGTTCTGGATCCATCACATGTTATTCCTATGGACGAGGTTGA
Source organism: Lathyrus aphaca (assembly GCA_963966055.1). NCBI lineage: Eukaryota > Viridiplantae > Streptophyta > Magnoliopsida > Fabales > Fabaceae > Lathyrus > Lathyrus aphaca. The sequence goes on from OZ014524.1 coordinate 202,792,467, forward strand.
AGTGAGAGATAACCTTACGGTTGAAGCTTTACCGATTAGGATTTTGGATCGTGAAGTCAAGAAGCTAAGAGGCAAGGATATTGCGCTTGTGAAAGTAGCGTGGGGAGGCTCTGCCGAAGGCAATATGACTTGGGAATTAGAGAGTGGGATGCGAGAGTCGTATCCGGAGTTGTTTGAATCAGGTACTATTTTCGAGGACAAAAATTTCTAAAGTGGGGGAGAGTTGTAACGCTCCGATTCGATTATTTCCCTTTTTTTGTTGAGTCTTTTATTTAAATTGAATGATAATTGTTTTAATTATGAAATTGGTGTGTTTATGTGATATGTTGATGTGTTATATTATTTTACCGTTTTGAGAATTTTCGGGTAAAATTAGATTGAAGGGTATTTTAGACATTTGCTAATTAATGTTAAGTTAGAAATTATGTAGAATTATAATTTTGAGAGAAAATTATATTTTGTAGAAAAATAGAAAATAGAAATAGAAAGATATAAGAGGGGAAAGAGAAGAAAAGAGAGATAGAAAGAAATAGAAAGGAAAGAAAAGGGGAAGAAGAGAAAAGAGAAGGGAAAGAGGGAAAGCTTGGAAATTCTTCAAGATAGCTCCTAGGAATCGAAACAATCGGGTAAGGGTGTGAAATATTGTTATCTTATCATTGTGTATGATTATGTATGTGTTAGATTGATTGAGTTTTTGTTTTGGAGAAGTTTAGAGAATATGAGGTTTTAGGGTTTTTGATGAAAATCTAAGAAATTGGTAGATTAATCGGTTGAAACTTGATATAATCGAAGTATGATAGTCAATACATGTTAATGATCATGTTTGTTGAGGTTTGGTGGGGTTTGGAACCCTTTTGGTATGACTGTTGCGCAACTGAGCTGCTGCTGAAATTGCAGTGTTCGCTCAGCGAGCGTTTCCTTGCTCAGCGAGCTATCTAGGAACATTTTTGCTCAGCGAGTGATGCGTGTTTTTCGCAAGTGTACGAACATGTCAGAGTAATATAAAAGATTGTCGAATCCACAGAGACCAAGTGTCAATCTATCGTACCTGTTGTTATGGTGTGTATCTAAGGCAACTAAATATAGGGGTTTTAAGAAGGGTGCAATGGTAAATAAAATAATAATTTTAAATAATAAATAAAAGACAGGCTCGAATGTAATTCACGTAATCAATAATAATCCAGTACTTGTTAATGGAACTACTTATGGGCAATGTTTTCTCCTTTGAAAAGAACTAATTTAACAGGAACTGTCGCTTTCGCGTATGCAGAACCGAGTTGTACTCTCTAATCAACCCCTCATATTGTCACGGATAAAAAGGTGCGTACTGCGTTAGAGTAGTAAACCTATTTTTAAGAAATATAGTATCTTAACTAAGTTGAAAAGTACTTTAACCTGGATTTCTTAGCAAAAAGAGGTTCTTATGAACCAGACTCTAAACTTCATAACGCGTCCGAAAATCGTTTTAAAATCTCTTTTCTTTTTAATCTAAAAACTCCTAATGAACTAGACAAAGCGCTTTTGGCTGTTTTTGAAATAGTTAAAAAACAATTAGATTGAAAGATAAAATAGCCCTTAGGTGTTTCCACGAACAATTATACGGATTACTGGTTTAATTACGATCCTTACATCCTAACCTTTGTGGAATTAGTTAGACATGATAAAGTAAAGGTTCTTTTTATAATTTTTCATAAAAGTAATTTAGTGAGAGTGCGGAAAGTAAATGAATTTAGTGCGAGTGCGGAAAGTAAAGGAATTTAGTGCGAGTGCGAGAAATAAAGTAATTTAAAGCGAGTGCGGAAAATAAACGAAAGTAAAGCAGTGCGAGAAATAAATAAAAGTAAAGTGCGAGTGCGGATAATAAAGAAAGTAAAGCAGTGCGAGAAATAAATAAAAGTAAAGCAATGCAGAAAAGTAAAATACGAACTGGAATTAAAATGGCGGCAGGATTAACTTCCTCCAGAGTGCTCCAAAACTCAATCACACAGACAGATTACAGACTCGATCACTCGATTGCAGAAACACCCCGATGTGGAATGGTAACTGCTTTGAAACTGATATATGCCTAGAGAAATCTAAGTTTGGATGAAGAAAAACGAAAAACTAAAGTACTATTTATAGGAAAACTAAATGCGGGAAATGACCAGGATGCCCCTCCACTAAAAAGTGGAGGGAACTGTATTTTTGCCTTGTGGCGCCCGCCATAGTACTAATAGGGAATGGAAGAGTGGGGATCGTGGGTCTTGGCAGTTGTGGAGTGGTCTTGAGACGTGGCCACGTCATGGCTAACCCCATGGCGCCCGCCACGGTGGGTGCCGTAAGTGCAAAACGCTGAATTTCTAGGTTTTCGTCCGTTTCCACTCCTTTTTCGCTCCTTTTCTCGATTCAAGCCCCGATTACAATAAAAACCTGAAAACATAAGAAAACAAAGTAATAACATAACAAAATAACAATAAAAGCTAAGAATGCATGCGAAATCGGAGTCAGAAATACGGTGAAATTTAGTGTGATCAGCGAGCACGCCCTCGCTCATCGAGACCTGGAAGTTGGGATTTTGTGTTTTAATTCATAACTTTTGATCTGAGTATCTGTTTTAAACGTTCCATATATCGATTCGAAGCTAAAAACATGTAGAAACTAATGATGCTAAAAGATGTAATTTTTAGCCGACTTTTCCGATAAAACGTAATTATGTTAGTTAAGGAATTGTGGGATTAATTGTGGTATAGTGGTAGTTTGGCAAATAAATGCATTTCGTGAAGTGAATATGAATGCATGTTGATAGTGAAAGAGTTCGTTGCCGTTTGGCGTAATTGATGTGAATGTGTATAGTTTGTTTGTGATTGTATGAGATGAATGCATAATTGTATTGTGAATATGTATGCATTTTCAAGAATGTTATGGGTCATTTTGCATGTGAAGTATAACGTATGCATTATTGTATTGTGGGATTCTATGTGAATTCGTTGTAACATCGTGTGCCCATGTGGGGTGTGAGCGATGATTACAACATGATTGTGTGCCCGTGTGGGGTGTGAGCAATCAGATTGTGTGCCCGTGTGGGGTGTGAGCAATCCATAAACATTGTGTGCCCATGTGGGGTGTGAGCAATGGGTGAACATCATATGCCCGACTGGGAGTTACTTTAGGTAACGAGCGATGGTTCCAATAAGTTCCTGAGTGAACCTGAGAGTATTGAGTCGGTATCGCATTGTATTTGCATAGAGTCGTGAATCGGTCTCTATGATTTGCATTTATCATCTATAATTGAAAATTGGTGAATAAACGTGAATGTATATGTTTATGTAGAATGATGTGAAATGGTGAAATTTGTGCATGATGAATATGCTTGGTTTGTATATAGACATTGTGATGTATATGTGTGATGAGTGATGAATTATGGTGAGAATATGTATATGTGTATTTTTATGTTAAGATATATAATTATATGCATTGTTATTATGATAATATTTCTCACCCTTCTGCTGTTTTATGATGCTCTATGAGGTATTGCCGAGTAGGTTGCTGGAGGTCTTTTTGTGAAGCGTGTCTTCATTCTTTTGGTCGGTCGGCTCTGATATGTAGCACCGGGTAGCTAGGGTTGACTTGATGTCTTTTTGTGATGCATTTGTATATGTATCTTGGTGATGAATGTTTATGTAAACATGAATTATGTGGTGAATCAAACTTGATAATATATATACATATATGTATATATGTTTGATGTTGTTCAATGTTTAGTTTCTTCCGTTGTTATTCTAAAAGATTGAGTTGTGGATGCAAGTATTTAGCTACTCCATTGTTGCATATCTATTATTGGGCAGGTGTTGAATGTTTTAATTTCATGTATAATGTGACCTGCCTCTTTTATACTATGTTTTAATTATACTCTGATGGAATTCTTAATTTGTGCCTAAATGATATTTGATTGTTTGGGGTATATAAAAGGGGTGTTACATGTGCTTGTAACACGGTGGGAGAACTGACTTGGGTGTTTTTGTTTGACAAAAACATGTTCGGATAGCAAGAGTTGCCACCGACTTTTATTTTATCTAATTTAGGAAAGGGTATAAATGAACAGGAAAGACCTTAAAAATAATTTGAGTTTGGGGGGTAGGTTATACAAAGGGAAGGTGTTAGCACCCTTTGTATCCATGGTTATCCATGGGCTCTAAGTTACTTAGCTCACTTTAATTTGTTTGAAAATTGTGTAGTGTGTGTTTAGAAAATTTTTGACAAGTCTTTGTAATGATCCTCGTATGGATGTATACAAAGCATTGAGTTTGAAAATGTTTTAAAAGTGGGGTGTGAAAAGAATTTTGAAAGAATGAGCAAGTAATTAAGTGCTACCTACCCTAAGTTGGTCTTTCATGTTTTTCTATTTCCTTTCAAGGGTAAGATTGTCCTTACTATTAAGGAGTAAGTAGCCATTACCTTGGATATGATAAGGGACGAGCGTAAGGTCATTGTATGGTCATAGAAGGCAACTGGCAGGGGTGTCTTAGTAATTCGAAGGGACTATCATCATTTTCGTAGGGTCATCGAGGGACAGGATCATTTATCTCGTAGGCAACTTCGAAGGGACTATGATATTTTAATCTTGAAGGGACTATGCTGAGTTTTGTTTGAAGGGACATTTCTTTAGGACACCCCCATATTCGAGGGACTTGACCATTTGTTAAAGGCAACCAAGAGGGGAAACCCTAGGAGGTGCAGATCGCGATTGTAGAACGATCGACTTACGTGTGTGAATATAGTTTCAGATTTTAATCTTATGATTAGTGATCTAAGTCCAATTTTTCTCATTTATTCTTTGCACTCCCTAAATTATTAACCATGCAATTTAAATATTTACAGAAATTTAAAAGCGGAATTAAAAGGTTTTATGCTATTATATGGCTTAGGGGAAGTTACATAATAATAGGTGCAGAAGTTAAAAGCAGAAATTTAAACCTACGCTATTACAAAATGGGAGAAATTACATAATAATCGAGAGAAGGAAAAATAAATTACATAAAAAATGCAACCTATACAATTTCTGAATAAATCAATAAAGCAATTTAAATTAAGAAATTGTGGTTTTACGAAAAATAAATTAGGTTTAAGTTTTTTTATAAAATTAGGTTTGAAAGTTAGGGTTTAGGGTTTAAGGAAAAAAAATAGGTTTTGATTAAAAAATAGGGTTTGAGGAAAAAAAATAAGGGTTGTTAATTATGAAAATTAGGGTTTAGGTTTAAGAAAACCTAAATTAAATTAATCAATCAATTTTTTATGTAAAAACAAATTATGTGAAAAATCTTAAACATTATTTATAAAATTATTTTCTAAGAACAAGATTAAAAAAAAGATTAGGTTAATCATGGTTAAAAGAAAAAAAAGGCTAATTAGGAAAATTAAAGAAAAGAGGAAAAAAACCAGGTTTTGTAAAAATGTTGGGGATGGTGTTGAACTCACGCCCTCTGCCTCATAAAGCTTGCCTTCGCCCACTAGGCCATCTGCACACAGGTGATAATAATATGAAATAATTTCAATATAAAATAAAACAAATGAAATAAATGAGTTATAAAAAATGTGCTGAAGGTTGAGTTTGAACCCACGCCCTCAAAGTGAAAGTTGCGTCTCTCCACCACTGAACCAAATGCGTATCGGTGTTAACTACATAAAACAAAAACATGATAAAATAAGTTAATTTTTGAATTTCTGCAGCGCACCAAATTATCATCTTCAACCTCCAGACCTGTAACTTTTGCTGCGAAATTAACTACAACTTTTGCTGCAAATATTTTTTGTAGCTTGACCTACAAAAATCAAAACCTTCGAAACATGTATGATTTGACCAAATTGATTATACCAAATGATTTCCCATATCTCATACATTCCAAATATATCATTCAAAGATTTTTAAATGGCCTAAATCATAAAACCCCAAACTCAAGGCTGAAACCCTAACAATGATGGAACTCATTCCTGCAATGAAAATCCAATCTAATCACCCATAAAGCATCCTTGTATCACAATAAACACAAATCAATAATTAAATTCAGTTTATAACAAGCATATGTGCGTGATCGAAAAATGCAAAAACAAGAAGCAAAAACGATTCAGTTATGGCAATGTAGCATGAATTCGATGGTGATGATGATATGGATAGGTTTAGGGAGCCTCAAAGATTGATTTACAACCTTTAAATCACTTGGAAACAACTTAAAACTTAGAAACCGAAAATCCAATTTTCTTAAAAAAAATTAGTTTTGAAGGTGCACTTTTTTGTCTCTGAAAATCGTCCCCAATCCTTGTGGTCTTGTTATGGTTATGTAGTGATGCATTTTAGGTCAAAATATTGGGCTTTGATGAAGTGTTTATGGGTTGCTTGAATGTGAAGAAATCCTCTTGCCAAAATTGTCAAAAAATCAAATGAAATCATGCTATTTGAGTCTTACACGAATTTGGAAGGGATCAATCAATATAATCATAAAAAATTTGGTCCCAAAATAATTTTGGAATCAAATATTTGATTTTTTATGATTTATTTCAATTAAAATTGATTTTAAATGATTAAAATCAAATATAATATAAAATAAATAAGAAAAATAATAAAATATTGTCATTGGGTCGTGAATGACTTTATCTTTAAGTTTGGGTTGAAAACTTATAGGCCCGTTTGGAGAAATATTGAGTTTTGGTCCTTTTTGCTTCACACACCTCCTCAAAATTATCCAACTTCAGCAATGCATAATTCCCTCAATATTTATCCCATGAAGGTGTTATAGGACTTTTTAGAAAGCTTAAAGTGTCATATAACTTCTCCTTTTAATCCCATGTCCATATCATTTTTCATTTTTAAATTATGAGCTTTTGAAAATGTTGACTTTTTGTTGACTTTCAAAAGGACCTGTAATGTCTTGGCTCATATCTTTCGAATGAAGCATTTTTGGACTTGGCTTGTGAGACACAAAGTTGTAGAGAATTTAATTTCCTTCAAAATTAGATTTGGATGGGAATCTTTTGATGAAGTATGTGAAAGTTATTACCGGTCAAAGTTCAGTTGACTTTTCATACACAAAACCCTAATTTAGTAACTCCTGATTCTTGATGATTCTGAGGCTTCCTTGATGAATCATGATCAACCCTTGATAAAATGATAAATTTTACCTCATAATCTTGATGTTGACCAAAAATCTTGAAGTTTGACTTTATGTTGACCACAGTTGACTTTTTGACCAAGTTAACTGATTTTTGGGTATTTGAGCATCTGACTGACCAAACTTGTAGGGAAAGCCTTGAAACTTTACACGGGGATTATTTTAGGTATATGGGATTTCATGAAGTCCACTTGAGGATTTAGAAGTTCAATTTTACTTGGTAACATAAAAACCCTAGTTTAAGATCCATTGCTTAGGAGAAGGCTTTGTCTGATGAAACCTTGAATCCTTGTGAGCAATTGTGAATCTTGTGACTACTAGGAGCCCTGTTGAGACACACTATCTTGAATATAGGAGGGAAAATTTTGGGGTACAACAACTTCCCCTGTTCAATTTTCTGAAACCTGAGGAGTTAGATTGACACGTACGCCATTCGTGACTTGAAGGTTGAAGAGGATTTGACACTAAAGCCCAAAAATTTGCACTCGCCGGTGCAAAAAAGTAATAATGTTGGTTGATTCTATTGTTTGAATTGGCTTAAAGATGACATTCAGAGTATCTGGAGACGGGATTGTAGATTCCATCCAAAGTATTTATTGGTAGAAGTATCAGAATATTGTTATTGCACTAAGTATCAATACTAGATCTTCGTATAGATCGTCTTTGAACTGTCTCTGTAACATATCTGATCTAAATATCAGCACTAGATCTTCATGTAGATCGTATCTAAATTATATCTGGGGGAAAAGATATCCTGCACTAAGCACCAACACTAGATCTTCGTATAGATCGTCTCTGATATGTCTTGGGAAAATATCTTGATGGAAGCATCAGAAATAAATCTTCGTTTTGATTATCTCTGAAAATATAATGCACTAAGTATCAGCACTAGATCTTCGTATAGATCATATCTGAACTGTCTCAAGGACTATATCTCGTATTAAACATAAGTACTCGATATTCGTTTAGATCGTCTCTGAATTACTTCTGGAAAGTATCCCGCACTAGATCTTCGTATAGATCGTCTCTGAACTGTCCCAGGGAGTTGATAATGTTTATCTGACTGTAAACTATCCTAAAAAAGAAAGGTTAGTTTTTATGCAAGATTATTTAATGTATGCATGCATGATATAACGTTCTTAATGTAAAGGAAGATGTCGTATGCATTATGTATGCTTATGATATAATATGATGTAAATGATGTATGTATGAATTATGTAGTTAAAGCTCATCAGTAGCTTCGTGTAATAACTGCTAGCTGGGGAAAATAAATCTCGATTCGTTTGTTGGAGAGTATGAAGACACCGTTCTTGTCTCGTTTCAGAACATTGAGCTTAGGATCTTTCGACTCTCGTTCGTCGTACTTTTTATTGGAAGATTAGATTCCTAAATACCCTGACTGGGGATAAAAGAGACAGATATTCCCCTGAGAGACATATCCGACCAAGTGTCAATTCTTTGGAGGATATCATGTTTGAGAGAAATCTGTTTGGGGATCTCGTAGAGTTGGAAGTACAAGAGGCTACCTGGAATGCTTCACTGAAATATTTATGTAAAAATTACTTTGTAGGGATGAACCTGCGAAGATCCGTTGGATATGAACTTTACTGGGGATTCCTACCTCCGATCGTCCTTAGTAAATGTTATTATTGTAATTCTATATTATTTTATGCATTTCTGGTAAACATCAATCATATTCATAAGCATATATACATTCAAACATAATCAACAGACGTTTTCGCTTAAGTAAAAAGGGAAAAGTAGACCTGAATTCGAAAATAGAATTGTATTAATTTTGAAAGTGGCCTATAAGCAGGCAAGTTTGAACAAAGAGACGGAAATCCTAGTAAGAGGAAATTGTCGTAGAAAATTTAAAAGAGTACAAAAACAAGGAAAAATAACTATGTGTAAGTGATTCTATCGAATTTCAACTCCGTTATTGCCATTATCTTCAAGTATCTCATCTTTTGCTGTCAGAAGAGAAACAATTGGACTGATTTTCACCTGTTTGAACTTGATATTGGTAGCACAACTAGTTGAGGTTACATGGGTGATTCAACGAGACATAGTCGTACGCTTTAATCCCTAACTTTTGCCTGGACTGCCCTTTCAGGTTTTCAGTCCATCGGGATACCCTTTTTTGCCCAAGCTTCCTTTTCAGGTTTTCGACTTGTCGGGTGTACAATTATATATATATATATATCCCTAATTTTTGCCCGAACCCTTTTGGTTCGCCGGGATGCCCTTATTTTTTCCTAGGCCAGTCAACCTAGTGAGTCTCTTTTTATGCGTAGTATTTTTTGGCTATGTATGCATTCACAGGTTGTGGGAAATATTCACCACCCATAGTAGTAAGCATCATAGCACCTCTAGAAAATACCCTTTTGACTATAAATGGCCATTCATATGAGGGATTCCATTTTCCACTAGGATCACCCTATGGTAATATGATACACTTGATTACTAAATCACCAACCTGATATACTTGATGCTTGAATTTCTTATTAAAGGATTTGATCATACGCTTTTGATACATCTGACCATGACAAACAGTTGCAAGCCTCTTTTCATCAATCAAGTTTATCTGGTCAAGTCGGGTCTAAATCCATTTATCTTCATCTAAACCTGCATCTTTCATAATTCTCAAGGAGGGAATCTGAACTTCAATGGGTAAAACTTCCTTCATCCCATAAACAAGAGAGAATGGGGATGCCCCGGTTGAAGTACGTATTGTGGTACGGTAACCATGAAGAGCAAATGGTAGCATCTCATTCCAATCTTTGTATGTCACTGTCATCTTCTACAAGATCTTCTTAATATTCTTGTTGGCGGCTTCCACTGCGACATTCATCTTTGGTCGATATGGAGAAGAATTGTGATGCTTAATCTTGAATTGCATGCAGAGTCAGTAATCATAGTATTGTTCAGATTAGTACCATTATCTGTGATAATCCTTTCATGGATGCCATACCTACATATAAGATTATGCTTGATGAATCAAGCCACAACATTCTTGGTAACATAAGCAAACAAGGCTACCTCTACCCACTTTGTAAAGTAATAAATAGCAACGAGAATGAAACGATGTCCATTGGAAGCTGTAGGTTTGATCTCACAAATCATATCAATGCCCCACATGGCAAAAGGCTAAGGAGCAGTTAGAACATTCGATGGAACTAGAGGCACATGTACTTTATCAACATAGATCTGACACTTATGACAAGTTTTGGAGTGCAGATAGCAGTCAGCTTCCATTGTCGACCAGTAATAACCTGCTCTCAAAATCTTCTTAGCCATTGTATGCTCACTAGAGTGAGTACCAAATATTCCATCATGCATGTCTTCCATAATCTCTCTTGCTTCCTTCTTGTCCACACAACAAAACAAAGTCGAATCATGATTACGCTTGTACAAAATTCCATTACTCAGGAAAAACTTGGCAGGAAATCTCCTCAGAAACTTCTTGTCATTGATAGATGCCCCTTCAGGATATTCCTGAGCTTCGAGATATCTTTTCACTTCATGGAACCAAGGTTTCTCTTCCACCCCCTCAGTATCAACCTCGTAATAGTATGCTGACTCATCTAATCGATCAATAGTAATTCTAGGAGCTTCATCATCCTAAGTGATTTCAAACATAGATGCATAGTAGCTAATGCATCTGCCAATTGATTCTCTTCTCGTGGAATATGCCCAAAAGTAATCTCTTCAAAGTATGGGATCAAAGACAACACATGATCTCTGTAAGGAATGATATTTGAATGCTTTGTGTCCCATTCTCCTTTAATCTAACTAACTACTAAAGCCGAATCCCCATATACATTCAAGAATTGGATCTTCATCTCAATGGCATCCTTGATACCCATGATGCACGCTTCATATTCAACCATATTGTTGGTACAATCAAAGCAAAGTCTTGCAGTAAACAACGTCTAACAACCCTTAGGAGAGATAATCACAACACCAACACCATTACTAAGCACATTAGAAGCTCCATCAAACACCATAGTCCATCAGGTTCCCTGTTCAGGTCCTTCATACGGTCTAAGTTCTTTACGATTAGTAACAAGCATAATATCTTCATCTGGAAACTCAAAATTCATAGACTGATAATCATCCACTGCTTGATGAGCCAAATGATCAGCTACCACACTTCCTTTAATTTGCTTCTGAGTTGTGTATTGTATGTCATATTCTGTCAAAATCATTTTCCATCTGGCTATTCGTCTGGAGAGAGAAGGTTTCTCAAATATGTATTTAATAGGATCTATCTTCGAAATCAATAAAGTGGTATGAGTCAACATATACTATCTTAGTCGGCGAGTAGCCCATGCCAAAGTGTAGCAAGTTTTCTCGAGCAGTGAGTATCTTGTTTCGCAGTCGGTAAACTTTTTGCTAAGGTAGTATATTGCTTGCTCTTTTCGATCAGACTCGTCATGTTTCCCCAACACACACCCCATTGAATTGTCCAACATTGTCAATTACATAATAAAGGGTCTTCCAGCAACTGGTGGCATCAATATTGGAGGTTCTTGGAGGTATTTCTTGATCTCATCAAAAGCTACCTGGCATTCTTCGTTCCATTCTATTACTTAATCTTTCTTCAACAACTTGAAGATTGGCTCACAAGTAGCAGTTAATTGGAAAATAAATCTTGCAATGTAATTCAGGCATCCCAAGAAACCTCTGGCTTCTTTCTCAGTACGGGGAACGAACATTTCTTGTATAGCTTTTACCTTTGCAAGGTCAATTTCAATACCTTTACTACTGGTAACAAAACCCAACAGTTTACCAGATCTAACCCCAAAGGTACATTTTTTTGGATTCAAACTCAGCTTATATTTCTTTAACCTCTCAAACAACTTGTGCAGATGATCAAGATGGTCTTCTTCAGTCTGGGATCTGGCTATCATGTCATCAACATATACCTCTATCTCGTGATGAATCATGTCATGAAACAATGCTACCATAGCACGCTGATATGTTTCCCCAACGTTCTTCAAACCAAATGGCATTACTTTGTAACAAAAGGAGCCCCACTGTGTGACAAACGTAGTCTTATCTGTATCTTCGGGTGCCATCTTAATTTGATTGTAACCAGATAAACCATCCATAAAAGAGAATACCTTATGCTAAGCAGTGTTGTCTACCAGAACATCAATATGTGGAAGCGGGAAATCATCTTTGGCGCTGGCTTTATTTAAATCTCTATAATCCACACACATGCGTACTTTACCATCTTTCTTAGGCATCGGTACTACATTTGCAACCCATTGCGGATAATAAGTGTCAGCTAAGAATCCTGCATCAAATTGTTTCATCACTTCTGCTTTGATTTTTTATGACATTCCAGGACGCATACGACGAACTTTCTGCTTTATTGGGTGACAACCATCCTTCATTGGTAGATGATTGATGACGTGAAAATACATCGTTTATTTGACTTTATTAATGCATATTTTTTACTCGTTTTGACTTTCATTTGCACCATATTATGTTGGTATTCTGTTTATTTTGTTTATTTCAGGTATTCAACCATTTAAGAGTCGTATGCAAAGAAATGAAGCAAATCAGGCGAGAAATGGAACAATTTGCATATAAGGAGCTGTCTGACGAAAATGGCCATAACTTTTGAACCGTAAATCGAAACGACGCCCCGTTCGAAGCGCTGGAAAGCTAACGGAAAAATCTACATTTCTGGAAGATTTAAGAATATGTCACGGTCGTGACAAGGGTCTCACGATCGTGACCCGCCTTTTTGATGTGTTACGATCGTCACAATGGTCTCACGACCGTGACGCGCGTAATATGAGAAATCTGCCCGTTACGCACATGTTACGACCGTTACAAACTTTATTTAATTTATTTGGATGTATATATGAAGACGTGCAACGAAAAGAAAGCTGCTCCTATTATTTCTCCACCTTCCAAGACCAAGCTACTACTTCATACCAAGTCATCCTTCCTATTTTCTCTCAACTTCCTACTGTGCCCACAACTCCTTATTTCTCTCCAACGGAAGTTACAGAAAGGGAAGCTTCTCTCTATAAATAGAGTCTTCGTAGTTTTGATAAGGCATCCAAGTTTTTGGGCGCGAAAGCGCTGCTTATTTTGTTCTTAGTTTTTTAGGCAGAAATTACTATTGTAAAAGGAGTAGTTTCTTACACTGAGGAACTACTCCACCATTAGTGTTTAGGCCAATCTATGTAACTGCTTGGATCAATTTATACAAGTTATTTCAATTCTGCATTTATTCCAAAGTCTCGCAATTTATCTTCGGCTTTTACAGGTTTTTATCAAATTTATTATTATTATTATCATTCTTGCATTCCTTAATTAATTATCATGTTTCTTTCAATTGATATTATCATGTTTGGTTTGTTTATCTTTAATTCTATGTCTAGCTAGATAATTTAGAGTCCGGCGTATGAGGACCGTCGTTACCGACGGGACTCCGTAGAAATTATTAGGTGCGAAATTATGATTGTATGTCTGTTTTGGTTTTAATTTCCAAGTTGAATTTAAATATCTTTGTCACGAGAGTGAAAGGGTATTTAACATGGTTTTGCCACGAGAGTGGGAAATTAACTAAGGTTAGAGCCGGCACAGCGAGAGCGTGGGGATCGAACCAGATAGTGAAAATTATGCAACTTATCTAAAAACAGCGAGAGCGCTTTAGAGACGTTTAGGATATTATTAGCTTTCAAAACACGTTTCTTAGTTACCGGGCGAGCGAGAGCAAAATCTTGGGATTAGGAAGTGTGGCTTTAGTTAAGACCGCGAGAGCGTGAGGCGGAGTCTTTAAGCTGATATATTCTACAGAACTAGCTATAGTCGTAATTAGTACCGAATTCTATAAAGTCCCTTAGGAGCACGGAATCCATATCCCGACCTCGTTTTATTCTTATTTTCTTTCTTAAATTTATTTTAGTTTAAGTTCTAGTTTCCCTTAAACCATAAAAATATCATTAGCCTAAGCTTTACAACGCAACGATAGATAATGGTAGGTTGATATTGGTCTCTGTGGGTTCGATATCTTTATTACTACGCGATAGGCTGTGCACTTGCAGTTAGAAACCGTTAGACGTATAGTTTACCGCGATCAAGTTTTTGGCGCCGTTGCCGGGGACCAAAAGTCAATATTATTATTCCATTGTTGCACCGTATAGACTAAGGCATTTTCTTTCTTATTTCTTTAATTATGTTCCACCCAAACTCTTTCTACAATCCCTATTCCCAATATTTCGAGGAATCTCAAGGATACCATAATCCCAACCTCGAAATACATATGGAGAATTTCAATCCTTCGTTCAACCATTCTCACCCAAATAACCTCTGCAACTACCAATCCCAAAATTTTGAGGAGCTGCACCCAAATTTTATCTATGATTACCAACCCCAACATTTTGAGGAGTCGCAAAAATCTCATAATTCCAACCTTGAAGCATTAATGCAAGATTTCAATGCGACACTGACTCACTCCCAGTATCTCGAGGAACCACAACCAAACTTCCTGTACGATCATCATTCCCAATATTTCGAGGAACCAGAAGAATCTATTAATCCCAACCTCGAAACATTAATGGAAGATTTCCTTGAAACCTCAGCTAACTTTAGGCTAAAGTCTATGATGGAGCGTTTTGTGGACGCACAAACTATCCAGAATGAAGAGCTTAGAAGACAACATCTCGAAAATTATGAAACCCTTAGGCAGATGAACACTACAATTGAGTCCCTCACGACTCACACCGATGCATTGGAGACCCAAATTTTACTACTTGCGATGACACATATAGGTCCTTCCCCTGAGGAGAATGCGTACGTTATAACAACCAGTAGTGAAGAAAAATTCGAAAATCCTAAAGAGATTGAAGATGAAGCTGAGGAGAGTTATAATAAGGTTGAGGATAGTTCTGGTGGGAAAAGAGTAGAGGTTGAGCACAATTCACCGACACCACCCGAAAGGGAGGTTATCATAGAAGTTGAGAATGAAGAACCTATTGTAGATCTTCTTCCATATACCCTACCAATTCCTATCCCACATATGTTTGCCGACTCCCAATCCAAAACTTATGAGGAGATATTGGATAATATCCACATCGATGCACCCTTGTTCGAACCCCTGCATAAAAAGAGAAAATTTAAGGACCATGAAACGAGGGAAGTCATTAGTGCTAAGAGGGTAAGGTTAGACTTTAAGGTGATGAATGAAACAACTAGGTTCAAACATGAAAAGCTAATACCTAGCATAGATCCAGAACCACCACCACAAGTTCAAAAGAATGAACCACCCCACAGAAGGAAGAAAAGGAAAGGTGAGGGATATGTGAGATGGCTTGATAAGTGGAAATGGAAACCGAAGAGTAACGCTCATAACCGTCAAGCTATCGACGTTAAACAAAACTCCGTGGGGGTGGAAACCCACGAGTTTTAATTTAATGTTTTTTCTTTTATTGTTTTTGTTTGCAGAAAAATAAAGAAATGTATGGTTTGTCACGTCTCAGCTGCCATTAGGCGAAAGATATCTAGACGACAACCCCTCAAGATGAGATGGTGCCCACGCACATTCCTTTGAATGTCGCTACTGGTGGTGACACCGATGTTGAGTATGATAGGAGATGGCATGTCTCTCCCGTCGATTACTCACCTTATCCTTGTTCTTTGCATAGTCTGGCTCCACCTGCACACACCGCACAATATTTTCCTAACATGTTTTGCAGGTACTTCCTTCGGAAATAGGCAATATGATGAGCGGCTTCAGGAAAGTGAAGTTTCAGCAGATTCAGATATCTCGTAGTACAAGACACCGGAGAAGAAGTGATCAGCAAAGACAGGGACAACAAGGGAAGAATCAAAGCGAATTTGGCCGTGGTAGCAAACAAAGGCATCTATACAGGTTCTATCTTTCCTTTTCCACCTTTTATCAAAACATTGAGGACAATGTTTGGTTTAAGTGTGGGGGAGGAAATTTACCGTTTTCATTTTACTGTCTTCTAGCATATTCACTATTTTTTTTTTGTTTATTGCATGATGTTTTTCAGTTGTTATCAAATCTCCCCGAAATTTTAAAATTTTTCCATCAAAATATTTTCTTTTTTCGAGGCATGGCACACACTCTGGAAGTATATAGGTTGTCGCTTTAGGCTTGTTAGAGAAACTTGAGGACATTTCAATAACACGAATACTGTTTTGACACCCTAAACCCCCTCGTTATGTAAAATCGATTTAAGTAGACATTATGCTGAAACCTTAGTCTCCAAGCTTTCGAAAGTAGCTTCTAAGTAGTTTTTATTAGCAGTCGGCACCATCCTATGAACAAACTAAGTAAGTAACCAATGCAAATATGTGTATGATCTCTAAACATGAAAAATGATTGAATTAGAAAAGAAAATGATAGGATAAGTTCCTTTTAAGTTAGGTGGCCCTTACCCGACCATTTAGCCTAACGGAGCGGACTCTTTAAATTCGATGAATTAAGAAAAAGAAAAGAAATTAAAAAGAATGAAAAGACGAGATCATTAGACACTAACAGGTTAACTTACCATGTGCGAGCAAGGATAACGGGCTTAATGTGATTGCGCTCGAACGAAAAGGAGTGAAAGAGAGCAAGAGACTTAGGTTGAGTTATAATAGCATGATTCAGATTGGTCTGCATAATGATGGAGTTTTTGAAAATTGTGTCATTACGGTATCCTTGGTCTTGATTTGTCCAAATTGATTTGACATAGCCTAGTAGCCGCATACGATTAGAGTTCAGTGTGTTTGTATTTCAAATTGCGCTTACCTTGATTTTTGATAAGTTGGTTTATTGCTTGAGGACAAGCAAAGGTTTAAGTGTGGGAGAGTTTGATGACGTGAAAATACATCGTTTATTTGACTTTATTAATGCATATTTTTTACTCGTTTTGACTTTCATTTGCACCATATTATGTTGGTATTCTGTTTATTTTGTTTATTTCAGGTATTCAACCATTTAAGAGTCGTATGCAAAGAAATGAAGCAAATCAGGCGAGAAATGGAACAATTCGCATATAAGGAGCTGTCTGACGAAAATGGCCATAACTTTTGAACCGTAAATCGAAACGATGCCCCGTTCGAAGCGCTGGAAAGCTAACGGAAAAATCTACATTTCTGGAAGAGTTAAGAATATGTCACGGTCGTGACAAGGGTCTCACGATCGTGACCCGCCTTTTTGATGTGTTACGATCGTCACAATGGTCTCACGACCGTGACGCGCGTAATATGAGAAATCTTCCCGTTACGCACATGTTACGACCGTTACAAACTTTATTTAATTTATTTGGATGTATATATGAAGACGTGCAACGAAAAGAAAGCTGCTCCTATTATTTCTCCACCTTCCAAGACCAAGCTACTACTTCATACCAAGTCATCCTTCCTATTTTCTCTCAACTTCCTACTGTGCCCACAACTCCTTATTTCTCTCCAACGGAAGTTACAGAAAGGGAAGCTTCTCTCTATAAATAGAGTCTTCGTAGTTTTGATAAGGCATCCAAGTTTTTGGGCGCGAAAGCGCTGCTTATTTTGTTCTTAGTTTTTTAGGCAGAAATTACTATTGTAAAAGGAGTAGTTTCTTACACTGAGGAACTACTCCACCATTAGTGTTTAGGCCAATCTATGTAACTGCTTGGATCAATTTATACAAGTTATTTCAATTCTGCATTTATTCCAAAGTCTCGCAATTTATCTTCGGCTTTTACAGGTTTTTATCAAATTTATTATTATTATTATCATTCTTGCATTCCTTAATTAATTATCATGTTTCTTTCAATTGATATTATCATGTTTGGTTTGTTTATCTTTAATTCTATGTCTAGCTAGATAATTTAGAGTCCGGCGTATGAGGACCGTCGTTACCGACGGGACTCCGTAGAAATTATTAGGTGCGAAATTATGATTGTATGTCTGTTTTGGTTTTAATTTCCAAGTTGAATTTAAATATCTTTGTCACGAGAGTGAAAGGGTATTTAACATGGTTTTGCCACGAGAGTGGGAAATTAACTAAGGTTAGAGCCGGCACAGCGAGAGCGTGGGGATCGAACCAGATAGTGAAAATTATGCAACTTATCTAAAAACAGCGAGAGCGCTTTAGAGACGTTTAGGATATTATTAGCTTTCAAAACATGTTTCTTAGTTACCGGGCGAGCGAGAGTAAAATCTTGGGATTAGGAAGTGTGGCTTTAGTTAAGACCGCGAGAGCGTGAGGCGGAGTCTTTAAGCTGATATATTCTACAGAACTAGCTATAGTCGTAATTAGTACCGAATTCTATAAAGTCCCTTAGGAGCACGGAATCCATATCCCGACCTCGTTTTATTCTTATTTTCTTTCTTAAATTTATTTTAGTTTAAGTTCTAGTTTCCCTTAAACCATAAAAATATCATTAGCCTAAGCTTTACAACGCAACGATAGATAACGGTAGGTTGATATTGGTCTCTGTGGGTTCGATATCTTTATTACTACGCGATAGGCTGTGCACTTGCAGTTAGAAACCGTTAGACGTATAGTTTACCGCGATCAAGTTTTTGGCGCCGTTGCCGGGGACCAAAAGTCAATATTATTATTCCATTGTTGCACCGTATAGACTAAGGCATTTTCTTTCTTATTTCTTTAATTATGTTCCACCCAAACTCTTTCTACAATCCCTATTCCCAATATTTCGAGGAATCTCAAGGATACCATAATCCCAACCTCGAAATACATATGGAGAATTTCAATCCTTCGTTCAACCATTCTCACCCAAATAACCTCTGCAACTACCAATCCCAAAATTTTGAGGAGCTGCACCCAAATTTTATCTATGATTACCAACCCCAACATTTTGAGGAGTCGCAAAAATCTCATAATTCCAACCTTGAAGCATTAATGCAAGATTTCAATGCGACACTGACTCACTCCCAGTATCTCGAGGAACCACAACCAAACTTCCTGTACGATCATCATTCCCAATATTTCGAGGAACCAGAAGAATCTATTAATCCCAACCTCGAAACATTAATGGAAGATTTCCTTGAAACCTCAGCTAACTTTAGGCTAAAGTCTATGATGGAACGTTTTGTGGACGCACAAACTATCCAGAATGAAGAGCTTAGAAGACAACATCTCGAAAATTATGAAACCCTTAGGCAGATGAACACTACAATTGAGTCCCTCACGACTCACACCGATGCATTGGAGACCCAAATTTTACTACTTGCGATGACACATATAGGTCCTTCCCCTGAGGAGAATGCGTACGTTATAACAACCAGTAGTGAAGAAAAATTCGAAAATCCTAAAGAGATTGAAGATGAAGCTGAGGAGAGTTATAATAAGGTTGAGGATAGTTCTGGTGGGAAAAGAGTAGAGGTTGAGCACAATTCACCGACACCACCCGAAAGGGAGGTTATCATAGAAGTTGAGAATGAAGAACCTATTGTAGATCTTCTTCCATATACCCCACCAATTCCTATCCCACATATGTTTGCCGACTCCCAATCCAAAACTTATGAGGAGATATTGGATAATATCCACATCGATGCACCCTTGTTCGAACCCCTGCATAAAAAGAGAAAATTTAAGGACCATGAAACGAGGGAAGTCATTAGTGCTAAGAGGGTAAGGTTAGACTTTAAGGTGATGAATGAAACAACTAGGTTCAAACATGAAAAGCTAATACCTAGCATAGATCCAGAACCACCACCACAAGTTCAAAAGAATGAACCACCCCACAGAAGGAAGAAAAGGAAAGGTGAGGGATATGTGAGATGGCTTGATAAGTGGAAATGGAAACCGAAGAGTAACGCTCATAACCGTCAAGCTATCGACGTTAAACAAAACTCCGTGGGGGTGGAAACCCACGAGTTTTAATTTAATGTTTTTTCTTTTATTGTTTTTGTTTGCAGAAAAATAAAGAAATGTATGGTTTGTCACGTCTCAGCTGCCATTAGGCGAAAGATATCTAGACGACAACCCCTCAAGATGAGATGGTGCCCACGCACATTCCTTTGAATGTCGCTACTGGTGGTGACACCGATGTTGAGTATGATAGGAGATGGCATGTCTCTCCCGTCGATTACTCACCTTATCCTTGTTCTTTGCATAGTCTGGCTCCACCTGCACACACCGCACAATATTTTCCTAACATGTTTTGCAGGTACTTCCTTCGGAAATAGGCAATATGATGAGCGGCTTCAGGAAAGTGAAGTTTCAGCAGATTCAGATATCTCGTAGTACAAGACACCGGAGAAGAAGTGATCAGCAAAGACAGGGACAACAAGGGAAGAATCAAAGCGAATTTGGCCGTGGTAGCAAACAAAGGCATCTATACAGGTTCTATCTTTCCTTTTCCACCTTTTATCAAAACATTGAGGACAATGTTTGGTTTAAGTGTGGGGGAGGAAATTTACCGTTTTCATTTTACTGTCTTCTAGCATATTCACTATTTTTTTTTGTTTATTGCATGATGTTTTTCAGTTGTTATCAAATCTCCCCGAAATTTTAAAATTTTTCCATCAAAATATTTTCTTTTTTCGAGGCATGGCACACACTCTGGAAGTATATAGGTTGTCGCTTTAGGCTTGTTAGAGAAACTTGAGGACATTTCAATAACACGAATACTGTTTTGACACCCTAAACCCCTTCGTTATGTAAAATCGATTTAAGTAGACATTATGCTGAAACCTTAGTCTCCAAGCTTTCGAAAGTAGCTTCTAAGTAGTTTTTATTAGCAGTCGGCACCATCCTATGAACAAACTAAGTAAGTAACCAATGCAAATATGTGTATGATCTCTAAACATGAAAAATGATTGAATTAGAAAAGCAAATGATAGGATAAGTTCCTTTTAAGTTAGGTGGCCCTTACCCGACCATTTAGCCTAACGGAGCGGACTCTTTAAATTCGATGAATTAAGAAAAAGAAAAGAAATGAAAAAGAATGAAAAGACGAGATCATTAGACACTAACAGGTTAACTTACCATGTGCGAGCAAGGATAACGGGCTTAATGTGATTGCGCTCTGTAATACCTCAAAATTTGCCCTCCTATTTATTCCCTCCATTGGTTTTTCATTTTGCATTCATCAGCAGTTCTCATTAGGTCATAACATTTGTAATCATACATTTCATTAACTCCTCAGGCATGGGATTGAAGCATTTTCTGGTGATTGGGATTCTTATATTCATAGGTGGTCTATCGGGTCATTGTATTCAGGATGAACGAAGTTTGAGTTCACATCATCAAAGTCATGTTCTGTGTTTCATCAAGTTCAGAAATTTTCCTAATCTGGAGGATTCAATAGACTATCCTCTTCTTCTTGGTATCCTAGGTTGCATTGGTGATTCAAGAAGCATGGCCTAAGGTATCGACTTTTAGATTTGCTATGACATCACGGTTCATAAGGATTAGTCTTGGATCAGGAGTTGGGTTCCCGTTAAAGGTGGAGAGCGCATGATCAGGGTTTATTTGAAAAGGCATCAGGGTGTCATTGTTGTTCATTCAAAAGTCACCATAAGCTCGTTCGAATATTCTTTTCAAGTCTAAGTCTTTGCCATTGTTTTATCCATTTGTCGAATCCATTATAATCCACATAAAACCTTTGTTCTACACATATTTTAGACCAAGTCCATTATCCATTCCAAATCATTTACCTAATTATCAAAAACCTCTTATAACACAATTCTTTCATTTTTTCTATCTCTTTGAAAATCATATTCAAAATTCAATACTATTGTTGCCCATTTTAAAATACTATTTTCCTAATCTATTTCCTAAACTTTTCTTAAGCCCATTAACCCATATTTGCATCTATTGACCATTATTATGAAAGGTCATTAGGAAATAGATAAGTTTGTGTGTATTTTCCAAGGCTCATCACCAAAGTCATAAAATTTCTTTTTTACACATAGAAACTCATATCAATGGTAGGGAGGATATAATTTCATAAATAATTTCTTGTTGACAGCAGAAACTTACACCAGGAAAAAATCAAAGGAATTCATGAGGAAATTTATAGCAAAACTAGTTCAGTTATAATTTTATATAAAGCTAGTTACATTCACAACAGGAAATGGCCTGGACAAATAAAGCCCAATTCAGTTACAAAGAGAAAGTTTTATAGCAGTGAGAACTCTGCACACACTCAATGTCCTACAGGTAACAGGAGTTATACAAGGTCTCAGATCAAGGGAGACTGAGGAAAGTAACTTAGGTACAGAGAAGGCTTTTGCATTTCACAGCAACGGAAAGCCGCATATGTCGTCTGGAGGATCACCATGTGCAAGAAGATCAGACTAGACTTGCAGCAGAATCTTCGGTTTTCATATCAGGATCTATAGCTCAAAAAGACATCCAGATGACAACTTGTTCATCAGCTGAATCTTTTATGATTAGTCCTCTTAGCTGGTTTGCTGCAATTGTTTCAACAACAATTCAGAACCAAACCATTTCCACCAATTCATCTCAACCTGCATATTTCAAAGAATCAGTTCAGGATAGCGTCAATGACAAAGTTGAAAGATCAGTATAAAACACAAATGGAAACCACTAGTTACCAAAGAAAAGACTCAGCCAATATGACGGAACCCGAAAAAAACTCATAACAGTCATAACTGAATCGTAACTGATTCAGCTGATTTCCAGCTCAGAAGCATAACTGACTACTCAAAGCCAAAAGGTTCAAAACAGAAATCAGAAGATAACTAATCCTAACCAAAATATCAAAGCCAACAAAATTCATAACCGAAAAATAACAAAATCTAATAGCTATAACTGAATTCAGTTGGAGAACATACCTGAAGTTTCTAGACTTTTTTTTGTGAAAATCTTCTATAAAACAGCATCACCCTTCACATTGGTTTTTTCTTCTTCCACCATTTTTTTCCTCCTTTTAACCTTTTCACCTATCCTCTTTTTCACCTTGAATCAGCTCTATTCACAATGATTCTGAACTTGGATCCTTTTCCTCAGCTTCCATTTTTCTGAAGCTTTTCCCTATCCCTCTCATTGCCAATTCTGTTCTTGTTCAAAGATCTTCAGTTGATGCTCACCATTCATAGCCTGCAGCATTCATCAACCTGGTTTATCGCTCTTCGATGCCATAAATGTTTCTTCGCCACTTCTTTACACCACCTGAGGCAATAAAGTTACCTGAGGCAATAAAGTTCAAGCTGTGATTTGCCAATGGCATCAAGAAGTAACGAAATTACCAAAACGACAAACGGGATCGAAGGAGGAAGAGGTGTAAATCGATAATCGTACCTGAACGGATTTTTGAACTGTCCTCTCCTCCATATTGATACGTCCATTGGATCTTGGGCGCAGACTCTGAGTCAAAGAGAAACGGGGTAATCGAAACCTGCAAGAAAAGGAGTTTTGAATAAGTAACAATTGTTTTAGAAGCAAAGCAGGAGACGAGTAGAATCGAGCAAAGGTAAAAGTCGCAGAGTGACCGATACTTAGCTCATCGATCTCACGCCGCCGCTGATAGCTTCAAGTTTTGTCAGAATCTTCGAAAACCGCCCAGCGCCGCCGTGTTCTATCAGCTAGTAAGGTATGTTAATCCTCATGCCGTAGCGATTGTTCTTGTTGTGATTCGAGTTTTTTTTTTAGGGTTAGAGTTGGGATCTTCTTTCGTACAGTTTAGGTTAGGAATTATGAAGTTATGTTCGGGTAGAAGATGGAAAAATGGTAGTAGTGAAGACGAGAAAGAAGAAGATGACATTAGGTTTGTGGCGGCGGCGAAATTGCTAGGGTTTTGAAGGTTGTCTCGGCATGTATTGGGTTCTTGCGTAGCTTTGTTCTAGGTCGTAGGAGGTGACTGAGACGGTGATGGCGTGTCATTTTAAGAAGGATAGCAGGTTGAGCGGAGAAGACGAAGAGAGGGGTGGCGGACGGATTCAAGCGGAGAAGGCGTAGGGAGAGTGCTGCGGCGGTGGCATCAAGAGGAAGACGAAAAGGATTAGGGTTAGGCTGATTTTGGGCTTTGATATTTTATTGTTTGTATCTTCATAAAGTCTGTTTGTATTATTAAAACCTTAATTTAATTCAGTTTTAATTAAGTTTTGTATTAAACTATAGTTTAGTTAGGGTCATCAACTAATTCATTTTTAGATTAAGGATTTAAATTAAATTTTTTAATAGAACTATAGCCTAATTCAGATTTTAGAAAAAATATATTTTATATAAGTTTAGTTTATTTCATTATTTTAATTAAGGTTTTAGAAACTTTATCATAAATATTAGAATTTATTTCATTCCTTAAATTAATAATTTTTAGAAGATATTAGTATAAATATTAGTTTAATCCTCTAATTAAGTTTTTTTTGGAAAATATTAGTTTAATTCTTTAATTAGGAGTTAGAAAATATTATCTTAAGAATTAGATAATTCATATCTTAGGTTAATTTATTTGTAAGTTAATTAAGAATTGTGTTTAATTCCTAGAATGTGTTTAAAGTATGTTTAATTAAAAAAAAAACATTACTATCAACACCCCTGTTTCCAGGCCCAGTAGAAAAGCAAAACAAATAAATTCTGTCTGCACCTCCCCTTCTCAAGCCTCATGTTGGGCCTTGTTTCTTTTCTATTAGCACCTGCCTTTTGGGGCCCAGTTCACAGAAACAAATAAAAATTACTAAGAGCACCCCATTTATGTTCTTATTAGAATGTCATTTTAGTTTAGTTATAGTTTCAAATTAAATCTAATAAAAATAGGTAAAAGCATTATAAAATTCCAAAAAAAAATCAAGTAGACTAATAATTGAATTTAGGAATTTGTGACATTTTTATTTTCTGAAATTTGTTTATTTTTGAATTAATTATGAATTTTTCTATTAATTAGTGTTATTGAATTTCTATTATTTATGCTGAGTTTTGTTTATTTTATTTAAATAGCTTCCAACATTTTTTTTTGAGCCATTTTTTTTTCTGTAATTAAAAGACCCCTAATAGCTCTTAGAATATTTTTTATGGAATTTTTAGATGCTTTTATCTTAGGTTTTGGTGGTATAATCCTTAGGAATTAATAATTAAGTCTTAGCTGGAAATAATTAATTGTTAGGTATAGGAAAAATAAGATTTTTTAGAATCCCTTTTAGTACCATATTAGAAATAATGTTAGGATCTTACAATTTAATTTTCATAATTTTTCTAGGAGTTTTAGTATTTTTTTAGAATATTAGTTTTTAGCCTAGTTAGGCATAATTCCCATAAGTTTAGGCCACTAGAAAAAAAATGTCCAAATAAAAATAAAATAGTTTAGTTTAAGTTTAGTCCTAGAATTAAATATTAGACTTAGGATAGTTGAAACTTGATTTTTAGATTGAATATTAGGCTTAGATTAGTTTAATACTTAGGCTTGAAGTTTTATTTCCATATAGAAGTGGAATAAATAAATAGACTATTTATTATTTATGCCTTTAAGGCATTTTTTAGAATTCTATTT
The DNA here is from genome assembly GCA_963966055.1 of Lathyrus aphaca. Taxonomy (NCBI): domain Eukaryota; kingdom Viridiplantae; phylum Streptophyta; class Magnoliopsida; order Fabales; family Fabaceae; genus Lathyrus; species Lathyrus aphaca. The sequence continues at coordinate 202,818,049 of OZ014524.1, forward strand.
CTTATCATTCAAGTTCATTTGTTTTGCTTTATTTTGATCTTACAACTTGTATAGGATTCCCATTTGTTCTTAGAATCAACTTAACTTCATTAAGAAGTAAGTTGAATTCTAATAGTCTTATTTCCATTAGGAGTAGAAAACCTCACTAACCATTAGGACCACTTTGTAAATAAATAAACAAAATTAGGATTGAGTCTTAGTCCTTTAGATTTTGCCTTTTTGCAATTTGAGTCATCCTCTTCTTATCTTCAAACAAAATCCAAAAACACTTAATAAATAAAGGAAATGATTCCTTGTGTATAGCCTTATTCCATGAAGCACTTGCATTCATTCCATCTTGGAGTGGTGTAAGCTTGTTTATCATGATGCACAAGTCTTATCAAGGAATTGTTCACAAAGAAAAACTTAAAAGACACTTCTTCACAAAAGCAACAAAAACACTTAATAAAGTTCAACAAGCTAGTGAACTTAAACCCTAATCCTAGGAAACCAGTCTTGGATAAATTCTCCTTGCTGGGTATGCTTGTTCTATTATTCCATCTTGGAATGTAGAGTCAAGTGTACATTCCACGGAAAAGAGTTTGAATTCACTTCCTTGTGCCAAATTCATACAAAACTCATAAAAGCCAAAAACAAACAATAAACGACTATCCTGCGGGAACTTCTTTTCTCATCTCATTCACTCACAACGCAAACTCGCGACGACTTGTCTCGCATGCAAGACGGTAAACGCACTCGTACCAGACGAGCCTGCAACACCTGAGCATAGACATACGCAGTTCCAGCATAAAAAACACAAACAGACAATAAACGTCTTTCCTTCGGGAATTCTTTTCTCATCTCCTTCGCTCCGTACGCGAACTTGCTCCTACTTGTCACTTTGCAAGACGGTTACGCACTCGTCGTCCGAGTCTGCAACACCTGAGCAATGGCATAGGCAGTTCAAGCCTTTAATTCACAAGCAATTTCCTTTTCACCCCTAGTTAGGCGAACTACGTCGACTCTGATCCTCATTTTCCTGATGAGGTACGTAGGCAGCGGGGTAGGGCCCGTTCGAGCACATTCTTTATTTTCCCTACATTTTCCCCATTCTTTAGTTTAGTTTTCATTTTCAGTTTCCTTTCTCATTTCATTTCCATTCCAGATAGCCATTATTTCATTTGAACAGCATATTCTCACCCTTTGAAACAAGCAAGCAAGCGTGGATCCCGTCGGGTACGACGGACGATCTGGGGTGCTAATACCTTCCCAGGTCGTAACCGACTCCCGAACTCAGATCTTTGGTTCGCAAGGCCTTGTCCTTTCCTTCTTCCTCAGGTTTGTGCAACATTACCTTTCCCATTCATTCGGGATAAAAATGTCTGGCTGGCGACTCTAACCTTTCTGCGCCACTTTCGCGTCTGTACTAGGATGAAAATCCCGGGAGCGACAGCTGGCGACTCTGCTGGGGACTAACCCGATTCTTCCGGTTTCCCTTGTAGAGTCAATCCTAGCGCCTGTTTGGTTTTGTTTCTTTGGGTGTTTATTTGTCTATTGTTGTGTGCTTTAGTTTAGCTTTACTGTTTTCATTTACAGTTTTATTTACAGCTTTACTTTATCGCATTTATTTATCGCTTTCAGTATTTTATTTTCCATGCATCATATTATACTGGACTGTCTGGCTGTGCTGGTTTTCATTTTTTCTGTGGGTTGGGAGTTACTGTGAGATAAGCCAACTACCCGGCTTGAGTGCACCATAGGATTAGCGTGGACACGTTGTGCTCGCATGGTTACATGATGAGTGGTGATGTGTTCCACACCCAGGTTGCGACTGTCTTGGGACTATTCTGTGTGGGGGTTCTTCCCCACTTCAGGGTACAACCTTGATAGTTATGTGCAGCTGGGGACCGATCATTGAGAACCTTAATGGAAACAACCCTCTCCAGTGATGATAGTGGCAGACCACATTTGTTGGCAAACCCACTCGCATCCGAGGGTCCATTGGGAACTCGCATAGGATGGCCTGGTTCTCTCATAGGAATTCAGTTAAAGCAAACTGTTCGTATGACGATAGTATTGTACCCTTCGGGATGAATGTACTATTGTTTCTCGATTCAGTGCTTGAAGCTGGAGACTTGTGAGGGATGCTTGTTTTTCCGGAATTCAGCTGAGGCCTCCCTGAGTAGTACATAATGCCAAACCGATTCCCTGATTGGTCATGAGCCATTTCTCGGTAATGGTGAACGTATTATTGCTATTCGGCTTTGAGAGTCCGTGATATTGACCCGAGTAGCACACCCGTGAGATTGGGAGGGGTTTACAGGTTTGCAGGAACCCTAAACTTCAACATACCTACTTTGTCAGTATTGTTCCGTGTTCTATGGTTCTCTGATTCTGAGATCCGGGATTTCTATTCAGAGAGATTGTTACTGTGATTACCATGGTGACCCTGATATTGTGACTGTTATTATGATTCTCCACAGACACTTGGTTCGTTGTTCAACTTCAACACCATCAGTGACTATTCTATTATGTGATCCAGTTCTACAATTATTGGGTTCTCAGTTATTGGGCTCTGTACAGAGATGATGCTACTATTATGGTTCTATTCAGACACTTGACTCATTGTTCAACATCGCCACCAACATCAGACTATTGATCACATGCCTGTTGCATACATGACATCATAGCATTTTTGCACACATGTTTAGTTATTTTCAAGGATCACATATCTGAATCATGCTGTTGGATTTTTCTGTATCAAGACTTGAATCAAAGCAGATAGATTCCTCAGAAATAATTGAACATGGCATTTGCATACATCCTTGCATTCTTGACAGGTGTTCAGAGACAGATTCTTTTCCTGACTTGATTTCTCATCAGAATGGACAACTTGAATCACAGTCATCAAAGTATATATTTGAAGCAACTCCGGGCGGAGGTAACCAAAAGGAAGACCCAACTGGGGCAATTCAGGGAAAAGGTATAAGCTTTATTTCAGAACCAGAAACTGCGGAAATAGGAAGTCAACCATATGAAGACTCAGAAGAGCCGGTTATAGAAATCCTGAATGCAGTGTCAAGGAAACAAATCTATTTTCATCCCTATTGAGGGGAACTACGTTGCTCTGATTCTCCATTGGTCAATGGAGATACGTAGGCAGGAGATCATGAGATCTTTCCGAGCAACTTTATTTATCAACTTCATTTATCAACCTCTTCCCTCCATGTGTCGTTTGTCAGCATCCAATCTGAGCTTCCCAAGAGAGTCCTACGGGCATAGCATAAGGGTAAAGGCCAGAACAACTGGAGAAGAAGTTTGATCATATTCCGAGGTAGTACACGCAACAAGTTTCCTCATTTGCTCAGATTCAAGCTGATTGAGCTAGTCACCTCAGGATCATCTCCGATAAATCTTCCTTTGGGGTTTCAATTCCGAATGCCAAGTCTGACTACCATTCTGGGGCACCTGGCCATTTAATTGAAGATTGAAAGTCTTTCAGAGACAAAGGTAAAAACAAGGTCACAAATTTGATTGAGTAAACATCCAGACTACTGACTGCTGAAAGTCTCCGAGAGCAATAAGTCCAGACGGAGTCAGACCTCCTCAATAATGGAAACCATGATATGAAGGCTAGATGCAAGTACCACTCAGGGGCATTTAGGCATACAATTGACAACTGTGATGTGTTCAAGTACAAGATGCAAAATTTGGCCGACTCAAAGGTCATCATGCCAGAAGGTCTGCTCACATATTGAAATCTCCTTATCAAATTGGCATCCTAGTTTGCAAGGGCATCTTCAGAAGCAATACGTCCAGATGGAGTCAAGTCTCCTCAATGATGGCAATGTTCAGCTTCTTTACTGCATTTTCATTTATAGTTTATATTGTTTGTTTAAACATTTGTATGCATGCATGAAACTTATTTGTTTTTGAATGTTAACCATAATAAAATGCACATGTTTTTCTTGAAGTAATCCATTCGTATTCACTCATGATTTTGTGTATGTGCATTGCAATACCAACTGTTGTGCTTAAACTCTATCAGGGAGGATGACGAAATGAAAACGCAAAAACTCTAATTGTTCGCTTTTGAGAAAGACCATGTTGACGATGTACAGGCATTGTTTCAAGTCCTAAACACCGGAGATATAAGGGAGATAGACCCTCGCCAACCCATTTGAGCCTTGAAGTAGGAGTTTATTTTCGCATGAAAAAACCCTTGCATTTAACCCAGGGGTAGGGTAGGCGTCAGTTAGTTTGACCGAGCGTTCAAATTTCAAAAAGGAGTGTATATCTGAGGATCCATTACCTTTCGTTGTACCAAATCAAGAGGTCCAATGACCAAAAACCACAATGGTTATCCCAATCAAGAGGTCTAATGACCAGAAACCACAATGGTTATCCCAATCAAGAGGTCCAAAGACCGGAGACCACAATGGTTATTCCTCAACAACAAAGGAGTGAGACAGTCACGAACCTCGCAAAGCATTCAAGACAAACAGTGTCACACGATTTGCTCAAAAAAAAAAGAAAAAAAATGAATGAGAAAGCCCGCTAAGTCGAAACTTGAAGACAAGCGACTTAGGCAAAAATTAGGGCATCCCGCTGGACTTCACAATCAAAGATTCACAAGAATCAGTCCAGGCAAAAGTTAGGGATAAGCAAAATAATGCAAAAGCGAAAGACGAAAAGGATTACACAAGAAAGATCCTTGAAAAAGAACAAAGTCGTGTGATACAGACATAAAAGATAAGAGGGGTGGCAAATGACAACCTAATTGGTGCTTAAACTATTAGTGTAATTGGTTCCTTAACCATCACAAAACCCTTTTTAAGAAGTGAGCGCTTGTGAAAGCTAGCTGAAAATAGGAATGAAGAACATCACGAAGATGGGTGGGCACAAATAAATTTCGAGCCTATATCCTTTGTTTCTATAACCGTGAACCAGGCCACGATACAACCCTCAAAAGTCCTAACTGAAACAGGGTTATTTTGAGAGCGTACTACCACGAGACCGCGTTCTTGACTCCTATGAGTTGTGCTAAAAGATATTTGTGGGTGTTGCATGTGCATGCTTTCTATTATTCAAAAAAAATTAATGTCGTATCTTAACCAGTGATCCGCTCACAAAGGTTTGCGACATCTTTTTCAGTAAAACTTCAAAATTAACATGTGTGTTGCATTAGAATTTTCATTCTCAAAAATAAACATTTTCTGCTTGCATACATTTGTTTGGCATCATAAAAAATTCACATACGAAACTTCAGTCCAGAAGCTTAATCTTGCCAAGTTGAGAAGTCTGAAACTTCCGAAGGACAATCTGTCGAGGTGCACTCCATTGAGTAGGGACTTTCCCAGCATTCCTGGTAAGAGCCAACTAATCCGGGGCAGTCATGTCGAGCAATATCTTCAAAGTTTAGCCAAGCCGGGGCAATCACTTCGAGATTCAAATCTCTCAAAGAGCCATCAGTCTGATGCATGCATTCAAAATTTCAGCCAAACTGGGGCAATCACTTCGAGATTCAAATCTCTCAAAGAGCCATCAGGCGGAAGCATTATTCAAATTTCAGCCAAACTGGGGCAATCACTTCGAGATTCAATCTCTCAAAGAACGATTGGCATAGGTGTTTTCTTCAAAGCACAGTCCGTCAGAGGTGATCACTTCGAGGCTCGTACTGGGGCAGGCCATCCCAAGAGCATGGGAAGTACTTTCTCCTGAAGACGGTTAATCAGAGGCACCTATCCAGAGTTCAAAATAATGGAGCAGAATATCTCACAGTGATATGAGGCTTTTCATGAATCCTTGCGAGGCAAATTCTTGCAAAGACCATGCAGTCTGGGGCAGTTATTTCGAGATCCGATGAATCTCTCCAAGAGTTTGAAGACACTGAGGCATTTCATATGCCATGTTTTCTGTAAAATCCTCTTGAGACATTTACTTCTGATGGACTTTAATCTGAGGTGAGTCGAAAATTGCAAAGAACCATTGTTCACTCATGATTAGTCGACAACCTATCAACCTGGGACTAGGGGCAAAGCCATTGTCAGCGCAGTACTTCAAGAGTTATTTCATCAGCAAGCTTCATTGATCAAAATTCCTTAGCAAGTCTCATTAGACAATCCCTTCTCCAGCTGTGTGGAAAAGCGAAAGTTACTTCTTGATCAGAAGGGTATCATCGTCTCTCATCACCAGCATGAGACGCCTTACATCTCTCATTCCCAACATGAGAGGATTTATCTCTTATCCCCAGCAAGTGGCAGCTTGAGCTTTTATCTTCAGCAGGAAGCTTTATCATTGATATCACCCGTCATCCCCAGTAATGTGGAAGTCGAAATTTCTCCCAGCAAGGTAGCAGAAGGTGGGTGTCATCCCCAAGCAGGAGTTTCCCTTCAGACAGGGGCAATTCTCAACAGTACAAGGAGTTCTTTCCTCCCCAGCAAGGTGTTTCCTCAGCAGTATCGTACCTTGGGTTCTCAGCCAAGTCAAGAAGGTCCTCACTTCCCCGTCAGAGTTCAAGAAGAGTCCATCTCCAGCAGGGTCTTGGCTCTCCAATTTCAAAGTCCAATTTATTTTTGGCAATGGCGGCAGTTCAGAGCCGGTGTATCATTGACAGCCTTCCCCGCAGAGTTGTTTTCTTCTCACAGAGATCGATCAGATCAATGCAGTGATCATCAGTTCCTCCCAGTCAAGCCATCAGGGATATCTATTATCTCCTCATCAGGAGATCTCCTTGCATTTGCATATGCATAATCATCATTACATTTGCATCCTCCAAAGCGTAGCATTTCCATCATCATGGAGCATTACGCCATAAATCCAAACATATGCATGCCAGCATGGGCCAGTTTTGAGGTATTACATAGGACCCGTTACATCTCCAATCAGATTGAAGTATTCCCCAAAGAATGCAACTCCGTTTCCCAGGGTGGTTACTTCTACCGAGTCTCGTTGTTATCCCTAGTTGAGTCTTGTTTCAGTACAACAGTCTCATTTTTCCGCGTCTCCGTTTCAGTACAACGGTCGCATCTTGGGCTCTCGTTTAAGTACAACGATCCCGTTCCTTTTGAGTCTCCATTTAAGTACAATGGTCTCGTATTTGAGTCTTGTTTTAGTACAACAGTCTCATTTTCTTTGCGCCTCCGTTTAAGTACAACGGTCGTGTCTTGGGCTCTCGTTTAAGTACAACGATCCCGTTCCTTTCGAGTCTCCATTTAAGTACAATGGTCTCGTATTTGAGTCTTGTTTCAGTACAACAATCTCATCTTTTCGCGTCTCCGTTTCAGTACAACGGTCACGTCTTGGGCTCTCGTTTATGTACAACGATCCCATTCCATCTTGTCCTATTTTCTTTGTTTCTGGTTACCGCCTGCGGCCGGTATACCTTTGCGTCTCCATTCGAGGATGGTTTCGTGTTAGATCCGAGGATCTTTTGATTTGTCATTCGAGGATGGCATTTCTTTCCTTCAAGTCCTTCTGCGGTTGGTCTTGTTGTTGTGGCTATTATTCGAGGATAGTAGTTCACTTTTTGAGCTTATTGATCGAGGTCAGTTTGTCTCTTTTGCAAAGTCTGTCTGAGGTCAGCTTTGTCTTTTGGTTATCAGTCGAGGCTGGTGTACCTTTGCGTCTCCATTCGAGGATGGTTTCGTGTTAGATCCGAGTATCTTTTGATTTGTCATTCGAGGATGACATATCTTTTCTTCAAGTCCTTCTGCGGTTGGTCTTGTTTTTGTTTTGTGTGGCTATTATTCGAGGATAGTAGTTCACTTTTCGAGCTTATTGATCGAGGTCAGTTTGTCTCTTTTGCAAAGTCTGTCCGAGGTCAGTCTTTGTTGTTGATTGTTATCGCCTGCGGCCGATATACTATCGTGTTTCTATTCCAGGATGGTTTTAGTATTGGATCCGAGGATCCCGTGTGAGTGATCATTCGAGGATGACATTCTTCCCAGCATATTCCCACCTGGCTTTATGTTCCCCGTTACCTATTCAGAGGTCAAAATAAAAAATATACATAAATAAATAAATGGGCAGATGGCATTTCCATTACTTTCAGTGTGCAAATTTTCAGGTCTTATTCGAGTATTCAATCACTCCATACCTTGAACGTCTAAAAGCCGTTGCAATTATTCATTCAAGTTTGCAGATGATTGAATAGGGGCAGCTGTAATACCTCAAAATTTGCCCTCCTATTTATTCCCTCCATTGGTTTTTCATTTTGCATTCATCAGCAGTTCTCATTAGGTCATAACATTTGTAATCATACATTTCATTAACTCCTCAGGCATGGGATTGAAGCATTTTCTGGTGATTGGGATTCTTATATTCATAGGTGGTCTATCGGGTCATTGTATTCAGGATGAACGAAGTTTGAGTTCACATCATCAAAGTCATGTTCTGTGTTTCATCAAGTTCAGAAATTTTCCTAATCTGGAGGATTCAATAGACTATCCTCTTCTTCTTGGTATCCTAGGTTGCATTGGTGATTCAAGAAGCATGGCCTAAGGTATCGGCTTTTAGATTTGCTATGACATCACGGTTCATAAGGATTAGTCTTGGATCAGGAGTTGGGTTCCCGTTAAAGGTGGAGAGCGCATGATCAGGGTTTATTTGAAAAGGCATCAGGGTGTCATTGTTGTTCATTCAAAAGTCACCATAAGCTCGTTCGAATATTCTTTTCAAGTCTAAGTCTTTGCCATTGTTTTATCCATTTGTCGAATCCATTATAATCCACATAAAACCTTTGTTCTACACATATTTTAGACCAAGTCCATTATCCATTCCAAATCATTTACCTAATTATCAAAAACCTCTTATAACACAATTCTTTCATTTTTTCTATCTCTTTGAAAATCATATTCAAAATTCAATACTATTGTTGCCCATTTTAAAATACTATTTTCCTAATCTATTTCCTAAACTTTTCTTAAGCCCATTAACCCATATTTGCATCTATTGACCATTATTATGAAAGGTCATTAGGAAATAGATAAGTTTGTGTGTATTTTCCAAGGCTCATCACCAAAGTCATAAAATTTCTTTTTTACACATAGAAACTCATATCAATGGTAGGGAGGATATAATTTCATAAATAATTTCTTGTTGACAGCAGAAACTTACACCAGGAAAAAATCAAAGGAATTCATGAGGAAATTTATAGCAAAACTAGTTCAGTTATAATTTTATATAAAGCTAGTTACATTCACAACAGGAAATGGCCTGGACAAATAAAGCCCAATTCAGTTACAAAGAGAAAGTTTTATAGCAGTGAGAACTCTGCACACACTCAATGTCCTACAGGTAACAGGAGTTATACAAGGTCTCAGATCAAGGGAGACTGAGGAAAGTAACTTAGGTACAGAGAAGGCTTTTGCATTTCACAGCAACGGAAAGCCGCATATGTCGTCTGGAGGATCACCATGTGCAAGAAGATCAGACTAGACTTGCAGCAGAATCTTCGGTTTTCATATCAGGATCTATAGCTCAAAAAGACATCCAGATGACAACTTGTTCATCAACTGAATCTTTTATGATTAGTCCTCTTAGCTGGTTTGCTGCAATTGTTTCAACAACAATTCAGAACCAAACCATTTCCACCAATTCATCTCAACCTGCATATTTCAAAGAATCAGTTCAGGATAGCGTCAATGACAAAGTTGAAAGATCAGTATAAAACACAAATGGAAACCACTAGTTACCAAAGAAAAGACTCAGCCAATATGACGGAACCCGAAAAAAACTCATAACAGTCATAACTGAATCGTAACTGATTCAGCTGATTTCCAGCTCAGAAGCATAACTGACTACTCAAAGCCAAAAGGTTCAAAACAGAAATCAGAAGATAACTAATCCTAACCAAAATATCAAAGCCAACAAAATTCATAACCGAAAAATAACAAAATCTAATAGCTATAACTGAATTCAGTTGGAGAACATACCTGAAGTTTCTAGACTTTTTTTTGTGAAAATCTTCTATAAAACAGCATCACCCTTCACATTGGTTTTTTCTTCTTCCACCATTTTTTTCCTCCTTTTAACCTTTTCACCTATCCTCTTTTTCACCTTGAATCAGCTCTATTCACAATGATTCTGAACTTGGATCCTTTTCCTCAGCTTCCATTTTTCTGAAGCTTTTCCCTATCCCTCTCATTGCCAATTCTGTTCTTGTTCAAAGATCTTCAGTTGATGCTCACCATTCATAGCCTGCAGCATTCATCAACCTGGTTTATCGCTCTTCGATGCCATAAATGTTTCTTCGCCACTTCTTTACACCACCTGAGGCAATAAAGTTACCTGAGGCAATAAAGTTCAAGCTGTGATTTGCCATGGCATCAAGAAGTAACGAAATTACCAAAACGACAAACGGGATCGAAGGAGGAAGAGGTGTAAATCGATAATCGTACCTGAACGGATTTTTGAACTGTCCTCTCCTCCATATTGATACGTCCATTGGATCTTGGGCGCAGACTCTGAGTCAAAGAGAAACGGGGTAATCGAAACCTGCAAGAAAAGGAGTTTTGAATAAGTAACAATTGTTTTAGAAGCAAAGCAGGAGACGAGTAGAATCGAGCAAAGGTAAAAGTCGCAGAGTGACCGATACTTAGCTCATCGATCTCACGCCGCCGCGGATAGCTTCAAGTTTTGTCAGAATCTTCGAAAACCGCCCAGCGCCGCCGTGTTCTATCAGCTAGTAAGGTATGTTAATCCTCATGCCGTAGCGATTGTTCTTGTTGTGATTCGAGTTTTTTTTTAGGGTTAGAGTTGGGATCTTCTTTCGTACAGTTTAGGTTAGGAATTATGAAGTTATGTTCGGGTAGAAGATGGAGAAATGGTAGTAGTGAAGACGAGAAAGAAGAAGATGACATTAGGTTTGTGGCGGCGGCGAAATTGCTAGGGTTTTGAAGGTTGTCTCGGCATGTATTGGGTTCTTGCGTAGCTTTGTTCTAGGTCGTAGGAGGTGACTGAGACGGTGATGGCGTGTCATTTTAAGAAGGATAGCAGGTTGAGCGGAGAAGACGAAGAGAGGGGTGGCAGACGGATTCAAGCGGAGAAGGCGTAGGGAGAGTGCTGCGGCGGTGGCATCAAGAGGAAGACGAAAGGGATTAGGGTTAGGCTGATTTTGGGCTTTGATATTTTATTGTTTGTATCTTCATAAAGTCTGTTTGTATTATTAAAACCTTAATTTAATTCAGTTTTAATTAAGTTTTGTATTAAACTATAGTTTAGTTAGGGTCATCAACTAATTCATTTTTAGATTAAGGATTTAAATTAAATTTTTTAATAGAACTATAGCCTAATTCAGATTTTAGAAAAAATATATTTTATATAAGTTTAGTTTATTTCATTATTTTAATTAAGGTTTTAGAAACTTTATCATAAATATTAGAATTTATTTCATTCCTTAAATTAATAATTTTTAGAAGATATTAGTATAAATATTAGTTTAATCCTCTAATTAAGTTTTTTTTGGAAAATATTAGTTTAATTCTTTAATTAGGAGTTAGAAAATATTATCTTAAGAATTAGATAATTCATATCTTAGGTTAATTTATTTGTAAGTTAATTAAGAATTGTGTTTAATTCCTAGAATGTGTTTAAAGTATGTTTAATTAAAAAAAAAACATTACTATCAACACCCCTGTTTCCAGGCCCAGTAGAAAAGCAAAACAAATAAATTCTGTCTGCACCTCCCCTTCTCAAGCCTCATGTTGGGCCTTGTTTCTTTTCTATTAGCACCTGCCTTTTGGGGCCCAGTTCACAGAAACAAATAAAAATTACTAAGAGCACCCCATTTATGTTCTTATTAGAATGTCATTTTAGTTTAGTTATAGTTTCAAATTAAATCTAATAAAAATAGGTAAAAGCATTATAAAATTCCAAAAAAAAATCAAGTAGATTAATAATTGAATTTAGGAATTTGTGACATTTTTATTTTCTGAAATTTGTTTATTTTTGAATTAATTATGAATTTTTCTATTAATTAGTGTTATTGAATTTCTATTATTTATGCTGAGTTTTGTTTATTTTATTTAAATAGCTTCCAACATTTTTTTTTGAGCCATTTTTTTTTCTGTAATTAAAAGACCCCTAATAGCTCTTAGAATATTTTTTATGGAATTTTTAGATGCTTTTATCTTAGGTTTTGGTGGTATAATCCTTAGGAATTAATAATTAAGTCTTAGCTGGAAATAATTAATTGTTAGGTATAGGAAAAATAAGATTTTTTAGAATCCCTTTTAGTACCATATTAGAAATAATGTTAGGATCTTACAATTTAATTTTCATAATTTTTCTAGGAGTTTTAGTATTTTTTTAGAATATTAGTTTTTAGCCTAGTTAGGCATAATTCCCATAAGTTTAGGCCACTAGAAAAAAAATGTCCAAATAAAAATAAAATAGTTTAGTTTAAGTTTAGTCCTAGAATTAAATATTAGACTTAGGATAGTTGAAACTTGATTTTTAGATTGAATATTAGGCTTAGATTAGTTTAATACTTAGGCTTGAAGTTTTATTTCCATATAGAAGTGGAATAAATAAATAGACTATTTATTATTTATGCCTTTAAGGCATTTTTTAGAATTCTATTTCTTATAATTCAAGTTCATTTGTTTTGCTTTATTTTGATCTTACAACTTGTATAGGATTCCCATTTGTTCTTAGAATCAACTTAACTTCATTAAGAAGTAAGTTGAATTCTAATAGTCTTATTTCCATTAGGAGTAGAAAACCTCACTAACCATTAGGACCACTTTGTAAATAAATAAACAAAATTAGGATTGAGTCTTAGTCCTTTAGATTTTGCCTTTTTGCAATTTGAGTCATCCTCTTCTTATCTTCAAACAAAATCCAAAAACACTTAATAAATAAAGGAAATGATTCCTTGTGTATAGCCTTATTCCATGAAGCACTTGCATTCATTCCATCTTGGAGTGGTGTAAGCTTGTTTATCATGATGCACAAGTCTTATCAAGGAATTGTTCACAAAGAAAAACTTAAAAGACACTTCTTCACAAAAGCAACAAAAACACTTAATAAAGTTCAACAAGCTAGTGAACTTAAACCCTAATCCTAGGAAACCAGTCTTGGATAAATTCTCCTTGCTGGGTATGCTTGTTCTATTATTCCATCTTGGAATGTAGAGTCAAGTGTACATTCCACGGAAAAGAGTTTGAATTCACTTCCTTGTGCCAAATTCATACAAAACTCATAAAAGCCAAAAACAAACAATAAACGACTATCCTGCGGGAACTTCTTTTCTCATCTCATTCACTCACAACGCAAACTCGCGACGACTTGTCTCGCATGCAAGACGGTAAACGCACTCGTACCAGACGAGCCTGCAACACCTGAGCATAGACATACGCAGTTCCAGCATAAAAAACACAAACAAACAATAAACGTCTTTCCTTCGGGAATTCTTTTCTCATCTCCTTCGCTCCGTACGCGAACTTGCTCCTACTTGTCACTTTGCAAGACGGTTACGCACTCGTCGTCCGAGTCTGCAACACCTGAGCAATGGCATAGGCAGTTCAAGCCTTTAATTCACAAGCAATTTCCTTTTCACCCCTAGTTAGGCGAACTACGTCGACTCTGATCCTCATTTTCCTGATGAGGTACGTAGGCAGCGGGGTAGGGCCCGTTCGAGCACATTCTTTATTTTCCCTACATTTTCCCCATTCTTTAGTTTAGTTTTCATTTTCAGTTTCCTTTCTCATTTCATTTCCATTCCAGATAGCCATTATTTCATTTGAACAGCATATTCTCACCCTTTGAAACAAGCAAGCAAGCGTGGATCCCGTCGGGTACGACGGACGATCTGGGGTGCTAATACCTTCCCAGGTCGTAACCGACTCCCGAACTCAGATCTTTGGTTCGCAAGGCCTTGTCCTTTCCTTCTTCCTCAGGTTTGTGCAACATTACCTTTCCCATTCATTCGGGATAAAAATGTCTGGCTGGCGACTCTAACCTTTCCGCGCCACTTTCGCGTCTGTACTAGGATGAAAATCCCGGGAGCGACACGCTCGAACGAAAAGGAGTGAAAGAGAGCAAGAGACTTAGGTTGAGTTATAATAGCATGATTCAGATTGGTCTGCATAATGATGGAGTTTTTGAAAATTGTGTCATTACGGTATCCTTGGTCTTGATTTGTCCAAATTGATTTGACATAGCCTAGTAGCCGCATACGATTAGAGTTCAGTGTGTTTGTATTTCAAATTGCGCTTACCTTGATTTTTGATAAGTTGGTTTATTGCTTGAGGACAAGCAAAGGTTTAAGTGTGGGAGAGTTTGATGACGTGAAAATACATCGTTTATTTGACTTTATTAATGCATATTTTTTACTCGTTTTGACTTTCATTTGCACCATATTATGTTGGTATTCTGTTTATTTTGTTTATTTCAGGTATTCAACCATTTAAGAGTCGTATGCAAAGAAATGAAGCAAATCAGGCGAGAAATGGAACAATTCGCATATAAGGAGCTGTCTGACGAAAATGGCCATAACTTTTGAACCGTAAATCGAAACGACGCCCCGTTCGAAGCGCTGGAAAGCTAACGGAAAAATCTACATTTCTGGAAGAGTTAAGAATATGTCACGGTCGTGACAAGGGTCTCACGATCGTGACCCGCCTTTTTGATGTGTTACGATCGTCACAATGGTCTCACGACCGTGACGCGCGTAATATGAGAAATCTGCCCGTTACGCACATGTTACGACCGTTACAAACTTTATTTAATTTATTTGGATGTATATATGAAGACGTGCAACGAAAAGAAAGCTGCTCCTATTATTTCTCCACCTTCCAAGACCAAGCTACTACTTCATACCAAGTCATCCTTCCTATTTTCTCTCAACTTCCTACTGTGCCCACAACTCCTTATTTCTCTCCAACGGAAGTTACAGAAAGGGAAGCTTCTCTCTATAAATAGAGTCTTCGTAGTTTTGAGAAGGCATCCAAGTTTTTGGGCGCGAAAGCGCTGCTTATTTTGTTCTTAGTTTTTTAGGCAGAAATTACTATTGTAAAAGGAGTAGTTTCTTACACTGAGGAACTACTCCACCATTAGTGTTTAGGCCAATCTATGTAACTGCTTGGATCAATTTATACAAGTTATTTCAATTCTGCATTTATTCCAAAGTCTCGCAATTTATCTTCGGCTTTTACAGGTTTTTATCAAATTTATTATTATTATTATCATTCTTGCATTCCTTAATTAATTATCATGTTTCTTTCAATTGATATTATCATGTTTGGTTTGTTTATCTTTAATTCTATGTCTAGCTAGATAATTTAGAGTCCGGCGTATGAGGACCGTCGTTACCGACGGGACTCCGTAGAAATTATTAGGTGCGAAATTATGATTGTATGTCTGTTTTGGTTTTAATTTCCAAGTTGAATTTAAATATCTTTGTCACGAGAGTGAAAGGGTATTTAACATGGTTTTGCCACGAGAGTGGGAAATTAACTAAGGTTAGAGCCGGCACAGCGAGAGCGTGGGGATCGAACCAGATAGTGAAAATTATGCAACTTATCTAAAAACAGCGAGAGCGCTTTAGAGACGTTTAGGATATTATTAGCTTTCAAAACACGTTTCTTAGTTACCGGGCGAGCGAGAGCAAAATCTTGGGATTAGGAAGTGTGGCTTTAGTTAAGACCGCGAGAGCGTGAGGCGGAGTCTTTAAGCTGATATATTCTACAGAACTAGCTATAGTCGTAATTAGTACCGAATTCTATAAAGTCCCTTAGGAGCACGGAATCCATATCCCGACCTCGTTTTATTCTTATTTTCTTTCTTAAATTTATTTTAGTTTAAGTTCTAGTTTCCCTTAAACCATAAAAATATCATTAGCCTAAGCTTTACAACGCAGCGATAGATAACGGTAGGTTGATATTGGTCTCTGTGGGTTCGATATCTTTATTACTACGCGATAGGCTGTGCACTTGCAGTTAGAAACCGTTAGACGTATAGTTTATTGCGATCAAGTTTTTGAGCATGTCCTTTCCGAGTGTATGCCAAGTACTCGCTCTAAAAGCGAAGACTTGCAACCTCTAATCCCTGAATCGGAATGCTTCTTACACGTAAGAAGACGTATATTCGATTACGAAAAAAGTTACAGTATTCCAGATCTTCAATTAGATCCGCCTAAACCAGTCGTAACATCAAAGGACGCAGAGATGGCTGAAGAACAAACTCATCCACTCAAGTATTACGCCAGTCCTTCGCAAGCTGAACCGCATTCAAGCATTGCAGCACCGGCTATCAACCGAAACGATTTCGAACTAAAACCTTCATTGATATCAGCCGTGCAACAAAATCAATTCGCCGGAAATCCTACCGAGGATCCGAATCTTCATCTTTCGATCTTTGTGCAATATGCAGATACTGTAAAAGCCAATGGAGTTACCCAAGAAGCTATTAGACTACGTTTATTTCCTTTCTCGCTTCGAGACAGAGCAAGAGCTTGGCTTCAATCTCTGCCTTCGAACTCAGTAACTACGTGGGAGGAACTTAAGAGAGTTTTCTTGAACAGATATTTTCCACCTAGCAAGACAGCTATGCTGAGAGCTCAGATCAACGGATTTAAGCAAAGAGAAAGTGAATCATTATTCGAAGCTTGGGAACGCTATAAAGATCTGTTGAGACTTTGTCCACATCATGGATTAATAGAATGGATGGTCATCCATACCTTCTATAATGGACTCTTGTATAATACAAGAATGACAATTGACGCTGCCGCGGGCGGTGCACTGATGGATAAAGAATATAATGATGCCTATGCACTTATCGAAAGTATGGCTCAAAATCATTACCTTTGGGGAAGCGAGAGAGTCGCAACTGAGAAACCAACAAAGGGAGGTATGTATGAAGTAAGTAGTATGGACCAAGTCAATGAGAAGTTTGACCAACTAAGCCAAAAGATCGACAACTTGGCCATAACACCAACAGCCAACGTGGCTGCAGTAACACCTAACTGTGATTTATGTGGAGTTTCAGGACACGAAGTTTCTGATTGTCAACTATTGACAGGAACTCCCACGGATCAAGTGAATTATGCTCAAGGAAACCCTTACTCAAACACATATAACCCAGGTTGGAAGAATCATCCTAACTTCTCCTATAAGAATAACAACGCTTTATACGCGCCAGGTCAAGCACCAGCTACATCACCAGGATATCAAAAGACTGCTCCTAGTATCCCTAGAAAATCGAACCTTGAGTTGATGATGGAGAACTTTATAGCTAACCAATCTCAGACAAACAAGGACTTTTTAAACCAAAACATTCACACTAATGAGCAGATTAAACAATTAGTGAGCAAAGTAGATGCATTAGCTACACATAACAAAATGCTGGAAACTCAGATTTCACAAGTAGCTCAACAACAAGCACCTACTGCTGCACCAGCTGGAGTGTTCCCTGGACAACCTCAACCTAATCCGAAAGGACATGCTAACGCTGTGATATTAAGAAGTGGCAAGGAACTTGACGGACCTACCGATCCAAGACTTGACAATCCAGCCATGTACCAACAACCGGATAAACCGACTGAAGTGGTGAATGATCCAGAAGAAAAGGAAGCTGAAAATCAAAAGGTAGTGGAGAAAGAACAACCTTATGTGCCTCCACCACCCTATAAACCACCAATTCCGTACCCTCAAAGATTAATAAATTCCAAGACGACGGGTCAATTTAAGAAATTTGTTGAACTTCTGAAACAGTTGAATATTACTATTCCGTTTACAGAAGCAATCACTCAAATACCCTCGTATGCTAAGTTTTTAAAAGAAATCTTATCCAATAAGAAAAAGATAGAGGATAACGGAACAGTTACACTTACTGCCGAGTGTAGCGCTATAATTCAGAATAAAATGCCTCCTAAGCTAAAAGATCCAGGAAGTTTCTCTATACCCTGTGTAATAGGAAAATTCGTCATTGACAAAGCTCTATGCGATTTAGGAGCCAGTATCAGTGTTATGCCCTTAACGATTTGCAAAAGGCTAGACATGGGAGACCTGAGACCAACTAAAATGTCTGTTCAACTAGCCGATCGCTCTGTTAAATATCCTGTAGGCATACTAGAAAACGTCCCAGTACGTATAGGACAATTCTATATCCCTACTGACTTTATAATCATGGACATCTCTGAGGACTCCACTACACCTATCATACTAGGAAGACCATTCTTAGCCACTGCTGGAGCTATAATAGATGTAAAAAGAGGAAAGCTAACCTTTGAAGTAGGTGAAGAGAAAGTTGAATTTATTTTAACACAATTCTTACAATCACCAGCTATAGAGGATACATGCTATCTATTGGACGTAATTGACGAATGTGTAAGAGAAATGGAACTAAAAGAGACCACTTATTCTGAAATAATGAAAATTCAAATCCCTCCGATTTTCGAAGATGATAATTGGCGTAAACCATATCAGGACGATAGTCTAAGCGAAAGTTTAGCACTTACACCGGATCCCATGCCAAGTAAAGATAAACCTACATTAGGATTAAAAACTTTACCTCATAACCTAAGGTACGAATTCTTAGACGTTGAATGTAAAAGACCAGTTATAATAAATTCCAGTTTAGGAACCATAGAAACAAAGAAACTTTTAGATGTTTTGAAGAAATATCCAACTGCATTAGGATATAACATATCTGATCTCAAAGGAATATGTCCTTCAGTTTGTATGCATCGTATTCTGCTAGAAGAAGATTGCAGAACCTCCAGAGAATCTCAAAGAAGAATTAACCCAACCCTTAGCACCGTAGTAAAAGAAGAAGTTAAAAAATTACTAGATGTCGGAATAATTTATCCAATCTCTGATAGCGAATGGGTTAGTCCAATACATGTAGTGCCAAAGAAAGGAGGTATCACTGTTGTGAAGAACGCTCAAGGCGAATCGATATCGCAAAGAGTAGTGACGGGATATAGAGTGTGCATAGATTATCGTAAACTAAACAAAGCCACTCGAAAAGATCACTTCCCACTACCTTTTATAGATCAAATGTTAGAACGATTAGCCAAACATTCCTACTTCTGTTATCTTGACGGTTACTCATGATTTTTCCAAATCCCTATCCATCCAGATGATCAAGAGAAAACTACATTCACATGCCCTTATGGAACGTTCGCCTATAGACGAATGCCCTTTGGATTATGCAACGCTCCTGCAACCTTTCAAAGATGTATGATGTCAATCTTCGCAGATTTTATAGACAACATCATGGAAGTGTTCATGGACGACTTCTCTGTATGTGGGCAAAGTTTTGAAGGATGTTTATCAAACTTAGAAATGGTATTAGAAAGATGTGTAAAAGTAAACCTCGTGCTTAACTGGGAGAAATGTCACTTTATGGTCAACGAAGGAATCGTATTAGGTCATGTAATATCAGACAAGGGAATTGAAGTTGATAAAGCTAAGATTGAAGTAATAAAAGATCTTCAACCCCCTAAAACCGTTCGAGAAATACGAAGCTTTTTAGGACACGCCGGTTTCTACCGACGATTCATCAAAGACTTCTCGAAAATCACTAAACCTCTTACTGGTTTATTAATGAAAGACGCTGAGTTCATATTCAACGAAGATTGTCTTAAAGCATTCGAAACTCTAAAAACAGCCCTCATCACCGCACCAATCATGCAACCCCCTGACTGGAGATTACCTTTTGAAATCATGTGCGATGCGAGTGACTATGCTGTAGGCGCAGTTCTAGGCCAGAGAAAGGAAAAGAAACTTCATGCGATCTACTATGCCAGTAGAACCTTGGATTCTGCCCAGATGAACTACGCCACTACCGAAAAAGAATTGTTAGCAGTTGTCTTTGCGCTTGACAAATTCCATTCTTACCTTGTTGGAGCGAAAATAATCATTTACACAGACCATGCTGCTATCCGATATCTATTAACTAAAAAAGATGCTAAACCAAGACTCTTAAGATGGATTTTACTTTTACAAGAGTTTGATCTAGAAATAAAAGATAAGAAAGGTACTGAAAACGTCGTAGCGGACCATTTATCTAGAATAGAAGGTATTAAACCTGAACAAGTGCCGATTAACGATGATTTTCCGTATGAACAGCTGATAGCACAATTAGGAAGCGACCTAGCTCGGTTAGATATAAACAAACCAGAATCCGTGGAAACAATCCAGACAACTGTAGGACTGCCATGGTACGCTGACATTGTCAACTACCTAGCCGCGGGAGCTCTTCCACCCGATCTAACCTATCAGCAGAAAAAGAAATTCTTTCATAATCTGAAACATTACTATTGGGATGAACCATTATTGTTCAAAAGAGGACCAGATGGAATCTTTCGCCGATGTATTCCCGAAGAAGAAATAGAAGATGTCATTGCTCAATGCCATTCATCTCCTTATGGTGGACATGCAAGTACTTCCAAAACTTGTGCAAAAATCTTGCAAGCCGGCTTATTCTGGCCTAATCTATGGAAGGATGTCCACATCGCTGTTATAAATTGCGATCGGTGTCAACGCACTGGCAATATTTCAAGAAGAGATGAAATGCCTCAAAAAGGAATATTAGAAGTAGAAATCTTTGACGTCTGGGGAATAGATTTCATGGGACCATTCCCATCATCTTTCGGTAATAATTACATACTCGTAGCCGTTGATTATGTTTCGAAATGGATTGAAGCCATAGCTTCTCCTACAAACGATACGCGAGTAGTAATAAAGCTTTTCAAAAATATAATCTTTCCCAGATTTGGTGTGCCTAGACTCGTCATAAGTGACGGTGGCTCGCACTTCATCTCAAAAATATTTGACAAGTTACTATCTAAGTATGGAGTAAGACACCGTGTGGCTACACCATATCATCCACAAACAAGTGGACAAGTCGAAGTCTCAAACAGAGAAATTAAACAAATCTTAGAAAAGACTGTCGCCATATCTCGGAAAGATTGGTCATCTAAACTTAATGAAGCTTTATGGGCTTATAGGACCGCTTACAAGACACCCATAGGTACTACACCTTTCAAACTCGTTTATGGAAAATCTTGTCACCTACCAGTAGAACTAGAACACAAAGCTTATTGGGCGATTAGAACTCTCAATATAAACTATAATGCTGCAGGAGAAAAGCGAATCCTAGACATTAACGAATTAGAAGAATTAAGGTTAGATGCTTATGAGAATGCTAAGATATATAAAGAAAGAACTAAGCGATGGCATGATAAACGCCTATCTAGGAAAGAATTTAGTGTGGGAGACGTAGTACTCCTCTTTAATTCAAGACTTAGGCTCTTTCCTGAAAAATAAAAATCTAGATGGTCAGGACCCTTTGAAATAATTAAAGTATTCCCGAGTGGAGCAATAGAAATTAAGGGTAGGAATAGTGAACCATTCATAGTAAACGGACAACGTTTAAAATATTATCATAAAGTTGAAAATAAAGATTATGCGAATAATCTAAAGCTTTTAGAGTTGTCCACTAATTCCCCTGATTAATCTAAACTTAAGCATTACGTCAGGCTTTAGACGATAAAAACAGCGCTTAGTGGGAGGCAACCCATTTACTTATCAAATTATTTAAATTATTCTCTTTATCATTTTTATTATTTATTGTTTTACTATTTGTTTTGTCATTTTATAGTTTATTTTATATTACTATTATTGCCATTACATTATGCATTTCATTTTCTTATTTTTACCTTAAATCACTTTTTACAGATTTTCTAAAAGTCTTTTCCACTTTCCTTCTTCTCCTGATTTGTTTCCTCCATATTTGCACTTACCATGGCTAACCAACCAATTAACCATATGGAAACCAAATTTAGAGGTAGGAACCAAAGAATGAAATTTGAAGAGTTATCACAGAGGCAAATGGATTTGACCCTGTACCCGGATGATCGGACTATGGAAACCTTAGGAATACATGATAGCATTATGTACTTGCTTAACCGACTCGGATGGGAGAATTCATTGATCCAACATAAGTTTGTGACCTACCGCGAGCTCACCCTTGAGTTCCTTAGCTCCTTAATTTACTTACCTGAGCGCGGTTTTGGATTTAGGAAAGGATTTATTAGTTTCCGCCTGTTTGGAATAGAATATGACTTTAACCATAAAGAACTAGCTGACTTGTTAGGATTCCCTAGTGGACCATTTGCTTTTACTACCACACAGGTAGAATTGATGGATATTGAGCTAGATTTCTTTTGGGGAACTTTAACCGGAAACTACCACCCTGAACCAAATGGCATGAATAATGATGAGATCCATAATCCTGCCCTCCGTTACTTCCATAAATTCCTAGCCCACACATTCTTTGGAAAAGAAGAAAACATTACCGGAGTTTCTAAAGATGAAATATTTATTATGTCATGTTTTACTAATGGACAGCCTGTTAATGGTGTGCCTTTCATGATGCAAACCTTCACCCGTATCCAAGAAGAACCTGAATTACCTATCTTAGTAGGAGGTATTGTAACCATGATTGCTGATGCTTTAGGACTTAGGTACCAATTGCACAGGTGCAACCGTTTAGGTAGCATCCGTCCTATGGATCTTAACTTCTGCTTCAATAGACATATCATAAGGAATTTAGGACATCCACCTTTTGAGTACTTAATCCGGAACGAGGTAGTAACCCAGTTCACATTGCCTAACCATGCTAGAGTAAGTGTTCACAATAAGGATAACTGGCTTTATGAGTTAAACCCACCTGATTATCCACCCACTCCTGAAACACCTCAGTCTTACAAGATAAAAGATGATACAATGACCGATGTCGAAACTGACCCTGAGACGCCTCCTGGTTACCATGACATTGGCCACACTGAAGAAGTTTATGAAACCCCTGAAGTGAATCACGGAGATTATGCTAACAACTTACAAAATATCATGAACACTCTCAATGCCTACCAAACTGACATTAACTTATTTAAAGAAGACATTAAAAGCATGCGATTGGATATTATAGGATTGACTGACATAACCTGCGAACAGTTCTATCACTTGAATTCCGCCATCGAAGACTTGAAGAAACGCTTTTGATAATGTTATAAGTGATTTAGTTTATTTTCTCATTGTTTTCGTTTCTAGTTAGATTTATTTTTCGCAACAATTTCTTATCGTTTTTCCATTTATGTAATTTCATTTTCAAGTACTTTATGCAATGCATCTTTAATTCCAAAATTTCTCCATTTTTAGCAATTTATGTGTTTTTCATTCTATGCACTTTTATGCTTGCATTTATTCATTATATATACAAATCTCTCATGCCTTGCAAGTTATTGAAGTACTGTGTTGAACATTTATACTATGTGGTATCTATAAATTAATATGAGAGTTAGTGAAGAAAATACATTGATATAAATTATGTGAAACAAGTGAGAAAACGTTTTTCTGGAAATTATTTCAAGTTTGCAAGCCTCACGGTCGTCACTGCCCTTCACGATCGTGACACGCTCATTTTGAGTGTCACGACCGTCGTACCCCTGTCACGACCGTGACGACCCTTATACCAGAATTCGTGAGAAACAGAACTGTTTCTCTTCGTGCCCCTTCTTCTTCTCCTCCATAACTTCCTAAGAAACTACCCATCTTCTTCTTAACCTCCGTAACCCTCCATTTACCATTTTTAATCTCATTAACCCCCCATTATCACAACCTACCACATTCTCACTCTCCATCATTTATCCCGAATCATTATTTATCTCATTTTACCATTTTTTCACAAAAACTTCAAAAATCTTCATTCTTCACTCTAAGCTCTTGCATGCAATGGATTCTATCACTTTTAGAGAAGGTGATGCTGGAGAAACTCAGAGAGAACGATTTCTCCGATTCCAAAGCCGCAGTGTGCAACCTACGCATTACATTGACACTGTGTGTTTGAGGGAACTCGGAATGCTAGCCAGTGTTACGAACCTGCTCCAAAAAGTCGGGCTCTGGGACCTTTGCAGTCAACCTCAGCCAACCTTCGAACTTTTGACACTGGAGTTCTTGAGTTCCTTCAGTTACATCACCGGTACCGGTTCTCTGAGTCAGCTCACCGGTTTCGCAAAATTCAGATTGCATGGCCAAGAGTTCAACCTCTCGCAAGACAGGATCGCCGAGTTGTTAGGCTTCCATCACGGAACTGAAGCTCACCGTCGCGTGCCCGATAACTTTAGTGAACAAGCTTTCACTTTATGGCACGACTTAACAAACACCCGTGCATCCGCCTTCCAAAGCCTCAACGCCACTCACATTCATAATCCGGCCATCCACTACTTCCACCGAGTCATTTGCAACACCATCTTCGCTCGAGAGAGCAACCATAAGCTCAACTCCAAGGAGCTTCTATTCTTGCATTGTGCTCTTAATGACGAGCCGATCAGCGCTGCCCCTTTCATGCTCTACCACATCCAGGCCATTGCGCACAGAGGCTCCACCCCATTTTTCATAGGCGGCATTGTCACCTCCCTCGCCATTCAGTTGAGGCTTGGTGACTTGGTCATAAATCAGCCTTTCAGAGAAGCCGAATTCCTCACCAAGAGTTATTGCAGGTCCGCTCACCTGATTGCGCAGCGAGAGGATGGCAGGTATAGCCCTGTGGTCCATGGCACCATATTTCACCATATCACTCTGCCGTCCCGCGACCGCATCGACCCATCCAGCCGAGCCAACTGGCTCTTTGCTCTACCTGATGCTGCAGACCACGCTCCTATCCATGATCAGGCAGATCTCCCTGCGGATGAGATGCAGGACGCTATGGATGCAGGTGAGCCTGTCCAGGATATACCAGAGACATCTACCCGACAGCCTCCTGCACAGGACATCACACTTGAGGACGTCCTCCGTGCGATTCA
Source organism: Lathyrus aphaca (assembly GCA_963966055.1). Taxonomy (NCBI): domain Eukaryota; kingdom Viridiplantae; phylum Streptophyta; class Magnoliopsida; order Fabales; family Fabaceae; genus Lathyrus; species Lathyrus aphaca. Next base: position 202,842,839 of record OZ014524.1, read on the forward strand.
TCAGCAGAACCAGATGAATGCCGCACTGGAGCGAAGGCATAAGGAGCAGTACGACGCTTTGCTCGGCACTATTGCAGCGAACCAGGCAGCTACTAATGAGAGATTTGACGCGATTTTTGGCGAGTTAGCAGCCTTGCGTATAGACATCACTGGGACCACCAGCACCGGTTCTGATCCTGAAGCGACCCCTCCCAGACGCCGCTCCCGTACCAGAAGCCGACCCCGCGGTCCTCAGCAGCCATAGTTTTAGTTTTTCTTCTGTTTGTTTTTAGTTTTTGTCGTTTGTACTGTACTTTAACCGCATTTATATCACAACATTGAGGACAATGTCTGATATAGTGTGGGAGAGGTACCTTTCATTTCCGTATTTTTCCCTTTTCGCATTTTTCCATTTCGTTGTATTTTCATTTCCATTGTTTTTTCCCTTTAGTAAGTTAATGAAGCGTGCAAAAATCTTTATGACATTTCTTTAGTTTCAAACTTTCCCGTTTATTTAGCCATAACCGAAAAATTTTAATTATTCGCATTACCCGACTTACCTACGAAATCGTAAATAGGAAACCGAGAACGATTAAACAAGACCAATACAATCTTGACAACTTTGACTTCCTACTTAAGCGATTCCATCTCCGATTACCTTTACGAGTACACTTCTAGTTTCAGTTCGAAAGTAACCCCAAGTAGTTTATACTAGCAGTCAGCACCGTCTGAACACAAACCACGTGGGGAGCCGATGAATATAAGCGTTTGATGCCTAATCAATAATGATCCTTCATATCTCGATGCAAAATGAAAAGAAATTGCACCAAAGTACACGGTCGCATATAAGAAACGAGAAATATGAGAAGGAGTCCATTGCGGGTTGGTTCAGAGGTACTGGTTCTGAACTCGGTAGGGCGTGCTACGGCTCGATCCCCCACAACCTCCAATTCGGATACAAAATGTAGGGTTACCACACCCGTGTACCAGACCCCGTGCTTAAAAAGGATCAAAGTCGCTAACCGGCTACTCCACTACGTGCGTGCTAAGGCAAAGGGCTTAATGTGATTGCGCTAGAATGAAACCGGGCGAAATAAGATCGAAAAACTTTAGGTGAAATCGTAAAGTAATTGCCGATTGGCTCATTTAACGGGAAGTCGACGACATAGCTCGTTGCTTGTGTCATTAGTGTATCGGTAATGTTCTATCAAAGTATCGGATCATCCGACAAAAACGATCCCTCGTTTGATTTGTTAGGAGTATGCGTGAATAACATCTTGTCCGCCGATTTTCAACCGACTATTTGCTTGAGGACAAGCAAAGGTTTAAGTTTGGGGAAGTTTGATAACAAGAAAACGTATCGATTATATTGCTAGTTTTCATTGGCGTTTTATCGAATAATTACCGTTTTAACACTCGATTTCTCGAGTTTTTCTTACCGTTTTGCAGGTACACCATTTTGTGGAGCTAAATCATGAATCAAGAGAAAAAGGAACAAAATCGGTCATAAAAAGATGAAGAAATGAAGCTTCCTGAAAAACTGCATATTTTGCAGCAGTCACGACCGTCACAAGGGTGTCACGACCGTGACACCCCAAAATGAAGCCTCACGACCGTGAGAGAAGTGTCACGACCGTGACAACGTATATTCTAGGTTTTTGACCAAGGCAACGTGAAGGCAGTACGTGAAGAAGTGGTTTCCTAAATTTTTGCCACTACCTACATTTTCTCCACAAAAATAGCAAGGCCCATTCCAATTGAAGTCCAAAAATCCAGCCCAATTGAAGTTCTATAAATAGCATCAAGTTCATGAAGAATGTACAGAGCATTTTTCTATTCAATTTCCTGCGGAAGCTCTGCCGAACTGATTTACGACCCGTTCTTATTTTCTGCATTATTTTTCTGTTTTATTGTATCCAACCCCGCCATATAACAATTTCCAACATCAGGAAATTGTTATACGTTATTTATTTTTTTTCTAAGCCTTCAGCATTCGTTTATTTTTGATTTCGCCAACTCCGAGCTTTCCGATCTGTGGAAGAAGGAGTCTGCTCTGATATTGTTAACCAGGTTTTATTTATATTGCAATTTAATTATTTATGATGTTTATTTATCTTCCTGCCATGAATATTTATTTGTTTAATTTTCTGTCTCTGTCTGGTTCAACATCGATGAGTAGCTAAATACCTTAGGGCGGTATGTAGTTAGAACAAACTTAACCGGTAAAATATAACCATAGGCTAAAAATAGTCAATCACTTAACATTCTGGCTGACACTTTTTAAGTAAAAAGACCTTTTTGTTACGAGAGTAAGAAAAGAGTATTAGGTTAGGTCAAGACCACGAGAGTGTGAGATTTTAACCAGATAGCTAAAGTTAGGCATTTAAATTAAACACAGCGAGAGCGCTTTAAGATAAATTAGACTTATGCGTTTAGCGGTATCTTACTGCAAGTGCACAGCCTATCGAAGTAATATTTAAGATTATCGATCCACAGGGATTCTATGGTTACTTAGTGCTAGATGAACTTTCTAGTTTAGCTAAGGCGAATGGTTGTCACGATTTTTTGTTGGTTTTTAAGACTATTAAAGGCGGAGTAAAATTTAAGTTTTAATTAAATAATTCTAAGGCGGTCGGTATGTAATTATATTAACTTAGGTGGGTCAATCTAACCTAGGCTTATTTAAGATGTTCACTTAATCTATTCGGTAGAGATTACTAGTTTAAATACCCTCAACTCACACTCTCGTGGTCTTATATCAGATCTTATCCCTAAAGCCCTATGCCTGCTCTCGCTAGCCCATAAGTGTTTAGAGGTAATTTTTGGAACCTAAGTAATTCTAATTTATCTTAAAGCGCTCTCGCTGTGTTTAATTTAAATGCCTAACTTTAGCTATCTGGTTAAAATCTCACACTCTCGTGGTCTTGACCTAACCTAATACTCTTTTCTTACTCTCGTAACAAAAAGGTCTTTTTACTTAAAAAGTGTCAGCCAGAATGTTAAGTGATTGACTATTTTTAGCCTATGGTTATATTTTACCAGTTAAGTTTGTTCTAACTACATACCGCCCTAAGGTATTTAGCTACTCATCGATGTTGAACCAGACAGAGACAGAAAATTAAACAAATAAATATTCATGGCAGGAAGATAAATAAACATCATAAATAATTAAATTGCAATATAAATAAAACCTGGTTAACAATATCAGAGCAGACTCCTTCTTCCACAGATCGGAAAGCTCGGAGTTGGCGAAATTAAAAATAAACGAATGCTGAAGGCTTAGAAAAAAAATAAATAACGTATAACAATTTCCTGATGTTGGAAATTGTTATATGGCGGGGTTGGATACAATAAAACAGAAAAATAATGCAGAAAATAAGAACGGGTCGTAAATCAGTTCGGCAGAGCTTCCGCAGAGCTTCCGCAGGAAATTGAATAGAAAAATGCTCTGTACATTCTTCATGAACTTGATGCTATTTATAGAACTTCAATTGGGCTGGATTTTTGGACTTCAATTGGAATGGGCCTCGCTATTTTTGTGGAGAAAATGTAGGTAGTGGCAAAAATTTAGGAAACCACTTCTTCACGTACTGCCTTCACGTTGCCTTGGTCAAAAACCTAGAATATACGTTGTCACGGTCGTGACACTTCTCTCACGGTCGTGAGGCTTCATTTTGGGGTGTCACGGTCGTGACACCCTTGTGACGGTCGTGACTGCTGCAAAATATGCAGTTTTTCAGGAAGCTTCATTTCTTCATCTTTTTATGACCGATTTTGTTCCTTTTTCTCTTGATTCATGATTTAGCTCCACATAATGGTGTACCTGCAAAACGGTAAGAAAAACTCGAGAAATCGAGTGTTAAAACGGTAATTATTCGATAAAATGCCAATGAAAACTAGCAATATAATCGATACGTTTTCTTGTTATCAAACTTCCCCAAACTTAAACCTTTGCTTGTCCTCAAGCAAATAGTCGGTTGAAAATCGGCGGACAAGATGTTATTCACGCATACTCCTAACAAATCAAACGAGGGATCGTTTTTGTCGGATGATCCGATACTTTGATAGAACATTACCGATACACTAATGACACAAGCAACGAGCTATGTCGTCGACTTCCCGTTAAATGAGCCAATCGGCAATTACTTTACGATTTCACCTAAAGTTTTTCGATCTTATTTCGCCCGGTTTCATTCTAGCGCAATCACATTAAGCCCTTTGCCTTAGCACGCACGTAGTGGAGTAGCCGGTTAGCGACTTTGATCCTTTTTAAGCACGGGGTCTGGTACACGGGTGTGGTAACCCTACATTTTGTATCCGAATTGGAGGTTGTGGGGGATCGAGCCGTAGCACGCCCTACCGAGTTCAGAACCAGTACCTCTGAACCAACCCGCAATGGACTCCTTCTCATATTTCTCGTTTCTTATATGCGACCGTGTACTTTGGTGCAATTTCTTTTCATTTTGCATCGAGATATGAAGGATCATTATTGATTAGGCATCAAACGCTTATATTCATCGGCTCCCCACGTGGTTTGTGTTCAGACGGTGCTGACTGCTAGTATAAACTACTTGGGGTTACTTTCGAACTGAAACTAGAAGTGTACTCGTAAAGGTAATCGGAGATGGAATCGCTTAAGTAGGAAGTCAAAGTTGTCAAGATTGTATTGGTCTTGTTTAATCGTTCTCGGTTTCCTATTTACGATTTCGTAGGTAAGTCGGGTAATGCGAATAATTAAAATTTTTCGGTTATGGCTAAATAAACGGGAAAGTTTGAAACTAAAGAAATGTCATAAAGATTTTTGCACGCTTCATTAACTTACTAAAGGGAAAAAACAATGGAAATGAAAATACAACGAAATGGAAAAATGCGAAAAGGGAAAAATACGGAAATGAAAGGTACCTCTCCCACACTATATCAGACATTGTCCTCAATGTTGTGATATAAATGCGGTTAAAGTACAGTACAAACGACAAAAACTAAAAACAAACAGAAGAAAAACTAAAACTATGGCTGCTGAGGACCGCGGGGTCGGCTTCTGGTACGGGAGCGGCGTCTGGGAGGGGTCGCTTCAGGATCAGAACCGGTGCTGGTGGTCCCAGTGATGTCTATACGCAAGGCTGCTAACTCGCCAAAAATCGCGTCAAATCTCTCATTAGTAGCTGCCTGGTTCGCTGCAATAGTGCCGAGCAAAGCGTCGTACTGCTCCTTATGCCTTCGCTCCAGTGCGGCATTCATCTGGTTCTGCTGATGAATCGCACGGAGGACGTCCTCAAGTGTGATGTCCTGTGCAGGAGGCTGTCGGGTAGATGTCTCTGGTATATCCTGGACAGGCTCACCTGCATCCATAGCGTCCTGCATCTCATCCGCAGGGAGATCTGCCTGATCATGGATAGGAGCGTGGTCTGCAGCATCAGGTAGAGCAAAGAGCCAGTTGGCTCGGCTGGATGGGTCGATGCGGTCGCGGGACGACAGAGTGATATGGTGAAATATGGTGCCATGGACCACAGGGCTATACCTTCCATCCTCTCGCTGCGCAATCAGGTGAGCGGACCTGCAATAACTCTTGGTGAGGAATTCGGCTTCTCTGAAAGGCTGATTTACGACCAAGTCACCAAGCCTCAACTGAATGGCGAGGGAGGTGACAATGCCGCCTATGAAAAATGGGGTGGAGCCTCTGTGCGCAATGGCCTGGATGTGGTAGAGCATGAAAGGGGCAGCGCTGATCGGCTCGTCATTAAGAGCACAATGCAAGAATAGAAGCTCCTTGGAGTTGAGCTTATGGTTGCTCTCTCGAGCGAAGATGGTGTTGCAAATGACTCGGTGGAAGTAGCGGATGGCCGGATTATGAATGTGAGTGGCGTTGAGGCTTTGGAAGGCGGATGCACGGGTGTTTGTTAAGTCGTGCCATAAAGTGAAAGCTTGTTCACTAAAGTTATCGGGCACGCGACGGTGAGCTTCAGTTCCGTGATGGAAGCCTAACAACTCGTCGATCCTGTCTTGCGAGAGGTTGAACTCTTGGCCATGCAATCTGAATTTTGCGAAACCGGTGAGCTGACTCAGAGAACCGGTACCGGTGATGTAACTGAAGGAACTCAAGAACTCCAGTGTCAAAAGTTCGAAGGTTGGCTGAGGTTGACTGCAAAGGTCCCAGAGCCCGACTTTTTGGAGCAGGTTCGTAACACTGGCTAGCATTCCGAGTTCCCTCAAACACACAGTGTCAATGTAACGCGTAGGTTGCACACCGCGGCTTTGGAATCGGAGAAATCGTTCTCTCTGAGTTTCTCCAGCATCACCTTCTCTAAAAGTGATAGAATCCATTGCATGCAAGAGCTTAGAGTGAAGAATGAAGATTTTTGAAGTTTTTGTGAAAAAATGGTAAAATGAGATAAATAATGATTCGGGATAAATGATGGAGAGTGAGAATGTGGTAGGTTGTGATAATGGGGGGTTAATGAGATTAAAAATGGTAAATGGGGGGTTACGGAGGTTAAGAAGAAGATGGGTAGTTTCTTAGGAAGTTATGGAGGAGAAGAAGAAGGGGCACGAAGAGAAACAGTTCTGTTTCTCACGAATTCTGGTATAAGGGTCGTCACGGTCGTGACAGGGGTACGACGGTCGTGACACTCAAAATGAGCGTGTCACGATCGTGAAGGGCAGTGACGACCGTGAGGCTTGCAAACTTGAAATAATTTCCAGAAAAACGTTTTCTCACTTGTTTCACATAATTTATATCAATGTATTTTCTTCACTAACTCTCATATTAATTTATAGATACCACATAGTATAAATGTTCAACACAGTACTTCAATAACTTGCAAGGCATGAGAGATTTGTATATATAATGAATAAATGCAAGCATAAAAGTGCATAGAATGAAAAACACATAAATTGCTAAAAATGGAGAAATTTTGGAATTAAAGATGCATTGCATAAAGTACTTGAAAATGAAATTACATAAATGGAAAAACGATAAGAAATTGTTGCGAAAAATAAATCTAACTAGAAACGAAAACAATGAGAAAATAAACTAAATCACTTATAACATTATCAAAAGCGTTTCTTCAAGTCTTCGATGGCGGAATTCAAGTGATAGAACTGTTCGCAGGTTATGTCAGTCAATCCTATAATATCCAATCGCATGCTTTTAATGTCTTCTTTAAATAAGTTAATGTCAGTTTGGTAGGCATTGAGAGTGTTCATGATGTTTTGTAAGTTGTTAGCATAATCTCCGTGATTCACTTCAGGGGTTTCATAAACTTCTTCAGTGTGGCCAATGTCATGGTAACCAGGAGGCGTCTCAGGGTCAGTTTCGACATCGGTCATTGTATCATCTTTTATCTTGTAAGACTGAGGTGTTTCAGGAGTGGGTGGATAATCAGGTGGGTTTAACTCATAAAGCCAGTTATCCTTATTGTGAACACTTACTCTAGCATGGTTAGGCAATGTGAACTGGGTTACTACCTCGTTCCGGATTAAGTACTCAAAAGGTGGATGTCCTAAATTCCTTATGATATGTCTATTGAAGCAGAAGTTAAGATCCATAGGACGGATGCTACCTAAACGGTTGCACCTGTGCAATTGGTACCTAAGTCCTAAAGCATCAGCAATCATGGTTACAATACCTCCTACTAAGATAGGTAATTCAGGTTCTTCTTGGATACGGGTGAAGGTTTGCATCATGAAAGGCACACCATTAACAGGCTGTCCATTAGTAAAACATGACATAATAAATATTTCATCTTTAGAAACTCCGGTAATGTTTTCTTCTTTTCCAAAGAATGTGTGGGCTAGGAATTTATGGAAGTAACGGAGGGCAGGATTATGGATCTCATCATTATTCATGCCATTTGGTTCAGGGTGGTAGTTTCCGGTTAAAGTTCCCCAAAAGAAATCTAGCTCAATATCCATCAATTCTACCTGTGTGGTAGTAAAAGCAAATGGTCCACTAGGGAATCCTAACAAGTCAGCTAGTTCTTTATGGTTAAAGTCATATTCTATTCCAAACAGGCGGAAACTAATAAATCCTTTCCTAAATCCAAAACCGCGCTCAGGTAAGTAAATTAAGGAGCTAAGGAACTCAAGGGTGAGCTCGCGGTAGGTCACAAACTTATGTTGGATCAATGAATTCTCCCATCCGAGTCGGTTAAGCAAGTACATAATGCTATCATGTATTCCTAAGGTTTCCATAGTCCGATCATCCGGGTACAGGGTCAAATCCATTTGCCTCTGTGATAACTCTTCAAATTTCATTCTTTGGTTCCTACCTCTAAATTTGGTTTCCATATGGTTAATTGGTTGGTTAGCCATGGTAAGTGCAAATATGGAGGAAACAAATCAGGAGAAGAAGGAAAGTGGAAAAGACTTTTAGAAAATCTGTAAAAAGTGATTTAAGGTAAAAATAAGAAAATGAAATGCATAATGTAATGGCAATAATAGTAATATAAAATAAACTATAAAATGACAAAACAAATAGTAAAACAATAAATAATAAAAATGATAAAGAGAATAATTTAAATAATTTGATAAGTAAATGGGTTGCCTCCCACTAAGCGCTGTTTTTATCGTCTAAAGCCTGACGTAATGCTTAAGTTTAGATTAATCAGGGGAATTAGTGGACAACTCTAAAAGCTTTAGATTATTCGCATAATCTTTATTTTCAACTTTATGATAATGTTTTAAACGTTGTCCGTTTACTATGAATGGTTCACTATTCCTACCCTTAATTTCTATTGCTCCACTCGGGAATACTTTAATTATTTCAAAGGGTCCTGACCATCTAGATTTTAATTTTCCAGGAAAGAGCCTAAGTCTTGAATTAAAGAGGAGTACTACGTCTCCCACACTAAATTCTTTCCTAGATAGGCGTTTATCATGCCATCGCTTAGTTCTTTCTTTATATATCTTAGCATTCTCATAAGCATCTAACCTTAATTCTTCTAATTCGTTAATGTCTAGGATTCGCTTTTCTCCTGCAGCATTATAGTTTATATTGAGAGTTCTAATCGCCCAATAAGCTTTGTGTTCTAGTTCTACTGGTAGGTGACAAGATTTTCCATAAACGAGTTTGAAAGGTGTAGTACCTATGGGTGTCTTGTAAGCGGTCCTATAAGCCCATAAAGCTTCATTAAGTTTAGATGACCAATCTTTCCGAGATATGGCGACAGTCTTTTCTAAGATTTGTTTAATTTCTCTGTTTGAGACTTCGACTTGTCCACTTGTTTGTGGATGATATGGTGTAGCCACACGGTGTCTTACTCCATACTTAGATAGTAACTTGTCAAATATTTTTGAGATGAAGTGCGAGCCACCGTCACTTATGACGAGTCTAGGCACACCAAATCTGGGAAAGATTATATTTTTGAAAAGCTTTATTACTACTCGCGTATCGTTTGTAGGAGAAGCTATGGCTTCAATCCATTTCGAAACATAATCAACGGCTACGAGTATGTAATTATTACCGAAAGATGATGGGAATGGTCCCATGAAATCTATTCCCCAGACGTCAAAGATTTCTACTTCTAATATTCCTTTTTGAGGCATTTCATCTCTTCTTGAAATATTGCCAGTGCGTTGACACCGATCGCAATTTATAACAGCGATGTGGACATCCTTCCATAGATTAGGCCAGAATAAGCCGGCTTGCAAGATTTTTGCACAAGTTTTGGAAGTACTTGCATGTCCACCATAAGGAGATGAATGGCATTGAGCAATGACATCTTCTATTTCTTCTTCGGGAATACATCGGCGAAAGATTCCATCTGGTCCTCTTTTGAACAATAATGGTTCATCCCAATAGTAATGTTTCAGATTATGAAAGAATTTCTTTTTCTGCTGATAGGTTAGATCGGGTGGAAGAGCTCCCGCGGCTAGGTAGTTGACAATGTCAGCGTACCATGGCAGTCCTACAGTTGTCTGGATTGTTTCCACGGATTCTGGTTTGTTTATATCTAACCGAGCTAGGTCGCTTCCTAATTGTGCTATCAGCTGTTCATACGGAAAATCATCGTTAATCGGCACTTGTTCAGGTTTAATACCTTCTATTCTAGATAAATGGTCCGCTACGACGTTTTCAGTACCTTTCTTATCTTTTATTTCTAGATCAAACTCTTGTAAAAGTAAAATCCATCTTAAGAGTCTTGGTTTAGCATCTTTTTTAGTTAATAGATATCGGATAGCAGCATGGTCTGTGTAAATGATTATTTTCGCTCCAACAAGGTAAGAACGGAATTTGTCAAGCGCAAAGACAACTGCTAACAATTCTTTTTCGGTAGTGGCGTAGTTCATCTGGGCAGAATCCAAGGTTCTACTGGCATAGTAGATCGCATGAAGTTTCTTTTCCTTTCTCTGGCCTAGAACTGCGCCTACAGCATAGTCACTCGCATCGCACATGATTTCAAAAGGTAATCTCCAGTCAGGGGGTTGCATGATTGGTGCGGTGATGAGGGCTGTTTTTAGAGTTTCGAATGCTTTAAGACAATCTTCGTTGAATATGAACTCAGCGTCTTTCATTAATAAACCAGTAAGAGGTTTAGTGATTTTCGAGAAGTCTTTGATGAATCGTCGGTAGAAACCGGCGTGTCCTAAAAAGCTTCGTATTTCTCGAACGGTTTTAGGGGGTTGAAGATCTTTTATTACTTCAATCTTAGCTTTATCAACTTCAATTCCCTTGTCTGATATTACATGACCTAATACGATTCCTTCGTTGACCATAAAGTGACATTTCTCCCAGTTAAGCACGAGGTTTACTTTTACACATCTTTCTAATACCATTTCTAAGTTTGATAAACATCCTTCAAAACTTTGCCCACATACAGAGAAGTCGTCCATGAACACTTCCATGATGTTGTCTATAAAATCTGCGAAGATTGACATCATACATCTTTGAAAGGTTGCAGGAGCGTTGCATAATCCAAAGGGCATTCGTCTATAGGCGAACGTTCCATAAGGGCATGTGAATGTAGTTTTCTCTTGATCATCTGGATGGATAGGGATTTGGAAAAATCCTGAGTAACCGTCAAGATAACAGAAGTAGGAATGCTTGGCTAATCGTTCTAACATTTGATCTATAAAAGGTAGTGGGAAGTGATCTTTTCGAGTGGCTTTGTTTAGTTTACGATAATCTATGCACACTCTATATCCCGTCACTACTCTTTGCGATATCGATTCGCCTTGAGCGTTCTTCACAACAGTGATACCTCCTTTCTTTGGCACTACATGTATTGGACTAACCCATTAGCTATCAGAGATTGGATAAATTATTCCGACATCTAGTAATTTTTTAACTTCTTCTTTTACTACGGTGCTAAGGGTTGGGTTAATTCTTCTTTGAGATTCTCTGGAGGTTCTGCAATCTTCTTCTAGCAGAATACGATGCATACAAACTGAAGGACATATTCCTTTGAGATCAGATATGTTATATCCTAATGCAGTTGGATATTTCTTCAAAACATCTAAAAGTTTCTTTGTTTCTATGGTTCCTAAACTGGAATTTATTATAACTGGTCTTTTACATTCAACGTCTAAGAATTCGTACCTTAGGTTATGAGGTAAAGTTTTTAATCCTAATGTAGGTTTATCTTTACTTGGCATGGGATCCGGTGTAAGTGCTAAACTTTCGCTTAGACTATCGTCCTGATATGGTTTACGCCAATTATCATCTTCGAAAATCGGAGGGATTTGAATTTTCATTATTTCAGAATAAGTGGTCTCTTTTAGTTCCATTTCTCTTACACATTCGTCAATTACGTCCAATAGATAGCATGTATCCTCTATAGCTGGTGATTGTAAGAATTGTGTTAAAATAAATTCAACTTTCTCTTCACCTACTTCAAAGGTTAGCTTTCCTCTTTTTACATCTATTATAGCTCCAGCAGTGGCTAAGAATGGTCTTCCTAGTATGATAGGTGTAGTGGAGTCCTCAGAGATGTCCATGATTATAAAGTCAGTAGGGATATAGAATTGTCCTATACGTACTGGGACGTTTTCTAGTATGCCTACAGGATATTTAACAGAGCGATCGGCTAGTTGAACAGACATTTTAGTTGGTCTCAGGTCTCCCATGTCTAGCCTTTTGCAAATCGTTAAGGGCATAACACTGATACTGGCTCCTAAATCGCATAGAGCTTTGTCAATGACGAATTTTCCTATTACACAGGGTATAGAGAAACTTCCTGGATCTTTTAGCTTAGGAGGCATTTTATTCTGAATTATAGCGCTACACTCGGCAGTAAGTGTAACTGTTCCGTTATCCTCTATCTTTTTCTTATTGGATAAGATTTCTTTTAAAAACTTAGCATACGAGGGTATTTGAGTGATTGCTTCTGTAAACGGAATAGTAATATTCAACTGTTTCAGAAGTTCAACAAATTTCTTAAATTGACCCGTCGTCTTGGAATTTATTAATCTTTGAGGGTACGGAATTGGTGGTTTATAGGGTGGTGGAGGCACATAAGGTTGTTCTTTCTCCACTACCTTTTGATTTTCAGCTTCCTTTTCTTCTGGATCATTCACCACTTCAGTCGGTTTATCCGGTTGTTGGTACATGGCTGGATTGTCAAGTCTTGGATCGGTAGGTCCGTCAAGTTCCTTGCCACTTCTTAATATCACAGCGTTAGCATGTCCTTTCGGATTAGGTTGAGGTTGTCCAGGGAACACTCCAGCTGGTGCAGCAGTAGGTGCTTGTTGTTGAGCTACTTGTGAAATCTGAGTTTCCAACATTTTGTTATGTGTAGCTAATGCATCTACTTTGCTCACTAATTGTTTAATCTGCTCATTAGTGTGAATGTTTTGGTTTAAAAAGTCCTTGTTTGTCTGAGATTGGTTAGCTATAAAGTTCTCCATCATCAACTCAAGGTTCGATTTTCTAGGGATACTAGGAGCAGTCTTTTGATATCCTGGTGATGTAGCTGGTGCTTGACCTGGCGCGTATAAAGCGTTGTTATTCTTATAGGAGAAGTTAGGATGATTCTTCCAACCTGGGTTATATGTGTTTGAGTAAGGGTTTCCTTGAGCATAATTCACTTGATCCGTGGGAGTTCCTGTCAATAGTTGACAATCAGAAACTTCGTGTCCTGAAACTCCACATAAATCACAGTTAGGTGTTACTGCAGCCACGTTGGCTGTTGGTGTTATGGCCAAGTTGTCGATCTTTTGGCTTAGTTGGTCAAACTTCGCATTGACTTGGTCCATACTACTTACTTCATACATACCTCCCTTTGTTGGTTTCTCAGTTGCGACTCTCTCGCTTCCCCAAAGGTAATGATTTTAAGCCATACTTTCGATAAGTGCATAGGCATCATTATATTCTTTATCCATCAGTGCACCGCCCGCGGCAGCGTCAATTGTCATTCTTGTATTATACAAGAGTCCATTATAGAAGGTATGGATGACCATCCATTCTATTAATCCATGATGTGGACAAAGTCTCAACAGATCTTTATAGCGTTCCCAAGCTTCGAATAATGATTCACTTTCTCTTTGCTTAAATCCGTTGATCTGAGCTCTCAGCATAGCTGTCTTGCTAGGTGGAAAATATCTGTTCAAGAAAACTCTCTTAAGTTCCTCCCACGTAGTTACTGAGTTCGAAGGCAGAGATTGAAGCCAAGCTCTTGCTCTGTCTCGAAGCGAGAAAGGAAATAAACGTAGTCTAATAGCTTCTTGGGTAACTCCATTGGCTTTTACAGTATCTGCATATTGCACAAAGATCGAAAGATGAAGATTCGGATCCTCGGTAGGATTTCCGGCGAATTGATTTTGTTGCACGGCTGATATCAATGAAGGTTTTAGTTCGAAATCGTTTCGGTTGATAGCCGGTGCTGCAATGCTTGAATGCGGTTCAGCTTGCGAAGGACTGGCGTAATACTTGAGTGGATGAGTTTGTTCTTCAGCCATCTCTGCGTCCTTTGATGTTACGACTGGTTTAGGCGGATCTAATTGAAGATCTGGAATACTGTAACTTTTTTCGTAATCGAATATACGTCTTCTTACGTGTAAGAAGCGTTCCGATTCAGGGATTAGAGGTTGCAAGTCTTCGCTTTTAGAGCGAGTACTTGGCATACACTCGGAAATTAAATTAAATTAAATAGTTGATACCTTAGTCTAGACAATGCTACCTAAGTGCACTAGTAACTAAATTAAGGAATCCCCGGCAACGGCGCCAAAAACTTGATGGGCTAAAGACGTGTCTACTTATGCGTCTAGCGGTATCTTACTGCAAGTGCACAACCTATCGAAGTAATATTTAAGATTATCGATCCACAGGGATTCTATGGTTACTTAGTGCTAGATGAACTTTCTAGTTTAGCTAAGGCGAATGGTTGTCACGATTTTTTGTTGGTTTTTAAGACTATTAAAGGCGGAGTAAAATTTAAGTTTTAATTAAATAATTCTAAGGCGGTCGGTATGTAATTATATTAACTTAGGTGGGTCAATCTAACCTAGGCTTATTTAAGATGTTCACTTAATCTATTCGGTAGAGATTACTAGTTTAAATACCCTCAACTCACACTCTCGTGGTCTTATATCAGATCTTATCCCTAAAGCCCTATGCCTGCTCTCGCTAGCCCATAAGTGTTTAGAGGTAATTTTTGGAACCTAAGTAATTCTAATTTATCTTAAAGCGCTCTCGCTGTGTTTAATTTAAATGCCTAACTTTAGCTATCTGGTTAAAATCTCACACTCTCGTGGTCTTGACCTAACCTAATACTCTTTTCTTACTCTCGTAACAAAAAGGTCTTTTTACTTAAAAAGTGTCAGCCAGAATGTTAAGTGATTGACTATTTTTAGCCTATGGTTATATTTTACCGGTTAAGTTTGTTCTAACTACATACCGCCCTAAGGTATTTAGCTACTCATCGATGTTGAACCAGACAGAGACAGAAAATTAAACAAATAAATATTCATGGCAGGAAGATAAATAAACATCATAAATAATTAAATTGCAATATAAATAAAACCTGGTTAACAATATCAGAGCAGACTCCTTCTTCCACAGATCGGAAAGCTCGGAGTTGGCGAAATTAAAAATAAACGAATGCTGAAGGCTTAGAAAAAAATAAATAACGTATAACAATTTCCTGATGTTGGAAATTGTTATATGGCGGGGTTGGATACAATAAAACAGAAAAATAATGCAGAAAATAAGAACGGGTCGTAAATCAGTTCGGCAGAGCTTCCGCAGGAAATTGAATAGAAAAATGCTCTGTACATTCTTCATGAACTTGATGCTATTTATAGAACTTCAATTGGGCTGGATTTTTGGACTTCAATTGGAATGGACCTCGCTATTTTTGTGGAGAAAATGTAGGTAGTGGCAAAAATTTAGGAAACCACTTCTTCACGTACCGCCTTCACGTTGCCTTGGTCAAAAACCTAGAATATACGTTGTCACGGTCGTGACACTTCTCTCACGGTCGTGAGGCTTCATTTTGGGGTGTCACGGTCGTGACACCCTTGTGACGGTCGTGACTGCTGCAAAATATGCAGTTTTTCAGGAAGCTTCATTTCTTCATCTTTTTATGACCGATTTTGTTCCTTTTTCTCTTGATTCATGATTTAGCTCCACATAATGGTGTACCTGCAAAACGGTAAGAAAAACTCGAGAAATCGAGTGTTAAAACGGTAATTATTCGATAAAACGCCAATGAAAACTAGCAATATAATCGATACGTTTTCTTGTTATCAATGATGAATCACAATAATAGTATCAAGCCCTGGCATATCTTTATAAGACTAAGCGAAGATTTCCACGTAGTCATGTAGCATCAAAATTAACCGGTTCTTAACACTGTCTTCCAATTCAACTCCTATCTTGACCTTTTTCCTGTCTTTCTTAGTTCCTAGATTCAAAACTTTGATTGGTTCCTCATGCGGCTATATAACTTTCTTTTTTTGCTGTAGCAACCTAGCAAGCTCCACAGGCACTTCACAATCTTCCTCATTTCCATCCTCGGCTTGGTAGATCGGATTCTCGAAGTTATAATTGGCAATAGCATAACTGTTATCAATGGGATCCAGAGTGGATGAGGATATTCATTTTAGTGACGTGGGTGTGTGTAAGAACACGTAGCTTTTGATAAAGGAAAAATAAAAGAAAGATAAAGAGCACAATATTTACGAAAGCAAAAACGCCCATTGATTTTATTGAATGAAAATATGCAAATGAAATGACATCCCTAACCAGCATACCATTTTTCCCTGGGTAAGGCACAAGGCATAAGAGTTTTTAATAGTTCAAAATTACAAAACCAAAAACAAGAAAAGCAAAAAAAGAATTTACTCTTGACTAAAGGAGATAGGAATAACATCTTCAGCCTTCCAATTATTGAGCCCACTTCAAATGGTAGGAAAGATCCAACTGTCTAGGTTGCAGTCTTCATCAGAATCTTCCACAACATTGACTTGATCCTTATGAACTCCCTTGTTGGTGATACGAATAACACGAGCACGACGAACAACCTTCTGAGCCTCTGCAGTAAAACCCAAACCAAACTTGTGAGACTTGTAAGGAATGTCAGGAAGCTGACCCCAAATAGTACAACCACCTTCTTCAACTACAACTCTAGCATCCTTCAGAGAGGCCATTGTAGGAGGTACTCTAGTAGTAACAGGAACTGGTTTAGCAGTAGGGAGAAACTCAGCAGCAGGAACAATCTGAGGAACCACTTCAAATGTTTGGCAAGGAGTCTCAACAAATTCACCCTCCATTTCAACATACTTGAAAGTATTCACATAACTAACCATATACTCTTCTTCACCGTAGACAACGACAATCTTACTCTTCACAGGATATTTTAGCTTCTGGTGTAAAGTGGAATTCACAGCACCTGCCCCATGTATCCAAGGGCGCCCAAGAAAGCAGGAATAGGCAGGACGAATATCCATCACATAGAAAGTGGAATCAAAGACTTGAGAACCCACTTTGATCGGGAGGTCAACTTCCTCGTGCACCATTCTTCTTGAACCATCAAAGGCTCTCACCACCACATTACTGGGTCTTAGCACAACATCTTCAAAGTTAAGTTTGTCCATAACATCCTTTGGTAACACATTTAATGAGGAACCATTATCCATCAAAACATGAGACAGAGTAATACCCCTACACTCAATGGAGATGTGCAAAGCTCTGTTGTGGTTCCTTTTAGCAGGAGATAAATCAGCATCCGAAAAGCCTAAGTCATTATCAGTTGTCAAGTTAGCAACACAATTTTCGAACTGGTCCATAGATATTTCATGTGGTACATGGACAAACTTTAGGAATTTCACCAAAGCCTTATCATGGGCTTCAGAGCACAACAATAGAGACATCGTGGAGATCTTGGAGGGAGTATGCCCCAATTATTCAACAATATTATAATCACTCTTGTGAATGATCTTCAGTACCTCTTCCATCTTCTTAAAGAGATCTTCATTAGCCGGTGTTTCAACCTGAATAGGATCAACCACTGGTCCTTTGCCCCGAGCTTCAGTACTTGGCCCAGGATTGGAGATGTGAACTGGAGCAATGACAGTCTTTGAAGTGTCTTCTGGAGAAAAAATTATTCCACTCCTAGTAACCTTACTGGTCCCAAAAATAATTTCGACATCATGATTAGTATCTACAGCAGGTATATCAGTTAGAGGCTCTTGCTTGATACCATGGATATAAACATCAGAACCATAATTCCAAGGGATAACCTTGTCAGAAGAATATGGAATTAGACCAGGAGTAGTGATAATCAGGGGAGCCACCTTTGGCTCAACAATAATCTTCACAGGACCCTTAGAAGTGATCCTAACCGAGGTTTTAGTAATCACAGACACGTCTTCAAGTTTCAAATCTTGAGACAGACCTTCACATAAACTCTCCATAGAAGGGGTTTTCTCAAATAAAAAAGTATGGTTGTCCATCAAACGCTGAATACCTTCTTTTAGTTTCCAACAATCATTAGGTTGAGAGGCACAGTAAAAACAGTCATCATTACAACCCGAAAATAAATCGGCTTGCAACAGCTTCTTCTTAACAATTGCCAGAGGAGTAGTAAAATCAGTCACCGAAGAAACATAAGAACCATCATCAACAACATTAACAGTCTTCTCATGTTTGGGCATGGGAGCAGTAATCACATTAGGAGTCTCAGGAGGATCAAACTTAATTTCTCCAACATCAATCATATCTTGAATTTTATTCTTCAACGCCCAACAATTATTAGTATCATGGCCTGGGCAGTTGGAGTGATATGCACACCTTGCATTGGGATTATAACGAGGAGAGGTAGTATTGGGATTCTGAGGAGGGTCCCTCAAAGTAATTAACTCTCCCTTCAACATGTGTTGCAGAGCCTGAGCCAACGATATATTGATCTTGGTGAATTGTCTCCTAGGCATACCTTGCTTAGGCTGACTATTCTGTTGTTGATCTTTGTTTGCAGGTGCATGATTAGAGATTAGGACCGCTCCCACATATTGGTTATTCCTATTACGACCCTGTTGGCCATACACAACATTAGACTCTTTCTTTCCATTAAAGGGCTTCTTGGTGGTACTTGAAGAGGTAACCGTTTGTATTTTACCACTTCGTATTCCACTTTTCACACATTCTCCAGTCATTATCATCTCAGTGAAACCAGATGATAAACTTCCGATTAAGTGACTGTAGAAAGGACCAGTCAGCGTACTTATGAACATGTCAACTAATTCCCTGTCAGTCAAAGGAGGTTGAACTCTGCTTGCAAGATGTCTCCACTTCTGGGCATGCTCTTTGAAACTTTCTTTGGAACCCATAGACATGTTTTGGAGTTGCATGCAAGTTGGCGCTAAATCAGAGTTATATTAGTATTGCTTATAGAAGGCCTTAGAAAGATCATTCCAAGTGTGAATGTTGGTACTCTCAAGTTGATAGTGCCATTCCAATTGAGCTCCAGATAAACTCTCCTGGAAGAAATGAATCCACAACTTCCTATCAGCAATATATGGCTGGATACTTCGGACATAAGATCTCAAATGTAGCTTTGGACATGAAACACCATCATATACCACAAAAGTAGGAGCCTTGAAACCAATAGGGATGACAACTCCAGAAATCAAACTCATGGGTCTTCCAAATCTAATCCAGAAGTCTTCCGCAATTCCATGGCATTCACACAGTCTTCTAGTAACTTATATTTCTCATGACCAGTCAAATCATGGTAATAATTCTCCTCATAATCAGAATTCCCAATAGTACCACGTGGACTTTCTTCTTCTTTCGCAAAATCTTCATCTCCAGGGTTTTCAACCTCATCATATGTCTTGATTGGAGCTTTGAACCTTCTACCCAAATTGATGAAGCCAACTGGTTTTCTGGTCTTCTTCTTCTTCTTCTTGGCCAGGAGTGCCTTCAGTTCTTCTTGTCCCTTAAACATGTTTAGGATCATCTCTTGAAACTGGGCATTCTAAACTTGAAGATCATTGACAGATTGTTCGAGAGCCATTTCTGCTGAAATAAATAACGAGAAGATAAGAAACCCGTGGTGGAAACCTGTTATGCAATGATATGGTATGTGGATGCATATGCAATGTTTTCAAGGACCAAGTAGGATTTAAATTTGTTTAAAGGAAAAAAAATTCATTAGTAAATTTTTTTAAAATATAATTGCCCCCCTTGGGCTTACAATGAAAGAAAATAAGAAGAAACTATAGAGAAAATAAACATATGAGACTTAAGTCTCCCTGGACGCTTCCTCTTGGTGTTGCGGTATGTTTTGAGATTCCGCTCCTCGTGAAGTTGTTTTGTCAGATCCAACACTCTTTCTTGGCTAACCTTGAATTGAGCTTCAAAGGTATCTCTTTGCTCCTTCAGTTGGATCTAGAACTTTTGCATCTCTTTAAAATCAGTAGGCATATCAGGATGAAGAATGATATAAGGAACATCTCCTTCAACAATAGGCTCAACAGTCACCGGTAGAACAACATGATATGGCATCATAAGAGTATGAGCACGAGACCGCGCCATCTGAGGTAAGATTCCATAGGAATGGAGTATTTTGGTTCTAGAGTATTGTTGTTAATCTTATTCACCTTGCTCCAAGCTTGCATAAACCTTTGATGGTAACCTTGAAGATCGTTGTCATAATCAAACACAATACCTTGAATGATCATATCATGGGGACCATTACTCCGAGCATAACAAAACTGACGTAGTGCTAATGAAGGATTGTAGGTAATTCACTCTCTTATGCCAATGAGTGGCACATTAGGTAACTCTCCACAACGATCAATGATAGTAATATTCTCCATAGATCAGGAACACCAATGAATGTCTGAATGAGAGAGTGATATTATCCTTCGATACCACCTCAAACCTTGTTCATTCTTCATCACAGATCGAGGAAGGTATGAAATAAACCACCTTGATAGTAAAGGTATGCAACACATCAGAGTTCCTAGCGCCTTCGTAGTACGAGTGTGGAGAGAGTGCGAGATATCTCCAAGCAAGGTAGGCACTGGATTGTGAGTCAGAAATACATTGATGGCGTGTACATCTAGGAATTGGTCTAGATTAGGGAACAATACCAAACCATAAATCATCAAGGACAAGATCTCTTTAAAAGCATCATAAATCATAGCATCCAAGCACACCTGAGCTTTCTCTATCAATACTTTGCAAGAACACCCTTAACTACACTTCTTATTTCTAGGACAATGTTTGATTTCTTCAGATGTAAGGCTGCAACAATGATTTCAGGTTTAGGCTCCTTCTCCAAGCATGTGAAAGGTTTCTGATTAAAGATAGGTACACCAAGTAGTTTGGAGAATTCTTCCAATGTAGGCACCGACTGATAATCGGGGAATGTGAAGCAATGATGTTTAAGATCAAAGAACTGGAACAGAACACTCATCATATCTTCATCAAACCCTAAGGTAACCAAGTCAAGTAGATAACCATGCTTCTTTATGAATTGGGAGCTTTCAGGAACTTTTGAGACCAACTCCTTAAGCTTGGAAGGTATCCTTACAAAGTTGACACAGATAGTATTCCTACGAGTGGAAGCCATAACCTGCAACAAAGAACAAAGATAAATCCTTTGGTCCTTGAAATGGTTAGTGAGAATGCTATGCTTATGATGTCATGATGTTATGATGTTATGTTCATACACAAACAAGTGGCACACACAAACAAGTCACACAATGACCTTAGGTTTAAAGGCTTGCATGAAGTTCATAGGTAAGTACCCTCCCCACTGAAGTTTAATTGGATCATTCTGTCCTAGTAAAAGTAACCGGGTTCTAAGGGATCTCAATATTAATGATCCTTCTCAAGGGTTGTTGTTCAGTAAGCAACTGACTTGCCAACCAAAATCCCCCAAGATTAGAATCTCAATGAGCGTAGCATCGAGTATCAACCAACTTTAGACTTCACCAAAGCCGGTTATCTCATTACTTTTTAATGGCCAAGATGGGTCAATTAGGGTTTTAAAGGGTAGTTAATGTTAATGACAACATATGGCAGTCTCATATTATCCTCAACTTACTTAAGGAACATAAGCACCAACCAAGAAGTCACACTAACTGTAGCCACTAGATCAACCATATCGGTATACGTCGTACAGTTTCCTTGGTCTATTGCTACTTACCTAAGGTACACTAGATCCGGGTTAGGATCTTTCTCACAGTAACCCCATAACAATCCCTTAAAGATAAAACAAACAAATCAAACAAATAAGTGATCTAATTCCTAAGGTAACCCCTATTTTACTTAGTACTCCCCAGCAGAGTCGCCAGTTCTGTAACTCGGTGGGAGAACTGACTTGGGTGTTTTTGTTTGACAAAAACATGTGCGGATAGAAAAAGTCGCCACCGACTTTTATTTTATCCAATTTAGGAAAGGGTATAAAAGAACAGGAAAGACCTTAAAAAGATTTTGAGTCCGGGGGGTAGGTTATACAAAGGGAAGGTATTAGCACCCTTTGTATCCATGGTTATCCATGGGCTCTTAGTTACTTAGCTCACTTTAATTTGTTTGAAAGATGTGTAGTGTGTGTTTAGAAAATTTTCACAAGTATTTGTAACGATCCTCGTATGGATGTATACAAAGCATTGAGTTTGAAAATGTTTTAAAAGTTGGGTGTGAAAAGAATTTTGAAAGAATGAGCAAGTAATTAAGTACTACGTACCCTAAGTTGGTCTTTCATGTTTTTCTATTTCCTTTCAAGGGTAATATTGTCCTTACTATTAAGGAGTAAGTAGTAAGTAGTAATTACCTTGGATGTGATAAAGGACGGGCGTAGGGTCATCGTATGGTCATAGAAGGCAACTGGCGTAGGGTCATCGTATGGTCATAGCAGAAAGTATTCCATGGATCTTAACCAGAAACAGACCATGATTCCTTCTTTAATACCAATTGAAATTTTGATTATGCAAATATTCCAATGTCCTATCTTAATGTTAAGACAATGATTACTCTATTTTAAGAAACAAGGGAAATACACATCTATTGTTTTGAAGTGGTGCAACACAATTACCAATAGATGTTAAGACATCATGTTGGGACATCTCAGTCAAGAATACAATACAGAAAACTGTAAATTGCAGAATATAAAGTACATATAATATGTTGACCCAGTTCAGTGTTAACAAACCTACATCTAGGGGATACCAATCCAGGATAAAAACTCCACTATATGTAGTATTATCACAAAGCTAAACTCCCTCATTTACAACATTGTATGCTAATCACTACCTTAATGGACATCTTTATCAAAGCTAAACTCCGCAATTTATAACTCTGATAAGAGAACCCACTCACATCCTTTACAACCTGCGTTGCATCTTTCTTCTGCCATCACATAACCTGTCACGGTTTTCTTAACCAAGAAGTTATCTTGGACATGCTTACAAGATTCATTCAAGAATAATACAAGAACCATGACCTAAAGGCTTCTGGTTGTGTACATGCAACTATATCGTCCTCTCTGCATCTCATACTGCATAGGGGAACTACAACCCCAAGAGCCAACGACTCTTAAAACCTAAACCCTTATTTTACAAAAGAGAACTATGTTAAAATTGTTACATAAGACATATCATTATCTTAGGTCTAAGTCTTCTTTTATAGTCTTCTATTTTTTTCTTGGGCTTTCTAATTCTGTCTTGATCCATCCTTTAAAATTGTAACAAATATTAAACATATTTGTTTTACAATTAACTTGCTATATCAGTAAGATATTCTGTCAGCTGTTAGGACATCTCCTTCGACATCTTTGTCCATGTCCAGATTTCTTCATCTTTATCATCAATGTTTTTTTACCAAAATTTAGTCAAACTTCATAAGCTTTCAAATTAGACCCAATTTTTTTAATATAATTATTGTTTGAAGATTTCATATCGCATTTAACATTTGTTAAAAAATATACAATTACGACAACCCTGACTAAGTAGGATGGTGTTACTGTGTAAGGTTGTTTGTGGTGTTAAGATATTTGGTTGAGCTAGATACAACTATCAAAAGGGTCTTCTTAACTCCCTAATGAAGGTCAGACCCAAAATTCTCCCTAATGAAAGTCAGACCCAAAAGTCTATATTGAAGATAATATTTTATGGCACCCCTTGGATTTATTAGACAATAACGCATTTTCGAAAATATCCCTCAGGTTCCAGAGATATATCCTAGGACATACCTTTTTTCGTTTGATTTTAATTAATTCCGGAGATGCATCTCCGAAATTTGTTCGTATGCATATTTCCAGAAAAACCAGAGACAGTATGCATGAAGATTGCAACTATAAAATCAACATTCATAAAATAAAATCGACACTACAACGATAATTTCAACAGAAAATTAAATATTACATTTCAATATCCTGATGGAAGTTTGCACTTCTCCAAGATATCATCGACTGTTCTTCGTACCGTCGATTCCAATTCGAGCTGAACTTTCTCTACGAAACTGAAATATGTTCACCACATCTCCATAACATCCTTTTCATTCTTGAGTTAAAATTTTCTGAACACGACATTTACTTCATTGTCAACCGAATGCGAACGGTATTCGAGATTCATAACCTTTCTTCTATCATTTTAAGGTAGGAGATAATGAATATTGTCTATGATATCATCGAGCGCGGTGATATCGTTGAGTTTGAACGTCCGTCTGAGTGTTTTGACATCAGAGTAGGACACACTTGCCACATACCAACAGATCTTGATTTCACACATTTGAGACATTTTTAGTTTGTGTGAAAGATAACACATGGAGTCTCTCATTTATAGAAAACCTATGTGATTATGGACCACCCTTGTCTGTCAATATCCTTCTGGAGATATATCTACAAAACATCACCATTTTATTTTGTTCCGGAGATATATCTCCGGGATTTTCCCTGAAACGACATAATTTTAGAAGCTTTTGGAGATACATCCCCGAAACTTTTTCTGCTACGTTTTCTTAATAGAATAGAAGGCTGATTATACAAGAAAAAATGATTATATGTTCTTAAACACCAAATATGAATAAAAAGTGACTATTATATTGCACTTCAAAAAAAATACAACTAGTTTTCCGATTATACAAGAAATTAGAACGTTTCAAAACATCTGTCGCCAGCTAAATCTATAGGTGGCACCCCTTGGAATTTTGTGCATTTGTTTCATTATGAATTTTGTTTAATCTCTCAAATTCATGCATCCTTTCCATAAAATGATCTGGTGATGTAGGTGGTATGGGGCATCCTGTTTTCAAGTATACTTGAGAAAAATGACTTGATTTAGAAAGCCATCAAATGCACATGATGCATTCATTTGGATTTTGGGTTGGTGCGGTGCGTAGTGGAAAAAAGGTTTTTGAAAATTCGTAGCATGTCAGGTCAATGCACACCTTATCATACGCGCATACAATTAGATGATCCATTTTAGGGAAGATCATCCATTTTAGGGAAGAACAAGAGACTCATAAACCGCATCGAGTTTTTCTTTCTTTCCGTACAATTGTGTGTACGATTATCCATGGTCTTGAACTCTTGGATAAGTTGATGTCTGAAAGCTCTAAGAGTTTGGACTAAATTTTGGTAAAACATAAATGTTGAAGACAATGTTATTTAAAGAAATCTGCCAAGGAACAAAGATGTCGAATGAGATGTCCTAATATGAAGACTCGACATCCTGGACTGTTATGATTTAAATATGTTTTAAATCTGTTTGAAGATTCTTTGCAGCGATCAAAGCATGGATCACGAATCAAAAGACAAAATTTTTAAAGTCCATGGATCAACAAAAGGTTATAAATAGAAGACCTAGAACTAGGGTAAAATAACTAATCCTTGTAACACTTTTGTAAGAGTAGAGAATAAGGTTTTATGGTTTTGAGAGTCATAGGATTTTTTGTATTGTAAGTCACCCTTTGTATCAATTTATATATTGTGGTAGACATAGTTGTTGAACATAATTTAGAAACCTGTAGGTAATGAATTATGTATTGTTCTTAGATGAAGCTTTGAAGCATATCCCAGGATGATTGTTAGTCAAGAGTCTTGACTAAACTTTGTATTGAAAGGTGAGTCATTCAAGTAGAATAATGTAGTTGATGGGTTGTAACTATTAGGAATCACAAGTGGTGTTTAAAGGGAGTGAGATAGAGTTTTCTTATCAAAGATGGAGTTATGCGATAAAGATTACATAGGGAAACATTTGGTAAAACATAGGATGTTTACCTGTACAACAAAGGTTATGTACAAGCAATAATCTGTCGCTCCCACCAAATGACAACCCGGGCCAGGAGGGGTACAGACGCGAACGGTCGACGAAAGGGGGATGAGAACACACAGGAGTGAACTCACAAGAAAAGAAAAGAGTCGCCAGCTAGGCATTTTTATCCCGGAGGAAAGGCAATGCTGCATAGACCTATAAAGATATGGATAAGACGGTTGCGAACCAGAGAGACTGAGAAAGTGGGTTGGTTACAACCTGGGAAGGTATTAACACCCAGATTGTCCGCCGTACTCGACGGGATCCACGATTAAAAGATTTGTGCTTTAAAGGGGTAGTGTCAGTGCAATCTGTGTATAAAAGAGCTGGAGAAGGATATACAGGTGTCAGTGTAAAGGAGTGAAGTGTATATAAGTGAAGTGTCAGTG
This sequence comes from Lathyrus aphaca, assembly GCA_963966055.1. NCBI lineage: Eukaryota > Viridiplantae > Streptophyta > Magnoliopsida > Fabales > Fabaceae > Lathyrus > Lathyrus aphaca. The sequence goes on from OZ014524.1 coordinate 202,868,905, forward strand.
TAAGGACATAGTGAAATGCTCAAGATAATGAGGCTAAAAGAATGAGGCTAGAAAGAGGGGGAATATACATAGACTTTTGTTCGATAACTGTTAAGTTATGCCTACGTATCCTCTCGTGCAATGAGGAAGTCAGAACACCGTAGTTCGACCCAAAGAGACTGAAAGATAAATTGACTTGTGAACTGCTTACTTGTCTATGCTCAAGTGTATGACCTGTCTGGCTCAGGTGCAAACTGTCTTGCGTTAGACGGAAGAAGCAAGTTCTCGTTTATGAGTGAATGAGATGAGAGAAGAATCCCGAAGGAGACAATTATTGTTTGTTTTTGTGTTTTAAGTTTTTTATTGCTTTTGAAGGTTTGTCATAAGTCAATGAGCTTAAGCCTAAACCAATGGGTTAGTAAACTCATCACATCTTCCCTCTGATTAGGGGTAATGAGAATACCTTAAGTGTGAAGTCAGCATCTCACACTTAATCACCTTTGATGTAGGATTAAGATCATTAACCTACTTGTGATTATTTAGATGTTTTTGTTGTTTTTGTTTAGTGTTAAGTAATGAGGTTAAGCCATAATCAGGGATTAAACAGACTCATTACACCATCCTAATAGAAGGATAATAGATGAGAATGTTTAAGCTGAGGAAAACTCCTCAACTTAATCCATGATTAGGGATTAAACCCATGACAAAACAAAGCCTTTATTAAGGTGGATTTTAGTTAATGGTAAGATGAAGAAGTGATTTTTATGGTTTGTAAGACAACTTGAGGGAGACTTGTCCATTAACACTAGGGTTAGTCCTTCTTAACCAATTAAGGAAGAATTAGAACCCTAATGCAAGGCCCAAGTTACAAGCTTGATGTCTTGATGATTATTAAATGGATTGATTAAAGGATTTAAACACATTAAGGGTTTAACACTTAGGATTAAAGTTATACACTCCATCCTAATAGAAGGATGCAAGCATAAGCTTAATCACAAAGCCTTAAAACCTTTAGGGTTTAGTCCCTGATTATGGGATGAGAAAAGAAGACTCAAAAGAGACATAAAGGTAAAATCTAAGTGGGGGACTAATCAACCCTAATTGTTATCATGCTTGGTTGTTCCTAGGGTTTGTGAGGTTTGCAAGAAAGATCTTCAAAGAACCACCAAGGAGGGAAACAGATGAAAGGAGCAAAGAGAAGCAAAACAACTTGCTTCACTTAAGAAGTCAAGTTGCTTGAAGAAAGAAGGCAAGATGAACAAGAAAGAGCAAGCTCAATCCAATACACATACAAAATGCAGCAATAATGCATAAGAGAGATGAAAAGAGATTGTGAGAAGTGAAGGCAAATCCACTTCTCAAAACAACTTACCACCTGAAAAGTTAGTAAAGAAATGAAATGTAATGCAAATGAGATGAAATGTGATGATGAAAGACAAAGTCAAAAGCAAATACATGATGTTAATGATGCTAAGAGATGATGCAAACATGAAACAAGTCATGGGGATACAAACATATGGAATGCAAAGGAAACATGCTTAGAACCATGAACATACATGAAAAGTTATGAAATGCAAATGACATACAACATGGCAAATGAAAGATGAAATGATCAAACATGATCCTAATATGTCCTAAGATGTTTCATGGATCAAATGAATGCATAAAATGTCATGGCAAGTCATGGTATGCAAGCAAATGTAAGATGAATGCAAAAGAAAGCCCAAATTAGGGTTTATGATCAATGCACAAAACAAAATTCAAAACCAGAAGCAAACATCATGATAAAAAATTGAAAATGCACTCAAAGGAACCCTAAACCTATACAAACTCACTGCCCAAAGGAGAGGATCCAATTCTTAACCTAGTGTAAGTTATGAATTTCCTAAGTTGGCTAGGGTTTTAAGGTACCTTGTCAAGAAAAAAAGTCAAACAAATTGAAAATGCAAGATCAAATCATGCCAATTTAATCCTATAAACTACATGATATGCAAGATGCAATGCAAAAAGAATCATTGTCCAACTCTTAAAGGCTAGGCAGAAATGAATTTTCAAAGTTTGGATCAAAATAATGCCTTGAAATGAAATTAATTCCATGGAAAATTGTCAAAAGTCATCAAGATCAAAAAATAAATTTGGTTTGAAGGTTGGACAATGTTTCTAAATGATTTCAAATGTCTCATGAATTTTTTTGTGATTTTTAAATACCTAAAAGTATTTTTAATTAATTAATTCTCATTAATCAATTAAAAATAAACTTTTAAATGATTTAAAAATATTTTTTAATGCAAAAAATAAAAATAAAAATGTTTTTGGTTTCTGAAAATTAATAAAAGCTTGAATAAAAATTTTCAGAATTTTTGAACAATTTTTGCTATTTTTAAATAAATGAACAAAACAAATGAAATAAAATGAAAATAAATATGAATAAAATGAGAAGTATGCTGATCCAGTGGCCAGGATTCAAATTTGACACGCGGGAATTGACTGGCGCGCGTTTGAATGGCTGGGATTTACTCTGAGATTTGAATTTAATTAATCCTAATTAATTACATAAATGACTGAATTAGGGTTTAATCAATGCATCTGGGACGTCCATTTGCGCGCGGGTCAGCCCTAGTCAACTCATCCTACGCTTCTCATTCAAACTCACATTAATGACTCTGATTAGCCCTAAACAGATTCAGGTGGCCGGAGAAGACTTCCGGTCGTCTTCTCCGGCGAGACCTCTGACCTAACTCTCTCAAAACCTCACCAACTCCTGCCAAAACCTCCAGATCAACTCATCTAAACCTTCTAAACAACAATCCAGCCATAAAACTCATTTCTTTTTCGTGAATCATGAAGAACAAACAGAAATCAAGTTTACGGGCAAACTTTCAGATCAAGCATACAAACTCAAATCTCAATCATTTTCAAAAATAAAATGTTCAATGAACTCAAGGAAGCATGTAGATCATCTTAGAAACAAGAGAAAAGAGTTTTGGAAAAATGAATTTCCATGGCTACCTGAATCGAAGCTTTGATTTCTGGAACTTTCTGGCTGGTTTCTTGCTTTCAATCAACTCCAATGGACCTCCTGAGAAGCTTTCAATGCTTGTTTGAAGTTTATAATGGTTGGTTTGGAAGATTGCTGAAGTTCTGCTCAAAGAGGGGCAGAAATCGTATCTTGGTTTCAATGAGTTTCAGGCTATGGTGATGGGTGGTTTTTGATCAGTGAGGCATGTTGAGATTGTTTGTGAAGTTTGTTTGTGTGTTTGAGGCTTGTGGAGTCAGTTTCGAAAGGTTTTGCATATGGGGTGGAAAATGAGAAGGCTGTGTTCTTGGAGCTTTCAGGCTTGTGTCTTGTATGAAATGGCTTGCTTTTGATTTGTATAAACAAATGGGATTGGCTCAGAAAGTGGTTGTGGCATAGTGTGATTGGTATGGGTCTTTGGCCAAAATGTCAACTTGACTTGTACTTGAGGTATGGGCAATGGTATAGCTAGCCTTTTTGCTTGTCTTGGTTCAGCTGAGTTTAGGGAGAGCCATGGAATTGTTTATGAGATGAATCAGCAAGTTGATCAAGGTTTGTGTAGTGTTTTGCAAATTTCACAAAGCTTGGCCCCTTTTGAAATTCTTGAGATTCAAGTCATCAAAATGTAAAGTTCTTTGGCCCATTATGAATTTTAGAGGTCATGTGATCATGTTGTGAAGAATTTGTACACATTTGAGGCCTTTAGAACACTTGATCATACCATTTTGCAAAATGCCTCTTTGGTAGAAAACTTCAAATTATGTGATTTTGGCCAACTTTGACAAGCCATAACTTTTGATCCAAAATGAATTAGGTCATGTTCTTGTACTTTTTGAAAAGGGAATGATCCATTCTACAACTTTCATGACCAAAGATTTTCCATTTGAAGCATTTTTGAATCAAAAAGCAAGGGTTGAAAAAGTTTCCCAAAATGGCAATTTTCATTATAAGTCAACTTTCCCAAAAAGTCAACTTTGCAAATGGCTTGAAATTCTTCAAATTTGTGAACTTCCAACATATTCTATGATCAAATAAAGACCATACATAATCAAAATGATGATGAACACCCTTTGGTTGGGTCATTGGGGGCCTCAGATGCCCTGATTTTGCACTGACTTGCTCAAAAAGTCAACTCTTGATCAAATGACTTTCCCATTGAATTTCTTCATGAAAATTGATATGCATGATCCCTATACCATATAGAGACCAATGGAAACAATAATGACCAAAAAATTTGGAGTTATGGCCTTTGAAACCAAAACCCTAATTCTAGGTCATCTGTGCAGTTAAACCTGGCTATGCTTCCATGCCATTCTCAATTCTTGTGATTTTTTTGACATTCTTGACTTTGGGAGGATATAATATGATGCTTGAACATACATGGACCCCTTTGAAGTGATTGATGACCTTTAGAGTGGCTCAAGTGGCTCTTGGATTGCTCAGATCACAAACCCTAGATGCAGATGACTTTGTACTAATGCAGTGAAGCAAATATGCAATATGAGGTGCTATGATTGAGTTTATGCATATGAAATGATCACAAGCCATGGTGTGAATGGGTGGGGGCAAATTTGGGGTGTTTACAGCTGCCCCTATTCAAACATGAGTTAGCTGTGCAGGATGTAAGCAACGGCTTAACAGGCAAGCAAGATAACTTGTGGTTGAATACCAAAGACAGCCCAAAATTTGCACTCACAGAATGAAGAAGAAAATGGATATAGATTGTAAAAGAAAATAAAGTATATTGTAAAGTGTGGGCGACGGAGGACGACCGTCGAGCAGAGGACGACTGCTGGGGAAAGAGCAATGACGGGGACGGCCGACATGCTGGGGATAAAAGGGATTATGACGGGGACGACCATCAGGTAAAGCTATAAGATCCTCTGGGGATTAGTAAAAATGATGGGGACGGCCATCAGGTTCATAAAGTAATGCAAACAACGATGGGGACGACCATCAGGCTAAAACTGATGAAGGACGATCACCAGGAAAAGGAAAAGGAACCACGACGGGGACGGCCATCGGGTTAAAGAATAAATGAAATAACGATGAGGGACGGTCATCAAAGGTGAAGGATGATCACCTAGCAGGGGACGGCTGCTTTGATGGGGATAAGATGAGGGACGGTCATCTAAGGTGAAGGACGATCACCTGGCAGGGTACGGCTGCCGAGAATATCGCGACATAGGACGAATGCCGGATAAAAGATCGACGATGGGGACGGCCATCGGACGAGCATGATGAAGGACGATCATCAGGAGGTGAAGGACGATCACCTAGCAGGGGACGGCTGCTCTCAAGGTTTATCATGACATATGACGAATGTCAGATAACAAGATCAACAATGGGGACGACCATCGGATAAAATGATGAAGGACGATCATCAAAAGGTGAAGGACGATCACCTAGCAGGGTACGGCTGCTAAAAATCACGACATAGGACGAATGCCGGATAAAAGGTCGACGATGGGGACGGCCATCGGACGAGCATGATGAAGGACGATCATCAAGAGGTGAAGGATGATCACCTAGCAGGGGACGGCTGCTCTCAAGGTTTACCATGACATAGGACGAATGTCAGATAGAAAAAGGTAGCTTTGCGGGCGACCTACTGGGTAATAGTAAACACGGACGAGTGTTTGCATCCAAAAAATAAAAGGTACAAGTGTTTTGACGTTGTGTATAGATTAAAGATGCGGACGAGCATCCCTAAGACTACGGTATGGACGAGTATCGAGTAGAAACAAATACTGACACGTGTTCAGAGATGATGATACGAACGAGTATCTACTGGTTAACAAAGAACACGGACGAGTGTTGATTCTGAGGGGACTCTTCTGGGAATAATAGACACAGACGAGTGTCTATATTCAAGAAGACATGAGTGTTTGACACGTGTATGGATTAAAGATGCGGACGAGCATCCTTAAGACTACGATACAGACGAGTATCGGGTAGAAACAGACGCTTGACGCATGTTCTGAGATGATGATACGGACGAGCATCAACTGGTTAACAAAGAACACGAACGAGTGTTGAATCTGAGGATGTATAAGTGGTGTATGCAAGATACAGACGAGTATCTGTACGAGTAAAACAGGAGTAACAAGTATGAATGGTGTTCAGGATTGTTCAACTTGCTGGGGAGAGTGACACGAACGAGTGTCAGAAGCGGAAAGTGTAATATAAACAAGTATATGCTTTACAAAGATGTCAGGTATTTATGTTGGGGAAGGTGACACGGACGGGTGTCAGGGAATTTTTATAAAGATGTATCTATGAGTGCAAAGGGGACGCTTTGGCTTTCTGCTGGGGATATGACACGGACGGGTGTCAAAAGGAGTGTTTGTTTGTGTTTGCGAGTGTAAAGCCAATGTTTTAGCTTCCTGCTGGGGATATAACACGGACGGGTGCCAGGAAGCATCTGTATCCTTAGGGAAGGTGCCTTGGCTCTCTGGTGGGGAGTTTCGGGGAGTTTGTTGTATACTGTTGATGGATTGTCAATATTCACAAGTGTTTGATTCAGAACATGGCTTATGATTATGCAATATGTTTGATTTTTTCCGTAATGCTCCGTATTAGACGGAATGCTACGCTTTGTGGGAGAGAATATGATGTGAATGCTATGATTATGCAACGATACCGATCCGGGATTCGGATCCCGATGCTGCGAAGATCTCTGGTTGATCTGCTTGAAATGGACATCCTAGCTGGGGATGAGATCGTCTATCTTGGGGATATAGGTCACCGATAGGCCTATCTTCGGTAATGAGGGACCCAGCTGGGGTTTGTAGAAGCTTTCTTCACTCTGTTGTGAGTTCTTCGGGCACTACTCTTCTGGATGGAGGCTGAAGCTCTATGGGGAATTGGTTCCCTGGCTTTTGTACTTGACTGTGGAGGAAGTAAATGGCAACTCGGCTGGGGAGAAAGCACCTACGGCGCTAAGACTGAGTGGATAATGATTTGCCAGTCGGCTGGGATGCAGCTTTCATGTCCCATTTTGTGCTCTGAATACCTGCAATCCTGAAAAGAGAGAAATGCACAAGTAATCCCGAGGTATCCTTTACCGGATTCCACCATAGGAGTTTAGACACCCCTGGGAGTAAGTATATTTCCTGCAAGCACGTGTTTTAAGAGAAACATATGTATTTATGCAATCAGTATCTTAAGGACATCGGTCATTTTGCAAATGAGAATAAAATGTACGAGACAAAACATGACTGAAGATCTGATTTTATTGATTTATACGCCCTGAATTGGCAAGATACAGTCAAAGAAACAAATCCCTAAAATGAGGAGATTGTTACAAATTGAGAAATAAAAAGTATTGGCAATGTTGATGACGCTTTAAGGAGCTTCCCTTTGCTATGACTCGTATGACATTTGACGTTCTTCTCGTCTTGCTTTCTGGAGAAGGCTGATTCTGAAAGACGCTTGATTCTTTCGAATCTTATCAAGTGATACAGACGAATTCAGAATGCAGTTGTTCGCTTATTCCCTTATTTTGCATGGATCGCCCTTTCGGGTTTTCAATCCATCGGGATACCCATTTTTGCCTGAGTTGTCCAATGCGGCTTTTCAACTCAGCGGGTGTACATTTTTTTTGTTTATTTTCCCTTATTTTTGCCCGAGTCTTTCATTCTGTTTTTGACTCGCCGGGATGCCCTATTTTTGCCTGGACTTACATTCTGTTTTTATGTCCAGCGGGTCATTTTATGCGAAGTATTTTTTAACTGCATCTGAATTCACAGGGGATGGGAAGTCTTCACCATCCATGGTGCTGAGCATCAGTGCTCCACCTGAGAAAACTTTCTTTACTACGAATGGTCCTTCATAATTCGGAGTCCATTTGCCCCTGTGGTCTGTATGAGGAGGGAGGATTCTTTTTAGCACAAGATCTCCTACTTGGTACTCTCGGTGCCTGACTTTCTGATCGAAGGCTTTTTTCATTCTTTTCTGATACAGCTGTCCGTGGCAGATTGCAGCTAATCTCTTCTCTTCAATCAGATTCAGTTGTTCGTATCGGGATCAGACCCATTCTGCTTCGTTCAGCTTAACATCCATCAGTACCCGTAGGGAGGGTAATTCAACTTCAACAGGTAGGACTGCTTCTATACCATACACAAGCTGATACGGTGTTGCCCCATTGGATGTTCTAATTGACGTGCGGTACCCATGCAAGGCAAACGGTAGCATCTCATGCCAGTCTTTGTAAGTGACTACCATCTTCTGCACAATCTTCTTGATATTCTTATTAGCTGCCTCAACAGCGCCATTCATCTTTGGCCTGTAAGGAGAAGAATTGTGGTGTTGGATCTTGAAGTCCCGACATAACTCTGCCATCATTTTGTTGTTTAAGTTGGAACCATTATCAGTAACGATTCACTTGGGAACTCCATACTGACAGATGATGTCTCTCTTCAGAAATCGGGCTACCACTTGCCTTGTAACATTCGCATAGGAAGCTGCTTCAACCCACTTGGTAAAATAGCCAATAGCAACCAGGATGAATCTGTGGCCATTTGAAGCAGTCGGTTCGATCTTGCCAATCATATCAATGCCCCACATGGCAAAGGGCCAAGGTGAAGACATCACATTCAGAGGATTCGGAGGCACATGCACTTTATCTGCATAAATCTGGCATTTATGGTATTTTCTGGCATAAGCACAACAATCTGCATCCATTGTGATACAATAATAACCTGATCTTAGCAACTTTTTAGCCATGGCATGCCCTCCTGCATGGGTACCAAAGGATCCTTCGTGCACCTCGTGCATTAACAAATCTGCTTCTGTTCTATCAACGCATCTGAGTCGTACCATATCAAAGTTTCTCTTGTATAGGGAACCGTCAGTATTCACGAAGAAACTACCAGCTAGCCTTCTTATAGTCTTCTTATCATTGGAAGATGCCCCAGGTGGGTATGTCTGATCCTCCAAGAAGCACTTAATGTCATGGAACCAAGGCTTATCATCTTTAACAACATCTGCTGAGAATACATATGCTGGTCTGTCAAGTCTGGACACTGAAATCCGAGGTACAAAGTTGGCAGCTTGAACTTTGATCATGGATGAAATGGTGGCAAGAGCATCAGCAAATTGATTCTCGTCCCGAGGGATATACTCAAGCTTGACTGTTGTGAAGAAAGTCAATAACCTCCTTGTATAATCCCTGTAAGGTATCAGATGATCCTGGTGTGTGTACCATTTGCCATTGGTTTGATTGATTACCAAAGCTGAATCCCCGAATACAGTCAAAGTCTTGATCCTGAGGTCAATGACTTCCTCAAGACCCATAATGCAAGCTTCATATTCAACTTCGTTGTTAGTGCAGTTAAAGGTGAGCTTTGCCGAGAAAGGCATGTGAACCCCTTTAGGTGTAATGAGCACTGCACCAACACCACGACCATTCATATTAACAGCCCCGTCAAACATCATAGTCCATTCTTCCTCTGGGTCGGGCCCTTCAGTGTGAACAGACTCTTCATGATCTTTTGCCTTTATGAACATGATGTCTTCATCAGGGAAGTCAAATCTCATAGGCTGGTAATCATCAATGGGTTGCTCAGCAAGATAATCAGACAATACACTGCCCTTGATGGCTTTCTGAGATGTGTACTGGATGTCATATTCTGTGAGGATCATTTGCCATCTTGCAACCCTTCCGGTAAGTGCTGGCTTCTCAAAAATGTACTTAACTGGGTCCATCTTTGAGATCAATAAGGTAGTGTGGGTCAACATATACTGTCTCAGTCGGCGAGCAGCCCACGCTAAAGCACGTCAAGTTTTCTCGAGCAGTGAATAACGCTGTTCACAGTCGGTAAACTTTTTGCTTAGGTAGTATATTGCATACTCTTTTCGACCAGACTCGTCATGCTGGCCCAGCACACACCTCATTGACTCTTCTAAAACTGTCAAGTACATTATTAGAGGTCTTCCTTCAACTGGAGGCATAAGGATTGGAGGCTCTTGTAAGTACTCCTTGATCTTGTCAAAAGCCTTTTGGCAGTCTTCGTTCCACCTGACCGTTTGTTCTTTTCTTAACAGCTTGAACAAAGGTTCACGGGTTGTTGTAAGGTGAGATATGAACCGCGAAATGTAGTTCAATCGACCTAAGAACCCTCGAACTTCTTTTTCTGACCTCGGTGCAGGCATTTCTTGAATGGCCTTGACTTTATCAGGGTCAACTTCAATCCCTTTCTCACTTACAATAAATCCCAGCAGCTTACCGGATCGCACCCCGAATGTGCATTTGTTGGGGTTTAACTTTAGTTGGTACTTCCTCAGACGCTTGAATAGCTTCAACAGATTTACCAGGTGGTCTTCTTCCGTGAGGGACTTGGCAATCATGTCATCCACATAACATTCGATTTCTTTATGGATCATATCGTGGAATAATGTCACCATAGCCCGTTGATATGTTGCACCAGCATTCTTCAGTCCGAATGGCATCAACTTATAACAGAACGTGCCCCAAGGTGTGATGAAATTTGTCTTCTCCATGTCTTCAGGTGACATTTTGATCTGATTGTACCCTGAAAATCCGTCCATGAAAGAGAACACCGAGAACTGAGCCGTATTGTCAACCAGTACATCAATGTTAGGTAATGGGAAATCATCTTTCGGGCTGGCTCTGTTCAGATCCCGGTAGTCCACACACATCCTCACCTTGCCATCCTTCTTAGGCACAGGTACAATATTAGCAACCCACGGCGGGTAGCTAGTCACAGCAAGGAACCCGGCGTCCCACTGCTTTTGTACCTCTTCTTTGATCTTCATTGCCATATCTGGGCGAGTACGGTGCAGTTTCTGTTTAACCGGTGGGCAATCTTCTCTCAAAGGCAGCTTGTGCATGACAATATCGGTGTCCAATCCTGGCATATCCTGATAAGACCAAGCAAACACATCCACATACTCTCGAAGCAGGTCAATCAGTTGTCTCTTCACTGAGTCTTGTAAGCAGGCCCCGATTTTAACTTCTTTCACATCTTCATCTGTACCAAGATTAATCGTTTCGACCTCCTCCTGATGAGGAGTGATAATCTTCTCCTCTTGCCTTAACAACCTGGCTAGCTCTTCAAGAAGCTCATAATATTCTTCAACCCCTTCATCAGCTTGATTGATTGGATTGTCAAAGTCATACGAAGTCATAGCCGTGCTGTTGTCGGTGCGGTCTGAAAGGCACTCTCTGCAAGGGTTCAGATTGTTCATTTTAGTGATTGATTTTAATCTTGTTTAGAAAGGGTGAAATGAAGTCATCATTTTGAAAACATTGCCATTTATTTTTGTACAAAAAGAAAAATGGAAAAACAGTGAGCGAAAAAGAAAAAAGACTCATTTGCAAAAGATGTCCGATATTCATTGATTGATCTATTTGCACAAAATTACAGATGGCCCGATTACAAAATTAGTCTTGTCATCTTGGGCAAGATGCAAGACTTGATGCATGCTTAAAAATACAGGAAATAATAATTACTCTGCAGGAGTAACCCTTATAATTTCCTGGGAAGACCAGTTAAGGACTTGACTCCCCGGGATCCTTGGACGTATCCAGCTCTCCAGGTTGCGGTCGCTTTCATCCTCGTCTTCCAAGTTATTCACTGCATCTGGGGTGAGCATCCCCCCATTGACAAAACTGGGCTTCTTAGTGTCGCTCCCAAAAGATGAGACCGGGCTCAAATATGGTACAGACGCGAACGGTCGGCGAAAGGAGGGTGTGAGGACACACAGGAGTGAACTCACAGGAAATGAAAAGAGTTGCCAGCTAGGCATTTTTATCCCGAAGGAAAGGTAATGCTGCATAGACCTAGAAAGATATGGATAAGACGGTTGCGAACCAGAGAGACTGAGAAAGGGGGTTGGTTACAACCTGGGAAGGTATTAGCACCCAGATTGTCCGTCGTACTCGACGGGATCCACGCTTAAAAGATTTGTGTTTTAAAGGGGTAGTGTCAGTGCAATTTGTGTATAAAGAGCTGGAAAAGGATGTACAGGTGTCAGTGTATGAGAAGTGAAGTGTGATATATACAGTGTCAGTGTAAAAACAAGAATGAGATGGTCAAGATCATGAGGCTAAAAGAATAAATCTGGGAAGAGGGGGAATATACAGAGACTTTTGTTCGATAACTGTTAAGTTATGCCTACGTATCCTCTCGTGCAATGAGGAAGTCAGAACACCGTAGTTCGACCCAAAGAGACTGAAAGATAAATTGACTTGTGAACTGCTTACTTGTCTATGCTCAAGTGTAAGACCTGTCTGGCTCCGGTGCAAACTGTCTTGCATTAGACGGAAGAAGCAAGTTCTCGTTTATGAGTGAATGAGATGAGAAAAGAATCCCGAAGGAGACGATTATTGTTTGTTTTTGCATTTTTAGTCTTTTATTGCTTTTGAAAGTTTGTCATAAGTTAATGAGCTTAAGCCTAAACCAATGGATTTAGTAAACCCATCACATCTTCCCTCTGATTAGGGGTAATGAGAATACCTTAAGTGTGAAGTCAGCTTCTCACACTTAATCACCTTTGATGTAGGGTTAAGATCATTAACCTACTTGTGATTATTTAGATGTTTTTGGTGTTTTTGTTTAGTGTTAAGTAATGAGATTAAGCCATAATCAGGGACTAAACAGACTCATTACACCATCCTAATAGAAGGATAATAGATGAGAATGTTTAAGCTGAGGAAAGCTCCTCAACTTAATCCATGATTAGGGATTAAATTCATGACAAAACAAAGCCTTTATTAGATGGATTTTAATTAATGATGAAATGATGAAGTGATTTTTAGGGTTTGTAAGACAACTTGAGGGGGACTTGTCCATTAACACTAGGGTTAGTCCTTCTTAACCAATTAAGGAAGAATTAAAACCCTAATGCAAGGCCCAAGTTACAAGCTTGATGTCTTGATGATTATTAAGTGAATTGATTAGAGGATTTAAACATATTAAGGGTTTAACACTTAGGATTAAAGTTATACACTCCATCCTAAGAGAAGGATGCAGGCATAAGCTTAATCACAAAGCCTTAAAGCCTTTAGGGTTTAGTCCCTGATTATGAGATGAGGAGAGAAGACTCAATGAGACACAAAGGTAAAATATAAATGGGGGACTAATCAAAACCCTAATCATTGTCATGCTTGGTTGTTCCTAAGGTTTGTGAGGTTCACAGGGGAAATCTTCAATGGAGCCACCAAGAAGCAGATGAAAGGAGCAGAGAAGCAAAGTAACTTGCTTCATTTAAGAAGACAAGTCACTTGAGGAAAGAAGGTAAGATGAAGAAGAAAGAGCAAGCTAAATCTCAAACACAAAGTAAAATGCAGCAATGACGCATAAGAGAGATGAAAAGAAATTGTGAGAAGTGAAGGCAAATTCACTTCTCAAAGTAACTTACCACCTGAAAAGTTAGTGAAAGAAATGCAGTGCAATGCAAAATGAGATGAAATGGCATGATGTAAATCAAAACCAGAAGCATATGTGTGATGATAATGATGTTATGAGATGATGCAAACATGAATCAAGGCATGGGGATGATTGTAACACGGTGGGAGAACTGACTTTAGTTATGTTGCGGATAGCAAGAGTCGCCACCGACTTTTATTTTATCCAAAGGAAAGGCATAAAAGAACAGGAAAGACATTTTAAAAGATTTTTTTGGGTCCGGGGGGTAGGTTATGTAAAGGGAAGGTGTTAGCACCCTTTACATCCATGGTTATCCATGGGCTCTTAGTTACTTAGCTCACTTTAAAATGTTTTTTGAAAATATGAAATGTGTGAATAGAAATTTTCATAAGAGTTTGATAATGATCCATGTACGGATGCGTAAAAAACTTGTGTTTGAAAATTGCTTGAAATTGTGAAGTGTTTGAAAAGTTTGAATAGTGAGCAAGTACATAAGAGGAACCTACCCTAAAGTTTAAGTCTTTCTTATTCTTTATCCTTTAAATGGTAAGACTATCCCTACTATTAAGGAGTAGGTAGTCATTACCTTGGATGTTAGGGACATGTGAGGGACATTTATTTTTGAAGGCAACTGTGGGGTGTATTAAGCATATAGGAGGGACTATCATCATTATTCGAAGGGACTTGATCTTTAAAGGCAACCATTAGGGACTTGATGATTTTTCTTTTTAAGGGACTTGCTTTTTACACCCCACTTGACCTTATTAATAGGCAACATAGAGGGATAGCCTTAGAAAGTGTAGGATGGCGATTAAAAATCGACTTACGTGTGTGAGTGTTCAATATTATTTATCTTATGATTAAAATGAGCTAAATTTATTTTAAATAGAATACATGTTTTGCACTCCCTAAATTACTAACCATAGCAAAAAAATTAAATATTTAAAATATTTACAAAATTACACCAAGAAGCAATTACATAATAATTATAATAAGCAAATTAAAATAAATAGCATAAATAAATAATTAGCAAAAATATAAATAAATAAGCAAATATAACAATAAATAAATAAATAGGGGTTAGTGATAAATATAATTAAAAAAATAAGGTTAGTAAAAATAAATAATTAAATTTAGCGAAATAATAATAATTAGAAAAAAGAAACAAGGTTAGAGAAATAATAATAAAAAAATATAAGATATAAACAAAAATAATAAATAACAATATAGTTAGTAATAATAATTAAATAAATGAAATTAACCAAAACAAAAATAAAAGATTAAAGAAATTTTTTTAAGGTAGACAATTATAGTCACAAATTATTAAATTATTTTAAGTGTATCATAATTATAAATCTTAATTATTAGAAGTTAGATTATTTCTAAACAAAAATTCTAAAAAAATATTTTACATATTATAAGAAATAAACTATAAACATAGCATATACAATATATTTGCAAACTATATATAAAAACAAATCATAATTATATTTACAACAAATTAATTATATTAAATAAATACATGATAATTTATATTAAGAATTAAATAAATAAATAATTAGGGTTTTTTTAATAAGTACTTAAAAAAAAAGAAATTAGGGTTTGCTTTAGCAAATATTTTTTTGAGTTTAGTTTATATACAAAAATTATTTTAACTAATATATATATATTACATTTACAAAAAAATAATAAAGAACATAATTTTTGAATTAGAAAAAAAAATAGAAAGTTTAGAATTTTTAGAAAATATGATGTTATTTTGAATTTTGAATATATATGATTTATTTTTCAATAATATGACTTAAAACAAATAAAAGAAGAAAAAAAATATGAAAACTTACCTGACTGGGGTTTGAACCCAGGTCAGCTTGATTTCCAGCAAGAAGGAATACCACCAGGCTACCACACGTACAGGCAACAATGGAGGAAGCTTAATTTGTTTTGTGCTTTGCCTGAAAAACCTGGAAAATAAAAGAAATAAAAAGGCCTGGGGTGGGAATCGTACCCAGGACCTTTTGGTTACAAGCATGTCTACGTTACCGCCTGGCTGGGAGAGCCTAACTGCTAGCTTGTTGGCCATAATTGATAATATATTAAACCTGAAAAGCAAACAAAATAAAAGAACAAAATGTCACAAACGGGGAATCGAACCCCAGACCAAGCCTCTGCATACGCTCCCTCCATCCACTGGGACAACACAATTTGTGTGACTTTAAACAGCAAACAATCAATAAAATATTATACAAATAATTTGAATTCAAATCACGCGCGGGAAGCAGTCTTCTTCAACCTCCAGAACTACGAATTTAGTTGCGAAAATAGCTGGGAAATTTCCTGCGAAAACAGAATGGTAGCAAAACCTACAAAATTCGAACAATGGCAAAACAGTATGGTTTCATGAAATTGATCATTCCATTATGTTTCAAATGAGTTTTCCAATCACCCCACGTTCTTAGAATCCATTTATATGGGCTGGATTGAAGAACCCTAATTGGAGCCGTAAACCCTAAAAATGGCAGATCATGTTTCAAGCTATGGAACTTCACCAAATCATCCAGATTCCATCTATAGTCATTAACAAACAAGGTTATGTAAACTAAATTCAATAATATGCAGTGAATCATTACAATCGAAAAAAATTTTGTCAAGCATAAATAAGCTACGGGTTTATCATTATGGCATGATTTGAATGCTTATGAATGATGGTTCATGATCCATGATGTCCAATGAAGCTCTCCATGTTCATATTTTACCTTTTAGAGCCTTGGAAGATGGAATCCGAATTTCACTTTTTGATGAATTTTTGAGTTTTTGAAACTTACCCTTGGCTGCTGGAATTCGTGCATGAGGGTTTGCATTATGTTTGATACTTATATGTGAATGATTCTAGGTCAAAACATTGATGGATCATGTGGAAGAATTGATTTAAAAAGATTGAGATTGATCATGCTTTGAAATTTCAATATTTGCTCATGAAAGCTTACTATTTTTGTACCAATCTCATGATTCCCTTCCTCTTTAATTCCAATCATCAATTAAGACTTTCTAGAAGCATTATCCAAATAAAATCTCTTATTTTCATATTTTATTTTTATTTAAAATGATTTTTAATGATTTAAATCAAAATAAATAGAAATAAAAATAATAAAAATCAGATTTTAAATGGTTTGGGTCGTAATTTGGCCAGCCCATTTGGAGAGAAATGCTTTTGGACCCCCATTTTCAATATAAACCATCACAAAATCTCCCAACTTTGCAAGGGCATATCTCCCTCAATTTTAAAGGTATGAGGGTGTTCTTGGACATTTTGGAAAGCTTGAAGAGTCCTCTAAACAACTCCATTGGTTTCAGGTCCATATCATTTACCAATATCAAGTTATGCCCTTTTGAAGTTGTTGACTTTTTGTTGACTTTCAAAAGGACCTATAATGTCTTAGCTCATATCTTCCAAATGAAGCATTTTTGGGCTTAAATTGCAAGATCAAAGTTGTAGAGAATTCAATTTCCTTCAAAATGAGCTTTGGATGGAGACTTGGTGATGAAGTATGTGAAAGTTATGGCTGGTCAAAGTTCAGTTGACTTTTACTGAGGAAACCCTAATTTAGAAACTCCTGATTATTGATGATCTGGAATCTCCTTGATGAATCATGATCAACCCTTGATAAAATGATGAATTTTACTTCATATACTTGATGTTGGCAAAAAATCATGAAGTTTGACTTTGGTTTGACCACAGTTGACCTCAGTTTGACTTTTTAAATGCTTTGACTGATTTTGACTTATCTGATCATCTGACTGAGCAAACTTTTGAGAAAAGTCTTGAAACTTGTCATGGGGATTCTTACACACATATAAGATGTTATGAAGCTCACTTGAAGTCTTGGAAGTCCATTTAGCCTGATTAAAGTCAAAACCCTAGTTTTGGATGCACTGCTTAGGAGGTGCATTGTCTGAAGGAATTCAACTCTTCTGCCCAATTGTGAACTTTGTGAACCTTGTGAACCATCATAAAATGTCTTGTGAACCTCATGGGAGGTATTGTAAAGCTTGTAAACCTTGTGAACCTTCAAGAAGTAACTTGTGGACTTCATGAACCTCATGAAAGGTCTTGTAAATGTTGTGAATCTTGTGAACCTTGTGAACCTTCAAGAAGTAACTTGTAGACTTCATGAACCTCAAGAAAGGTATTGAAAGCATTATGGAACTTGTGAACCTTGTGAACCTTCAAGAAGTAACTTGTGGACTTCATGAACCTCATGAAAGGTCTTGTAAATGTTGAGAAGCTTGTGAACCTTGTGAACCTTCATAAAGTAACTTGTAGACTTCATGAACCTCATGAAAGGTTATATAAGCATTAAGAAACTTGTGAACCTTGTGAACCTTCTTAGCACACAAAGTCTTGTATTGTGAGGGCAAATTTTGGGGTGCAACAGCTGCCCCTGTTCAATTTTCTGAAACCTGAGGGGTTAGATTGGTACATTTGCCAGTCATGACCTGGAAGGTTGAAGGGGATTGAACACAAAAGCCCAAAAATTTGCACTCACCAGTGCATTAGAGTGATACAGCTGGCTAGTTGAATATGATTGAGTGGGCTTAAAGATGCCACTAGGGGAAAGTTCTTCAGGTATATTTCTTGGAAGATAAAGCAGTCCAAAATATGGAGGTATAATGAAAGCTATCAGGAGTCTGGAGCAGTCCTGAGGTATTGATGATATGCTTTCAGGAGACTGGAGTAATCCTGATGTAACAGCATGTCTTCAGGGAGGATAAAGCAATATTGATATATGAGAAGCTATCAGGAGGCTGGAGCAGTCCTGAGGTAACAATATAATTTCAAGAGGATAGAGCAATCTTGAGAGATTGATGATATGCTTTCAGGAGACTAGAGTAATCCTGATGTAACAGCATGTCTTCAGGAGGATAGAGCAATCAATGATGATAACCCTAAAGCAGTCTTGAAGTAATAATATGATTTCAGGAGGATAGAGCAATCGATAATGATAACTCTAAAGCAGTCTTGAAGCAATGAGAAGTTGTCAGGAGGATAAAGCAATCCTGAGGTAATAGAAAACTGTCAGGAGACTGGAGTAATCCTGAGGAAATAATATGATATGCTTTCAGGAGACTGGAGTGATCCTGATGTAACAACATGTCTTTAGGAGGATAGAGCGATCCTGATGATCATAAGTTTGTTTGTTGGATAATTAACCTGAAAACAAAGTAGCATTTTGTATGATAGTATTAATTTATGCATTATGTATGCATGTATAATATGATGCTCTTAGATAATGTATTATGTATCTATGGACATGTATGTTATGGTATGATGTAAATGATGTATGTATGATATGATACGATACTGCCGGAAGCGCCTGGATATCTTCGTATAACAACTGCTGGCCAGGGAAAATAAATCCTGATTCGTTGTTGAAGAATATATTATACATAACCTTACGTCTGCTGGGGATAACAGGGTATAGATAACCTCCCGTATGCTGGGGATAATAAGGTATATATCACCTCCCGTATGCTGGGGATAACAAGGTATATGTAGCCTCCCGTATGCTGGGGATAGTAATGTATACATAACCTTCATCTTCGTTTGGTAGCAGGGTAGATATACCCTCCCATCTTCGTTCGTCGTACCCTTATTGGAAAGTAAATTTCCGAATATCCGTATGAGGATAAAAGAGATGGATATAAATTTCAGGGGAGATAAGACTTTATGAAGATGGATTCGTCCTACTGAGGGTTTTGTAACTGTCTTGTAAAGGTGAACCGGCGAAGCTTCGTTGAAATCCTCCCCTCGTTCGTCCTTAGTAAATACTATTACTGCATTTTCATGCATTTCTGGTAAACATCAATCATATTAAGCATTCATGCGTTTTTGGTAAACATTAATCATATTCAAAAGCATACATACATTCAAACACAACCAATGGACGTTTCGCTTATGTAAATAGGGTAAAAGTAAATCTGGATTCAAAAGATGGAATTTATTTATATCAAAAAGTGACCCATACACGGGTAAGTTTGTACAAGGAGACATAAATCCTAGTAAGAGGATTCTGTCATAAAGTGTTTACAAAACAAAGAGAGTCAGCTATGTGGGAAATAATCCTATTGAGTTTCAATTCTACTATTGCCATTATATTCAAGTATCTCATCTTCTGCTGTTGAGACGGAAACGATTGGATTGAGCTTTTATCTGTTCGAGCTTGAGTAAGTAGTACAACTGGTTGCAGTTTCATGGGCGATCCAAACGAGACATAGTCATACGCTTTAATCCCTAACTTTTGCCTGGATTGCCCTTTCAGGTTTTCAATCCACCGGGATACCCTTTTTTGCCCAAGCCGCCTTTTCAGGTTTTCGACTTGCCGGGTGTACATCTTTTTATATATATCCCTAATTTTTGCCCAAACCCTTTTGGTTTGCCGGGATGCCCTTATTTTTGCCTAGGCCTGTCAACCTAGCGGGTCTCTTTTTATGCGTAGTATTTTTTAACTATGTCTGCGTTCACAGGCTGTGGAAAGTCTTCACCATCCATTGTAGTCAGTATCATGGCACCTCCTGAGAACACTGTCTTGACTACAAATGGTCCTTCATATGTTGGAGTCCACTTGCCCCTAGGATCACCCTGTGGTAATATGATACGCTTGATTACCAAGTCACCATCCTGATATACCTTTGTCTTAACCTTCTTGTTAAAAGCTTTGATCATTCGTTTTTGGTACATCTGGCCATGACAAACTGCTGCTAGCCTTTTCTCATCAATCAAATTTATCTGGTCAAGTCGGGTCTGAATCCACTCATCTTCATCCAAGCCTGCATCCTTCATAATTCTCAAGGAGGGAATCTGAACTTCAATGGGCAGAACTGCTTCCATACCATAGACCAAGGAGAATGGGGTTGCCCCTGTTGAAGTACGTATTGTGGTACGATAACCATGAAGAGCAAACGGTAACATCTCATGCCAATCCTTATAAGTAACAGTCATCTTCTGTACAATCTTCTTGATGTTCTTATTGGCAGCTTCAACTGCCCCATTCATCTTCGGACGATACGGAGAAGAGTTATGATGCTTAATCTTGAACTGCGTGCAGAGATCAGTAATCATAGTGTTGTTCAGATTAGAGCCATTGTCAGTGATAATCCTCTTAGGGATGCCATACCTACATATGAGATTATTCTTAATGAATCGAGCCACAACATTCTTGGTAACAGATGCAAATGAAGCTGCCTCTACCCACTTCGTGAAATAATCAATAGCAACCAGGATGAAACGATGCCCATTGGAAGCAGTAGGCTTGATCTCACCAATCATATCAATGCCCCACATGGCAAAGGGCCAAGGAGCAGTCAACACATTCAATGGTGATGGAGGTACATGGACTTTATCAGCATAAATTTGACATTTGTGACATGTTCTGGAATGTTGATAGCAATCAGCTTCCATGGTAGACCAATAGTAACCTGCTCTCAAAATCTTCTTTGCCATAGTATGACCACTAGAATGAGTGCCAAAGATCCCATCATGCATATCTTCCATAATCTCAGTTGCTTCCTTCTTATCCACACAACGAAGCAGAGTTGAATCATGGTTACGCTTGTACAGAATCCCATTACTCAAGAAGAACTTAGCAGCAAACCTTCTCAGGAACTTCCTATCTTTGACAGATGCCCCTTCAGGGAATTCCTGAGCTTCAAGATATCTTTTTACTTCATAGAACCAAGGCTTCTCCTCTGCCCCTTCAGTGTCAATCTCATTGCAGTACGCAGGCTTTTCAAATCTATCAATGGTAATCTTGGGAGCTTCATCATCCCAACTGATCTCAAACATAGATGCCATGGTGGCCAATGCATCTGCCAACTGATTCTCTCTTCGTGGAATATGTCCAAAGGTAATCTCTTTGAAATGTGGGATCTAAGACAACACATGCTCTCTGTAAGGAATGAGGTTATCATGCTTGGTATCCCAATCTCCTTTAATCTGACTTACTACCAGGGCTGAATCTCCATACACATCAAGGAACTGAATCTTCATATCAATAGCAGCTTTAATACCTAGGATACATGCCTCATATTCAGCCATGTTATTGGTACAATAGAAACAAAGTCTGGCAGTAATCGGGGTATGACAACCTTCGGGGGAACTAATCACAACACCAACACCATTACCAAGTGCATTAGAGGCACCATCAAAAACCATAGTCCATCGGGATCCTTGTTCAGGTCCGTCATATTGTCCAGGTTCTTTGGTAATATTCATAATATCTTCATCAGGAAACTCAAAATTCATTGACTGATAATCATCCACTGCTTGATGAGCCAAATGATCAGCAACAACACTTCCTTTAATGGCCTTCTGAGTAGTATACTGTATGTCATATTCTGTCAAGATCATTTGCCATCTTTCAATTCTTCCGGAGAGAGCAGGTTTCTCAAATATGTACTTGATTGGATCCATCTTCGAAATCAATAAGGTAGTATGGGTCAACATATACTGTCTTAGTCGGCGAGCAGCCCATGCCAAAGCGCAGCAAGTTTTCTCGAGCAGTGAGTATCTTGTTTCACAGTCGGTAAACTTTTTGCTAAGGTAGTATATTGCCTGCTCTTTTCGACCAGACTCGTCATGTTGCCCCAACACACACCCCATTGAGTTGTCTAACACTGTTAAGTACATAATCAAGGGTCTTCCATCAACTGGTGGCATCAAAATTGGTGGTTCTAGCAGGTATCTCTTGATTTCATCAAAGGCAGTCTGGCACTCATCATTCCATTCCATCACCTGATCTTTCTTCAACAACTTGAAGATTGGCTCACAGATGGTAGTTAATTGGGAAATAAATCTTGCAATGTAATTCAATCGTCCCAAGAAACCTCTAACCTCCTTCTCAGTACGGGGAGCTGGCATCTCTCGTATGGCTTTTACTTTTGCAGGATCCACTTCAATACCTTTTCCACTGACAATGAAACCCAGGAGTTTACCAGATCTAACTCCAAAAGTACACTTGTTTGGGTTCAACCTCAACTTTTATTTCTTCAACCTCTCAAACAATTTATGCAAATGATCAAGATGTTGCTCTTCATTCTGAGACCTGGCTATCATATCATCTACATATACCTCTATCTCATGATGAATCATCATGAAACAAAGCCACCATAGCACGCTGATATGTTGCCCCTGCATTCTTCAAACCAAATGGCATTACCTTATAGCAAAAGGTGCCCCACTATGTCACAAATGTTGTCTTCTCCATATCTTCAGGTGCCATCTTGATTTGATTGTAACCAGAGAAACCATCCATAAAAGAGAATACCTTATGCTGAGCAGTGTTGTCTACCAGAATATCAATATGAGGAAGTGGAAAATCATCTTTAGGGCTAGCCTTGTTCAAATCTCTGTAGTCCACACACATACGCACCTTACCATCTTTCTTAGGAACTGGCACCACATTTGCAACCCACTGAGGATAAGAAGTCACTGCTAAGAACCCTGCATTGAACTGTTTCATTACCTCTGCCTTGATCTTTTCTGACATTTCAGGACGCATACGACGAACCTTCTGCTTCTTTGGAAGACAATCTTCTTTCACTGGTAAACGGTGAACCACAATGTCTGTATCCAACCCTGGCATATCTTCATAAGACCAAGCAAAGATCTCCACATAGTCACGTAACATCTGAATCAACCTGCTCTTGACACTGTCCTCTAAATCAGCCCCTATCTTGACCTCTTTTCTGTTTTCTTCAGTTCCCAGATTCACAACTTCGACTGGCTCTTCATGTGGCTGTATAGCTTTCTCTTCTTGTTGTAACAACCTAGCAAGCTCTACAGGTATTTCACAATCGTCCTCATTTCCGTCTTCAGTTTGATAGATCGGATTCTCGAAATTATAATTGGAAATAGTAGAACTGTTATCGACAGGATCCAGAGTGGATGAGGATCTGCATTTTAGTGATGTGGGTGTGTGTAAGAACACATAGCTGATAAAACAAAAATAAAATAAAAGAAAGACAAGGAACACAATATTTATGAAAACGAAACGTCCACTGATTTTATTGAATGAAGTATGCAAATGAAATGACAGCCCGTAACAAGCATACCATTGTGCCCCGGGTAAGGCACATGGCTTGAAAGTTTTATTGTTCAAGAAATTACAAAATTAAAACATAACACAGTAATAGTATTTACTCCTGACTAAAGGAGATAGGGATAACATCTTCAGCTTTCCAATTATTGAGTCCAGCACCCACAGTAGGAAAAATCCATGCATCCAAGTTGTAGTCTTCATCTTGATTTCCCACAGCGTTAATCTGGTCCTTCACAACCCCTTGACTAGTGATACGAGCAGCACGAGCACGTCGAACAGCCTTCTGGGACTCTGCAGTGAAACCCAAACCAAACTTGTCAGACTTGTATGGAATATCAGGAAGCTGACCCCAAATAGTACAACCACCTTCATCCACCACAACTCTAGCATCATTGAGGGAGGCCATTGCCATTGTTGGAGGCTTTCTGGTGACCACAAGAACTTTCTTCACAACAGGAGGAGCTACATAATCATTAACAACCCAGGGAACCACTTCAAACGTCTGACACGGAGTCTCAATGTATTCACCTTCCATTTCCAGATACTTGAAGGTATTCACATGGCTGACAAAGTACTCTTCTTCTCCATAGACAGTAACAACCTTTCCATTCACCGGATATCTCAACTTTTGGTGCAACGTAGAGGTCACAGCACCTGCCCCATAGATCCAGGGACGACCAAGCAGACAAGAGTATGAAGGACGAATATCCATCACATAAAATGTAGCAGTAAACACCTGGGAAACAACTTGGATTGGAAGATCAATTTCCCCATGCACTACTCTTCTAGAACCATCAAAAGCCTTTACCACAATGTTACTGGGCTTCAACACAGCATCTTCAGGACTCAGCTTATTCAGGACTTCCTTAGGCAACACATTCAAAGAGGAGCCGTTGTCTATCAGCACATGAGACAGGGTAGTGCCCCTGCATTCAATTGAAATATGCAAGGCCCTGTTATGATCCCTCTTGGCAGGGGTCAAGTCAGCATCAGAAAATCCTAACCCATTGTCATAGGTCAAGTGGGCAACACAGTTCTCAAATTGGTCAACAGGAATCGCACTGGGTACATGAGCAGTTTTCAAAAACTTGATCAAGGACTTGGCATGAGCCTCAGAACATAACAACAAGGACAACATAGAAATCTTTGAGGGAGTATGCCCCAACTGATCCACAATGTCATAATCACTCTTGCGAATGATTTTCAATACTTCTTCCATCTGCTTAGAGAGGTCATCAGCAGCTGGCACATCAGTAGATATAGGCTCAATAACAGGACCCTTGCCCCGAGCATCAGTGGTGGAGGTAGCAGTTGGAGTGACTGCATTCTTGGAAGTAACTGGAGGAGAGAAGACTCTTCCACTACGAGTGATCTTGCTAGATCCAGCAATGTTATCAATGTCAACAGGCACATCAGCTAAAGGTTCTTGCTTAACACCATGGATATAAACATCAGACCCATAGTGCCAAGGTACAGCTTTGTCAGACGTATATGGGATAGGACTAGGAGTAGTAATGACCACAGGAGCTACTCTGGCTTCAGCAACAACTTTCACGGGACCTTCAGCAGTAATCTTGATTGGACCCTGATGAGTGATTTTAATGGGACCCTTTGAAGTGATCCTTATTGGTACTTTGTCAACCATGTCAACCTCTTCAATCTTCCTACCTTGAGTCAGATGATCCACCATACTTTCAACAGACGACGGAGTCCTTTCAAACACTATAGTATACTTATCCATGAGACGTTGAATTCCATCTCTCAATATGAAGCAACTATCCGGCTTATAGGTACAATACAAACAATCTTCACGACAAACTGGAAAGATCCCAGCTTGTACTAACCTCTTTTTGATAACAGACAGTGGTGTGGTCAACTCCATAACTGAATAGACATGTAGATCTTCCTCAATGGCATTGACAGCCTTCTCGTGATTTGGCATTGGAGCAGTAATCACATTGGGAGTACCCGGAGGATCAAACTCAATTTCTCCAGCATCAATCATATCTTGAATTTTGTTCTTCAAGATCCAGCAGTTATTAGTATCATGTCCCTGACAGTTTGAATGATATGCACATCGTGCATTGGGATTGTACCTGGGAGAGGTAACATTAGGATTCTGAGGAGCCTCTTTCAAAGTAATGAGTTCAGCCTTCAACAAGTGTTGCAATGCCTGAGCCATTGACATGTTGATCTTAGTGAACTGTCTTCTAGCCCTCTGTTGGTTGCCCTGTGGCTGCTCTGTTGGTGCAGGAGTTGGATTTGAAATATGGACTGCACTAACAGACTGATGCCTTCTATTACGATCAGGTTGACCATAAACAGCATTGGATTCTTTCTTCCCAGTGGGAGGCTTCTTTGCAGCACCTGATGAAGAAGTGCCCACTTGGATCTTACCATTCTTTATACCATTCTCTACTCGCTCTCCTGTCATAATCAACTCAGTGAAGCCAGATGATGAGCTTCCAATGAGATGACTGTAGAACGGACCATTCAGTGTACACATGAACATATCAACCAATTCCCTGTCAGTCAAAGGGGGTTGAACTCTTCCAGCTAAATCTCTCCACTTCTGCGCATACTCTTTAAAACTTTCTTTGGCACCCATAGACATGCTCTGAAGCTGCATGCGAGTGGGGGCTAAGTCAGCATTGTATTGATACTGCTTATAGAAAGCTTCAGCAAGATCATTCCAATCTCTGATGTTGACACTCTCCAACTGATAATACCACTCCAGCTGAGCTCCAGATAAGCTCTCTTGAAAAAAATGGATCCACAATTTCTTATCAGCAGTGTGAGGTTGAATTCTTCTGACATAAGACCTCAGATGCAGCTTGGGACAAGAGACCCCATCATAAACAACAAAGGTAGGAACCTTGAAACCAATGGGTATGACTACCCCAGATATCAGACTCAAATCCTCAAAATCCAGCCCAGATGATTTCTGCAACTCCATAGCATCCATCCTATCCACCAGCATCTTGAATTTGTCCTCATTAGGCTCATGGTAGTAATTAGCCTCAGAATCAGAGTCCCCCATTGAATGGTGGAGACTGCCTACCTCTTGCTCAGATTCTTCAGATTCATAGTCTTCATCTGGTTCTTTGGTCTTGGCAAGACCTTTGAACCTTCTTCCCATGTTAATCAACCCAGCAGACCTTCTAGCCTTCTTAGTCTTCTTGGCCAGCAGTGCCTTCAATTCATCTTGCCCCTTGGACAGGTTCAGGATCAGCTCTTGGAACTGTGCATTTTGTGCCTGGAGATCCTTAACTGATTGTTCAAGAGCCATTGCTGAAATAAACAGCGAGAAGATGAGAAACCTGTGCGCAATTATAAACCTGTGATGCAATGAAATGATATGGTAATGCATATGCAATGTTTTCAAGGACCGCGGGATTTAAATTTGCTTAAACAAACACGAAAGTAAACTTTTATTAGTAATAACTTTGTTTTGCCTTTTAGGCTTACAAAAATGAAAATGAAATAAGATAAGTACAAAAGATGGGGTTTTAAGTCTCCCATGGACGTTTCCTCTTTATGTTGAGGTATGAGTTGAGGTTTCGTTCCTCGTGAAGTTGCTTTGTTAACTCTAGGATTCTTGTTTGGCTTGCTTTGTAATGAGCCTCGAACGTATCCCTTTGCTCCTTCAGTTGGATCCATGATCTCTGCAAGTCTTCCATATCAGTAGGCATGTCTGGGTGAAGGATGGTATAAGCTGTGTCTCCTTCAGCAACAGGTTCCATGGTAACTGGTAGGACGGCAGGATATGGCATCATGAGAGTCTGAGCACGAGATCGTACCCATCTGAGATAAGCTTCCATAGGAATAGTGTACTTAGGCTCCAGTGTCTTGCTGTCAATCCTGTTTACCTTTCCCCAGGCTCGTATGAATCTCTGACGGTAACCCTGAAGATCGTTGTCGTAATCAAACACAATGCCCTGAATCAACATGTCATGTGGACCATCACTCCGGGCGTAACCAAACTGTCGTAAAGCTAGAGAGGGGTTGTAAGTGATGCCTCCTCTTATGCCTAGAAGTGGCACATTAGGAAACTCCCCACAACGGTCAATGATGGTGACATTCTCCATAGATCTGGAGCACCAATGGATATCTGAGTGAGAAAGTGACATGATCCTCTTGGACCATCTGAACCCTTGCTCATTCTTCATTACTGAGCTAGGGAGGTGAGAAATAAACCACCTAGAAAGTAAAGGTATGCAGCACATCAAAGTTCCTCTTGCCCTTGTAGTACGGGTGTGAAGAGAATGCAGAATGTCTCCAAGCAATGTAGGCACTGGATTGTGACTCAGGAAAATGTTGATGGCATGAACATCTATGAACTGATCTGGATTGGGGAACAATACTAAGCCATATATCAGCAAGGCTAAGACCTCCTCAAAAGCATCATAGCTCATGGCCTTCAAGAACATTTGAGCCTTATCCATTAGTACCTTGGCAAGAATACCCTTGACTCCACTTCTCGTTTCTAGAACAATGTCAGACTTCTTCAGATGTAGGGCTGCAGCAATAACCTCTGGTTTGAGCTCCTTCTCCAAGCCTGTGAAGGGTCTTTGATCTAGAACAGGTATACCCAGAAGTTTAGAGAACTCCTCCATTGTTGGAACCAACTGATAGTCAGGGAATGTAAAGCAGTGGTGCTTAGGGTCAAAGAACTGAAACAGGACACTCATCATGTCTTCATTGAACCCTGAAGTGACTAGATCCAATAGGTGACCATGTCTCTTGATGAACTGGGAATGATCAGACACATGAGAAACCAACTCTTTAAGCTTAGCAGGTATCCCCACAAAGTTGATCCTGATGTTGTTTCTACGAGCAGAAGCCATGACCTGCAACAAAGAACAAAGATAAATCCTTTGGTCCTTGAAATGGTTAGTGAAAATGCTATGCTTATGATGCATGATGATGTCATGATGTTATGTTCAATCACAAACATGTGGCACACACAAACAAGTCACACCATAGCCCTAGGTTTAAAGGCTTGCATGAGGTTCAAAGGTAAGTACCCTCCACTGAAGTTAGTTGGTTCATCCTGTCCTACAAAAGTAATCGGGTTCTAAGGGATCTCAATATCATTGATCCTTCACAAGGGTGGTTGATCAGAAGGCAACTTACTTGCCAACCAAAACCCTCCAAGTTTAAGATCTCAATGAGCGTAGTATCGAGTGTCAACCAACTTCAGTCTGCACCAAAGCCAGTTACCTCACTACTTTCTAAAGGCCAAGATGAGTTAACTAGGGTTCTAAAAGTTAGTTAGTGCATTGACAACATATGGCAGCCTCATATTATCCTCAACTTGACTTAAGGAACATAAGCACCAACCAAGAAGTCACACTAACTATGGCCACCAGATCAACCATATCGGTATACGCCGTACAGTTTCCTTGGTCTATTGCCATTTACCTAAGGTACACTAGATCCGGGATAGGACCTTTCACACATAAGAGCACCCCAACAATATAATAATAAATCAAACAAATCAAACAATATTAAAGTGATCTTAATTCCTAAGGGTACCCCTCTTAAATTTAAATCCCCAGCAGAGTCGCCAGTTCTGTAACACGGTGGGAGAACTGACTTTAGTTATGTTGCGGATAGCAAGAGTCGCCACCGACTTTTATTTTATCCAAAGGAAAGGCATAAAAGAACAGGAAAAACCTTTTAAAAGATTTTTTTGGGCCCGGGGGGTAGGTTATGTAAAGGGAAGGTGTTAGCACCCTTTACATCCATGGTTATCCATGGGCTCTTAGTTACTTCGCTCACTTTAAAATGTTTTTTGAAAATATGAAATGTGTGAATAGAAATTTTCATAAGAGTTTGATAATGATCCATGTACGGATGCGTAAAAAACTTGTGTTTGAAAATTTCTTGAAATTGTGAAGTGTTTGAAAAGTTTGAATAGTGAGCAAGTACATAAGAGGAACCTACCCTAAAGTTTAAGTCTTTCTTATTCTTTATCCTTTAAATGGTAAGACTATCCTTACTATTAAGGAGTAGGTAGTCATTACCTTGGATGTTAGGGACATGTGAGGGACATTTATTTTTGAAGGCAACTGTGGGGTGTATTAAGCATATAGGAGGGACTATCATCATTATTCGAAGGGACTTGATCTTTAAAGGCAACCATTAGGGACTTGATGATTTTTCTTTTTAAGGGACTTGCTTTTTACACCCCACTTGACCTTATTAATAGGCAACATAGAGGGATAGCCTTAGAAAGTGTAGGATGGCGATTAAAAATCGACTTACGTGTGTGAGTGTTCAATATTATTTATCTTATGATTAAAATGAGCTAAATTTATTTTAAATAGAATACATGTTTTGCACTCCCTAAATTACTAACCATAGTAAAAAAATTAAATATTTAAAATATTTACAAAATTACACCAAGAAGCAATTACATAATAATTATAATAAGCAAATTAAAATAAATAGCATAAATAAATAATTAGCAAAAATATAAATAAATAAGCAAATATAACAATAAATAAATAAATAGGGGTTAGTGATAAATATAATTAAAAAAATAAGGTTAGTAAAAATAAATAATTAAATTTAGCGAAATAATAATAATTAGAAAAAAGAAACAAGGTTAGAGAAATAATAATAAAAAATATAAGATATAAACAAAAATAATAAATAACAATATAGTTAGTAATAATAATTAAATAAATGAAATTAACCAAAACAAAAATAAAAGATTAAAGAAATTTTTTTAAGGTAGACAATTATAGTCAAAAATTATTAAATTATTTTAAGTGTATCATAATTATAAATCTTAATTATTAGAAGTTAGATTATTTCTAAACAAAAATTCTAAAAAAATATTTTACATATTATAAGAAATAAACTATAAACATAGCATATACAATATATTTGCAAACTATATATAAAAACAAATCATAATTATATTTACAACAAATTAATTATATTAAATAAATACATGATAATTTATATTAAGAATTAAATAAATAAATAATTAGGGTTTTTTTAATAAGTACTTAAAAAAAAAAGAAATTAGGGTTTGCTTTAGCAAATATTTTTTTGAGTTTAGTTTATATACAAAAATTATTTTAACTAATATATATATATTACATTTACAAAAAAATAATAAAGAACATAATTTTTGAATTAGAAAAAAAAAATAGAAAGTTTAGAATTTTTAGAAAATATGATGTTATTTTGAAGCTCTCCATGTTCATATTTTACCTTTTAGAGCCTTGGAAGATGGAATCCGAATTTCACTTTTTGATGAATTTTTGAGTTTTTGAAACTTACCCTTGGCTGCTGGAATTCGTGCATGAGGGTTTGCATTATGTTTGATACTTATATGTGAATGATTCTAGGTCAAAACATTGATGGATCATGTGGAAGAATTGATTTAAAAAGATTGAGATTGATCATGCTTTGAAATTTCAATATTTGCTCATGAAAGCTTACTATTTTTGTACCAATCTCATGATTCCCTTCCTCTTTAATTCCAATCATCAATTAAGACTTTCTAGAAGCATTATCCAAATAAAATCTCTTATTTTCATATTTTATTTTTATTTAAAATGATTTTTAATGATTTAAATCAAAATAAATAGAAATAAAAATAATAAAAATCAGATTTTAAATGGTTTGGGTCGTAATTTGGCCAGCCCATTTGGAGAGAAATGCTTTTGGACCCCCATTTTCAATATAAACCATCACAAAATCTCCCAACTTTGCAAGGGCATATTTCCCTCAATTTTAAAGGTATGAGGGTGTTCTTGGACATTTTGGAAAGCTTGAAGAGTCCTCTAAACAACTCCATTGGTTTCAGGTCCATATCATTTACCAATCTCAAGTTATGCCCTTTTGAAGTTGATAACTTTTTGTTGACTTTCAAAAGGACCTATAATGTCTTAGCTCATATCTTCCAAATGAAGCATTTTTGGGCTTAAATTGCAAGATCAAAGTTGTAGAGAATTCATTTTCCTTCAAAATGAGCTTTGGATGGAGACTTGGTGATGAAGTATGTGAAAGTTATGGCTGGTCAAAGTTCAGTTGATTTTTAAATACCTAAAAGTATTTTTAATTAATTAATTCTCATTAATTAATTAAAAATAAACTTTTAAATGATTTAAAAATATTTTTTTAATGCAAAAAATAAAAATAAAAATGTTTTTGGTTTCTGAAAATTAATAAAAGTTTATACAAAAATTTCCAGAATTTTTAAAATTGTTTTGCTATTTTAAATAAATTGGAGAAAACAAATGCATTTAAATGAAAAATAAAATGAATTAAATCTGAAAAAAGGAAAAGTCAACATAATCAATGGCCAGGGTTTGAACTCACACGCGCGGGAGTAGACTTGGCGCCACATCCAAGGGCTGAGATTCAAATCCACATAATTATGATTAGCCCTAATTAATTATGCCCTAATGACTCTCAGGCGACCGGAACACTGTTCCGGTCGTCTTCTCCGGCTAGCTCACTTCTCAATCTCTCTCTACACGCAATGAAATCATGTCAAACTCTCCAGATCAACTAAACTAACATCCCTAAACAACAATCCAGCAACAAAATCCATTTATTTCTACTCAAGAACAAGATACTAATCAAACATCAAAAATTGCAGAAATTTCAGAAACACCATACAAGCTCATTTCTCAATCTTTTTCAAAAGTAAAAGGCTCAGTGAACTTAGGGAAGCATGCATTATCATTTAGAAACAAGAAATGAAGGTTCTGGAAAAATAAATTTCCAAGGCTACCTGAATCGAAGCTTTAGTTTCTGGCACTTTCTGGTTGATGTCTTGCTTGCAATCAACTCCCCTGGACCTCCTGAGAAGCTTTCAAGGCTTGATTGAGGTTTGTGATGGCTGGTTTGAGAGATGACTGAAGTTCTGCTCAATGAGGGGCAGAAATCGTATCTTTGATTCAGTGGCTTTCAGGCTGTTTTAAGGGTTGGTTTGTGTTCAATGAAGCATGGTGAGATTGTTTGTGAAGTTGGTTTGGGTGTTTGAAGCTTGTGCTGAGAGTTTCGAAGGCTCTTGCAAATGGAGTGGAAGATGAGAATGCTGTGCTAGAGAGTGCTTCAGGCTTGTGTTTTGTATGCTTTGGCTTGCTTTTGATTAGCATAAACAATTGTGATAGGTCAGATGAAGTGATGTGTGCTTTATTGATTGGTATGGCTCAAGTTGCCAAAATGTCAAAGTTGTGTAAGAGAGGTATGGGCTACTTTCTAGCCAAGGACAAAAGGTATGTCCTGCACAGCATGATGTGGGGGGAACCCTAGGATTGATCAGCAAGTCAGCAAGCAAGTGGATTGTATCTTATGAAGAGTTTTGCAAGTTGGTTCACTTTTGATTCTTATGAGATATCTTGCTCCATAGACCATAAAAATGAGAGACTTCTTGGCCCATTCTGAATTTTAGGTCTTGTATGATCATGTTGTGAAGTTTAGAAATCCATTTGATAACTTAATTTGTCTTGAGAAGTGAATTTGCAACTTTGCCTCTTTGGTGGAAAACTTCAAATTTTGTGATTTTTGCCAACTTTGACAAGCCATAACTTTTGATCCAAAATGAATTAGGTCATGTTCTTGTACTTTTTGAAAAGGGAATGATCCATTCTACAACTTTCATGACCAAAGTTTTTCCATTTGAAGCTTTTTTGAATCAAAAAGTAAAGGTTGAAAAAGTTGCCTAAAATGGCAATTTCATTAAAAGTCAAACTTTCCCAAAAAGTCAACTTTGCAAAAGACTTGAAATTCTTCAATTTTGTGAACTTCCAACTTCTTCTATGATCAAACAAAGATCATATACAATCAAAATGATGAAGAACACCCTTTGGTTGGGTCATTGGGGGCCTCAAATGCCCTGATTTTGTACTGACTTGCTTGAAAAGTCAACTCTTGATCAGATGACTTCCCCATGGAATTTCTTCATGAAAATTGATATGCATACTACCTATACCATATAGAGACCAATAGAAACAAGAATGACCAAACAAAATTGGAGTTATGGCCTTTGAAACCAAAACCCTAATTTTAGGTCATCTGTGCAGTTAAACCTGGCTCTGCTTCCATGCCAATCTCAGTTCTTGTGATTTTTTGACATTCTTAACTTTGAGAGGATATAATATGATGGTTGAACCTACATGGACCCCTTTTGAAGTGATTGATGACCTTTGGAGTGGCCCATGAAGCTCTTGGATTGCTCAGATCACAAACCGTAGATGCAGATGACTTTGAATCTATGCAGTGAATCAAAAATGTGATATGAGATGGTATGATTGAGTTTATGCATATGAAATGATCACAAGCCATGGTGTGAATGGGTGAGGGCAAATTTGGGGTGTTTACAGCTGCCCCTATTCAAACATGAGTTAGCTGTGCAGGATGTAAGCAACGGCTTAACAGGCAAACAAGATAACTTGTGGTTGAATATCAAAGACAGACCGAAATTTGCACTCACAGAATGAAGAAGAAAAGGGATATAGATTGTAAAAGACAATAAAGTATATTGTAAAGTGTGGGCAACGGAGGACGACCGTCGAGCAGAGGACGACTGCTGGGTAAAGAGCAATGACGGGGACGACCGACATGCTGAAAAAGTGCGGAAAATAAGGCAATGACGGGGACGACCGACATGCTGGGGATAAAAGGGATCATGATGAGGACGGCCATCAAGTAAAGCTATAAAATTATCTGGGGATCTAATGAAAAATGATGGGGACGGCCACCAAGTTCATAAAGTAATGTAACCAACGACGGGGACGGCCATCGGGCTAAAACCGATGAAGGACGATCATCAGGAAAAGGAAAAGGGACCACGACGGGGTCGGCCATCGGGTTAAAGAATAAATGAAATAAACAGATGATGAGGTACGGTCATCAAAGGTGAAGGACGATCACCTAGCAGGGGACGGCTGCTCTGTTGGGGATAAGATGAGGGATGGTCATCTAAGGTGAAGGACGATCACCTGGCAGGGTACGGCTGCCGAAAATATCGCGACATAGGACGAATTCCGGATAAAAGGTCAACGATGGGGACGACCATCGGATGAGCGTGATGGAGGACGACCATCAAGAGGTGAAGGACGATCACCTAGCAGGGGACGGCTGCTCTCAAGGTTTATCGTGACATAGGACGAATGTCAGATAACCAAAATCAACAATGGGGACGACCATTGGATAAAATGATGAAGGACGATCATCAAAAGGTGAAGGACGATCACCTAGCAGGGGACGGCTGCTAAATATCACGACATAGGACGAATGCCGGATAAAAGGGGCAACGATGGGGACGGCCATCGGATGAGCATGATGGAGGACGACCATCAAGAGGTGAAGGACGATCACCTAGCAGGGTACGGCTGCTCTCAAAGTTTATCATGACATAAGATGAATGTCAGATAGAAAAGAAATTTTGCTTTGTTGACGATCTACTGGGGATATAGTAAACACGGACGAGTGTTTACATCCAAGAAATAAAAGTATAAGTGTTTTGACGCTGTGTATAGATTAAAGATGCGGACGAGCATCTCCAAGACTACGATACAGACGAGTATCGGGCAGAAACAAAAAACTGACACGTGTTCAGAGATGATACGGACGAGTATCAACTGGTTAACAGAGAACACGGACGAGTGTTGAATCTGAGAGGACTCTTCTGGGGAATAGTAGACACGGACGAGTGTCTATATTCAAGAAGACAAGAGTGTTTGACATGGTGTATGGATTAAAGATGCGGACGAGCATCCTTAAGACTATGATACGGACGAGTATCAAGTAGAAACAAACGCTTGACACATGTTCTGAGATGATGGTTCGGACGAGTACCAACTGGTTAACAGAGAACATGGACTAGTGCTGAATCTGCGGGGATATAAATGGTGTAAACAAGATACGGACGAGTATCTGTTTAAGTATGAGTGGTGTATAGTTGAGCATTTAACTGTTGGGGAGAGTGACACGGACGAGTGTCGAAAGGAGAAAAGTATAGTTTGAACAAATATCTGATATACAAAGTGTTTATGTTACTGTGCTGGGGAAAATGACATGGGCGGACGTCAAGGAATTGTATATATAAGTATCTGAGAGTGCAAAGGGGATGTCTTTGGCTTTCTGCTGGGGAATTTAGGGAGCAATCGGATGGTCATTATTCACAAGTGTTTGATTCAGAATCATGGCTTATGATTATGCAATTTTGTTTGATTTTTCCCGTAATGCTCTGTATTAGACGGAATGCTACGCTTTGTGGGTGAATATGATGCGAATGCCATGATTATGCAAAGATACCAAACCGGGATTCAGATCCCGTTGCCATGAAGATCTCTGGCCAATCTGGTTTGAGATGGACATCCCAGCTGGGGATGAGATCACTGGTAGATCTGATGAGATGTATCTGCTTGGGGAAACAGTTCAATGACAGACCTATTCCAATAAATGAGAGACCCAGCTGGGGTTTGTAGAAGCTTCCGTCACTCTGTTGTGATTCCTTCATGCGTTGCTCCTCTGGATAGGGACTGAAGCTCTGCGGGGAAAATGGTTCCCTGGCTTTTGTACTTGGCTGAGGAAGAAGAAAGATTGGCACCTCGGCTGGGGAGAAATAACAAGTGGCAACTTGACTAGGGAGAAAACACTTTGGGTGCTAAGACTGAGTGAATGTTGATTCGCCAGCTTGCTGGGATGAAGCCTACATGCCCCATGTTGTGCCTTGAGTACCTGCAATCCTGCAAAGGTAGAGGAACGCACAAGTGATCCCGAGGTATCCTTTACTGGATTCCGTCATAGGAGTTAGACACTCCCGAGAGTAAGTATATTCCATGCAAGCATTTATTTTTAGAAGAAAAGCATCTGTATTTATGCAATCAGTATTTTAAGGACACCATACATTTTTGCAAATGAAAATGAAGTGTACGGGGCGAAACATGACTGAAAATCTGATTTTATTAATTCATGTGCCCTGAATTGGCAAGATACAGTCAAGGAAACATATCCCCTGAAATGAGGAGATTGTTACAAATTGAGAAACAAAATGCTGGCAATGTTGTCGATGCTTCAAGGAGCTTCCCTTCTGCTATGACTCGTATGACATTTGACGTTCTTCTCGTCTTGCTTTCTGAAGGAGGCTGATTCTGACAGAAGCTTGATCCTTTCAAGGCCTACCAAGTTGTAGGTGATACAGACGAATTTAGAATGCAGTTGTTCGCTTATTCCCTTATTTTGCATGGATCGCCCTTTCGGGTTTTCAATCCATCGGGATACCCATTTTTGCCTGAGTTGTCCAATGCGGCTTTTCAACTCAGCGGGTGTACATTTTTTGTTTATTTTCCCTTATTTTTGCCCGAGTCTTTTATTCTGTTTTTGACTCGCCGGGATGCCCTATTTTTGCCTGGACTTACATTCTGTTTTTGTGTCCAGCGGGTCATTTTATGCGAAGTATTTTTTAACTGCATCTGAATTCACAGGGGACGGGAAATCTTCACCATCCATAGTGCTGAGCATCAGTGCTCCACCAGAGAAAACTTTCTTTACTACAAATGGTCCTTCATAATTCGGAGTCCACTTGCCCCTGTGGTCTGTATGTGGAGGGAGGATCCTCTTCAGCACAAGATCTCCTACTTGGTACTCTCGGTGCCTAACTTTCTGATCGAAGGCTCTCTTCATTCTTTTCTGATACAGCTGCCCATGACAGATTGCAGCCAATCTCTTTTCTTCAATCAGACTCAGTTGTTCGTATCGGGATCGGACCCATTCTGCTTCGTTCAGCTTGACATCCATTAGTACCCGTAGAGAGGGTAATTCAACTTCAATAGGTAGGACTGCCTCCATACCATACACAAGCTGATACGGTGTTGCCCCAGTGGATGTTCTAATTGACGTGCGGTACCCATGCAAGGCAAACAGTAGCATTTCATGCCAGTCTTTGGAGGTGACTACCATCTTCTGCACAATCTTTTTGATATTCTTATTAGCTGCCTCAACAACGCCATTCATCTTTGGCCTGTAAGGAGAAGAATTGTGGTGTTGGATCTTGAAGTCCCGGCATAGCTCTGCCATCATTTTATTGTTCAAGTTGGAACCATTATCAGTAATGATTCGCTCGGGAACTCCGTATCGACAGATGATATCTCTCTTCAGAAATATGGCTACCACTTGTCTTGTAACGTTTGCATATGAAGCTGCCTCGACCCACTTGGTGAAATAGTCAATGGCAACCAGGATGAATCTGTGGCCATTCGAAGCAGTCGGTTCAATCTTGCCAATCATGTTAATGCCCCACATAGCAAAGGGCCAGGGTGAAGACATCACATTCAGAGGATTCGGAGGCACATGCACTTTATCCGCATAAATCTGGCATTTATGGCATTTTCTGGCGTAGGCACAACAGTCGACATCCATTGTGATCCAGTAATAACCTGATCTTAGCAACTTCTTAGCCATTGCATGTCCTCCAGCATGGGTACCAAGGGATCCTTCGTGCACTTCATGCATTAACAAATCTGCTTCTGTCCTGTCGACGCATCTGAGGAGTACCATATCAAAGTTTCTCTTGTATAGAGAACCATCAGTGTTCAGGAAGAAACTACCAGCAAGCCTTCTTAATGTCTTCCTATCATTGGAAGATGCCCCAGGTGGGTATGTTTGATCCTCCAAGAAGCACTTAATGTCATGGAACCAAGGCTTATCATCTTTGACAATGTCTGCGGCAAATACATATGCTGGTCTGTCAAGTCTGGACACTGAAATCTGAGGTACAAAGTTGGCAGCTTGAACTTTGATCATGGATGAAATGGTAGCCAGAGCATCTGCAAACTGATTTTCGTCCCGAGGGATATACTCAAGCTTGACTGTTGTAAAGAAAGTCAATAACCTCCTTGTATAATCCCTGTAAGGTATCAGATGATCCTGGTGGGTGTACCATTTGCCATTGGTTTGATTGATTACCAGAGCTGAATCTCCGAATACAGTCAAAGTCTTGATTCTGAGGTCAATGGCTTCCTCAAGACCCATAATACAAGATTCGTATTCAGCTTCGTTGTTAGTGCAGTTGAAGGTGAGTCTTGCCGAGAAAGGCATGTGAACTCCTTTAGGTGTAATGAGTACTGCACCAACACCACGACCATTCATATTAACAGCCCCATCAAACATCATAGTCCATTCTTCTTCCGGGTCAGGCCCTTCAGTGTGAACAGGCTCTTCATGATCTTTTGCTTTTATGAACATGATGTCTTCATCAGGGAAGTCAAATCTCATAGTCTGGTAATCATCAATGGGTTGCTCAGCAAGATAATCAGACAATACACTGCCCTTGATGGCTTTTTGAGATGTGTATTGAATATCATATTCTGTGAGGATCATTTGCCATCTTGCAACCCGTCCAGTAAGCGCTGGCTTCTCAAAAATATACTTGACTGAATCCATCTTGGAGATCAACAAAGTGGCGTGGGTCAACATATACTGTCTCAGTCGGCGAGCAGCCCACGCTAAAGCACAACAAGTTTTCTCGAGCAGTGAATAACGTTGTTCACAGTCGG
Organism: Lathyrus aphaca; assembly: GCA_963966055.1. Classification (NCBI taxonomy): domain Eukaryota; kingdom Viridiplantae; phylum Streptophyta; class Magnoliopsida; order Fabales; family Fabaceae; genus Lathyrus; species Lathyrus aphaca. The sequence continues at coordinate 202,907,921 of OZ014524.1, forward strand.
TAAACTTTTTGCTTAGGTAGTATATTGCATACTCTTTTTGACCAGACTCGTCATGTTGGCCCAGCACACACCCCATTGACTCTTCTAATACTGTCAAGTACATGATTAGAGGTCTTCCTTCAACTGGAGGCATAAGGATTGGAGGCTCTTGTAAATATTCCTTGATTTTGTCAAAAGCCTTCTGGCAGTCTTCGTTCCACCTGACCGTCTGTTCTTTTCTTAACAATTTGAACAAGGGTTCGCAGGTGTTGCACCCCAAAATTTGCCCTCACAATACAAGACTTTGTGTTCTAAGAAGGTTCACAAGGTTCACAAGTTTCCCAACACTTTCAAGACCTTTCATGAGGTTCATGAAGTCTACAAGTTACTTCTTGAAGGTTCACAAGGTTCACAAGATTCACAATGTTTACATAACCTTTCATGAGGTTCATGAAGTCTACAAGCTACTATATGAAGGTTCACAAGGTTCACAAGTCCTACAATACTTTCAAAAACCTTTCATGGGGTTCATGAAGTCTACAAGTCATTTCATGAAGGTTCACAAGGTTCACAAGGCTCACAAGTTTCTCAATGTTTATATAACCTTTCATGAGGTTCATGAAGTCTACAAGTTACTTCTTGAAGGTTCACAAGGTTCACAAGATTCACAATGATTACAAAGCTTTCCTGAGGTTCATGAGGTCTACAAAGTCACTTTATGAGGTTCACAAGGTTCACAAGCTTCACAATACCTCCCATGAGGTTCACAAGACATTTTATGATGGTTCACAAGGTTCATAAAGTTCACAATTGGTCAAAAGAGTTGACAATTCCCTCAGACAATGCACCTCCTAAGCAGTGCATCCAAAACTAGGGTTTTGACTTTAATCAGGCTAAATGGACTTCCAAGACCTCAAGTGAGTTTCATATCATCTTATATGTGTGTGAGAACCCCCATGACAAGTTTCAAGACTTTTCTCAAAAGTTTGCTCAGTCAGATGATCAAATAAGTCAAAATCAGTCAATGCAGTTAAAAAGTCAAACTGAGGTCAACTGTGGTCAAATCAAAGTCAAACTTCATGATTTTTTGCCAACATCAAGTATATGAAGTAAAATTCATCATTTGATCAAGGGTTGATCATGATTCATCAAGGAGATTTCAGATCATCAAGAATCAGGAGTTTCTAAATTAGGGTTTCCTTAGTAAAAGTCAACTGAACTTTGACCAGCCATAACTTTCACATACTTCATCACCAAGTCTCCACTCAAAGCTCATTTTGAAGGAAATTGAATTCTCTACAACTTTGTGTCTCACAAGCCAAGCCCAAAATGCTTCATTTGGAAGGTATGAGCTAAGACATTATAGGTCATTTCAAAAGTCAACAAAAAGTCAACAACTTCAAAAGGGCATAACTTGAGATTGGTAAATGATATGGACATGAAACCAGTGGGATTGTTTAGAGGACTCTTCAAGCTTTCCAAAATGTCCAAGAACACCCTCATAGCATTAAAATTGAAGGATATGTGCCCTTGCAAAGTTGGGAAATTTTGAGTTGGTTTATGATGAAAAAGGAGGTCTAGAACCAATTTCTTCCAAATGGGCTTGTCAAATTATGATCCAATCCATACACTATCATCATGCACGACCCAAATGATTAAAAATCAGAATTTTTATTATTTTATTTTTATTTATTTTGATTTAATTCATAAAAAATCATTTTAAATAGAAATAAAATATGAAAATATGTTATTTAATGGAGATTTGGTTTCTAGAATGTCTTCAATATAGATTGGAATTGAAAGGGAAGGAAATCATGAGATTGATCCAAAAATAGTAAGCCTTCATACACAAATATTTGAATTTTAAGACATGATCAATTTCAATCTTTTTAGATCAAAATCTCCACACAAGGGATCAATTTTTCTGACCTAAATCATCCTCCTATAAGTACTTAACCTAAACCTAGCATGAGACACGATTTTGGGCAGCCTCTCACCTGGTTTCAAAACTTCAAAAACCATACAAGAACTTGATTTCGGTTTTTAAGGTATAGGTACTTTCAGGATGATTTAAAGGTTGCAATAGCTTCCTGATAATTCAGTGATCATGTAGCAACCATCATAATCATTCATAGTGCCATGAAAAGCATGAACCGAATCACGTTTTCTCCAACTTTTGAATTTTTTCGTTTTCATATAATTGATCATTATTGTTTAAGTTTAACGCCTGATTTGTGTTTGTGATGATCCATAAATGCTTTCTGGACCAATTAATTGAAGTTTCGTTGCCTAGAATGGATTCGGCCATAACTAGGGTTTACCAACCTCAATTAGGGCTTTGTGATTTATCATATATAAATGAATTTCAGGAACGTGGTGATGTTGTACGGACCTCCAGGAATTCATTGCTCTCATTAATTTTAAGAAATTTTGTTGTTTGCTTGGTGATTGTGAATACACAGGTTTATGCACGCAGGAAAAATGGAAGGAAATTTCTCAGGAAATTTCGCAGGAAAACCTGCGAAATCTCAAGGAAGAAGAAGACTGCTTCGCGCGCGTTTTGAATTCAAATAATTTGTATTATATTTTATCAATTAGTTGTTGTTTTAAATCACAACAGCTATGTTGTCCCAGTGGTTGGAAGCGTGCATGTACAAGGGTTTGGTCTGGGGTTCGATTCCCCGTTGGCTGCATTTTGTTCTTTTATTTTGCTTATTTTACAGGCTTGACATATAATCAACTTTGGTCATCATACTACCAGAAGGGCTCTCCCAGCCGGGCGGTTAGGCGTGCATGTGAATGATCAAAGGTCCTGGGTTCAACACCACCCCAGGCCTTTTTGCTTCTTGATTTTTCTTGATTTTTCCAGGCAATGCACAAAAACAACTCCTCTTCCTTTCCTCTCACCTGCGTATGGGGTGGTCTGGTGGTGTGTCTTGCTGCTGGTAAACAAAGCCTCCTGGGTTCAAATCCCAGCCAGGTTTGTTTTGACATTTTTTTTAATTTTTTTTATTTTTTGCTTTGTTTAATTATATTTAATTGATTTAAGTTTTATTAATAAAAATAATTCTATAAAATGTTATTCAATGTTTATAATATTAAAAAAAAATTATATTTTCTTAATTCAAAAATTATTTCTCTTATGTAATTAAATTATAATATATGTATATTAATGAAAATAATTTTGTATATTATATTATAAATCCTAAAAATATTTTATGAATGAACCCTAATTTTGTAAAACCTAATTTTATTTTTCTAAGTAATTTTTATTTTCTAAAATCTTAATATAATTATTATGTATATATTTATTTAATATAACTTTTGTAAATATAATGATTAGTAAAATTAAATCTTGTAAATATAATACTTAATATAAAATTTTGTAAATATGATTAATTTTTGTAAATATAATATTTAGTACAATCAAAATTTTATAAATATAATTACTATGTACATATTTATTTAATATAATTAATTTTTGTAAATATAATTATTATATACATATTTATTTAATAGAACTAATTTTTTGTAAATATAATTATAACCTATTTTTTTTAATATGTAAATATATTTTATATACTATATTTATAACCTAAATTATTTTTTTAATAGGTGTTTAGAGACAATTGAATCTATAATAATTGAATTTTGTAATTATAATATGTTTAAAAATAATCTAATAGTTTGAAAATTAAAATAATTATTTAATTGTTTATATTCCTTTTATTTCTAAATATAATTGTCTATATTAAAAATTTTTAATCTTATGATTGTTATTTTTATATTCTTACAATATTTTGCTAATTCAATTTATTTTGATTATTTGTTATTACTACTAACCATATTATTATTTATTATTTTTGCTTATTATTATTTCACTAATCTTATATATTTTTTATTTTTATTACTAATCATATTATTTCTAATTTCATTTATTTTATTATTATTATTTCACTAATCCTACTTATTTTTTTAATTTTTATTATCACTAACCCTATTTATTATTGCCTATTTATTTATTTTTTGCTTATTATTTATTTATTTGCTATTTATGATGTAATTGCTCCTTGGTGTAAATTTTGTAAATATGTAATTTATTTAATTTTTATGCTATGGTTAGTAATATAGGGAGTGCAAACATGTATTCTATTTAAAAATTAATTTAGATCACTTTAATTAAAGATAAATAATATTAAACACTCACACACGTAAGTCGATTTTTAATCGCCATCTCACTTTCTAGGGTTGCCTCTCAAGTTGCCTAAATCATAAGGTCAAGTGGGGTGTATAAAGCAAGTCCCTTAAAAAAAATAATCATCAAGTCCCTAATGGTTGCCTTTAAAGATCAAGTCCCTTTTCGAATAATGATGATAGACCCTCCTAAATGCTTAATACACCCCACAGTTGCCTTCACAAAACAGATGTCCCTCATATGTCCCTTACATCCAAGGTAATGACTACCTATTCCTTAATAATAGGGATAGTCTTACCACTTAAAGGATAAAGAACATAAAAGACTTAAATTTTAGGATAGGTACCTCCTAGTTGCTTGCTCACTCCATTCAAAATTTTCAAACACTTAACAAATTTCAAACAAATTTTCAAACACAAGTTTTTACGCATCCGTACATGGATCATTATTAACTATTATGAAAATTTTTATTCACACCCTACACTTTTAAAAAACAATTCAAAGTGAGCTAAGTAACTAAGAGCCCATGGATAACCATGGATGTAAAGGGTGCTAACACCTTCCCTTTACATAACCTACCCCCCGGACCCAAAAATCTTTTAAAGGTCTTTCCTGTTCTTTTATGCCTTTCCTTTGGATAAAATAAAAGTCGGTGGCGACTCTTGCTATCCGCAACATAACTTAAAGTCAGTTCTCCCACCGTGTTACAGAACTGGCGAATCTGCTGGGGACTTGTTTTAAGAGGGGTACCCTTAGGAATTAAGATCACTTTAAATTGTTTGCCTTGTTTGCTTTATATATCTTGTTGGGGTGCTCTTATGTGTGAAAGGTCCTAACCCGGATCTAGTGTACTTTAGGTAAATGGCAATAGACCAAGGAAACTGTACGACGTATATCGATACGGTTGATCTGGTGGCCATAGTTAGTGCGACTTCTTGGTTGGTGCTTATGTTCCTTAAGTCAAGTTAAGGATAATATGAGGCTGCCATATGTTATCAATGCACTAACTAACTTTTAGAACCCTAGTTATCCCATCTTGGCCTTTAGAAGGTAGTGAGGTAACCGGCTTTGGTACAGACTGAAGTTGGTTGACACTCGATACTACGCTCATTGAGATCTTGAACTTGGAGGGTTTTGGTTGGCAAGTAAGTTGCCTACTGAACAACCACCCTTGTGAAGGATCAATGATATTGAGATCCCTTAGAACCTGGTTACTTTATAGGACAGGATGAACCAACTAACTTCAGGGGAGGGTACTTACCTTTGGACCTCATGCAAGCCTTTAAACCTAGGGCTATGGTGTGACTTGTTTGTGTGTGCCACATGTTTGTGATTGAGCATAACATCATGACATCATCATGCATCATAAGCACAACATTTTCACTAACCATTTCAAGGACCAAGGGATTTATCTTTGTTCTTTGTTGTAGGTCATGGCTTCTGCTCGTAGAAACACTATCAGGATCAACATTGTGGGGATACCTCCCAAGCTTAAAGAGTTGGTTTCTCAAGTGTCTGATCACTCCCAGTTCATCAAGAGACATGGTCACCTATTGGATCTAGTCACTTCAGGGTTCAATGAAGACATGATGAGTGTCCTGTTTCAGTTCTTTGACCCTAAGCACCACTGCTTTACATTCCCTGATTATCAGTTGGTTCCAACCATGGAAGAGTTCTCCAAACTTCTGGGTATACCTGTTCTTGATCAAAGACCTTTCACAGGCTTGGAGAAGGAGCTTAAACCAGAGGTTATTGCTGCAGCTCTACATCTGAAGAAGTCTGATATTGTTCTAGAAACGAGAAGCGGAGTCAAGGGTATTCTTGCCAAGGTGTTGATAGAGAAAGCTCAGGTGTTCTTGAAGGCCATGAGCTATGATGCTTTTGAGGAGATCTTAGCCTTGCTGATATATGGCTTAGTATTGTTCCCCAATCCACATCAGTTCATAGATGTTCATGCCATCAACATTTTCCTGAGTCACAATCCAGTGCCTACATTGCTTGGAGACATCCTGCATTCTCTTCACACCCGTACTACAAGGGCAAGAGGAACTTTGATGTGCTGCATACCTTTACTTTCTAGGTGGTTTATTTCTCACCTTCCTCGCTCAGTAATGAAGAATGAGCAAGGGTTCAGATGGTCCAAGAGGATCATGTCACTTTCTCACTCAGATATCCATTGGTGCTCCAGATCTATGGAGAATGTCACTATCATTGACCGTTGTGGGGAGTTTCCTAATGTGCCACTTCTAGGCATAAGAGGAGGCATCACCTACAACCCCTCTCTAGCTTTACGACAGTTTGGTTACGCTCGGAGTAATGGCCCACATGACATGTTGATTCAGGGCATTGTGTTTGATTACGACAACGATCTTCAGGGTTACCGTCAGAGATTCATACGAGCTTGGGGAAAGGTAAACAGGGTTGACAGCAAGACACTGGAGCCTAAGTACACTATTCCTATGGAGGCTTATCTCAGATGGGTACGATCTCGTGCTCAGACTCTCATGATGCCATATCCTGCCGTCCTACCAGTTATCATGGAACCTGTTGCTGAAGGAGACACAGCTTATACCATCCTTCACCCAGACATGCCTACTGATAAGGAAGACTTGCAGAGGTCATGGATCCAACTGAAGGAGCAAAGGGATACTTTCGAGGCTCATTACAAAGCAAGCCAAGCAAGAATCCTAGAACTAACAAAGCAACTTCATGAGGAACGAAACCTCAACTCATACCTCAATACAAAGAGGAAACGTCCATGGGAGACTTAAAACCCCATCTTTTGTACTTATTTTATTTCATTTTTGTGTAAGCCTGAAAGGCAAAACAAAGTTATTACTAATAAAAGTTTACTTTCGTGTTTGTTTAAGCAAATTTAAATCCTGCGGTCCTTGAAAACATTGCATATGCATTCCCATATCATTTCATTGCATCCCAGGTTTATAATTGTGCACAGGTTTCTCATCCTCTCGCTGTTTATTTCAGCAATGGCACTTGAACAATCAGTTAAGGATCTCCAGGCACAAAATGCACAGTTCCAAGAGCTGATCCTGAACCTATCCAAGGGGCAGGATGAATTGAAGGCACTGCTGGCCAAGAAGACTAAGAAGACTAGAAGGTCTGCTGGTTTGATCAACATGGGAAGAAGGTTCAAAGGTCTTGCCAAGACCAAAGAACCAGCTGAGGAATATGAATCTGAGGAATCTGAAAAAGAGGGAGGCAGTCTCCACAACACTATGGGGGACTCTGATTCTGAGGCTAATTACTACCATGAGCCTAATGAAGACAAATTCAAGATGCTGGTGGATAGGATGGATGCCATGGAGTTGCAGAAGTCATCTGGGCTGGATTTTGAGGATTTGAGTCTGATATCTGGGGTAGTCATACCCATTGGGTTCAAGGTTCCTACATTTGTTGTCTATGATGGGGTCTCTTGTCCCAAACTGCATCTGAGGTCTTATGTTAGAAGAATTCATCCCCACACTGTTGATAAGAAGTTGTGGATCCATTTCTTTCAAGAGAGCTTATCTGGAGCTCAGTTGGAGTGGTATTATCAGTTGGAGAGTGTCAACATCAGAGATTGGAATGATCTTGCTGAAGCTTTCTATAAGCAGTATCAATACAATGCTGACTTAGCCCCCACTCGCATGCAGCTTCAGAGCATGTCAATGGGTGCCAAGGAAAGTTTTAAAGAGTATGCTCAGAAGTGGAGAGATTTAGCCGGAAGAGTTCAACCCCCTTTGACTGACAGGGAACTGGTTGATATGTTCATGTGTACGCTGAATGGTCCGTTCTACAGTCATTTCATTGGAAGCTCATCATCTGGCTTCACTGAGCTGATCATGACAGGAGAGCGAGTAGAGAATGGTATAAAGAATGGTAAGATCCATATGGGCACTTCTTCATCAGGTGCTGCAAAGAAGCCTCCCACTGGGAAGAAAGAATCCAATGCTGTTTATGGTCAACCTGATCGTAACAGAAGGCATCAGTCTGTTAGTGCAGTTCATATTTCAAATCCAACTCCTGCAACAACAGAGCAGCCACAGGGCAACCAACAGAGGGCTAGAAGGCAGTTCACGAAGATCAACATGTCAATGGCACATGCATTGCAACACTTGTTGAAGGCTGAACTTATTACTTTGAAAGAGGCTCCTCAGAATCCCAATGTTACCTCTCCCAGGTACAATCCCAATGCACGATGTGCATATCATTCAAACTGTCAGGGACATGATACTAATAACTGCTGGATCTTGAAGAATAAAATTCAAGATATAATTGATGCTGGAGAAATTGAGTTTGATCCTCCGGGTACTCCCAATGTGATTACTGCTCCAATGCCAAACCACGAGAAGACTGTCAATGCCATTGAGGAAGATCTGCATATCCATTCAGTTGGTGAATTGACCACACCATTGTCTGTCATCAGAAAGAAGTTAGTGCAAGCTGGGTTCTTTCCAGGTTGTCGTGAAGATTGTGTTTATTGTGAGTATAATCCAGAGAAGTGCTTCAGGTTGAAAGACGGAATTCAGCGTCTCATGGATAATTACACCATAGTGTTTGAAAGAAGACCGTCTTCTGTGGAGAGTATGGTGGAACATATTACCAGAGGTGAGAAGATTGAGGAGGTTGACATGGTTGGCAAAGTACCAATAAGAATCACTTCAAAGGGCCCCGTTAAAATCACTCATCAGGGTCCAATCAAGATTACTGCTGAAGGTCCTGTGAAAGTTGTCGCTGAAGCCAGAGTAGCTCCTGTGGTCATTACTACTCCTGGTCCTATCCCGTATACGTCTGACAAAGCTGTGCCTTGGCATTATGGATCTGATGTTTACATCCATGGTGTTAAGCAAGAGCCTGTAGCTGATGTGCCTGTTGATGTTGACAATATTGCTGGATCTAGCAAGGTCACACGTAGTGGAAGAGTCTTCTCTCCCCCAGTTACTTCCAAGAATGCAGTTACTCCTGCTACTACTTCCACCACTGATGCTAGGGGCAAAGGCCCTGCTATTGAACCTGTATCTAATGATGTGCCAGCTGCTGATGATCTCTCTAAGCAGATGGAGGAAATATTGAAAATCATTCGCAAGAGTGATTATGACATTGTTGATCAACTAGGGCATACTCCCTCAAAGATTTCTATGCTGTCCTTGTTGTTATGTTCTGAGGCTCATGCCAAGTCCTTGATCAAGTTTCTGAAGACTGCTCATGTACCCAGTGCAATTTCTGTTGACCAATTTGAGAACTGTGTTGCCCACCTGACCTATGACAATGGGTTAGGATTTTCTGATGCTGATTTGACCCCGACCAAGAGGGATCATAACAGGGCCTTGCATATCTCAATTGAATGCAGGGGCACTACCCTGTCACATGTACTAATAGATAATGGTTCCTCTCTGAATGTGTTGCCCAAGGAAGTCCTGAATAAGCTGAGTCCTGAAGATGCTGTGCTGAAGCCCAGTAACATTGTGGTAAAGGCTTTTGATGGTTCTAGAAGAGTAGTACATGGGGAAATTGATCTTCCAATCAAAGTTGGCTCCCAGGTGTTTACTGCTACATTTTTTGTGATGGATATTCGTCCTTCGTACTCTTGTCTTCTTGGTCGTCCCTGGATCCATGGGGCAGGTGCTGTAACCTCTACATTGCACCAAAAGTTGAGATATCCGGTGGATGGAAAGGTTGTTACTGTCTATGGAGAAGAAGAATACTTTGTCAGCCATGTAAACACTTTCAAGTATCTGGAAATGGAAGGTGAATACATTGAGACTCCGTGTCAGACGTTTGAAGTGGTTCCCTGGGTTGTTAATGATCATGTGGCTCCTCCTGTTGTGAAGAAAGTTCCTGTGGTCACCAAAAAGCCTCCAACAATGGCAATGGCTTCCCTCAATGATGCTAGAGCTGTGGTGGATGAAGGTGGTTGTACTATTTGGGGTCAGCTTCCTGATATTCCATACAAGTCTGACAAGTTTGGTTTGGGTTTCACTAAAGAGTCCCAGAAGGCTGTTCGTCGTGCTCGTGCTGCTCGTATCACTAATCAAGGGGTTGTGAAGAACCAGATTAATGCTGTGGGAGATCAAGATGAAGACTACAACTTGGATGCATGGATTTTTCCTACTGTGGGTGCTGGACTCAATAATTGGAAAGCTGAAGATGTTATCCCTATCTCCTTTAGTCAGGAGTAAATACTATTACTGTGTTGTGTTTTTTTAAATTTGTAATTTCTTGAACAATAAAACTTTCAAGCCATGTGCCTTACCCGGGGCACAATGGTGTGCTTGTTACGGGTTGTCATTTCATTTGCATACCTCATTCAATAAAATCAGTGGACGTTTCGTTTTCGTAAATATTGTGTTCCTTGTCTTTCTTTTCTTTTATTTTTGTTTTATCAGCTATGTGTTCTTACACACACCCACATCACTAAAATGCAGATCCTCATCCACTCTGGATCCTGTTGATAACAGTTCTACTATTGCCAATTATAATTTCGAGAATCCGATCTATCAAACTGAAGACGGAAATGAGGACGATTGTGAAATACCTGTAGAGCTTGCTAGGTTGTTACAACAAGAAGAGAAAGCTATACAGCCACATGAAGACCCAGTCGAAGTTGTGAATCTGGGAACTGAAGAAAACAGAAAAGAGGTCAAGATAGGGTCTGATTTAGAGGACAGTGTCAAGAGCAGATTGATTCAGATGTTACGCGACTATGTGGAGATCTTTGCTTGGTCTTATGAAGATATGCCAGGGTTGGATACAGACATTGTGGTTCACCGTTTGCCAGTGAAAGAAGATTGTCGTCCAAAGAAACAGAAGGTTCGTCGTATGCGTCCTGAAATGTCAGAAAAGATCAAGACAGAGGTAATGAAACAGTTCAATGCAGGGTTCTTAGCAGTGACTTCTTATCCTCAGTGGGTTGCAAATGTGGTACCAGTTCCTAAGAAAGATGGTAAGGTACGTATGTGTGTAGACTACAGAGATTTGAACAAGGCTAGCCCTAAAGATGACTTTCCACTTCCTCATATTGATATTCTGGTAGACAACACTGCTCAGCATAAGGTATTCTCTTTTATGGATGGTTTCTCTGGTTACAATCAAATCAAGATGGCACCTGAAGATATGGAGAAGACAACATTTGTGACACAGTGGGGCACCTTTTGCTATAAGGTAATGCCATTTGGTTTGAAGAATGCAGGGGCAACATATCAGCGCGCTATGGTGGCTTTGTTTCATGATATGATTCATCATGAGATAGAGGTATATGTAGATGATATGATAGCCAGGTCTCAGAATGAAGAACAACATCTTGATCATTTGCATAAATTGTTTGAGAGGTTGAAGAAATATAAGTTGAGATTGAATCCAAACAAGTGTACTTTTGGAGTTAGATCTGGAAAGCTCTTGGGTTTCATTGTCAGTGGAAAAGGTATTGAAGTGGATCCTGCAAAAGTGAAAGCTATACGAGAGATGCCAGCTCCCCGTACTGAGAAGGAGGTTAGAGGTTTCTTGGGACGATTAAATTACATTGCAAGATTTATTTCCCAGTTAACTGCCATCTGTGAGCCAATCTTCAAGTTGTTGAAGAAAGATCAGGTGATGGAATGGAATGATGAGTGCCAGACCGCCTTTGATGAAATCAAGAGATATCTGCTGGAACCACCAATTTTGATGCCACCAGTTGATGGAAGACCCTTGATTATGTACTTAACAGTGTTAGACAACTCAATGGGGTGTGTGTTGGGGCAACATGACGAGTCTGGTCGAAAAGAGCAGGCAATATACTACCTTAGCAAAAAGTTTACCGACTGTGAAACAAGATACTCACTGCTCGAGAAAACTTGCTGCGCTTTGGCATGGGCTGCTCGCCGATTAAGACAGTATATGTTGACCCATACTACCTTGTTGATTTCAAAGATGGATCCAATCAAGTACATATTTGAGAAACCTGCTCTCTCCGGAAGAATTGCAAGATGGCAAATGATCTTGACAGAATATGACATACAGTATACTACTCAGAAGGCCATTAAGGGAAGTGTTGTAGCAGATCATTTGGCTCATCAAGCAGTGGATGATTATCAGTCAATGAGTTTTGAGTTCCCTGATGAAGACATTATGATTATTACCAAAGAACCTGGACAATATGACGGACCTGAACAAGGATCCCGATGGACTATGGTTTTTGATGGTGCCTCTAATGCACTTGGTAATGGTGTTGGTGTTGTGATTAGTTCCCCTGAAGGTTGTCATACCCCGATTACTGCCAGACTTTGTTTTTATTGTACCAATAACATGGCTGAGTATGAGGCATGTATCCTGGGTATTAAAGCTGCTATTGATATGAAGATTCAGTTCCTTGATGTGTATGGAGATTCAGCCTTGGTAGTAAGTTAGATTAAAGGAGATTGGGATACCAAGCATGATAACCTCATTCCTTACAGAGAGCATGTGTTGTCTTTGATCCCACATTTCAAAGAGATTACCTTTGGACACATTCCACGAAGAGAGAATCAGTTGGCAGATGCATTAGCCACCATGGCATCCATGTTTGAGATCAGTTGGGATGATGAAGCTCCCAAGATTACTATTGATAGATTTGAAAAGCCTGCATATTGCAATGAGATTGACACAGAAGGGGCAGAGGAGAAGCCTTGGTTCTATGAAGTGAAAAGGTATCTTGAAGCTCAGGAGTTCCCTGAAGGGGCATCTGTCAAAGATAGGAAATTTCTGAGAAGGTTTTCTGCTAAGTTCTTTTTGAGTAATGGGATTTTGTGCAAGCGCAATCATGATTCAACTTTGCTTCGGTGTGTGGATAAGAAGGAAGCTACAGAAATTATGGAAGATATGCATGATGGAATTTTTGGCACTCATTCTAGTGGTCATACTATGGCAAAGAAGATATTGAGAGCAGGTTACTATTGGTCTACCATGGAAGCTGATTGCCATCAACACTCCAGAACATGTCACAAGTGTCAAATCTATGCTGATAAGGTCCATATACCTCCATCACCATTGAATGTGTTGACTGCTCCTTGGCCCTTTGCCATGTGGGGCATTGATATGATTGGTGAGATCAAGCCTACTGCTTCTAATGGACATCGTTTCATCCTGGTTGCTATTGATTACTTCACGAAGTGGGTAGAGGCAGCTTCATTTGCATCTGTTACTAAGAATGTTGTGGCTCGATTCATTAAGAATAATCTCATATGTAGGTATGGCATCCCTGAAAGGATTATCATTGACAATGGCTCTAATCTGAACAACACTATGATTACTGATCTCTGCACGCAGTTCAAGATTAAGCATCACAACTCTTCTCCGTATCGTCCGAAGATGAATGGGGCAGTTGAAGCTGCCAATAAGAACATTAAGAAGATTGTACAGAAGATGACTGTTACTTATAAGGATTGGCATGAGATGTTACCGTTTGCTCTTCATGGTTATCGTACCACAATACGTACTTCAACAGGGGCAACCCCATTATCCTTAGTCTATGGTATGGAAGCAGTTCTGCCCATTGAAGTTCAGATTCCCTCCTTGAGAATTATGAAGGATGCAGGCTTGGATGAAGATGAGTGGATTCAGACTCGACTGGACCAGTTAAATTTGATTGATGAGAAAAGGCTAGCAGCAGTTTGTCATGGCCAGATGTACCAGAAACGAATGATCAAAGCTTTTAACAAAAAGTTTAAGCCAAAGGTATATCAGGCTGGTGATTTGGTAATCAAGCGTATCATATTACCACAGGGTGATCCTAGGGGCAAGTGGACTCCAACGTATGAAGGACCATTTGTAGTCAAGACAGTGTTTTCAGGAGGTGCCATGATACTCACTACAATGGATGGTGAAGACTTCCCACAGCCTGTAAACGCAGACATAGTTAAAAAATACTACGCATAAAAATAGACCCGCTAGGTTGACAGGCCTAGGCAAAAATAAGGGCATCCCGGCAAACCAAAAGGGTTTGGGAAAAAATTAGGGATATATATAAAAAAGATGTACACCCGGCAAGTCGAAAACCTGAAAAGGCGGCTTGGGCAAAAAAGGGTATCCCGGTGGATTGAAAACCTGAAAGGGCAATCCAGGCAAAAGTTAGGGATTAAAGCGTATGACTATGTCTCGTTTGGATCACCCATGAAACTGCAACCAATCGTACTACTTACTCAAGCTCGAACAGATAAAGCTCAATCCAATCGTTTCCGTCTCAACAGCAGAAGATGAGATACTTGAAGATAATGGCAATAGTAGAATTGAAACTCAATAGGATTATTTCCCACATAGCTGATTCTCCTTGTTTTGTAAAAACTTTATGACAAAGTCCTCTTACTAGGATTTATGTCTCCTTGTACAAACTTACCCGTGTATGGGTCACTTTTTGATATAAATAAATTCCATCTTTTGAATCCAGATTTACTTTTACCCTATTTACATAAGCGAAACGTCCATTAATTGTGTTTGAATGTATGTATGCGTTTGAATATGATTGATGTTTACAAGAAATGCATGTATTGCTTAATATGATTGATGTTTACCAGAAATGCATGAAAATGCAGTAATAGTATTTACTAAGGACGAACGAGGGAAGGATTTCAACGAAGCTTCGCCTGTTCATCTTTACAAGACAGTTACAAACCCTCAGTAGGACGAATCCATCTTCATAAAGTCTCATCTCCCCTGGAATTTATATCCATCTCTTTTATCCTCATACGGATATTCGGGAATTTACTTTCCAATAAGGGTACGACGAACGAAGACGGGATGCTATATCTACCCTACTATCAAACGAAGACGAAGGTTATATATACCTTGTTATACGGGAGGTGATATATACCTTATTATCCCCAGCATTCGGGAGGTTATATATACCTTGCTTTCCCCAACATACGGAAAGTTATGTATATTATCAAACAAGACGGGAACGAGTTCCTCATATTCTTCAAGCAACGAATTGGGATTTATTTTCCCTGGCCAGCAGTTGTTATACAAAGACATCCAGACACTTCCGGCAGTATCATATCATACATACATCATTTATATCATACCATAACATACATATCCATAAATACATAATACATTTACTTAGGTGCATCATACTATGCATGCATACATATAACATAAACTAACACTCTCCTTGCAGGATAGTTACATGCAGATAAAACAACATCAATAATTCACAACAGGTCAGAAATGATCCATACACTACTCAAGATGTCCTCGAATAGCAGGCAAACGGTCTGTAAAAAGATCCATTCCCTGGTTCAAGACATTTTTCAGAAGAACAAATCCTGACGTTCTTTTGATCCTTAAGAGCAAATCCTGACGCTCTTTTGGCTACTTGTTCAAGATACTTTTTCAGAAGAACAAATCCTGACGTTCTTTTGATCCTTAAGAGCAAATCATGACGCTCTTTTAACCCCTTGTTCAAGACATTTTTCAGAAGAACAAATCCTGACGTTCTTTTTGACCCTTAAGAGCAAATCCTGACGCTCTTTTGGCCCATTGTTCAAGATACTTTTTCAGAAGAACAAATCCTGACGTTCTTTTGATCCTTAAGAACAAATCCTGACATTCTTTTGGCCCTTGGAGAGTAGGCAAACGGTCTGTACAAAGATCCATTCCCTAATCCAAAATATTTCCAGAAGAGATAATCATCACAAGATTTATTTCTACTGGTCCATCCAACAACTCAAATCATGTTGCATAAATGATTCAGAGACGGCTTATACAAAGACCTAGTACTGATATCCAGTATCAACATAAAGACATCATCATATTCTGATACTTTAGATGGCATCTCTAAGCCCATCACCAGTTCTTCTAAGTGGCATCTTTAAGCCCACTCAAGCATATACAACCAAATATCAATATCATGCTATACACTGGTGAGTGCAAATTTTTGGGCTTTTGTGTTCAATCCCCTTCAACCATCCAGGTCACGACTGGAAAACATACCAATCTAACCCCTCAGGTTTCAGAAAATTGAACAGGGGCAGCTGTTGCACCCCAAAATTTGCCCTCACAATACAAGACTTTGTGTTCTAAGAAGGTTCACAAGGTTCACAAGTTTCCCAACACTTTCAAGACCTTTCATGAGGTTCATGAAGTCTACAAGTTACTTCTTGAAGGTTCACAAGGTTCACAATATTCACAATGTTTACATAACCTTTCATGAGGTTCATGAAGTCTACAAGCTACTTTATGAAGGTTCACAAGGTTCACAAGTCCCACAATACTTTCAAAAACCTTTCATGAGGTTCATGAAGTCTACAAGTCATTTCATGAAGGTTCACAAGGTTCACAAGGCTCACAAGTTTCTCAATGTTTATATAACCTTTCATGAGGTTCATGAAGTCTACAAGTTACTTCTTGAAGGTTCACAAGGTTCACAAGATTCACAATGATTACAAAGCTTTCCTGAGGTTCATGAGGTCTACAAAGTCACTTTATGAGGTTCACAAGGTTCACAAGCTTCACAATACCTCCCATGAGGTTCACAAGACATTTTATGATGGTTCACAAGGTTCATAAAGTTCACAATTGGTCAAAAGAGTTGACAATTCCCTCAGACAATGCACCTCCTAAGCAGTGCATCCAAAACTAGGGTTTTGACTTTAATCAGGCTAAATGGACTTCCAAGACCTCAAGTGAGTTTCATATCATCTTATATGTGTGTGAGAACCCCCATGACAAGTTTCAAGACTTTTCTCAAAAGTTTGCTCAGTCAGATGATCAAATAAGTCAAAATCAGTCAATGCAGTTAAAAAGTCAAACTGAGGTCAACTGTGGTCAAATCAAAGTCAAACTTCATGATTTTTTGCCAACATCAAGTATATGAAGTAAAATTCATCATTTGATCAAGGGTTGATCATGATTCATCAAGGAGATTTCAGATCATCAAGAATCAGGAGTTTCTAAATTAGGGTTTCCTTAGTAAAAGTCAACTGAACTTTGACCAGCCATAACTTTCACATACTTCATCACCAAGTCTCCACTCAAAGCTCATTTTGAAGGAAATTGAATTCTCTACAACTTTGTGTCTCACAAGCCAAGCCCAAAAATGCTTCATTTGGAAGGTATGAGCTAAGACATTATAGGTCATTTCAAAAGTCAACAAAAAGTCAACAACTTCAAAAGGGCATAACTTGAGATTGGTAAATGATATGGACATGAAACCAGTGGGATTGTTTAGAGGACTCTTCAAGCTTTCCAAAATGTCCAAGAACACCCTCATAGCATTAAAATTGAAGGATATGTGCCCTTGCAAAGTTGGGAAATTTTGAGTTGGTTTATGATGAAAAAGGAGGTCTAGAACCAATTTCTTCCAAATGGGCTTGTCAAATTATGATCCAATCCATACACTATCATCATGCACGACCCAAATGATTAAAAATCAGAATTTTTATTATTTTATTTTTATTTATTTTGATTTAATTCATAAAAAATCATTTTAAATAGAAATAAAATATGAAAATATGTTATTTAATGGAGATTTGGTTTCTAGAATGTCTTCAATATTGATTGGAATTGAAAGGGAAGGAAATCATGAGATTGATCCAAAAATAGTAAGCCTTCATACAAAAATATTTGAATTTTAAGACATGATCAATTTCAATCTTTTTAGATCAAAATCTCCACACAAGGGATCAATTTTTCTGACCTAAATCATCCTCCTATAAGTACTTAACCTAAACCTAGCATGAGACACGATTTTGGGCAGCCTCTCACCTGGTTTCAAAACTTCAAAAACCATACAAGAACTTGATTTCGGTTTCTAAGGTATAGGTACTTTCAGGATGATTTAAAGGTTGCAATAGCTTCCTGATAATTCAGTGATCATGTAGCAACCATCATAATCATTCATAGTGCCATGAAAAGCATGAACCGAATCACGTTTTCTCCAACTTTTGAATTTTTTCGTTTTCATATAATTGATCATTATTGTTTAAGTTTAACGCCTGATTTGTGTTTGTGATGATCCATAGATGCTTTCTGGACCAATTAATTGAAGTTTCGTTGCCTAGAATGGATTCGGCCATAACTAGGGTTTACCAACCTCAATTAGGGCTTTGTGATTTATCATATATAAATGAATTTCAGGAACGTGGTGATGTTGTACGGACCTCCAGGAATTCATTGCTCTCATTAATTTTAAGAAATTTTGTTGTTTGCTTGGTGATTGTGAATACACAGGTTTATGCACGCAGGAAAAATGGAAGGAAATTTCTCAGGAAATTTCGCAGGAAAACCTGCGAAATCTCAAGGAAGAAGAAGACTGCTTCGCGCGCGTTTTGAATTCAAATAATTTGTATTATATTTTATCAATTAGTTGTTGTTTTAAATCACAACAGCTATGTTGTCCCAGTGGTTGGAAGCGTGCATGTACAAGGGTTTGGTCTGGGGTTCGATTCCCCGTTGGCTGCATTTTGTTCTTTTATTTTGCTTATTTTACAGGCTTGACATATAATCAACTTTGGTCATCATACTACCAGAAGGGCTCTCCCAGCCGGGCGGTTAGGCGTGCGTGTGAATGATCAAAGGTCCTGGGTTCAACACCACCCCAGGCCTTTTTGCTTCTTGATTTTTCTTGATTTTTCCAGGCAATGCACAAAAACAACTCCTCTTCCTTTCCTCTCACCTGCGTATGGGGTGGTCTGGTGGTGTGTCTTGCTGCTGGTAAACAAAGCCTCCTGGGTTCAAATCCCAGCCAGGTTTGTTTTGACATTTTTTTTATTTTTTTTATTTTTTGCTTTGTTTAATTATATTTAATTGATTTAAGTTTTATTAATAAAAATAATTCTATAAAATGTTATTCAATGTTTATAATATTAAAAAAAAATCATATTTTCTTAATTCAAAAATTATTTCTCTTATGTAATTAAATTATAATATATGTATATTAATGAAAATAATTTTGTATATTATATTATAAATCCTAAAAATATTTTATGAATGAACCCTAATTTTGTAAAACCTAATTTTATTTTTCTAAGTAATTTTTATTTTCTAAAATCTTAATATAATTATTATGTATATATTTATTTAATATAACTTTTGTAAATATAATGATTAGTAAAATTAAATCTTGTAAATATAATACTTAATATAAAATTTTGTAAATATGATTAATTTTTGTAAATATAATATTTAGTACAATCAAAATTTTATAAATATAATTACTATGTACATATTTATTTAATATAATTAATTTTTGTAAATATAATTATTATATACATATTTATTTAATAGAACTAATTTTTTGTAAATATAATTATAACCTATTTTTTTTTAATATGTAAATATATTTTATATACTATATTTATAACCTAAATTATTTTTTTAATAGGTGTTTAGAGACAATTGAATCTATAATAATTGAATTTTGTAATTATAATATGTTTAAAAATAATCTAATAGTTTGAAAATTAAAATAATTATTTAATTGTTTATATTCCTTTTATTTCTAAATATAATTGTCTATATTAAAAATTTTTAATCTTATGATTGTTATTTTTATATTCTTACAATATTTTGCTAATTCAATTTATTTTGATTATTTGTTATTACTACTAACCATATTATTATTTATTATTTTTGCTTATTATTATTTCACTAATCTTATATATTTTTATTTTTATTACTAATCATATTATTTCTAATTTCATTTATTTTATTATTATTATTTCACTAATCCTATTTATTTTTTTAATTTTTATTATCACTAACCCTATTTATTATTGCCTATTTATTTATTTTTTGCTTATTATTTATTTATTTGCTATTTATGATGTAATTGCTCCTTGGTGTAAATTTTGTAAATATGTAATTTATTTAATTTTTATGCTATGGTTAGTAATATAGGGAGTGCAAACATGTATTCTATTTAAAAATTAATTTAGATCACTTTAATTAAAGATAAATAATATTAAACACTCACACACGTAAGTCGATTTTTAATCGCCATCTCACTTTCTAGGGTTGCCTCTCAAGTTGCCTAAATCATAAGGTCAAGTGGGGTGTATAAAGCAAGTCCCTTAAAAGAAAAAAAATCATCAAGTCCCTAATGGTTGCCTTTAAAGATCAAGTCCCTTTTCGAATAATGATGATAGACCCTCCTAAATGCTTAATACACCCCACAGTTGCCTTCACAAAACAGATGTCCCTCATATGTCCCTTACATCCAAGGTAATGACTACCTATTCCTTAATAATAGGGATAGTCTTACCACTTAAAGGATAAAGAACAGAAAAGACTTAAATTTTAGGATAGGTACCTCCTAGTTGCTTGCTCACTCCATTCAAAATTTTCAAACACTTAACAAATTTCAAACAAATTTTCAAACACAAGTTTTTACGCATCCGTACATGGATCATTATTAACTATTATGAAATTTTTTATTCACACCCTACACTTTTCAAAAACAATTCAAAGTGAGCTAAGTAACTAAGAGCACATGGATAACCATGGATGTAAAGGGTGCTAACACCTTCCCTTTACATAACCTACCCCCCGGACCCAAAAATATTTTAAAGGTCTTTCCTGTTCTTTTATGCCTTTCCTTTGGATAAAATAAAAGTCGGTGGCGACTCTTGCTATCCGCAACATAACTTAAAGTCAGTTCTCCCACCGTGTTACAGCAGGTTGCTGTAAGGTGAGATATGAACCGTGAAATGTAGTTCAGTCGTCCTAAGAACCCTCGAACTTCTTTTTCTGACTTTGGTGCAGGCATTTCTTGAATGGCTTTGACTTTATCAGGGTCAACTTCAATTCCTTTCTCGCTCACAATAAATCCCAACAGCTTACCAGATCGCACCCCGAATGTGCACTTGTTGGGGTTCAACTTTAGTTGGTACTTCCTCAGACGCTTGAATAGCTTCAGCAGATTTACCAGGTGGTCTTCTTTAGTAAGGGACCTTGCAATCATGTCATCCACATAACATTCGATTTCTTTATGGATCATATCGTGGAATAATGTTACCATAGCCCGTTGATATGTTGCACCAGCATTCTTCAGTCCGAACGACATCACCTTGTAACAGAACGTGCCTTAGGGTGTGATGAAGGTTGTCTTCTCCATGTCTTCAGGTGACATTTTGATCTGATTATATCCTGAAAATCCGTCCATGAAGGAGAACACCGAGAACTGAGCCGTGTTATCCACCAATACATCAATGTGAGGTAAAGGGAAGTCATCTTTCGGGCTAGCTCTGTTCAGATCCCGGTAGTCAACACACATTCTTACTTTGCCGTCTTTCTTGGGCACAAGTACTATATTAGCCACCCACGGCGGATAGCTAGTTACAGCCAGGAACCCGGCGTCCCATTGCTTTTGCACCTCTTCTTTGATTTTCATTGCCATGTCTGGGCGAGTACGACGCAGTTTCTGTTTAACCGGTGGGCATTCTTCTCTTAAAGGCAGCTTGTGCACAACAATGTCGGTGTCCAACCCTGGCATATCCTGATAAGACCAAGCAAACACATCCACATATTCCTGAAGCAGGTCAATCAGTTGTCTCTTCACTAAGTCTTGTAAGCAGGCCCCGATTTTAACTTCTTTCACATCTTCATCTGTACCAAGATTAATCGTCTCTACCTCCTCCTGATGAGGACTGATAACCCTTTCCTCTTGTCTCAACAACCTGGCTACCTCTTCAGGAAGCTCATACTCTTCTTCAACCCCTTCATCAGCTTGATTGATTGGATTGTCAAAGTCATACGAAGTCAAAGCCGTGCTGTTGTCGGTGCGGTCTGGAAGGCACTCTCTGCAAGGGTTCAGTTTGTTCATTTTAGTGATTGATTTTAATCTTGTTTAGAAAAGTAAAATAAAGTTGTCATTTTGAAAACATTGCCATTTATTTTTTGTACAAAAAGAAAAATGGAAAAACAGTGAGCGGAAAAGAAAAAGACTCATTTGCAAAAGATGTCTGATATTTCATTGATTAATCTTGTTGCACAAAATTACAGATGGCCCGATTACAAAATGAGTCTTGTCATCTTGGGCAAGATGCAAGACTTGATGCATGCTCAAAATACAGGAAATAATAATTACTCTGCAGGAGTAACTCTTATAATTTCCTGGGAAGACCAGTTTGAGATACTGCTCCCCGGGATCTTTGGACGAATCCAACTCTCCAGGTTGCGGTCGCTTTCATCCTCGTCTTCCAAGTTGTTCACGGCATCGGGGGTGAGCATCCCCCCACTGACAAAATTGGGCTTCTCAGCAGCCTCTGCTTGATCCTGTTGAGTTGGTTTGTAACCCAACCCAAATCTATCCTCCTTCTTTTCTACGGGCAGCAACTTGCCCCAGCCTTGGGCAATCCCTTCTTCAACAACCTTTCGGGCTTGTTGATAAGATGTCATTGAGGTTCCAGGTACAGCGGATGCTTCATTTATGTTCAAGGCCTCAAACCCTTGACTCATAGTTTCGTGGATCTCCCCATCCATCTCAATGTATTTGTATGTAGCCAGATGGCTAACAAAAATATCTTCCTCTCCACAAATAGTAACGACTTGGCCCTCCCACTCGAATTTTAACTTCTGGTGAAGGGTAGACGTAACTACGCCAGCGGCATGAATCCAAGGTCTACCCAACAAACAGCTGTAGGCAGGCTGAATGTCCATCACGTAGAAGGTCGTTTTGAAAGTTTGTGGGCCAATCGTTATAGGCAACTCAATTTCTCCCAGAACTGATCTCTTAGAACCGTCAAAGGCTCTCACTACCAAGTTACTGGGACGTAATGCCAATCCTTCATATTCCAGCTTCACAAGGGCTTTCTTAGGTAAGACATTGAGGGATGACCCTGTGTCTACCAGTACATGGGAAAGAACTGCACCCTTACACTCCATGGTAATGTGCAAAGCCTTGTTGTGATTGCGGCCTTCCGTAGTCAAATCAGTGTTGGTAAACCCTAGTCCATGACTAGCGTTGACGTTTCCAACTACAGCTTCCAACTGATTGACGATAATCTCCTCTGGCACATAAGCTGCGTGCAAGACTTTTAGTAGTGCGTTCCGATGAGCCTCGGAGCACATTAGTAATGATAAAATGGAGATCTTGGAAGGTGTCTGGTGAAGCTGGTCCAATATCTTGTAATCACTTTTCTTGATGATTCTCATGAATTCATCAACCTCTTGATGAAAAGGGGTCTTCGAAGCTTCTTTAACAATTTGTTCTTCTTGCACCATGCTCTTCCCTTTTGCCTTGGCAGCAGCTTCTGCTTCGGCACTGGGTCTTGGAATTTGCGGGGCAAAGAGACGTCCGCTTCCTCCCACATTGTCTATTTGTGGAAAAGAAGTTGATGATTCCAAAGTGATTTTCTGTCCTTCGCAGTATAAATCGGAGCCGTAATGCCAAGGGATGGCATTACTGCTTTCATAAGGTACTGGCCCAGGCACCGTGATAGTGACTGGACTGATAGCAGCTGCAGAAGGGACCATGATAGTATGTGGATCATAGTATATTGTAACCGGTGCTCTGACAGGGGTAGCATTTTGTGAGTTGTAGGCAGAATCCTTTGCAGGATCATAATAAATTGTAACTGTTGAGACGCTCTCATTGTTTGCTGTTGATGTTGTAGGAGACACTGTTGAATGGATGGGTGTTGCTGTTGTAGGAGATTCTGAATGAAGGGGTGATGAAGTTGTGGCAGGGGTGTTTGATGATATTTGGTCCGTTGAAGTAACAGATGAAGCAATTGTTGATGAGATTGAAGAGTTGTTTGGAACAATTGTTGTTGCAGTTGTAGAAGACTCGGGAATTGCTGTTAAGGAGATTGCTGGATTGGTAGGTATAAATGTTGTGATTTGAAGCAGGCCACTCTGGATGAGACCATCTATGCCATCTCTCAAGTTATCACACCCATTTACTGAAATGTTGCAATAAGCACATCCTAATTCACATCCAGGGAACATTTGACATTCAAGGAGCTGAGCTTTAATCTCTACCAAGGGTGTCCGAATCTGCCCCACATTGGTTATCAAGTAAGACGACTTGTCTTCCTCAATAGCATTGGTTCTGGGTCCTCCGTGGTTAGGCATAGGATTTTTACTGACATTTGGTGAAGGTGCAAAGTTTAGAGCTTTGGAATCCACTAAATCCTGTACTTTCATGTGCAAAGCTCTACACTTTTCTGTACTATGGCCAGGTGCATTTGAGTGAAAAGCACATCTGGCGCTGGCGTCATAATTTCTGGGTAGACTGGCAGGATCTGGAGGTGCCAATGTCCTTAGCTCAACCAGGTTGAGTTTCAGGAGTTGTGGCAATAATGTGGCATAGGGCATAGGGATCGGATCGATCACCCTATTGGCCTGAGATGGTCTCTGTTGAAACGGTCTTTGCTGATTGTTGTTACTGGTGTTGTTGTTGTTATAATTTCTCTGAGGTGGATACTGAGTTTGTTGCTGGTAATGAGATTGTTGCTGAGGTTGGTATGCCGGTTGTGGATGAATTGGAGCGGGAATGGTGACTGCTGCCACAGACCTATGAACATATTGGGGTCTACCCCTGCTGGTATGGATAGTATTGGTCTCACCAGTTCTTCTTGGGCCCACAAAAGGCTTTCTTGTGTTGCTGGATGAGTTGGCACCGTTGTCAGAAATTTTGCCCATCTTTAATAGGCTCTCAATTCTTTCTCCAGCTATAACGACATCTGCAAAGCTGGTAGAAGAAAAGGCAGCTAGCCTATCAATGTATGTCCCTTGAAGGGTGTTCATAAACATGTCGGCCATCTCCCTCTCTGACATGGGTGGCTGGACAGTAGCAGCAAGCTGTCTCCACCTCTGGGCGTACTCCCGGAAGCTTTCTCTGGATGATTGTGACATTCTCATCAGGAGGGTCCGGTTGGGAGCCATATCCAAATTATACTGGTATTGTCTAATGAAGGCCTCATCCAAGTCCTTCCAGCATCTGATGGTCGCTCTAGTCAAATGAGAGTACCATTCCCTTGAAGCTCCTGTTAAGCTATCTTCGAAATAAAACATCCATAGCTTTTCATCCATGGTGTATGCCTTCAGCCTCCCCAGAAAGGATTGCAAGTGGGTCCGTGGACAGGAGGTTCCGTTGTACTTCTCAAAGCACGGAGGTTTAAATTTGTGGGGAATCCTGACCCCGTCCACTAAGCCCATCTCCATAACATCAAAACCCAGGGAATTTTGAGATTCCAAGGACCTTAATTTTTCAGCAATTTCATCTAGCCTTCTGTCATAGGCCTCATCCCCAGCTCCCATCACTGTGAATTGATCTTCCTGGGGGTCTTCTTGGAGTATTCTGCCTGTAGTAGCATTCCCTTGTACATTAGCAGGGATATTGATCTCTGGATGAAGGTGGGGTCCAAATACAGGTGGGTTGATATGAGGCTGAACCCTCTCATTGTTGCTTGTCCCACCAGTCCCTAGATGGGGGTCTTCCTGAGTCTGCCTCTCTACCAAGGCTCTTAATCTCTCTTGGCTCTGTGCCAATACATTCATCACCTCCATAAATTGTGTCATCTGATTCCTCATTTCCAGTCTCTCATTGGCCATTTGGTTCCTGACCTTTGTAAGATCCTGTTGTACCTGGTCCATCTGTATACCCGGAAGGTTGTTGTGGGTAGGATATCTATGTGGACGGTTGAGTGGGAACACCCGTCGGCGAGCAATAGTTCCTGAATCACAACAGAGTTAGTAACAAACAAAACAAAAACCTACAAAACAAAACAAAAGGTTAGTATGCAATGCAGTATGCTTATTTGTTTCCAAGGTATCCGGCTTGGCACTTGGTTTTGACCTTTCCAGACCCCTGAGGAAGAGGCTTTTGATGTTGCTTGAAAGAAACTCAGATAGAACAAACTAACACATATATCACAAAAAGTGAATGGTACATAGTTTGTTTTTTACAATACATGCCCCTGAGGGGTCAAAATACAACATAAGAAAAGAAAAGTACAATGAAATGAAAGCAACAACAAGCAAAAGTCAGACACCAAGACCAAATTCATCCTCCTGAACTTCTTTCAGAAGTGCTTCAGTCACAGGATCAGCTGGGCGCTCTGTAAGGTTCCTGATAAGGAGATTCCTGGTAGTAACAGCTGCAGTTAGCTTCTTGTGTCGACTCTGGTCCTTTGACCTCTTCACACCAGCCCTGATCTTCAACTCTGAGATCTCCTTCTGGGCTGCTAGCAGGGCTTCCTGTTGCTCTTTTGCACTAGCCTCCAACTGCTCAATCTTGTCCTGAGTCCTTTTATCTTCCTGAGTACGAGCTTCGGTGATCCTGACCCACCTATCTTGACTCTCTTTCAGATACAAATCAGTCCTGGCCTTCTGGAACTGAGCCTCCTTGCAGGCATTCTTCAAAATCTGCTCTCCAACCCTTGACTTTTTGATGTAATCCTCTGACTTCTCAATCCTAGCTAGATGTTCCACCTTTAGCTTTTCTAACCTTTCGATGTCCAGCCGGCCATTACTTCTCTCCCAGAGGGTCTTCTGTAGAGCCTGAGTTAGATTCTCATTCTTCCCTTTCAATTTCTCAAACTCCTCCAGGCTGACAGTAGCTGGTGGTGGTGCTGTGGAGGGTCCAGGTGCATCCTCAATGGTGAAGGGCATCCCAGAGATTTGAGCCCTGGCATGGACCACTCATAGTACTGAGCTGAGGCCACATTGTTGCATCTCCCCAGAATGGTTATTCCCTTGGTCTGGACATTGTCCCAAGCCCAGGATGCTTGCCTGACAATGGCTAGATTAGGCTTAATCTCACAATAAAGGGTCTCAGCCAAATCTTGTGCTCTAGGAGTGTGGACCAATGCATAGCCCAATTGTCTTTTGAATAGCAGAGGGTTGTAGTTGATGCAACCCTTCACTCCTATCAGGGGTACATTGGGGAACTGCCCACAACTAGTAATGATGTCCCTGCCCTTGGTGCTCTGAGTGCACCACTTGATGTCAGCTGAGGTCAAAGCAATGAGTCTTCTAGCCCAATTCTTTGGCTGGTGAGGATTCAAGAATGCATCAGTCTTGGGCAAGTGCTTGAGCAGCCAGGTATGGAACAGGGGAGCACAGCATCTCACCAATCTTCCTCTTTGCCTTTCATTCCTTTGGTGAACAGAGTAGTAGAAATCTCCCAGTAAGGTGGGTACTGGGTTCCTCAGGATAAAAAGATGGACTGCATTCTTGCTTATAAACCTAAGCTCATCTGCAAAAAGTATGACCCCATATATGCTAAGGGCCAATAAAGCACAGACTGCCTTCCACTCTCCCAAGGAGGCCTTCAGGATGGCCTGAGAGATCAAGAAATCCAAATGTAGACCAGAGATCCCAGCCTTGGTAGTCATGTTCTGCCCAATCAGACAAGGTTCCAGATATAATGCCTTTGCCACTTCTTCATTACTGGGAAAAGCCATCTCAGGGTTGAAGGGGACTCCACCCCTGATAGGTACACCAACCAATGATGAATACTCCTCTAATAAAGGCCCCAACTGAAAATCCTGAAAGGTGAAGCCCCTCAGAGGGGGATCATAGAACTGCAGGCAAGTATGAATCAGGCTCCTCCGGGAAGGGTCCAAATCCATAACCACATCAAGTATGCCTCCATAATGTTCTCTGAATAGTGGTATATGGTCTGGAGTAATCAGGGTCTGGATCTTCCTGATGTTAGCTAGCTCAGGCTGAAAGAAATGATATGAGATATTGCTCTTCTTGGGTGCAATGTTGCTGAAGAAGAGCTGAGACAGATGCTGAGAATAACACTGAAGATGGGCCACTGACAGGCTGAGACTGGTGGTGCAGGTGACTGAAGCAGGTAGCTGATAGCTGAAGCAGATACTGATGAAAGTAGGTCTATGCTGATGAAGGGGTCAAAACCAAGCCAGATATTATGTGGATACCCTGAAAAACAAATAAACACATGTTAAATGATGCAATGATGATGTATGCAAATGATATGCAAAGGTTTGTGACTGAGCTGGATCTGATCAAGTGCTCTGATATAAGTCCATGTATGTTCAAGAAATCCAGATGGAGGTTCATAAGTCCAGTAACCAAGGTGGGGGACTCAAATAAAGAGTCACATGTCCAGGGTTAAAAATCACAAGAACCGTTCCAAAATGGAGTGCTCTTAATCAAAACAAAGTAACAGGGTGTGCTGAGGTCAAAGGTACCTGCAAACCTGTAAACAGCCCAACCCCCTCACAGGTGGTGTTCTAAAACAAGGATCTTCAGACTTGGATCAGTTATGAGAAGTGTAAACACTTCTAACCCGAAGGTACAGTGTTTACAATAACCATAAAATATCCTCCTCTAATTCACCTCAGTTTCTGAAGGTCAAAACTAAAGGTCATCCAGACTTAGCAGGCTTCCCAGATAGCCCTAGCACTACAGGAAATCTGTAGCACAAAGTTCTCAAGAAGAAACCCATATCTGAACCGTGTTTCATGTTCCCGCACCAGACCGAAATGGAATGGGAAAGAACATGAACCACTCTAGCCTAGGTGTCACTCAGGTCCCAGGTATAGGACCTTAACTCTCAATAGAACCCACCCACCAAAGCAACAAAACCAGATCCAGCCGGCACAATATAACAGTATGATATATGTATAAAGCTATAAAGAAAGCAGTAAAACCACTGTACATAAAGCAAAAATAAATAAATATACAAACACAAATAGCACATAACACCCCCAGTAAACACAAATCAAACAAGCGCTAGGAGGAACCCACAAAAAGAACCAGAAGCCCTGGTTGCAGTATAAGGGTCCCCAGCAGAGTCACCAAGTTGTCGCTCCCAAAAGATGAGACCGGGCTCAAATATGGTACAGACGCGAACGGTCGGCGAAAGGAGGGTGTGAGGACACACAGGAGTGAACTCACAGGAAATGAAAAGAGTTGCCAGCTAGGCATTTTTATCCCGAAGGAAAGGTAATGCTGCATAGACCTAGAAAGATATGGATAAGACGGTTGCGAACCAGAGAGACTGAGAAAGGGGGTTGGTTACAACCTGGGAAGGTATTAGCACCCAGATTGTCCGTCGTACTCGACGGGATCCACGCTTAAAAGATTTGTGTTTTAAAGGGGTAGTGTCAGTGCAATTTGTGTATAAAGAGCTGGAAAAGGATGTACAGGTGTCAGTGTATGAGAAGTGAAGTGTGATATATACAGTGTCAGTGTAAAAACAAGAATGAGATGGTCAAAATCATGAGGCTAAAAGAATAAAGCTGGGAAGAGGGGGAATATACAGAGACTTTTGTTCGATAACTGTTAAGTTATGCCTACGTATCCTCTCGTGCAATGAGGAAGTCAGAACACCGTAGTTCGACCCAAAGAGACTGAAAGATAAATTGACTTGTGAACTGCTTACTTGTCTATGCTCAAGTGTAAGACCTGTCTGGCTCCGGTGCAAACTGTCTTGCATTAGACGGAAGAAGCAAGTTCTCGTTTATGAGTGAATGAGATGAGAAAAGAATCCCGAAGGAGACGATTATTGTTTGTTTTTGCATTTTTAGTCTTTTATTGCTTTTGAAAGTTTGTCATAAGTTAATGAGCTTAAGCCTAAACCAATGGATTTAGTAAACCCATCACATCTTCCCTCTGATTAGGGGTAATGAGAATACCTTAAGTGTGAAGTCAGCTTCTCACACTTAATCACCTTTGATGTAGGGTTAAAATCATTAACCTACTTTTGATTATTTAGATGTTTTTGGTGTTTTTGTTTAGTGTTAAGTAATGAGATTAAGCCATAATCAGGGACTAAACAGACTCATTACACCATCCTAATAGAAGGATAATAGATGAGAATGTTTAAGCTGAGGAAAGCTCCTCAACTTAATCCATGATTAGGGATTAAATTCATGACAAAACAAAGCCTTTATTAGATGGATTTTAATTAATGATGAAATGATGAAGTGATTTTTAGGGTTTGTAAGACAACTTGAGGGGGACTTGTCCATTAACACTAGGGTTAGTCCTTCTTAACCAATTAAGGAAGAATTAGAACCCTAATGCAAGGCCCAAGTTACAAGCTTGATGTCTTGATGATTATTAAGTGAATTGATTAGAGGATTTAAACACATTAAGGGTTTAACACTTAGGATTAAAGTTATACACTCCATCCTAAGAGAAGGATGCAGGCATAAGCTTAATCACAAAGCCTTAAAGCCTTTAGGGTTTAGTCCCTGATTATGAGATGAGGAGAGAAGACTCAATGAGACACAAAGGTAAAATATAAATGGGGGACTAATCAAAACCCTAATCATTGTCATGCTTGGTTGTTCCTAAGGTTTGTGAGGTTCACAGGGGAAATCTTCAATGGAGCCACCAAGAAGCAGATGAAAGGAGCAGAGAAGCAAAGTAACTTGCTTCATTTAAGAAGACAAGTCACTTGAGGAAAGAAGGTAATATGAAGAAGAAAGAGCAAGCTCAATATCAAACACAAAGTAAAATGCAGCAATGATGCATAAGAGAGATGAAAAGAAATTGTGAGAAGTGAAGGCAAATTCACTTCTCAAAGTAACTTACCACCTGAAAAGTTAGTGAAAGAAATGCAGTGCAATGCAAAATGAGATGAAATGGCATGATGTAAATCAAAACCAGAAGCATATGTGTGATGATAATGATGTTATGAGATGATGCAAACATGAATCAAGGCATGGGGATGATCATATGAACATATGGATGCAAGAGAAGCATGCTTAGAACCATGATCATACATGAAAAGTTATGGAATGCAAATGACATACAAAGTGGAAAATGAAAGATGCAATGATCAAACATGCTTCTAATATGTCTTAAGATGTCCAATGAATCAAATGGATGCACAAAATGCTAAGGCAAGTCATGCTATGCAAGCAAATGCAAGATGAATGCAAAAGGAAGCCCAAATTAGGGTTTATGATCAATGCACAAAACAAAAACCAAAACCAGAAGCAAACATCAGGATAAAAAATTGAAAATGCACTCAAAGGAACCCTAACCCTACACAAACTCACTGCCCAAAGGAGGGGTTCTAACTCTTAACCTAATTAGGGTTATGAATTTCCTAAAATTTCTAGGGTTCTAGGGTACCTTAACAAGAAAAATGTCAAACAAAATGAAAATGAAAGATCAAATCATGCCAATTTAATCTCACAAACTACATGATATGCAAGACAAAATGCCAAAAGAATCAAAGTCCAACTCTCAATGGTTAGGCAGAAATGGATTTTCAAAGATTGGATCAAAATAATGCTTTGAAATTGAATTAATTCCATGGAAAATTGTCAAAATGCATCAAGATCAAAAAAGAATTTGGTTTGAGGGTTGGAAAATGTTTCTAAATGATTTTAAAGGTTTCATGAATTTTTTGGTGATTTTTAAATACCTAAAAGTATTTTTAATTAATTAATTCTCATTAATTAATTAAAAATAAACTTTTAAATGATTTAAAAATATTTTTTTAATGCAAAAAATAAAAATAAAAATGTTTTTGGTTTCTGAAAATTAATAAAAGTTTATACAAAAATTTCCAGAATTTTTAAAATTGTTTTGCTATTTTAAATAAATTGGAGAAAACAAATGCATTTAAATGAAAAATAAAATGAATTAAATCTGAAAAAGGGAAAAGTCAACATAATCAATGGCCAGGGTTTGAACTCACACGCGCGGGAGTAGACTTGGCGCCACATCCAAGGGCTGAGATTCAAATCCACATAATTATGATTAGCCCTAATTAATTATGCCCTAATGACTCTCAGGCGACCGGAACACTGTTCCGGTCGTCTTCTCCGGCTAGCTCACTTCTCAATCTCTCTCTACACGCAATGAAATCATGTCAAACTCTCCAGATCAACTAAACTAACATCCCTAAACAACAATCCAGCAACAAAATCCATTTATTTCTACTCAAGAACAAGATACGAATCAAACATCAAAAATTGCAGAAATTTCAGAAACACCATACAAGCTCATTTCTCAATCTTTTTCAAAAGTAAAAGGCTCAGTGAACTTAGGGAAGCATGCATTATCATTTAGAAACAAGAAATGAAGGTTCTGGAAAAATAAATTTCCAAGGCTACCTGAATCGAAGCTTTAGTTTCTGGCACTTTCTGGTTGATGTCTTGCTTGCAATCAACTCCCCTGGACCTCCTGAGAAGCTTTCAAGGCTTGATTGAGGTTTGTGATGGCTGGTTTGAGAGATGACTGAAGTTCTGCTCAATGAGGGGCAGAAATCGTATCTTTGATTCAGTGGCTTTCAGGCTGTTTTAAGGGTTGGTTTGTGTTCAATGAAGCATAGTGAGATTGTTTGTGAAGTTGGTTTGGGTGTTTGAAGCTTGTGCTGAGAGTTTCGAAGGCTCTTGCAAATGGAGTGGAAGATGAGAATGCTGTGCTAGAGAGTGCTTCAGGCTTGTGTTTTGTATGCTTTGGCTTGCTTTTGATTAGCATAAACAATTGTGATAGGTCAGATGAAGTGATATGTGCTTTATTGATTGGTATGGCTCAAGTTGCCAAAATGTCAAAGTTGTGTAAGAGAGGTATGGGCTACTTTCTAGCCAAGGACAAAAGGTATGTCCTGCGCAGCATGATGTGGGGGGAACCCTAGGATTGATCAGCAAGTCAGCAAGCAAGTGGATTGTATCTTATGATGAGTTTTGCAAGTTGGTTCACTTTTGATTCTTATGAGATATCTTGCTCCATAGACCATAAAAATGAGAGACTTCTTGGCCCATTCTGAATTTTAGGTCTTGTATGATCATGTTGTGAAGTTTAGAAATCCATTTGATAACTTAATTTGTCTTGAGAAGTGAATTTGCAACTTTGCCTCTTTGGGGGAAAACTTCAAATTTTGTGATTTTTGCCAACTTTGACAAGCCATAACTTTTGATCCAAAATGAATTAGGTCATGTTCTTGTACTTTTTGAAAAGGTAATGATCCATTCTACAACTTTCATGACC
The DNA here is from genome assembly GCA_963966055.1 of Lathyrus aphaca. Lineage (NCBI taxonomy): Eukaryota > Viridiplantae > Streptophyta > Magnoliopsida > Fabales > Fabaceae > Lathyrus > Lathyrus aphaca. The sequence continues at coordinate 202,940,976 of OZ014524.1, forward strand.
AAAGTTTTTCAATTTGAAGCTTTTTTGAATCAAAAAGTAAAGGTTGAAAAAGTTGCCTAAAATGGCAATTTCATTAAAAGTCAAACTTTCCCAAAAAGTCAACTTTGCAAAAGACTTGAAATTCTTCAATTTTGTGAACTTCCAACTTCTTCTATGATCAAACAAAGATCATATACAATCAAAATGATGAAGAACACCCTTTGGTTGGGTCATTGGGGGCCTCAGATGCCCTGATTTTGTACTGACTTGCTTGAAAAGTCAACTCTTGATCAGATGACTTCCCCATGGAATTTCTTCATGAAAATTGATATGCATACTCCCTATACCATATAGAGACCAATAGAAACAAGAATGACCAAAAAAATTGGAGTTATGGCCTTTGAAACCAAAACCCTAATTTTAGGTCATTTGTGCAGTTAAACCTGGCTCTGCTTCCATGCCAATCTCAGTTCTTGTGATTGTTTGACATTCTTGACTTTGAGAGGATATAATATGATGGTTGAACCTACATGGACCCCTTTTGAAGTGATTGATGACCTTTGGAGTGGCCCATGAAGCTCTTGGATTGCTCAGATCACAAACCCTAGATACAGATGACTTTGAATCTATGCAGTGAATCAAAAATGTGATATGAGATGGTATGATTGAGTTTATGCATATGAAATGATCACAAGCCATGGTGTGAATGGGTGAGGGCAAATTTGGGGTGTTTACACTTAGCAGCCTCTGATTGATCTTGTTGAGTTGGTTTGTAACCCAACCCAAATGTGTCCTCCTTCTTCTCTACAGGCAGCAACTTGCCCCAGCCTTGGGCAGTCCCCTCTTCAACAACCTTCCTGGCTTGCTGATAAGATGTCATTGAGGTTCCAAGTACAGCAGATGCTTCATTTATCTTCAAGGCCTCAAACCCTTGACTCATGGTCTTATGGATCTCCCCATCCATTTCAATGTATTTGAAAGTAGCCAGCTGGCTAACAAAGATATCCTACTCCCCACAAATGGTAATGACTTGGCCCTCCCACTCGAATTTTAACTTCTGGTGAAGGTTTGACGTCACGGCGCCAGCGGCGTGTATCCATGGTCTACCCAATAGACAGCTGTAGGCAGGCTGTATATCCATCACAAAGAAGGTCGTTTTGAAAACCTGTGGGCCAATCATTATAGGCAACTCTATCTCTCCCAGAACTGATCTTTTAGATCCGTCAAAGGCTCTCACTACCAAGTTGCTTGGGCGTAATGCCAATCCATCATGCTCCAGCTTCACAAGGGCTTTCTTGGGTAGGACATTGAGCGATGACCCCGTGTCTACCAATACGTGAGAAAGAACTGCACCCTTACACTCCAAGGTAATGTGCAAAGCCTTGTTGTGATTGTGACCTTCCGTTGTCAAATCAGTGTTGGTAAATCCCAGGCCATGACTAGCGTTGACATTTCCAACCACAGCCTCTAACTGATTGACGGTAATCTCCTCTGGCACATAAGCCGCGTGCAGGACTTTTAATAGTGCGTTCCGATGAGCCTCAGAGCACATTAGCAATGATAATATGGAGATTTTGGAAGGTGTCTGGTGAAGCTGGTCTACTATCTTGTAATCACTTTTCTTTATGATTCTCATGAATTCATCAACCTCTTGATCAAAAGGAGTTTTCAAAGCTTCTTTAGCAACTTGTTCTTCTTGCACCATGCTCTTCCCTTTTGCCTTGGCAGCAGCTTCTGCTTCAGCAATGGGTCTTGGAATTTGCGAGGCAAAGAGACGTCCGCTTCGAGTGAAGCCTCCGCCTCCCCCCACATTGTCTATCTGAGGTGAAGAAGTTGATGATTCTAAAGTGATTTTCTGCCCCTCGCAGTATAGATCTGAGCCGTAATGCCAAGGGATGGCATTATTGCTTTCGTAAGGAACTGGCCCATGCACTGTGATAGTGACTGGACTGATAGCAGCTGCAGAAGGGACCACGATAGTGTGTGGATCATAGTATATGGTAACTGGTGCTCTGACAGGAGAAGCATTTTGTGAGTTGTTGGCAGGAACATTTGCAGGATCATAGTATATTGTAACCGTTGAGACACTTTCATTAATTGCTGTTAATGTTGTAGGAGGCACTGTTGACTGAATGGGTGTTGAAGTTGTAGAAGAGATGGTTGTTGATATTTGGTTTGTTGAAGTGATAGATGAAGCATTTGTTGATGAGATTGAAGAATTGTTTGGAATAATTGTTGTTGAAGTTGTAGAAGACTCAGGAATTGTTGTTAAGGAGATTGCTGGATTTGTAGGTGTTGATGTTGTGATTTGAAGTAAGCCACTCTGGATAAGACCATCTATGCCGCTTCTCAGGTTATCACACCCGTTTACCGAAATGTTGCAATAACCACAACCGAGCTCACACCCGGGGAACATCTGGCATTCTAGGAGCTGAGCTTTAATTTCTACCAGGGGTGTCCGGATCTGCCCAACACTGGTTATTAAGAAAGACGACTTATCTTCCTCAATAGCATTAATTCTTGGTCCTCCGTGGTTGGGCATGGGATTCTTGTTGACATTTGGCGGGGGTGCAAAGTTTAGAGCTTTGGAATCCACTAGATCCTGCACTTTCATGTGTAAAGCTCTGCATTTCTCTGTACTGTGGCCAGGTGCGTTGGAGTGAAAAGTACATCTGGCGCTGGCGTCATAATTTCTTGGCAGACTGGCAGGATCTGGAGGTGCCAATGTCCTTAGCTCAACCAGGTTGAGTTTCAGGAGTTGTGGCAATAAAGCGGCATAAGGCATAGGGATTGGATCAATCACCCTATTTGCCTGTGATGGTCTTTGTTGAAAGGGTCTTTGCTGATTGTTGTTGCTGGTGTTGTTGTAGTTCCTCTGAGGCGGATACTGGACTTGTTGCTGGTAGTGGGGTTGTTGTTGTGGTTGATATGCTGGTTGCTGAGGAATTGGAGCGGGAATAGTGACAGCTGCCACTGACCTATGAACATACTGGGGTCTGCCCCTACTGGCATGGATAGCATTAGTCTCACTGGTTCTTCTAGGCCCCACAAAAGGCTTTCTGGGGTTGCTGGACGAGATCGCTCCATTATCGGAAATCTTACCCATCTTTAGAAGGCTCTCAATTCTTTCTCCAGCTATGACTACATCAGCGAAGCTGGTGGAAGAAAAGGCAGCTAGCCTATCAATGTATGTCCCTTGAAGGGTATTCATAAACATGTCGGCCATTTCCCTTTCCGACATGGGTGGTTGGACAGCAGCAGCAAGCTGTCTCCACCTCTGGGCGTATTCCCGGAAGCTTTCCCTGGATGACTTAGACATTCCCATCAGGAGGGTCCTGTTAGGAGCCATGTCTAGGTTATATTGGTACTGTCTGATGAAGGCCTCAGCTAGGTCCTTCCAGCATCTGATGGTTGCTCTGGTCAAGTGAGAGTACCATTCCCTTGAAGCCCCTGTCAAACTGTCTTCAAAGTAAAACATCCACAGTTTTTCATCCATGGTGTATGCTTTCAGCCTCCCCAGAAAAGATTGTAAGTGGGTTCGCGGACAGGAAGTTCCGTTGTACTTCTCGAAGCACGGGGGCTTAAACTTGTGAGGTATCCTTACCCCGTCCACTAAACCCATGTCCATTACATCAAAGCCCAGGGAATTTTGAGACTCCAGAGATCTCAATTTCTCAACAATTTCATCTAGCCTTCTGTCATAGGCTTCATCCCCAGCTCCCATTACAATGAATTGATCCTCTTGGGGGTCTTCTTGTAACACTCTGCCTGCAGTGGCATTCCCTTGCACATTAACAGGGATGTTGATCTCTGGGTGAAGGTGAGGCCCATACACTGGTGGATTAACATGAGGCTGAACCCTCTCATTGTTGCTCGTTCCTCCAGTCCCCAGATGGGGTTCTTCTTGGGTCTGCCTCTCTACCAATGCCCTTAATCTTTCTTGGCTCTGAGCCAAACCATTCATCACTTCCATGAACTGAGTCATCTGGTTTCTCATTTCCAACCTCTCATTGGCCATTTGAGTCCTGACTTCTGTAAGATCCTGTTGTACCTGGTCCATCTGTATACTCGGAAGGTTGTTGCGAGTAGGATATCTGTGCGGACGGTTGAGTGGGAACACCCGACGGCGAGCAATAGTTCCTGAATCACAACAGAGTTAGTAACAGACAAAACAAAACCTATAAAACAAAACAAAGGTTAGTATGCAATGCAGTTTGCTTATTTGTTTCCAAGGTATCCGGCTTGGCACTTGGTTTTGACCTTTCCAGACCCTGAGGAAGATGCTTTGATGTTGCTTGAGAGAGAGAGACTTAAATGAAACAAAATGACAAATATATTACAAACAGGGAATAATACATAGTTTGTTTTTTTACAACACATGCCCCTGCGGGGTCAAAATACAACATAAAAAAGAAAAGTACATGAAATGAAAGCAACAACAAGCAAAAGTCAGACACCAAGACCAAACTCATCCTCCTTAACTTCCTTCAGAAGTGCTTCAGTTACCGGATCAGCTGGATGCTCTGTGAGGTTCCTGATAAGAAGATTCCTGGTGGTGATAGCAGTGGTCAACCTCTTGTGCCTGTCTTGGTCCTTTGACCTCTTCACACCAGCCCTAAGCTTCAATTCTGAGATTTCCTTCCGGGCTGCTAGCAGAGCCTCCTGTTGCTTCTTTTCATTAGCCTCCAACTGCTCAATCTTGTCCTGAGTTCTCTTATCTTCCTGAGTGCGAGCTTCAGTGATCCTGACCCACCTAGCTTGACTTTCTTTCAGATAGAGATCAGTCCTAGCCTTCTGAAACTGGGCCTCTTTACAGGCATTCTTCAAAATTTGCTCTCCTGCTCTTGATTTCTTGATGTAGTCCTCTGATTTCTCAATCCTGGCTAGATGCTCCACCTTTAGCTTTTCTAACCTCTCAATGTCTAGACGAACATCACTCCTCTCCCAGAGGGTCTTCTGCAGAGCTTGAGTCAGATTCCCATTCCTCTCTTTCAGTTTCTCAAATTCCTCTAGGCTGACAGTAGCTGGAGGGGGTGCTGTGGATGGTCCAGGTGCATCCTCAACGGTGAAAGGCATCCCCGAAATCTGAGCCCTAGCATGAGACCATTCATAATACTGTGCTGAAGCCACATTGTTGCATTTCCCAAGAATGACCATCCCTTTGGTCTGGATATTGTCCCAAGCCCAGGATGCTTGTCTGACAACAGCCAGATTAGGCTTTATCTCACAATACAAAGTTTCAGCCAAGTCTTGCTTTTTAGGAGGGTGAACCAAAGCATAGCCCAATTGTCTTTTGAATAGCAAAGGGTTGTAGTTGATGCAACCCTTCACCCCTATCAGAGGTACATTGGGAAACTGTCCACAACTAGTAATTATGTCTCTGCCCTTGGTGCTCTGGGTACACCACCTGATGTCATCTGAGGTCAAAGCAGTGAGTCTTCTAGCCCAGTTCTTCTGTTGGTGAGGGTTCAGGAAGGCATCAGTCTTTGGTAAGTGTTTGAGCAGCCAAGTATGAAATAGAGGAGCACAACATCTCACCAATCTCCCTCTCTGCTTCTCATTCCTTTGGTGAACAGAATAATAGAAGTCTCCCAGCAAGGTGGGCACTGGGTTCCTCAAAAGGAAGAGGTGAATAGCATTTTTGCTAATAAACTTGGGCTCATCTGCAAAAAGTATAACCCCATATATACTGAGGGCTAACAATGCACAAACTGCCTTCCATTCTCCCAAGGAGGCCTTCAGGATAGCCTGAGAAGTGAGAAAATCCAAATGTAGGCCAGGGATTCCAGCCTTTGTAGTCATGTTTTGCTCAATCAGAACAGGTTCCAAATATAGTGCCTTTGCCACTTCTTCATTGCTAGGAGAAGCCATTTCTGGGTTGAAGGGGATACCACCCCTGACAGGTACTCCAATCAGTGATGAAAACTCCTCCAACAGAGGTCCCAACTGAAAATCCTGAAAAGTGAAGCATCTCAAAGGAGGATCATAGAACTGTAAGCAAGTGTGAATCAAACTCCTCTGAGAAGGATCCAAGTCCATAACCATATCAATGATGCTCCCATAATGTTCTCTGAATAATGGGATATGGTCTGGAGTAATGAGTGCCTGGACCTGTCTGATGCCAATCAACACAGGCTCAAAGAAATGATATGAAATGTTGCTCTTCTTGGGTGCCATGATTGCTGATGAAGAGCTGAGAACAGATGCTGATGATGAAGACTGATACTGGTGATGAGCCACTGACAGGCTGAGACTGGTGATAACAGTAGCTGAAGCAGGCAACTGATGCAGATGGCCGAAGCAGATAGCTGATGAACAGGGGTCTAATCAGATAAAAAGGGGTCAAAACCAAGCCAAATGTGATATGGATACCCTGAAAAAACAAATAAGAAAATGTTAAATGATGCAATGATGATGTATGCAAATGATATGCAAGGGTTTGTGATCAAGCTGGATCTGATCAACTGTCTTGATATAAGTCCATGTATGTTCAAGAAGTCCAGATGGAGGTTCAGAAATCCAATAACCAGGGTGGGGGACTCAAATAAAGAGTCACATGTCCTGGGTTAAATCACAAGAACTATCCAAAGTGAAGCAATCTTAAACATAATAAGAAATAGGGTATGATGTGGCCAAGGGTTCCTGCAAACCTGTAAACAGCCCAACCCCCTCACAGGTATTGTTCTAAAACAAGGATCCTCAGACTTGGATCAGTTATGAGAAGTGTAAACACTTCTAACCCGGAGGTACAATGTTTACAATAACCATAAAAGATCCTCCTCTAATTCACCTCAGTTTCTGAAGGTCATAGTAAAGGTCATCCAGACTTAGCAGGCTTCCCAGATAGCCCTAGCACTACAGGAAATCTGTAGCACAGAGTTCTCAAGAAGAAACCCACATCTGAACCGTGTTTCATATTCCCGCACCAGACCGAAATGGAATGGGAAAGAATATGAACCACTCTAGCCTAGGTGTCACTCAGGTCCCAGGTATAGGACCTTAAACTCTCAATAGAACCCCACCCACCAAGACAAAGACCAGATCCAGCCAGATACAGTATGACAGTATGATATATAAAGCTGTAAAGAAAGCAATAAATAACTGTACATAAAGCAGTAAATAAAGCAAATATACAAATACACTTAGCACATAACACCCCAGTAAACACAAATCAAACAAGCGCTAGTAGGAACCCACAAAAAGAACCAGAAGCCCTGGTTACAGTATAAGGGTCCCCAGCAGAGTCGCCAAGTTGTCGCTCCCACCAAATGACAACCCGGGCCAGGAGGGGTACAGACGCGAACGGTCGGCGAAAGGGGGATGAGAACACACAGGAGTGAACTCACAAGAAAAGAAAAGAGTCGCCAGCTAGGCATTTTTATCCCGGAGGAAAGGCAATGCTGCATAGACCTAGAAAGATATGGATAAGACGGTTGCGAACCAGAGAGACTGAGAAAGGGGGTTGGTTACAACCTGGGAAGGTATTAGCACCCAGATTGTCCGCCGTACTCGACGGGATCCACGCTTAAAAGATTTGTGCTTTAAAGGGGTAGTGTCAGTGCAATCTGTGTATAAAAGAGATGGAGAAGGATATACAGGTGTCAGTGTAAAGGAGTGAAGTGTATATAAGTGAAGTGTCAGTGTAAGGACAGAGTGAAATGCTCAAGATAATGAGGCTAAAAGAATGAGGCTAGAAAGAGGGGGAATATACATAGACTTTTGTTCGATAACTGTTAAGTTATGCCTACGTATCCTCTCGTGCAATGAGGAAGTCAGAACACCGTAGTTCGACCCAAAGAGACTGAAAGATAAATTGACTTGTGAACTGCTTACTTGTCTATGCTCAAGTGTATGACCTGTCTGGCTCAGGTGCAAACTGTCTTGCGTTAGACGGAAGAAGCAAGTTCTCGTTTATGAGTGAATGAGATGAGAGAAGAATCCCGAAGGAGACGATTATTGTTTGTTTTTGTGTTTTAAGTTTTTTATTGCTTTTGAAGGTTTGTCATAAGTCAATGAGCTTAAGCCTAAACCAATGGGTTAGTAAACTCATCACATCTTCCCTCTGATTAGGGGTAATGAGAATACCTTAAGTGTGAAGTCGGCATCTCACACTTAATCACCTTTGATGTAGGATTAAGATCATTAACCTACTTGTGATTATTTAGATGTTTTTGTTGTTTTTGTTTAGTGTTAAGTAATGAGGTTAAGCCATAATCAGGGATTAAACAGACTCATTACACCATCCTAATAGAAGGATAATAGATGAGAATGTTTAAGCTGAGGAAAACTCCTCAACTTAATCCATGATTAGGGATTAAACCCATGACAAAACAAAGCCTTTATTAAGGTGGATTTTAGTTAATGGTAAGATGAAGAAGTGATTTTTATGGTTTGTAAGACAACTTGAGGGAGACTTGTCCATTAACACTAGGGTTAGTCCTTCTTAACCAATTAAGGAAGAATTAGAACCCTAATGCAAGGCCCAAGTTACAAGCTTGATGTCTTGATGATTATTAAATGGATTTATTAAAGGATTTAAACACATTAAGGGTTTAACACTTAGGATTAAAGTTATACACTCCATCCTAATAGAAGGATGCAGGCATAAGCTTAATCACAAAGCCTTAAAACCTTTAGGGTTTAGTCCCTGATTATGGGATGAGAAAAGAAGACTCAAAAGAGACATAAAGGTAAAATCTAAGTGGGAGACTAATCAACCCTAATTGTTATCATGCTTGGTTGTTCCTAGGGTTTGTGAGGTTTGCAAGAAAGATCTTCAAAGAACCACCAAGGAGGGAAGCAGATGAAAGGAGCAAAGAGAAGCAAAACAACTTGCTTCACTTAAGAAGTCAAGTTGCTTGAAGAAAGAAGGCAAGATGAACAAGAAAGAGCAAGCTCAATCCAATACACATACAAAATGCAGCAATAATGCATAAGAGAGATGAAAAGAGATTGTGAGAAGTGAAGGGAAATCCACTTCTCAAAACAACTTACCACCTGAAAAGTTAGTAAAGAAATGAAATGTAATGCAAATGAGATGAAATGTGATGATGCAAGACAAAGTCAGAAGCAAATACATGATGTTAATGATGCTAAGAGATGATGCAAACATGAAACAAGTCATGGGGATACAAACATATGGAATGCAAAGGAAACATGCTTAGAACCATGAACATACATGAAAAGTTATGAAATGCAAATGACATACAACATGGAAAATGAAAGATGCAATGATCAAACATGATCCTAATATGTCCTAAGATGTGTCATGGATCAAATGAATGCATAAAATGTCATGACAAGTCATGGTATGCAAGCAAATGTAAGATGAATGCAAAAGAAAGCCCAAATTAGGGTTTATGATCAATGCACAAAACAAAATTCAAAACCAGAAGCAAACATCATGATAAAAAATTGAAAATGCACTCAAAGGAACCCTAAACCTATACAAACTCACTGCCCAAAGGAGAGGATCCAATTCTTAACCTAGTGTAAGTTATGAATTTCCTAAGTTGGCTAGGGTTTTAAGGTACCTTGTCAAGAAAAAAAGTCAAACAAATTGAAAATGCAAGATCAAATCATGCCAATTTAATCCTATAAACTACATGATATGCAAGATGCAATGCAAAAAGAATCATTGTCCAACTCTTAAAGGCTAGGCAGAAATGAATTTTCAAAGTTTGGATCAAAATAATGCCTTGAAATGAAATTAATTCCATGGAAAATTGTCAAAAGTCATCAAGATCAAAAAATAAATTTGGTTTGAAGGTTGGACAATGTTTCTAAATGATTTCAAATGTCTCATGAATTTTTTTTGTGATTTTTAAATACCTAAAAGTATTTTTAATTAATTAATTCTCATTAATCAATTAAAAATAAACTTTTAAATGATTTAAAAATATTTTTTAATGCAAAAAATAAAAATAAAAATGTTTTTGGTTTCTGAAAATTAATAAAAGCTTGAATAAAAATTTTCAGAATTTTTGAACAATTTTTGCTATTTTTAAATAAATGAACAAAACAAATGAAATAAAATGAAAATAAATATGAATAAAATGAGAAGTATGCTGATCCAGTGGCCAGGATTCAAATTTGACACGCGGGAATTGACTGGCGCACGTTTGAATGGCTGGGATTCACTCTGAGATTTGAATTTAATTAATCCTAATTAATTACATAAATGACTGGATTAGGGTTTAATCAATGCATCTGGGACGTCCATTTGCGCGCGGGTCAGCCCTAGTCAACTCATCCTATGCTTCTCATTCAAACTCACATTAATGACTCTGATTAGCCCTAAACAGATTCAGGTGGCCGGAGAAGACTTTCGGTCGTCTTCTCCGGCGAGACCTCTGACCTAACTCTCTCAAAACCTCACCAACTCCTGCCAAAACCTCCAGATCAACTCATCTAAACCTTCTAAACAACAATCCAGCCATAAAACTCATTTCTTTTTCATGAATCATGAAGAACAAACAGAAATCAAGTTTACGGGCAAACTTTCAGATCAAGCATACAAACTCAAATCTCAATCATTTTCAAAAATAAAATGTTCAGTGAACTCAGGGAAGCATGTAGATCATCTTAGAAACAAGAGAAAAGAGTTCTGGAAAAATGAATTTCCATGGCTACCTGAATCGAAGCTTTGATTTCTGGAACTTTATGGCTGGTTTCTTGCTTTCAATCAACTCCAATGGACCTCCTGAGAAGCTTTCAATGCTTGTTTGAAGTTTATAATGGTTGGTTTGGAAGATTGCTGAAGTTCTGCTCAAAGAGGGGCAGAAATCATATCTTGGTTTCAGTGAGTTTCAGGCTATGGTGATGGGTGGTTTTTGATCAGTGAGGCATGTTGAGATTGTTTGTGAAGTTTGTTTGTGTGTTTGAGGCTTGTGGAGTCAGTTTCGAAAGGTTTTGCATATGGGGTGGAAAATGAGAAGGCTGTGTTCTTGGAGCTTTCAGGCTTGTGTCTTGTATGAAATGGCTTGCTTTTGATTTGTATAAACAAATGGGATTGGCTCAGAAAGTGGTTGTGGCATAGTGTGATTGGTATGGGTCTTTGGCCAAAATGTCAACTTGACTTGTACTTGAGGTATGGGCAATGGTATAGCTAGCCTTTTTGCTTGTCTTGGTTCAGCTGAGTTTAGGGAGAGCCATGGAATTGTTTATGAGATGAATCAGCAAGTTGATCAAGGTTTGTGTAGTGTTTTGCAAATTTCACAAAGCCTGGCCCCTTTTGAAATTCTTGAGATTCAAGTCATCAAAATGTAAAGTTCTTTGGCCCATTCTGAATTTTAGAGGTCATGTGATCATGTTGTGAAGAATTTGTACACATTTGAGGCCTTTAGAACACTTGATCATACCATTTTGCAAAATGCCTCTTTGGTAGAAAACTTCAAATTATGTGATTTTGGCCAACTTTGACAAGCCATAACTTTTGATCCAAAATGAATTAGGTCATGTTCTTGTACTTTTTGAAAAGGGAATGATCCATTCTACAACTTTCATGACCAAAGATTTTCCATTTGAAGCATTTTTGAATCAAAAAGCAAGGGTTGAAAAAGTTTCCCAAAATGGCAATTTTCATTATAAGTCAACTTTCCCAAAAAGTCAACTTTGCAAATGGCTTGAAATTCTTCAAATTTGTGAACTTCCAACATCTTCTATGATCAAATAAAGACCATACATAATCAAAATGATGATGAACACCCTTTGGTTGGGTCATTGGGGGCCTCAGATGCCCTGATTTTGCACTGACTTGCTCAAAAAGTCAACTCTTGATCAGATGACTTTCCCATTGAATTTCTTCATGAAAATTGATATGCATGATCCCTATACCATATAGAGACCAATGGAAACAAGAATGACCAAAAAATTTGGAGTTATGGACTTTGAAACCAAAACCCTAATTCTAGGTCATCTGTGTAGTTAAACCTGGCTCTGCTTCCATGCCATTCTCAGTTCTTGTGATTTTTTTGACATTCTTGACTTTGGGAGGATATAATATGATGCTTGAACATACATGGACCCCTTTGAAGTGATTGATGAGCTTTGGAGTGGCTCAAGTGGCTCTTGGATTGCTCAGATCACAAACCCTAGATGCAGATGACTTTGTACTAATGCAGTGAAGCAAATATGCAATATGAGGTGCTATGATTGAGTTTATGCATATGAAATGATCACAAGCCATGGTGTGAATGGGTGGGGGCAAATTTGGGGTGTTTACATAATCCTACTGATAATGTGATCTTTTCCTGGCTTGGTAGCTCATAGAGTAAGTGAGTTGCACCAAACTGGGTTAACAATTCCTGTGTTATTTACCATTTCACATATTTACAACTATGTTCATATGCTTGCTATTTAAACATGTCAAAACAGATGTTGGAACATCTGATATGATTGTGCGCTGATATTTTGAAAATTCGTCTGCATTTGTTATGCCCTTGTTTATAAGATGTAGAGATCAATGTCCCAACATGTGGTCATGACATTTGTGATCTACATACCAGAATTTCAATGTCGAACAAGTGCATGACTATCCTCTCCTATACCAAGCAAAGCCCAAACCGCTCAGTAACCACAATTTCCATCTCATTCAACATTGACGATACGATCAATATATTTATGCATAAAAATCGACATCTGGTCGATGAATGAAATTTTTGGTGGAATCGATGTTAGGGGTGTTTTACTAATGCAGACTCATTTCATAACACTTTCTTGAGATTTAGGAGTCCGTGAGTCAGGAAAGAGTTTGTTAACATGCTCGAAATATGAAGGAGATAGTGTAGTAGAGTTGTCATTCATTGTAGACTTCATTTTCTTCTGAGCACCTTTTGTCTTGACCGATTAAAAGGGAGATTTCATGTAGGTTGTTTCGGGACATGCAATCTTCCTCAAGTGTTCTTTAATCTGGAGTTTCATGTTGTCATCAACCTTCAAAAATATCTATTGTATCGCTTCCCATTTAGTCAAAATAGAGATTTTTGATTTACCTTCTTCCATGCAACCAATTTCAGGTTATGAAGGATGTGAGTAAGGTCTCTCATATCAGAGTTGTAAATCGTTGAGTTTAGCTTTGGTAAAGATGTTCATTAGGGTAGTGATTAGGAGCCAAAGTTGTAAACGGGGGAGTTTAACTTTGTGATAATACTACGATATAGTGAAGTATTCATTTTGGATTGGTATCCCCCAGATGTAGGTTTGTTAACACCAAATTGGGTCAACAATTTATGTGTTCTTATTATTATGCAATTTACAGGTTTCTGTATGTATGGTCTTGAATGAGATGTCCCAACATGTTGTCTTGACATCTGTTGGTATTTGTGTTTCACTACTTTAAAACATCAGCTGTGTAATTCTCTTGTTTCCTAAAGTGCAGTAATCATTGTCTTAACATTAAGATATGACATTGGAGTATCCGCATAACCATAATTTCACTACCTCCCCTAATGGCCTTGTTAGTACGGTACCAAATGTTATAAACTTACATAATATTTGATATATTATTGGGTTTCTTCTGTTTCAATGTTGTAAGTATATTTTTCGGTTGAACAAGATTCAGATTCATGTCATTGATACATGCCTTCTCTTCTGGCTTAATCCAACATACAATGGGATGACCGACTAATTTTAAGCAAAATTCATGGTTATGCAAACCACAAATCACACAAAATCTCCATTTTTTGCTATTACTCAACATATAAGCATGAATCTTAAACAGATACTCACATTTTCAACTACCCGTGTCTTCTCTTTTAAAATTATGTAGAGGAGTCTGATATTCCCCATTTCTTTCGCATGACAAAGTAACAAATGTGTTTCTTCTATCTGAACCATTATCTGGCCTTCCTATAACCACACCAAAACCAAGTCTAAATATCGTCATACGAATCCATTCGAGCAAAATATCACGATTCGCAAACCCTTGCTTATTATTGAAGTCAACTCCAACATCTATCGCATTTATAACAACCCCTTGAACATAAGGAGCAACATCGTTCGTAGCAACTAATTCTTTTGAGACGTTATCAGGGTGCACCATATCTATTTGGGAACAATACAAATAATAACAAAAATTAACATGTTGCAGAAAAATCAACACAAACATGTTCCCGATATATATATATATATATATATATATATATATATATATATATATATATATATATATATATATATATATATATATATATATATATATATATATATATATATATATATATATATCCAGAAGTGCTCATCTTGAACACGTTTCACATATACATCTCCAAAAGCTACATAACGTTTTTCCAACATTTTTAGATGATTAATGTGAGCAATGTAGATGAAAATAAACAATCTTTACCTGAAATTCGATCTTCTTTTGCTTCCTTTGATTTGTTGTACCAAAAAGTTTTAGTTTTGGAGTGAAATATGAGATCGAGAGTGTAGGGTGTTTAGGGAAGAAGTGAAAGTTGAGACAAGTATGACTGCAATGGGGGAGTGATCATGCAGGTTTGAAATATATCATAAACTTCCGGAGATATATCTCTGGAATAATCTGACATGCAAAGGTGACAGATGTTCCGGAGATATAACTCTGTCTCTCTCTAAAATAATTAACTTTATGTTTATACCAAAGTTTCTCAATTTTATAAACTTCTGAAGTCATATCTCCGAAAAAAATCTAATTTTCAGTAAAAATTTGACACGTCTGAAGATATATCTCCGAAACCTAGGAACATTATTATAAAAGCATAAGATGTCTAATAAGTCTAAGGGGTGACATAAGAAATTCTCATATTGAATATAGACTCTCATTTTACTACTAAGTCTAGCCTTGTCTATTTGAGACAGACCCGACCCATAGACTATGCAAGTGAGACCTTTGACTAAGGCCTAAAAAAGTTTCTTTTAAACTATAGCCGTTGCAATATGATTCTATGAAGTAACTGAAATTAATTATTATTGGTATTATAATTTTGTAACATTAATTCATTGTTTTAATGCTATTGGTAGTATAAAATATATATTGCAATAAGAGTATAACACTAGCAGCCACCTTTTTTTTGGTAATTTCAAGAGTCACTTTTTTAATGTAATGATTTCATTCATTTATAGGTATCAATTTCTCTCTCTCAAAATCAATTCATATTAATACTAATAGATAATAGTACAATTGTTTTAAGTAAGTTGTCATCATTCTCTTTCACTTTCTCTAATTTCATTCCCCCTATTTCTATTACTTGTATACATATTTACAAGATTAAAGAAGCATTGCAAAAACCAAGTTTTATTTATTTGATATTTTATCTTTTAATTTTAATTTTTAATATTTTTATTTGTTTTAATTTTACTATTGGTGAATTTTATTTGTTTTAATTTTATTATTGATAAATTTTATTTGTTTTATATTAGTGTGTACTGCAAAATATTTTTTATTTTATTTTAAAATAAAAGAATGTCAATTCGAAAATTTGAATCTGGAAGTTCAAAATTGAAGAAAAAAAAGAATTGAATCTTTAGTTGAATCACAAAAGGGAGCTTTAGATAAATTTATTAAAACAAGTAAAAAAAGTAAATTTGAAAAAAAACTTAATAATATAGATGAAGTTAACCATTTAGACAGTAATGAAAATACAAATAGTGATTTATTAATAGAAGAATTTGATTGTGTAGACACCGTTAAAAATATATGTGATCCAAGTTAGTGGACAAATATTAGTACTAATTTGAGAGGTTTATATTAGAAAAAGACCCCCTTAAAATTACCGATATAGATTTTCCTAAGGATGAATCTTCAAGACATTTTTCTTCCTCATTTTATATTAAAAAATTATCAAACGGAGAAAAACGTGAAAGAAGATGGCTAATATTTCTCAAGATTTGGATAAAGTATTTTGTTTTTGTTGTAAATTGTTTAATACTCTTTCTAGTAGCAGCAAATTAACAAGTTGTGGGATTAAGGATTGAAAAAATATGGGCTCTAAGTCGAGGAGTCATGAGATGAGTAATGAACACATAGTTAATATGTGTTCATGGGTTGATAACAAGATTGTTAAAAAATAAAACAATTGACACACATGTTTAAGAACAAATAAATAGAGATAGAGAACATTTGAGAAATGTTTTATTTAGAATAATTGCAGTTGTTAAAACTCTTGGAAAAAACAACTTAGCCTTTCGTGGAACAAATGAAAAGATTTATCAAGAACATAATGAAAATTTCTTAAGTCTTATTGAAATTATTGTTGAATTTGATCCTATAATGCAAGAACACATTCGTCGAATTAAAGATAAAGAAATTCATAACCATTACCTTGGACATAAGATACAAAATGAATTAATAAGTTTGATAGCAAATGAAATTAAAATCAAAATTATTCAAAAAATAAAAAATGCAAATTATTTTTCTATTATACTTGACTGCACTCCTGATATAAGCCATCAAGAGCAAATGACTTTTGTCTTACGATGTTTGATATTTCTTCTACTCCAATACAAATTTCTGAACATTTTTTTAGAATTTTTAATAGTAAATGATACAACTGGAAAAAGTCTTTTTGATACAATTATAAATGAGATAAATATTATTGGACTTGATATTAGTAACCTAAGAGGACAAGGTTATCATAATGGGTCTAATATGAAAGGAAAATATCAAGGAGTGCAAAAAAGATTTTTAGACATTAATCCTAGATCATTTTATACTCCATGTGATTGTCATAGTTTAAATTTATTACTTTATGATATGGTTAATTGTTGTCCTAAAGCTACATCTTTTTTTTGGAGTGTTGCAACCTATATATATATATACATTATTTTCATCGTTTACTAAAAGATGGGAAATTTTACGAGATGAAATCCCTGGCCTAACACTTAAATCATTGTCATAAATACGTTGGAAAAGTCGTATTAAAAATGTGAAAACTTAAATTATACCATAATATTTTGTCTGCAAAAGGACATTTCTCATTGATAATTAAGTTAATAAATGAATGAATGGTTCTTAGTAAGAAGAATAAAAATCCACACAAGCAAAAAGTGGCACACACACGAGAAGTATCAAAAAGAAGAAGACAATTCACAACATGACTAAAGTTATATGTGTCGTTTAATAGTAAGACTTTAAGTTTATAATTTAAAAAAACATAATTTAAATTCAGTCAAAAAGAGTTGTAGAATACTAACCATTAGTAGTTTACAGTTACTAATGATGATTTTTTCTTCTCCATTTTTTAAATTAAAAAAAGATAAGAATTAGGTGAATACTTTTTCTCCTTTAGAAAACAACCCTTTTGTTTTTTCTGGTTGTCATTTATAATGCTTTGATTTTGAGACAAAGATGAATTTAGAAAGATATGTTGTGTACATTCCATAATACGTGAACCAGCTAGAAGGAACTGATCCAACTAAAAAAGACTAAACCTTAAGAGTCAATTAATTTGACTATTTCCTATATTATGATTGGAAGATTGTACTAATGCTCTTTAAGGAAAGTTTCTCATGGAAGTGACTGGAAAAAATCTTGGTGAAAAATACAGACAAAGAAAATGAAACAATGTGCCGTAAAATAACTCACGATGATTACTTGATTCATTTTATGATATATTTACTAGTTATTTTTAGGTGAGTTTACTCATAAATAGTTATATCTGTTTTACTGTATAGGTATATCTGTTTTACTGTATATCTAGTGGGATATTCATGCTATTTCACATCTTCTTTATACATCAAATTAAACATTCCATATGTGTTTTGTTCCGTAATACGGGTTGTAACTTCATATCATAAATAAAACAAAGCAATTCATAGCAGCGAATCATTATTCAACATCTTAAATTATCATGATAAAAAAGGATTCATCTATAATCCAAAGCATCATCATCAAGTGTTAAAATTAAACAAAAACAACAAAATAAACCAAGCGTTTTTCAGTGTTACACGACACAGAGCAGGGCACCACCTAGACTCTTTAAACAACAAGAGACGAACTCCGAGCTACTTCCGATCATCAAACTATTTTTGAGAATCTGCAGGATGACATAATAGACCATCACGAAAGGTAGGCAAGGTGAGTAATCCACATTCAATATACATAATATAAAGATGGAATTATAAGACAACATACAAACATACACCATTTACATCAAATCTCACCCACATACAACAACAAGCCACATCATCATACAACAAATACAATCATGCTATGCCACATTGAATGAAATGCAACTTCATAAATGCACGTGGTATCGATTTTCAACATGTGATGAACACTGGCCATCAACCCTCCACAAGGAGCACACCATAATCAACAACACCTCAATCCACACAATGAGATTGAAGCCTCAATCAACATAAGAATGCCATGAATGCACGATGCAACAACAACATAATCATTTTCATCAACATTCATCATTATACATTTACTTCGTCTATTCATATTATTAATACTACATGACATCATTTTACGACATATTCATCATAACATCATTTCATCATTATTATTACACATTTAGCCTAATATAGTATGGTAATAACTAACAGCAACAACACAGCAACATGACACAACAAAACAAAGCATCACAAGTTATCCAATAAGAGAAAATATTTTTCAAAAGACTACATATCTCGGTAAGCGAGATAGCTAGCTCGCTAAGCGAGCAACTCTCTGTTTGCAAACTTCCAAAATTCCACTTGCTCGCAAAGCGAGCTCCTGCTTGCTAAGCGAGGAGGTGGTTTTTCCAGGAAAACTCTGCGATTTTCTATAAGACTCAGACACGTCCAAAACCTTCAATTACACCAAATAACAGCAGCAAAAGACCATACAATGCATTATCATCATATAATCATCACTTATAACCCCTAACAATAACAACAATACATCAAAATCTATCAACAAATTATCCAACCCTAACGTTTCCCCTAAAAAAATCCTATTTCCTCATAAAACAATCCAGAAATTACAGACATTGAAAGAGAACTACTCCCATACCTTATTCAATTGAGCTTTCCCTTTCACCTCTTGATAAATTCCTATTTGTCTCCTTGTTCTTCAGAGCGAACCTCAACCTTCACCAAAATACGATTATGAGAAATTTTGATCGTAATCCTCTTTTCTCATAAGCTACTCAAAAGACAACTTTACCCCTTAGACCTCCAACTTCTTTTATTTTATTTTTAATAATAATATTTAAATAATATCCAATTATCATCATATCACTATTTTTATAAAACAATTCCTTCTTCTTAATATTCCACAAAATACCACCAATTACTACTTATTCATAAATAATTACATAAATAATTAAATTATGAAATTGGAGTGTTACAACTCTCCCCCACTTTAAGAATTTTTGTCCTCGAAAATGTTACCTGAAATAAACAGTATCGGATACGACTTCTTCATCTGATCTTCATGTTCCCAAGTCCAACTTTCACCTTCTGGTCCACCCCATAATACCTTTACCAAGACAATCTCTTTTCCTAGCAACTGCTTCATTTCACGGCCATCTATCTATAATAGTAAAGCTTCCACAGTCAAATTATCTCTTACCTGAACGTCATCCATCTGAATCACATGCGGTGGATCACACACATACTTCCTCAACTGCGAGAAATGAAACACGTCATGCAAATTCGCAAGCAATGAAGGTAACACATTTCGATATGCTACCTCTCTGATCCTTTGTGAAATCTGATACAAACCAAAAAAATGCGGAGTGAGTGATCAGTGCATTTTAATGCATATTCTACCATGTTTGCACTTAAGTATTTCTTTGGTTTTCTTTGTTTATTTTTATATTTTAATTTGTTTTTCTATTTTACTTTATTTTTTGCTTAATTTAATTTTCGTACTTAATTTTTAGCTTTTACGGAAATGATCATAACCGGAGTTCCAGGAATCTGATTGAGGCGTTCTACCAGTCGATGGTAAGCTAAGAGAGAGAGAGAGATACAACTTTTATGTTGGAGTCAAAGTCAGATTCGGAGTCATATTTTCCAGAATTTCGTTTGAAGCTGCTGCATTAGTTTTATTTAGTTTCGGGTCATTTAGAATTGGGTATGAGTTATGTATTTGACCCAGTTGGGTTGTAAACGAGTTTGTTAGGTTTTTCTATTTAACCTAGCAGCCGCAACTGTTCAATAGACACTATTCACGATTTTATTTTATTCCTTACGCTTGAAAGAATTATGGAGAACTAATTCAAAGGATTAATCTGCTGTGATCGGTTTTGCCGACACTTTGAGGTTCTTATATTATCCAATTAATCTATTTCCTTTTAATTCTAATCTTGATATCTTGTTTGCTTAATTCGATTTATCTAAGGTTAGATTGATTTATTTCGATGATTGCATGTTCCTATACTTTAATCGCGTTTGCTTAATTCGCGTATGTTTATCGTGTTTGCTTAATTCACGATTGTTATATTTCATTCGTTTGCTTAATTCGGAAATTATGAATATTTATCATATAATATCAATTACGCGTGTTTGATTGTTATTATAATCGAAAAGGAAATAAAGTCCGCTTAGGAATTGGGAATTATTTGGGTCGATGATAAGTTGCCAAATCAAAATAGCAGATTAACCGTTTTAGCTTATTTTGATAATCACTTTTTATTTTAATTGCTTTTTCTTCAAATTAAAATCAACCCCCATTAATCGTTACTATCATTAGTTAATAATATCAAGAATCCTTGTGAGACGATTCGAGTCATTGTCGTTATACTACGTTTTAAAGAAAATTACTCGTTTTTGATCCGTGCGCGACACACGGATCAAATTGGCGCCGTTGCCGGGGATTCTTGTTGTTATTAACCGATTTTATATTCATAGTTATAGTTTTCTTGCTATATTTTTTCTTTTGTTTTTTTTGTTGTGTATGTTGATTTTCAAGGTTGCTATACCGGTTGCAGTACAGTGATAACTTTTCCAGCCTTTCAGGTAAGTTGGAAGCTACTGTTTCGATTTGCTCCAATTTTTTTCAAGAAAATCAGAAATAAATCGAAGAACAATACTCTTTTAGAATAAAATTCTAAAATATTTCGATCCTCAAAATCTCAAATTTTGCGTTTTTCTATTTTATTTGATTTATTTTCTCTTTTCATATTTTTAAAAAAATCTGAAAATTTTTGTGCGAGCTTTACTTGATTTAATTAGATTTCTAGCGTTATTTTTATATTTTTTATATTTTATTTTAATTGCTTTTCTTTTTTCCATTCTTTTTAAATATGTATTGATTTTATTTGATACTGTGTTGAAATTCATAATCATATCATGGTTGATCAAAGAACTCTGAGAGAACTGGCTGAACTTGTGAATTATAATGCTTTATGTATTGAATATCCTGTTGTTGATGCACCTTTTGAATTGAAATTTGGTTTAACACACTTTTTGCCAAATTTTAATGGTTTTGCAGATGAGAATCCGAATAAGCATCTAAATGAATTAGAAGTAGGGTGCTCTGCACCTTCTGAACCTTCACTAGAGGATCTTGTAAACCAAATGGCTACAAATAATATCAAGAATCAACAACAAATAGATTCTAATTTTTAGACTTTGCAAATACAACTTGATCAACTTACCACTTCGATGAATGCCATGCAATAAGCTCAAGGATCAAACCAACAACCTTTGGAAGAACATTCTATTTTTCAAATAGAGTTTCCTTTTGAAACTGTTGACGATACTTGTATTAATTTGTTTGCAGTTGATTTTCCATCATTGTCTGATTTTGATGATGTTTACACTTGTGATGTTTGTAGTGACACTAAAATTTGCCCTGTTTGTGCTGAAATTGAGGTTGCCTTGCAAGTTGATATTCTTACTTCAAATGAGGTTGCAAATAAATTTGTTCATGTCAATGAAGCTCTCGACACCCCGGCTTCCCTGAACAAACCATCCATCGAGAAATCACCCTCTTTAGAGCTGAAGGCACTTCCTAATAATTTATTTGAATTTGTGCAGGAAGAGAAATCATTACAGGAACATAAGAAGGGAATTGGATGGAATTTGGTTGACACTTGTGATATTATCCCATCCATGAGTATGCATAGGATCTCAATTGAAGATGGAACAAAAGTAGTGAGGCATCCCCTTAATCCTTTGATTCTTAAAGTTGTTGAAAAGGAGATCACTATCATGTTCACATTCAACACTTTTACTTATCAAAGATTCTTCTTTGATCCTGGAATAAAAGGCAAAGGCACTAATAAAAACTTCAATATTAATGGATACTACCTAAAGCTACTCTATGAGATCCCCACTTTGGAAGAAGAGACTGTAGAAGAGCTCTCTTTAGGAAATGCGGCTTATGTGGTCACATATCCACCTTGACTACTCGGGTGTGTGTTCTTTCCTTTCTCTCCCTCTTATTTTATATTTATGTCCTTTCATTGAGGACAATGCTTGTTTTAAGTGTGGGGGAGAGAATAATTTATTTTCTTTGTTTTTGTTTTGTTTTTGTTTGTTTTGTTTTAGAAACACTAGGCATTTTTTCTGAAAGTTTTAGGCTATAGATTGTTTTGAGGTTAATTGTGGAGACTTTGGGAAAAGTTCACAAGATCGGTATCGTTTTAACACCTTAAATCTCCTGAATATGGAATTTGTTTTTAATAATTGTTATGCCATAGCCTTGAGTTCTCATCCTTTAATATCTCTTAAGTAGTTTATCAAGCAGTCATCACCATCTAGAAATCACACACTAAGTAATTAAGTTGATGCAAATAAGTGAATGATCTTGTGCTTAAAAAGAAATCTGAATAGGAATCCGCCTTTTAAGTTAGGTGACCCTCACCCGGTCATTTAGCATAACAAATGTGAAACCTTAAGAAAATAATAATAATAATAATTTGTTGTTACTAAAGTAACTTTAAAATATTGTCAAGTATGGATCATAATCACTAACAGGCTTATTTACCATGTGTATGAATAGATAACGCGCTTAATGTGATTGCACTAGAATGAAAGAGAGCAAGAGGGAGGATGAGTAAGTTAGGCTTAGGCATAATAACATGATTCAAAATGGTTTGTATATGATGGAGGCTTATGACCGCACAATTGTGGATTTGTGTTCTTACGATATCCTTAGTGTGTAAGATTAGTACCTATCGATGCTATCTTAATCGAAGAAGAGTTTGTAGCCTAGAATGAGTATCTGAATGATGTTGTGTTTCTTGAGTCTTGAGTTTATTTTTGCTCGGAGTGCAAAAGTTCAAGTGTGGGGGAATTTGATCAGTGCATTTTAATGCACATTCTACCATGTTTGCACTTAAGTATTTCTTTGGTTTTCTTTGTTTATTTTTATATTTTAATTTATTTTTCTATTTTACTTTATTTTTGGCTTAATTTAATTTTCGTACTTAATTTTCAACTTTAACAGCTTTTACGAAAATGATCATAAACGGAGTTCCAGGAATCTGATTGAGGTGTTCTACCAGTCGATGGAAAGTTAAAAGAGAGAGAGAGAGCTACAACTTTTATGTTGGAGTCGAAGTCAGATTCAGAGTCATATTTTCCAAAATTTCGTTTGAAGCTGCTGCATTAGTTTTATTTAGTTTCGGGTCATTTAGAATTGGGTCTGAGTTATGTATTTGACCCAATTGGGTTGTAAACGAGTTTGTTAGGTTTTTCTATTTAACCTAGCAGCCGCAATTGTTCAATAGACACTATTCACGATTTTATTTTATTTCTTACGCTTGAAAGAATTATGGAGAACTAAATCCAAGGATTAATCTGCTGTGATCGGTTTTCACCGACACTTTGAGGTTCTTATATTTTCCAATTAATCTATTTCCTTTCAATTCTAATCTTGATATCTTGTTTGCTTAATTCGATTTATCTAAGGTTAGATTGATTTATTTCGATGATTGCATGCTCCTATACTTTAATCACGTTTGCTTAATTCGCGTATGTTTATCGTGTTTGCTTAATTCACGATTGATATATTTCATCCGTTTGCTTAATTCGGAAATTAGGAATATTTATCATATAATATCCATTTCGCTTGTTTGATTGTTATTATAATCGAAAAGGAAATAGAGTTCACTTAGGAATTGAGAATTATTTGGGTCGATGATAAGTTGCCAAACCAAAACAGCAGATTAACCGTTTTAGCTTATTTTGATAATCACTTTTTATTTTAATTGCTTTTTCTTAAAATTAAAATCAACCCCCATTAATCGTTACTATCGTTAGTTAATAATATCAAGAATCCTTGTGAGATGATTCGAGTCATTGTCGCTATACTACGTTTTAAAGAAAATTACTCGTTTTTGATCCGTGCGCGACACGCGGATCAGTGAGCTTTCTAGACTTCAAAGCTCATCCGACACCAGTCACTAGAGTAAATCTCAAGAACACACGGTCTCCCTCTTGGAATTCAAGAGATTTTCTCCTCTTATCATGATAAATCTTATGTCGAATCTGAGAAGTCTCCATTCTTTCTTGTATCATCTTAATCTTCTCGGTCGTTTCTTGCACAACCTCAGGTTCGAGTACTGCACTCTCGCCTGATTCATACCAACACAACAGAGTCCGACATCTTCTACCATATAATGCCTCATACGGTGTCATTCCAATACTAGCATGATAATTATTATTGAAGGTAAACTCAATCAACGACAAATGACTATCCCAAGATCCTCCTTGATCCAACACACAAGCCCTCAGTAAATCCTCTAAAGATTAGATAGTCCTCTCTGTCTGACCATAAATCGGCAAATGATAAGCAGATCTCATCCTCAACTTAGTACCTAAAGCATTTTTTAAACTCGTCCAAAACCTCTAAGTAAACCGTAGATCTCTATCTGATACATTACTCGAGCTTCAATATACAACTCAGCTAGCTTATGCATAGAATGATTAATCTTCATCGGCAAGAAATTGGACGACTTAGTCAATCTATCTACAATTACCCAAATAGAATCATTTCCCTTAGCAGTCTTCGATAAACCTGTCACAAAATCCATGGAAATGCTATCCCACTTCTATTCTGTAATATTCAATAGTTGCATCATACCTAATGGTTTCTGATGTTCAATCTTTGACTTCTGACAAGTCAAGCATGCATACACAAATTCTACAACATCCTTCTTCATACCTGGCCACCAAAACAATGTTTGCAGATCATGGTACATCTTTGTATCACTAGGATGGATACTCAATCTACTATGATGTCTTTCTTTTAAGATACTCTTCTTAATTTTTGGAACATCAGGAATACACACTATATCTCGGAATCTCATCACATCATTCTCATCAACTCATAATTCACCCCTGTTACCTTGGTTAATCAAATTCAATTGATCAACCAACTTCAATTCAGATTGTTATCCTTTATGGATCTTTCCACAATTTCACTGGTCAACTTCAACATTCCTAAATGTACACTCTCAGATGTAGTTTCACACAACAAACTCATATCTCAGAACTGTTCAATCATTTCAAGTTCTTTCACCATCAACATCGACATATGCAATGTCTTCCTACTCAAAGCATCTGCAACCACATTTGCCTTACCATGATGGTAATTCAAATCAAAATCAAATTCTTTCAACAATTCTAACCATCTTCTCTGCCTCATATTCAGTTCCTTCTGATCAAACAGATATTTCAAACTCTTATGATCACTGAACACTTTCGAATTTCAAACCAAAGAGATAATATCTCCAGATCTTCAACACAAACACCACAACTGCTAACACTAAATCATGCGTAGGATAATTCCTTTCATGAAATCTCAATTGTCTTAAAGCATAAGCAACCACTTGAGCATTTTGCATCAAAACTCCTCTGAGTCCCATCTTCGACGCATCACAATACACTACGAACGAATCATTTGGATTTGGTAAAATCAACACTAGAGCAGTTGTCAACTTCTTCTTCAACTCTATAAAAAATCTTTTCACACGCAACACCCCACACATAAGCTTGGCTCTTTCGAGTCAATTGAGTCAAAGGTAGCGCCAACTTCGAAAAACCTTTAATAAACTTCTTGTAGTAACCTGCTAAATCCTGAAAAACTTATAATCTCAGTAGCAGACTTAGGAGTCTCCCACTGTAACACTGCATCAATCTTCGACGGATCTACAACAATTCCACTACTGGAAATCACACTTTGATAGCTTCACATACAACTTTTTCTCTCTCAACCCTTGCAGCACAATCCTCAAATGCCCTGCATGTTCCTCTTCTGTCTTGGAATAAATCAGAATGTCGTCCATAAAAACTACCACAAATTTATCCAAGTATTCCTGAAATATTATATTCATGTACTCCATGAACACACCGAGTGCATTGGATACACCAAACGACATCACCATATACTCATAATGACCATACCTCGTTCTGAAAGCTGTCTTCGAAATATCATCATACTTAACACGGACCTGATGGTAACCAGACCTTAAATTGATCTTGCTTAATACACAAGCTCCTACCAACTGATCCATCAAATCTTCGATTCTCGGAAGTGGATACTTATTCTTGATAGTAGCCTTGTTCAACTGCTGATAATCAACACACAACTTCATGCTACCATCTTTCTTCTTAACCAACAACACTGGAGCACCACAGGTAGAAACACTAGGTTGAACAAACTTCTTCTCTAACAACTCTTCTAGTTGCTTCTTCAACTCACTCAATTCTACAACAGACATCTGATACAGAGCCCTAGACACATGACTAGTACCAGGTAATAAATCCACTGCAAACTCAACTTCACGCTCTGGAGGTAAATCACTTATATCCTCTGGAAACACCTCTAGAAACTCTTGAACAAACGGTAATTCAATACTCGAAGTTTTACCTTCAACTTGCAACGATGCAAACATTTCAAACATTTGAGCTTTGTCTTCTAACAATTCATCTACTTGCTTGGCCGTCAAGAACATCAGCTCACCATGATCACCAATTTCAGGAAACTCAATAGTATTTGCATATCAATTGATATGCACAAAATTAAACTCTAGCCAGTTCATTCCAAGAATAACATCAATTTGGTGTAAAGGCAAGCACACCGGATCCATCAAGAAATCCTTCTAAAAAATAGTCAAAGGACACTTCATACACACAAGTGTAGTAGTAACAAAACCATTAGCTGGCATTTCTATTACCATACTACCATTCATACTATACAACTTCAAACCCAACTTATTAGCACATTCAAGAGAAATAAAAGAATGAGTAGCACCAGTATCAATAATTGCAATCAACTCAACACCATTAATAAAACATGTACCTCGAATCAGGTTGTCCTTCTTAGGAACTTCAGAACTACTCAAAGCAAACACTCTACCATTGGTCTGAGCAGCAATAGCAGTATTCTTAGGATCCTGGCATTGGATGTTGATATGTCCTTGTTCACCATAATTAAAACAAGTTGGACTTTCATTTGGACAATCACCAACCCGATAACCTTTCTTTCCACACCTGTAGCATAACACCACTGGATTACTGCACACATCCGACTTGTAACCGCATTCACCATATGTATGACACTTGGGAGGAATGGAACATGCTCCCCCACTTGGATTCTTCCTATATGAAACCTTTTTCTTCCCTTTCTCTTCCTACACTTGGGAGGAGTTACATAAGGCTTTCCTCTAAACTGGCCTTTCTCTTTCTTCTCACTTAGTTGCTTGTAGTGAGCAGATCGAGCTCAACTATCTTCATGATAAATTCTGCTCTTGTCCACCAACTCAGCATATATGTGGATCTGCTGACATCCAATTCCCTATTTGATCTCTGGTCTCAGCCCATTCTCAAACTTGAGACACTTCAACAATTCAAAATCAGCACGGTTGTAGTGAGGACAATATTTCACCAACCTCTCGAACTTAGAAGCATACTCTGCCACCGTCATACTTCCTTGCTTCAACTCAAGGAATTCTACCTCCATCTTACCACGAGCATCTTCTGGAAAATACTTTCCCAGAAACTCCCTCTTGAACACTACCCAAGTCACCGCAGTACCAGCATCCTCCAAACGCTGATGAGTATTATCCCCCTGTCTTCAGCCTCTTCAGACAACATGTGGGTAGCAAACTGTACCTTATGTGCATCCGTACATGCCATCACCCTAAAGATCTTCTCAATTTCCTTGATCCACTTCTGTGCATTATGCGGTTCATGATCACCTTCAAACACTGGCGGACTGTTACTCTGGAACTTCTCCAAAGCACGAAACTCATATTGTTCATTGTTTTGAGTCGTAGCCTCAGCCAGCGCCGCATCAGCTTCCGCAAGAGAATGCGTGTTGTTTCCAACCATTATGCACAACACTCTCAACATCAAAAAAGAAATAATCGTTAAAATTTAATGACCGACAACAAACCAACAACAACGACACATGACCTGACATATCGACCTTCTCTGATACCACTAATGTAAAACCCTTGTTACCCCACAACAAATTCAATCATATTATTTAAGTAAATCAGAGCTCAACACAAAGGGCATCACATTTGTCAACATAATCATCAAATTAAACATCACATATGTGTCTTGTCCCGTAACATGGGTTGCAACTTCATATCATAAATAAAACAAAGCCTCAATTCATGGTAGTAGATCATTATTCAACATCTTAAATTATCATGATAAAAAAGAATTCATCAATAATCTAAAACATCATCATAAAGTGTTAAAATTAAACAAAAATGACAAAATAAACCAAGTGTTTCCCAGTGTTACACGACACAGGGCAAGACACCACCTAGACTCTATAAACAACAAGATATGCACTCCGAGCTACTTCTGATCACCAAACTATTCTTGAGAATCTGTAGGATGACATAATAGACCATCACGAAAGGCATGCAAGATGAGTAATACACATTCAATATACATAATATAAAGACGGAATTATAAGACAGCATACAAACATACATCATTTACATAAAATCTCACCCACATACAACAACAGTAAGCCACATCATCATACAACAAATGTAATCATGTTATGCCACATATAGTGAAATGCAACTTCATAAATGCATGTGGTACCGATTTTCAACATGTGATGGACAATGACCATCAACCCTCCATAAGGGAGCACAACATAATCAATAATACCTTAATCCACACAATGGGATTGAAGCCTCAATCAACATAGAATGCCATGAATGCACGATGCAACAACAACATAATCATCTTCATCAACATTTGCATCATCATTCATCATTATAAATTTACTTCGTCTATTCATATTACTAATACTACATGGCATCATTTTATAACATATTCATCATAACATCATTTCATCATTATTATTAGACATTTAGCCCAATATAGCATGGTAATAACTCACAACAACAATGCAGTAACATGGCACAACAAAACAAAGCATCACAAGTCATCCAATAAGAGAAAATATTTTTCAACAGACTACAGGTCCCGCTAAGAGAGATAGCTAGCTCGCTAAGCGAGCAAGTCTTTGTTTGCAAACTTCCAAAATTCCACTTGCTCGCTAAGCGAGGAGGCGATTTTCCATGAAAACCCTGCGATTTTCTGTACGACTCAGACACGCCCAAAACCTTCAATTACACCAAATAACAGCAGAAAACATCAGAAAACGACCATATAACCCATTATCATCATATGATCATCACTTATAACCCCTAACAACAACAATACATCAAAATTTATCAACAAATTATCCAACCCTAAGGTTTCCCCTCAAAAATCCCATTTCCTCATAAAACAATCCAGATATTACAGACATCAAAAGAGAACTACTCCCCATACCTTATTCAATTGAGCTTTCCCTTTCACCTCTTGAGAAATTCCTCTTTGTCTCCTTATTCTTCAGAGCAAACCTTAACCTTCACCAAAATACGATTATGAGAAATATTGATCGTAATCCTTGTTTCTCATAAACTACTCAAAAGACAACTTTACCCTCTTAGACCTCCAACTTCTTTTATTTTATTTTTAATAATAATATTTAAATAATATCCAATTATCATCATATCACTTTTTTAATAAAATAATTCATTCTTCTTAATATTCTACTAAATACCACCAATTACCACTTATTTGTAAATAATTACATAAATAATTAAATTATGAAATTGAGGTGTTACACTGAAGAACAATTGAGGGTTCGAAGGATTTGATTTCTGGAAGAGAGAAGGATAACAGAACTAATAGGATCAGGTAAATTTCCGATTTGTAGTGTCTAAAATAAAAAGTCCGTCGTACAATTTATATTCATTTGTTGTTCTTACTGTTTTATTGTGGTTTTATCTTTGAATCTCTAGATATTTGTTTATAAAGCCATGAGTTTTATTGAGTATTAGGTAAATATTTTGTCATGGGTTTTAAAAAACAAATTTAAATACTTAGGGTTTATCAACAAATCAGAGATGACATTGTATTCCGATAATTAGTTGCGATACAGATAAATAACAGTGTTTTTTATTTTTTTGTAAGTTTTGAATCTGCAATGGAGGTAAACAAGGGAATGGGGATGGAGATTGGTGGAAGTGCATCCGGTAACAGAGTTATGAATAAAGGGAAAAAAGGTTTAAAATGAATAACAAAGATGATGATAGGAGACCTACCAAAGCAACACCAACACCAACTAATTCTGTTTTGTTAAAGACGAAGATGAAATTATGGAAATTCCTAAGGATGAATTTCATTTGGCTATGAAGGCAAGACATGAGCTGTTATATTAAATTTTCTAATCTATATGTTATTATAATTCTATGTTAATTGATTTTAAAAAAGCTATTGAATTAATTGTTCCTTATTATTTACATAGAAGGTTATCAAAGGTAAGGTGAAGATGGTTGAAACTAAAGGGAAGGAAAAGATGGTTGGAGCTAAATGCAAAGAGGAGATGGTTATATCTAAAGGCAAAGAGAAGATTGTTGTAGCTAAAGGGATGGAGAACATGGTTGTAGCTAAAGGAGGTAATGTAATGCGGTCGAAATGGAGAAAACAATCTCACTTGAAAAGAAATGTTTCAAATAGAGTATATGAAGAAATGGTGAATGGAAACAAAGTTTATATTTGGGAAAACACTATATTAGATGCAAAAGTCAAACTTAGTAACGTACTAGTAAGCTTACATGTATACATTGTTTATTATTTTAGACCAAATAATTTGTAGATCATATGTTAATTTTATTATTTATATTTTCACAGCATTTTCCGATATTTATGGCTAGGAAATGCCTTCGTCTTAATCAACATGATATCAAAATTATTGATGTTGAAAGTCAGGAGACATTCAAATGAGAAATTCACATGGCCAAATGGGAAGATAGACCAAATCCTTGTGAAAGATTTTTTGCTCAAGAGTGGTATGATTTTGGTAGAAAGAAAAAAATAGGACTGGGCATATATTGGTTTTAAAGATGATGCACTTTCCCCCATACATATATCTAATAATAAAGCGGTGTTAATGTGTTTGGAATTTTTTATATCAACTTAAATTTTAGCTAATCATTGTACCCTTGTATGGAATATGTAGCTGCATAACAACACTTTTTGGTTTTCCCAATCTAACGAATGTATAACTTTATCATTTTGGCATAAATTATGTTATTATATATATGAATGAATGATCATTTTGTCACATGCTATTTTGTTTTAATTCTACAGTTGGATAATTTTAATATTCCCATTAATATTTACAATTCATGTTTAGAACGAATACATATAAATCGAATTATGATTCTGACAAAGGCAAGAGAAACTTGTTTGTAGAGTTTGTTGTGATAAGGATATTTAAGTTTTCGATGTTAGCGTATAAAGTTGTTGTTATTGGTCGCAGTTATTAATTTGTTGTTTTGACGGTTCAGGTTGTGGCGCATAAGTAATGTGCCACAAGAGTCTTTATAAGAATCAAGATTTTTTATGGTATGATTGGTGGTAACTCCTTAGTCTGACTGTCGAGAATTAGCCCGATATTTTATATGTTGTGTAATAGTAGTAGTGCTTTCTATCAAAGGTGTTTTGGATCAATTCTGAAAGTATGAAAGATATAGTACGCATTGTAGTTTCATGTTTTGGTTTTGTGCTTAGTTCTGGTCGTGGTGTACGGTTCAGGTGTTTAAAGGTTTGTAATGGTTTGTTAGGTGGATACTTAATATTTTTGCTGAATGGTTTGTATTTTGACATGCTTGTATGGATAGCCTTTTTCAAGTTTATTGGGTAGCATTAAACTTTGTATTGGTACTACTCTTCTTGTGCATATCTTATGATTGAGATGAGGTGTTTAATATAATCTTATGATTAAGTTAAAGTATTTAATACAATGTTTTAGCCAATAAAAAAAATTAATGAAAAAGGCATAATCCATTAGCATTGTGGTGGCTTGTGCAATTTTGATGTTAGTTTACAAAATACTTATCACGAAACTAATAAATATTTTAGGAACATAAAGTCAACTTAAACTAATAAAAAAATACATAAATTTCTATGATATACATAAGCAATGCAATCCTTTTCAGATCTGTCTGGAGCAAATTTGCATATTAAGAACAATAATCCAAATATTGTATAATGGTTCCTGCAACAATATTCCAAAAAAATATTATAAATGTCATTATTGTCATAATAAAATAGATTTTCATGTATATATATATATATATATATATATATATATATATATATATATATATATATATATATATATATATATATATATATATATAAAGATAAAAAGTTTGTGCTCTATATATATATGAAGTATAACGGAAATTTCACCTTTGTCACAATACTATAAGATAAAAAGTTTACCGACAAACAAAGTGCTTCGAAGACTTCCTTGTACACAACATTTGTAGTAGTCAAACACGGTTTATTCTCCTTGTCATGTATTAAGATTTTTAGTCCACTTTTGCTCTTAACTCTTGAAATTGCAACATACACGAGAGTAGGCAAGTAAAGTCCAACACTATCAAGTAATTGACCTTGTGATTTATTAATTGTCATTGCATAAGATACAATTATCGGAAATTGTCTCCTAATTAACTTGAATGGCCAAGGTGAGTCCGAATGTGATATAGAAATTCAAGGAATGTAAAAAATATTACTTATGTTCTTCCTAGACACGATCTTTGCCTCTATGACATGATTTGCTAACCTTGTAACAATTAACCTTGTTCAATTGCACAATCCATCAACCTGGTCCAAATTTCTCATTAGCGTAATAAGTGTACCAACCTTCAATTTTATAACATGATTTCGAATTCCAGATGTTTTTAATTTACTAAGAAATTCAGGAGTTAAAACTACATAAGCTTCATTATAACTTGTATTTGTTCTATCAATTGAATCCAAACTCAAATACTCTTTCTCTTCCTCTGAAAACACCGTTCAAAAAATAAAACATAAATACATTAGTAAAAGTAATTTCTTTAATGTATTGTTTTATGTTTAAATAAACAAAATCTAATGGAACATTACTTGGTATCAAATCCAATACGTAATAATTGATTTTGTCTACAACTTCAATAGTTGAGGCAAGAATGGCTTTTCCTTGTAAGAATTCAACATCGTGGAAATTTTCCAACAAATTGGGATATGTGCTATCAACAATAGCCCTTATAGGATCATCAAAATTAGATATTAATAACTCTTTGGGAATTTCAATATCAACCAACCCATCATTTGGTTATGAAATCTTACCATCCCCAACTTATAATATCCATTTTGAGAATTCTGCTAGTTTATTAGAACTTGTATTATCTCTTCCATGTTAAAGTCTCATATTTTTCATAAGCTTTAAAACATGAAAATGCTCCCATACATAAGATGAGTTAATCGATGCATGGACAAGAATGACCTGCTCTTGGAATAATTGGAAGAATCTGCCTAAAATCTCCTCCGAAAACAACCAGATTTCCACCAAAATTTGTATTGTGGAGACCATTTTTACTCATGACATCTTTAAGGGTTTTATCTAATGTCTCAAAGCAGTTCTTATGAGACATAGGTGCTTCATCCCAAATTATCACATTTGTTTCTTTCAATAAGTGTGAAGGTTCAGTGTCTTTTTCGATGTCGCAAGTCGAGTTGTCCAATGTTGGAACATGTATTTTGAACTTTGAATGCGCTATTCTTCCACCTGAAAATAGTAGCGATACTATCCCACTTGAAGTCACAGTAAAAACAATTTTTTCTGCGAACGAAGTGCACTTGATAGTGTCCTCCACATAAATGTTTTACCGGTTCCTCCATAACCATGTAATGCATAGAGACTATTATGTGAGTAGGATGATGATTGTATCTCACAAGTCATGGATATGAGATATCAAGTCTTCATGTAGGTATAAATATTAGGAGTAATATTTATACTGGATTGACCCACCATGAGAATACTACATAGTTTGTTATGTAAGTGTCATAAGTTATTCTCATAATGATAATGATGTATACCATCCTTCGACCTGAAACCACTATGGACCCTAGATGTGGAGTCGAGTACTTTATTGCCAATCAAACATTATTCATAACAGGACGACCATAAAGATGGTTGACGGGTACTTCACAGATCATGTTGAGGGACATGAGTGACTTAGATGGGATTTTCCACTCCTACATATACGAGAGTAATATCTATGGTCCCCTTGATAGAGTATGACTATAAAATGCATGGTCGTGCTCAAATAAGTCAATATGAGATATTGGGCTTATTTGTTATTATCAAGTATACTCGGGGATCACGTAATAAAATAATGGACTATACAAGGGTGACACATTCTATGCCTTGTGTTCAATATAGTGTCGCTCCCGGGATTTTCATCCTAGTACAAACGCGAAAGTGGCGCGGAAAGGTAGAGTCGCCAGCCAGACATTTTTATCCCGAATGAATGGGAAAGGTAATGCTGCACAAACCTGAGGAAGAAGGAAAGGACAAGGCCTTGCGAACCAAAGATCTGAGTTCGGGAGTCGGTTACGACCTGGGAAGGTATTAGCACCCCAGATCGTCCGTCGTACCCGACGGGATCCACGCTTGCTTGCTTTGTTTCAAAGGGTGAGAAATAAAGTGCTGCTGAATAAAACCGCTAACTGGAAACTGGAATGAAATGAGAAAATGGAAAGAGAGAATGGAAGGAAAAGAATGGGGGAAATGTAGGGAAAATAAAGAATGTGCTCGAACGGGCCCTACCCCGCTGCCTACGTACCTCATCGGGATAATGAGGATCAGAGTCGACGTAGTTCGCCTAACTAAGGCGGGAACTATTTGTTTGTGTTTTTTATGCTGGAACTGCGTATGTCTATGCTCAGGTGTTGCAGGCTCGTCTGGTACGAGTGCGTTTACCGTCTTGCATGAAAGACAAGTCGTCGCAAGTTCGCGTTCAGAATGAATGAGATGAGAAGAGAAGTTCCCGCAGGATAGTCGCTTGTTATTTGTTTTTGTCTTTTAAGAGAAATATTTTGAATTTATTTGTTTTATGAAACAATCCCTTGATGAGACTTGTGCATCATGATAGACGAGCTTACACCACTCCAAGATGGAATGAATGCAAGTGCTTCATGGAATAAGGTTATACACAAAGGATCCTTTCATTTATTTATTAATTGTTTTTGGATTTTGTTTGAAGATGAGAAAGAAGACTCAAATTGCAAAAAAGGACAAACTAAGGGGACTAAGACACAACCCTAAGTTAGTTATCATATACAAAAGGGAGATCCTATGGTTAATGAGGTATTCTAATCCTAATAAAGAAAAGGAAAAGAAGAAAAAGAGAATTAGAAACTAACTTACTTCCTAAGGAAGTTAAGTTGTC
Source organism: Lathyrus aphaca (assembly GCA_963966055.1). Classification (NCBI taxonomy): domain Eukaryota; kingdom Viridiplantae; phylum Streptophyta; class Magnoliopsida; order Fabales; family Fabaceae; genus Lathyrus; species Lathyrus aphaca. The sequence continues at coordinate 202,976,684 of OZ014524.1, forward strand.
TCTAAAGAAAGGGAAAGCCTAAAAGCAAAGCACAAGGTGCTAAGGAAAACACAATTAAAATGCATAAGAGATGGGAATGAAGTAATTTTTACCTCAATCTTCCCCCCTACAAAACAAAAGTTAGCATGACAAGTCATATTGAAAGTAAAATAAAAGCATGAAAGCGATTAAGTACCATAAACGTCCTAGAATGGAACTAGGGTTCAAATTAAGACCTAAGTCTAAAGGTGAAGGTACCTAAAGGTCACGTGACTTATAAAGTCAGTAGCTACATGTTATAGGCTCCTAAGGATGCTAGGATACCTCACAAGATCAAACTATGTCAAACTATGTACAAAAAGTTCACCTAAGTTCACATGAATGCAAATTAAGGTTTATGGATGAAGTATGAATGCATATGGCTTACAAACATGAATTAATACATGAAATGAACATAAAAGTCAGTAGTGAATATTTATGAAGATGGATGAATGAATATACAATCATGGATGCAATGGAATAGGCATATGGAGCAATGAGAAGAAGATATGAGAAGAAACAGAACAAACATCGCATAAGATCGCACATGATGCAAACTAAGGAAGAATGACATGTGAATATGAATGAAATGATTATGGGTCAGTAGAATACAAGGTATGAGATGCAATTAGAATGCATGAATAGGCATTGATGATTTCCACATAATTCAAGTTAAACATGAGAAGAGATTAGCAACCCGTTTAAGTTAAACTAGTTCACATAAGTATGCACTTTGAAACACTAAAACAAACCAAATGAGTATGGTTCAAAAAGTGGACTATAACTGGAATTAAGGACCTAAAAGTGACCTATAATTAACTCCTAAAAGTTACCAAAAAGAATCTCAAGCAAATGGCATGAATGCTTTCCCATCATTTAGGTTATGCGACATATAAACACATGAATCAACCTAAGATCTAGGTGACATGGAAAAATAGCAAAAAGCCTTTAAAAATTACAAAATTAAATCCCTGGAATGATATAGTGATTATCTTACATGGTCCAAAAGGATTCTACAAAATTATGCATCAAAGTGCCAAAACAATTCCTTGATTAGCAAGGTAACAAACCATGATCACAAAAAAACAACTCCACAAAGTGGATCAAAAAGGGCACTAAAATTATGGAAAAAATGCCTAATGAGCATCAAAATGTCACAAATTACAGTAATTAATTATATACAAAAAATAGGTCTCACACCTATGGGGAAAAATCGATTTCGGTCCCTTATGCCAAAACCTTCCTTTTTGGGACAGCTTGTGATCTAAAATCCAAATAAAATATTGAAACCACTCAAATATGGAAACAAAAAATATGACAAATTAATTAAGAGGATGAGGATCACTCAAGAATTTTTCCAGAATTTTATCTCACCTAAAACTATTTTTAATAATTGCGACGAAACGGGCAAAAAGTGGATTTTAAGGGGAAGTGAAAGGAATCGATCCTAATGGTTCGTAACCTAATCCCTAAGCTCCGAAATCGACACATCTCATCAAAAATCACAAATATAACCAATGCCTCAGGTGGGAGGGCTCAGTATGCACCTTAAGTTATATGGTCCTAAGCCGCATACGACTAAAATGATGCTTAAGGCCGAAAAAAAGCTTGAAATCACTTACTTGATCGAAATGTCGATTCTTCATAAAGAAATCCGAAAAAAAACCTTAAGCAAGGTCTTGTGATCTCCATAAGCAAAATAAATGCTTATCTTCCATAATTACTTTGTGAAGATCCACCATTATTGAAATCAATCCAATATCGATCCAAAAAAATAACATGAACACTTTAATTCAAACTTGTATTACCAATAATTAAAATTCTTACTAAAATCCTAATTAAAACTTTGCAAGAAAATAATTAAAATGTTAATCCACCAAAATTAAACTACCATGTAGACTTAATTAAAAATCTATATAAGAAATTCTAAAAAAAAAAATAAGAATACAAGAGGTGTTTTAGAGATTCAAAAGGCAGCAAATAACAAATACATGGGTCTAGGCCCAATTTCACCATTAAACCCGCAGGAGGGGTGTGTTAACAGTTTAGTGGGTCTGAATAGCGTTCTGATGGAGATGAGGCCCAATCCTCTTACTAATTTCGCAGGGGAGGCGTGGCAAGTGAAATCAAGGGTGTGATTAGAAGTTTAATGGAGGCCCGATCCAAGACTTGATCCACATAGAAATTGACCTAATTAACTCTCTAAAACTGAATCTTATCCTCTTCACAATTCACAATCGCAGCTCCTTATGTCCCTTTATAGAATCACTGGCCGAAAACTCCTCTCAATCGTGCCAACTCCCTCATTCTTCTACCTTCTTCCGTCACAATTCACAGCACCGTCGGGAGGCAACCACAACCTTCATCGACGACATCGAGTAGTCACCAACCCATAATTCTCTCCATCTTGCTCAAAAATCTAACCTAATATGAAGCTACCTTCAAAAAGCTCTGACATAAATTGCCATGGAATCGCTTTTGCTGATTGCAAGCTTACGGTATCTCAAATCAAACGACAATCACATCAATCTCATTATTAACAACGAGGATTAAACAAGGAGGTAGATTTTTTTACCAACCTACATCGTGATTCACTCCGGTTACGCTTCGGAGTAAACGACGATCAAATTCATTGATCCAAGGCCACAAAACTTTCACGTAAGTTCTTGCTTCATTATTCTTTCACTCACTTCCCACATTCCCCGCTTCCGATTCTCTACGATACCAAGTGGATGTTGTTGATGATATGCAGATTCGTCATGATTGAATCTAAATTTGGTGTTGTGGATTTACAGAGATTTCAATCTCTAATCGATTGCTGATTCAAGAAGGTTTATTGACGATGATATCTGGTGTTCTTGTCGTGCATTCTTGATGCAAAGGAATAACTTCTCGGAGGTTGTTTCAGGTATTGATTTAATCGTGTGAGTGTCTATGTTGTTGAATCCTTTTTTTAAACCTTTGTTGCAGGTTTCGTTATGGATGCGAGGAGATGAAGGTTGAGGATCGATGATGATAAAAGGCTCCAAGGTTGATGAATCATGAGTCTGAAGAATGGAAGACGTTCGAGGGTGTGGTGATTTTTGATGGATGAAGATGAAAAGTGTTGAAGATGGAGGTTGCGGTGAAGTCGGTTGTTGGTTAAAGATTAAATTTTGTTGAAGAATTCAAGAGTGAAGATGGAAGATGTAGTTGCGGTTTCAGAGAGTCGAAGATTGAGATTGATGAAGGTGGTTGAAGGTTTTTCAGAAGCTGTTGAGGATTATGGTGATTGATGATGCGGGGAGAGTGTAGGTTGAAGAAGAGGGATCGAGAGGGATGAAGATTGTAATTGTTTTTCTATAACTGAATTCTCTGAGTTTTTTTTCTTTCTGGTGTAATTTTCTGAGTCTTTTCTTTTACAGTTTGTTGGATTTTTTCCTGTAATAAGCTCGAAAAGTAGCACACCAAAACTATATACATCACTTTTCTTAGTGAAGGTACTTGTAGATATATACTCGGGATCAAGATATCCAAAAGTTCCTCTGATATTGGATGCACGTGGTTTAATCATTTCTGGTCTGGAATGCCCAAAGTCAGTGACCTTAGCTTTCATAAACTCATCCAATAGAATGTTGGAAGACTTGATGTCATGGTGCACAATAGGTGGATCAACCCCATAATGTAGATATTCCAGCACCCTTGCAACATCTAGTGCTATGCTAAGTCTCAAATCCCAGCTTAATGGCTCTTGATCTTTTCCATATAAATGAGAAGCAAGACTTCCATTGCTCATGTAAATGTAAAGGAGCATATGTCGTCCTCTTTCCGCAGCATATCCCACAAAAGCCACAAGGTTTTTATGATGCAATCTTCCAAGTAATAGAACCTCAGTTAAAAATTCTTGTTCGCCTTGTCTTGAATTAGCACCAAGAACTTTAACTGCAACTGTTTCACCCATTGGCATTTGTGCTTTGTAAACAGAACCAAATGCTCCATGGCCTATGATCGTTGTGAAATTAGAAGTAGCCTTTTCTATATCTTTGTAAGAATACTTAGTAACTCCACATGCTGAGACTGAATTCTTCCTCCTAAGTCCTTCTAACCAAAAATTTGCGTTACTCCATTCCGATGTCCTTGGTGACTCCAAAGCAGCATTGGAGTCTGATAATGATACGCTGGAATCAACCCTTTTGACATGACCAGTAACGGCCTTGGCCCTCTGAGGACTGCACTTTTCCCCCTGTACAAACTTCCTTCCATACATGAAGAGGACTAAAATTAACAATCCCAAACCAGCTCCAATTACGAAGCCTATGCATATTCCTATTATCAATATCAATAGATCCTTATCCATCTTGTGGAAATTGAGAAATACTTACAAGTCTGCCAATGTACCATAAGTTATGATAATGAGGAGAATGGGAATGATTCTAATCCATTTTCATGGGTAAGAGAAGGAAGAGAGTGAGAGCTTGAAATGCAGTGAGAGCGTAACGATGCCTTTTCACCAAAATATAAGCGGTTTCAATGAGCTCGTATCTTCGAATTTCACTTAATCCCTATTATTCGACTTAATCTGTTTACATCAACTCAAACGCTCAATCCATATCAAACTTGTATTCTCAGTGAATTCCAAAACTTCAATCAACTTCAATCTCGACCCTCATGAACTCGTAACATCATCAACAGACAATCGAGAGAACCATAATGACCCTATTATCACACGAGTCCACCACTTGATCTTTTTGTACCATGAATAGCATGATACCTTTGATATGAAAACTTGAACCCCATTTTCAATTAATTAACCATCAACAAAGCCATACCATATATGAGAACCCTTGAACCGCTTAAATTGAGTGCAATAGCCGGATAAACCACTTATGAATAGAAAATTCAAATCACAAAGGAATGCGCCGATCACATGCCATAGGAATCAATGAAATGCCTGATTATGAATGTTAATGACCTAATGGAATATGCAAATGGAATGCAAAGCGGTAAGCCAGTTAAGGTAAAGAGAATGAGGGCAAATTTTGAGGTATTACAGCTGCCCCTATTCAATCATCTGCAGACCTGAACGGATAATTGCAACAGCTTTTAGACGTTCAAGGTATGAAGTGATTGAATACTCGAATAAAACCTGAAAATTTGCACACTGAGGGTAATGGAAATGCCATCTGCCCATTTATTTATTTATATATTTTTTGTTTTGACCTCTGAATAGGTAACGGGGAAAGAACCAGGTGGAGATATGCTGGGAAGAATGCCATCCTCGAATGACAACTCACAAGGGATCCTCGGATCCAACACGAAACCATCCTCGAATGGAGACGCAAAGGTATACCAGCCTCGACTGATAACCAAACACAAAGCTGACCTCAGACATACTTTGCAAAAGAGACAAACTGACCTCGATCAATAAGCTCAAAAAGTGAATTACTATCCTCGAATAATAGCCACAACAACAAGACCAACCGCAGAAGGACTTGAAGAAAAGAATGTCATCCTCGAATGCCAAATCAAAAGATCCTCGGATCTAACACGAAACCATCCTCGAATGGAGATGCAAGGTATACCGACTGCAGGCGGTAACCAGAAACACAAAGAAAATAGGACAAGATGGAACGGGATCATTGTACATAAATGAGAGCCCAAGACGCGACTGTTGTACTGAAACGGAGACGCGAAAAAAATGAGACTGTTGTACTGAAACAAGACTCAAAGACGAGGCCATTGTACTTAAATGGATACTCGAAAGGAATGGGATCATTGTACTTAAATGATAACCCGAGACGCGACCGTTGTACTGAAACGGAGACGCAAAAAGATGAGACTGTTGTACTGAAACAAGACTCAAAGACGAGACCATTGTACTTAAATGGAGACTCAAAAGGAACGTGATCGTTGTACTTAAACGATAGCCCAAGACGCGACCGTTGTGCTGAAACGGAGACGCGAAAAAAATAAGTCTGTTGTACTGAAACAAGACTCAAATACGAGGCCATTGTACTTAAATGGATACTCGAAAGGAATGGGATCATTGTACTTAAATGATAACCCGAGACGCGACTGTTGTACTGAAACGGAGACGCAAAAAGATGAGACTGTTGTACTGAAACAAGACTCAAAGACGAGACCATTGTACTTAAATGGAGACTCGAAAGGAACGGGATCATTGTACTTAAATGATAACCCGAGACGTGACCGTTGTACTGAAACGGAGACGCGAAAAAATGAGACTATTGTACTGAAACAAGACTCAAAGACGAGGCCATTGTACTTAAATGGAGACTCGAAAGGAACGAGATCGTTGTACTTAAACGAGAGCCCAAGACGCGACCGTTATACTGAAACGGAGACGCGAAAAGATGAGACTGTTGTACCGAAACAAGACTCAATTGGGGATAGCAAGAAGACTTGGTGGAAGCATCCACCCTGGGAAATGAAGTTGTATTCTTGTGGGGAACACTTCAATCTGATTGGAGATGTAACGGATCTTATGTAATATACCTCAAAACTGGCCCATGCTGGTATGCATATGTTTGAATTTATAGCGTAATGCTCCATGACGATGGAAATGATACGCTTTGGAGGATGCAAATGTGATGAATATGCATATGCAAATGCGAAGAGATCTTCTGACAAGAAGACTGCAGGTATCCCAGGTAGCTTGACTGGGGAGAGACTGATGGTCAATGCATTGGTCCGGTTAATCCTTGTGAGGAGGAGACAGCCCTGCGGGGAATGTTGTTAATGATGCACCGGCTCTGAACTGCCGCCATTGCCAAAAATAAATTGGACTTTGAGATTGGAGTGCCAAGACCCTGCTGGAGATGGGCCCTTCTTGAACTCTGGTGGGGAAGTGAGGACCTCCTGACTTGGTTGGGAACCAAAGGCATGATATTGCTGAGGAAGCAACTGCTGGGGAGGCAAAACACTCCTTATACTGCTGATAATTGCCCCTGTCTGAAGGGAAACTTCTGCTTGGGGATGACACCCACATTCTGCTGCCTTGCTGGGAGAGATTTCAACTTCCACTTTACTGGGGATGACAAATAATGTCAATGATAAAGCTTCCCGCTGAAGATAAGAGCTCAAGTTGCCACTTGCTGGGGATAAAAGATAAATCCTCTCATGTTGGGAATGAGAGATGTAAGGCGTCTCATGCCGGGGATGAGGGACGATGATATCCTTCTGCTCAAGAAGTAATCTTCCATTTGCCGCACTACTGGAGAAGGGATTGTCTAATGAGACTTGCTAAGGAATTTTGATCAATGAAGCTTGCTGATGAAATAACTCTTGAAGTACTGTGCTGACAATGGCTTTGCCCCTAGCCCCGGGTTGATAGGTTGTCAACTAATCATGAGTGAACAATGGTTCTTTGCAATTTTCAACTCGCCTCAGATTAAGGTCCGTTAGAAGTAAATGTCTCGAGAGGATTTTACAGAAAACATGGCATATGAAATGCCTCAGTGTCTTCAAACTCTTGGAGAGATTCGTTGGATCTCAAAATAACTGCCCCAGACTGCATGGTCTGTGCAAGAATTTTCCTCGCGAGGATTCATGAAAAACCTCATATCACTGTGAGATAGTGTGTCCTAGTATTTTGAACCTTGGGTAGGTGCTTCTGATTAACCGTCTTCAGGAGAAAGTAACTTCCAGTGCTCTTGGGGTAGCCTGCCCCAGTACAAGTCTTGAAGTGATCACCTCTGAATGACTGCTTTGAAGAAAACACCCAGATCAACTATTCTTCGAGAGATTGGATCTCGAAGTGATTGCCCCAGTTTGGCTGAAATTTGAATAATGCTTCCGCCTGATGGCTCTTTGAGAGATTTGAATCTCGAAGTGATTGCCCCAGCTTGGCTGAATTTTGAAGAGATTGCTCGACATGATTGCCCCGGATTAGTTGGCTCTTACCAGGAATGTTGGGAAAGTCCCTACTCGATGGAGTTTTCTTAAAAAGTGCACCTCGACAGATTGTCCTTCAGAAGTTTCAGACTTCTCAACTTGGCCATATTAAGCTTCTGGACTGAAGTTTCGTATGTGAATTTTTATGATGTCAAACAAATGTATGCAAGCAGAAATTTTTTATTTTAAGAATGAAAATTCTAATGCGACACACATGTTAATCTTGAAGTTTTACTGAAAAAGATGTCGCAAACTTTTGTGAGCGAATCACTGGTTAAGATACCACATTAAATTTTTTTGAATAATAGAAATCATGCACATGCAACACCAATAAAGAACTTTTAGCACAACTCATAGGAGTCAGGAACGCGATCTTGTGGTAGTACGCTCTCGAAATAACCCTGTTTCAATTAGGACTTTTGAGGGTTGTATCGTAGTCTGGTTCACGGTTATAAAAATAAAGGATATAGGCTCAAAGTTTATTTGTGCCCACCCATCTTCGTGATGTTCTCCATTCCTATTTTCGGCTAGCTTTCACAAGCGCTCACCTCTCAAAAAGGATCTTGTGATGGTTAAGGAACCAATTACACTAACGGTTTAAGCACCAATCAGGTTGTTGTTTGGGATCAGTCACCCCTTTTTCTTTCGTATCTGTATCACACAACTTTGTTCTGGTTCAAGGATCTTTCTTGTGTAATCCTTTTTCGTCTTTCGCTTTTGCATTATTTTTCTTATCCCTAACTTTTGCCTGGACTGATTCTTGTGAATCTTTGATTGTGAAGTCCAACGGGATGCCCTATTTTTTGCCTAAGTCGCTTGTTTTCAAGTTTCGACTTAGCAGGCTTTTTCATTTTTTTTCCTTCTTCTTTTTTTGAACAAACCGTGTGACACTGTTTGTCTTGATTGCTTTGAAAGGGTCGTGACTGTCTCACTTTTCAGTTGATGAGGGATAACCATTGTGGTTTCCGATCTCTGGACCTCTTGCTTGGGATAACCATTGTGGTTTCTGGCCATTGGACCTCTTTATTTGGTAAAACGAAAGGTAACGGATCCTCAGATGTACACTCCTTTTTAAAATTTGAACGCTCGGTCAAACTAACTGACGCCTACCCTGCCCCTGGGTTAATTGCAAAGGTTTTTTCATGCAAAAATAAACTTCTACTTCAAGGCTCAAATGGGTTGGCGAGGGTCTATCTCCCTTATATCTCCGGTGTTTAAGATTTGAAACAATGCCTGTACATCGTCAACAGGGTCTTTCTCAAAAGCACACAATTAGAGATTTTTGCGTTTTCATTTCGTCATCCTCCCTGGTAGAGTTTAAGCACAACAGTTGGTATTGCAATGCACATACACAAAATCATGAGTGAATATGAATTTATTACTTCAAGAAAAACATGTGCATTTTATTATGATTATCATTCAAAAACAAATAAGTTTCATGCATGCATACAAATGTTTAAACAAACAATATCAACTATAAATGAAAATGCAGTAAAGAAGCTGAACATTGCCGTCATTGAGGAGACTTGACTCCGTCTGGACTTATTGCTTCTGAAGATGCCCTTGCAAACTAGGATGCCAATTTGATGAGTATATTTCAATATATGGGCAGACTTCCTAGCATGATGACCTTTGATTCGATCGAATTTTGCACCTTGTGCCTGAACACATCATAGTTGTCAAATGGTATGCCTAAATGCCCCTGGGTGGTACTGGCATCTAGCCTTCTGTAAACACCCCAAATTTGCCCTCACCCATTCACACCATGGCTTGTGATCATTTCATATGCATAAATACAATCATGGCATCTCATATCACATTTTTGATTCACTGCATAGGTTCTAAGTCATCTGCATCTAGGGTTTGTGATCTGAGCAATCCAAGAGCTTCTTGAGCCATTACAAAGATCAACAATCACTTCAAAGGGGTCCATGTGTGTTCAAGTATCATATTATATCCTCTCAAAGTCAAGAATGCCAAAGAATCACAAGAACTGGGATTGGTATGGATGCAGAGCCAAGTTTGACTGCACAGTTGACCTAAAATTAGGGTTTTGGTTTCAGAGGCCATAACTCCAAATTTTTTGGTCATTCTTGTTTCTATTGGTCTCTATATGGTATAGGGAGTATGCATATCAATTTTCATGAATAAATTCCATGGGGAAGTCATCTGATCAAGAGTTGACTTTCTGGGCAAGTCAGTGCAAAATCAGGGCATCTGAGGCCCCCAATGACCCAACCAAGGGGTGATCTTCATCATTTTGAGTGTATATGATCTTTATTTGATCATGGAAGAAGGTTGAAGTTCACAAAATTCAAGAATTACAAGTTTTTGCAAAGTTGACTTTTTAGGGCATGGTTGACTTTTAATGAAATGTCATTTTATGCAACTTTTTCAACCCTTACTTTTTGATCCAAAAATAATTCAAATGGAAAAACTTTGGTCATGAAAGTTGTAGATTGGATCTTTCCCTTTTCAAAAAGTACAAGAACATGACCTAATTCATTTTGGATCAAAAGTTATGGTGTGTCAAAGTTGGCAAAAATCACTAATTTTCAAGATATGCACCAAATGAGAAACTTGCAAAAACTTTGTACCAAGGCATTTGTGACTTCTAATTCATGTCAATCCATTTCACAAACATCACATGTGACCTAAAAATCAGATTTGAACCAAAATTTCTCATGTTTCATGGTTTGTATAGCAAGATCTTTTCATATGAACCAAAAGTGATCAACTTGCAAAAACCATCATCACACCTCACCCACTTGTTGCCTTGGCTGCTGAACCAGCCCTAACATTTCTCCTCACCCTGCTGCGCCAGCCCACACACTTGTACTAGCCTAGAACACAACCCATGCCTCTCTTACACAAAGGTTGACAATTTGCAAAAGTGGCCATACCAATCAATAAAGGGCAGGTCACATCATCTGACCAATGAGACTTGTTTATGTGGATCAAATGCTAGCTAAACATAACAACAAGCAAGGCTGAAGCTCACCACAACTCAGCATACACAAACTCTCTCCAACTTGCATTTTCCTTCGAAACACCTTCCACAGGCCACAAACCTAAAAACAAACTTCACAAACAATCTCTACTCACTTCACTGATCAGAAACCAACCATTGTTTTGGCCTGAAACCTCCCATATCACAAATACGAATTTCACATCCCCTTGGCCTGAGCTTCTGTCAACTTTTTTCTAGAGGCTATATAAACTCCAACCAAGGGTCAAAAGCTTCTCAGGAGGATCATTGGGACTTGTTTGAGCCAAAGGACCAGCCAGAAAGTACCTGAATCGAAAGCTCCATCTCAGGTAGCTTCATGAACTTTTTTTCCAGAACTCTATTTTCTTGTTAAAATCTTGTTTGGTATGCTGCACTGATCATTGGGATCTATTTACTTTTGAAAATGAGCAAGAAATAAGCATGTTATGGTGTTCTGAAAGTTTGACCTAAAAATTTCTTTGCTTCGATTCGTGTTTGTGTTTGAATTTAAACATGATTTGGTGCTGGATTCGTGTTTAGGATAGTTAGTAGATGATTTCTGGAGAGTTAGAGCTCCTAAAATGGCCTGGAGAGGGAGATTGATTTTTGGGGTGAACGGAGAAGATGACCGGAACACTGTTCCGGTCACCTGAGGGTGATTAACGGTGAGATTAGGGTTTTAATCATTAATTAGCTGAGTTTGAATATGGGCCGTCCAAATCCGCGCGCAGTCAACTCCCGCCCTTGCCAGTTTGAATCTCATGCGTTGGATTATTTGACTTTCTCTTTTTCAGCTTTTAATTCATTTTTATTTTCATAATATTTCATTTGTTTTATACAATTTATTAAAAATAGCAAAAATGCTTTAAAAATTATGAAACTTTTTGTCAAGAGTTTCACTAATTTTTAAAACACAAAAATATTTTTATCTTCATTTTTAGCATTAAAAAAGTATTTTTAAATATTTAAAAGTTTATTTTTAATTGATTAATGAAAATTAATTTATTAAAAATACTTTTAGGTATTTAAAAATCACCAAAAAATTCATGAAATGTTTTAAGACATTTAGAAACATTGTCCAACCTTCAAACCAAATTTATTTTTTGATCTTGATGCATTTTGAGAATTTTTCATTGAATTAAAATCATTTTTATGCATTATTTTGATCCAAACTTCAAAAAATCATTTATGCCTAATCATGAAGAGTTGGACTTTGATTCTTTTTGCATTGCATTGTGTTTAGCATGTAGTTTGTGAGATTAAATGGACATGATTTGATCTCTCATTTTCAATTTGTTTGACATTTTTCTTGTTAAGGAACCCTAAAACCCTAGAAATCTTAAGAAAATCATAACTTGAAATTGGTTAGGAGTTGAGACCTCTCCTTTGGGCAGTGAGTTAGTATAGGATTAGGGGTCCTTTGAGTGCATTTTCAATTTTTTATAATGTTGTTTGCTTCTGATTTTGGTTTGTGTTTGTTGCATTGTTCATAAACCCTAATTTGGGCTTCCATATGCATCCATCTTGCATTTTCTTGCAAAGCATGACTTGCCATGACATTCCATGCCTCCATTTGATTCATTTAACATCATAAGACATATTTAAAGCATGTTTTATCATTGAACCTTGCATTTGTCATGTTGTATGCCATATGCACCTCATAACTTTTCATGTATGTTCATGTGTCTTAACTTGCTCCATTTGCATCCATGAGTTTGTATGATCATCTCCATGCCTTGTTTCATGTTTGTAGCATCTCATAGCATCATTATCATCATAAACATGCTTCTGGTTTTGGTTTGCATCATGTCATTCCATCCCATTTTACATTGCATTGCATTTCTTTTCTAACCTTTCAGGTGGTAAGTGATTTTGAGAAGTGAATTTGCCTTCACTTCTCATACTTTCTTCTCATCTCTATCTTGCATCCATGCTGAATTTTTGTATGTGTTTGAGATTGAGCTTGCTCATTCTTCTTCTTCTTACTTTCTTTCTTCAAGTGACTTGACTTCTTGAATGAAGCAAGTTGCTTTGCTTCTCTTGATCCTTTCATCTGCTTCCTGGTGGTTCCATTGAAGGCTTCTCTTGTAAACCTCACAAACCTTAGGAACAACCAAGCATGACAATGATTAGGGTTTTGATTAGTCTCCCCTCTTAGTTTTACCTTTGTGTCTCTTTTGAGTCTTCTCTTCTCATCTCATAATCAGGGACTAAACCCTAAAGGCTTTAAGGCTTTGTGATTAAGCTTATGCCTGCATCCTTATCTTAGGATGGAGTGTATAACTTTAATCCTAAGTGTTAAACCCTTAATGTGTTTAAATATCTTAATCAATCCACTTAATAAGTATCAAGGCATCACACTTGTAACTTGGGCCTTGCATTAGGGTTCTAATTCTTCCTTAATTGGTTAAGAAGGACTAACCCTAGTGTTAATGGACAAGTCCCCCTCAAGTTGTCTTACAAATCATAAAATTCACTTCATCATCATATCATTAAATAAAATCCATCTAATAAAGGCTTGTTTGGTCATGAGTTTAATCCCTAATCATGGATTAAGTTGAGGAGCTTTCCTCAGCTTAAACATTCTCATCTATTATCCTTCTATTAGGATGGTGTAATGAGTCTGTTAAATCTCTGATTATGGCTTAACCTCATTACTTAACACTAAACAAAAACACCAAAACATCTAAATAATCACAAGTAGGTTAATGATCTTAATCCTACACCAAAGGTGATTAAGTGTGAGAATCTGACTTCACACTTAAGGTATTCTCATTACCCCTAATCAGAGGGAAGATGTGATGAGTTTACTAAATCCATTGGTTTAGGCTTAAGCTCATTAACTTATGACAAACTTTCAAAAGCAATAAAAGACTGAAAATTCAAAAACAAACAATAATCGTCTCCTCCGGGATTCTTTTCTCATCTCATTCACTCATAACCGAGAACTTGCTTCTTCCGTCTAAGGCAAGACAGTTTGCATCTGTGCCAGACAGATCATACACTTGAGCATAGGCAAGTAAGCAGTTCATCAAGTCAATTCACCTTTCAGTCTCTTTGGGTCGAACTACGGTGTTCTGACTTCCTCATTGCACGAGAGGATACGTAGGCATAACTTAACAGTTATCGAACAAAAGTCTCTGTATATTCCCCCTCCCTCTAGCTTCATTATTTAGCCTCATGATCTTGAGCATTTCACTTCTTTCTCACATTGACACTTTCATACTTCACATCACTCATACACTTTACACTGACACCTGTACATCCTTTTCCAGCTCTTTGACACACAAATTGCACTGACACTACCCCTTTGAAACACAAATCTTTCAAGCGTGGATCCCGTCGAGTACGACGGACAATCTGGGTGCTAATACCTTCCCAGGTTGTAACCAACCCCCTTTCTCAGTCTCTCTGGTTCGCAAACCGTCTTATCCATCTCTTTTCTAGGTTTATGCAGCATTACCTTTCCTCCGGGATAAAAATGCCTAGCTGGCGACTCTATTCATCTCCAGTGAGTTCACGGCTGAGTGTTCTCACTGTCCCTCTCGCCGACCGTTCACGTCTGTACCTTTATCTGGGCCTGGTCCCACCTATCGGGAGCGACAGCTTGGCGACTCTGCTGGGGACCCTTATACTGCAACCAAGGCTTCTGGTTCTTTTTGTGGGTTCCTCCTAGCGCTTGATTGATTTGTGTTTACTGGGGTGTTATGTGTTATCTGTGCTTGTATATTTATTTTTGTACAGTTTTTGTTTATAGATTTCTTTATAGCTTTGTGCACATATCATACTGTCATACTATGCTGCTGGCTGGATCTGTTTGTTTGCTTTTGTGGGTGGGTGTTCCATTGAGAGTTAAGGTCCTATACCTGGGACCTGAGTGACACCTAGGCTAGAGTGGTTCATATTATTTCCCATTCCATCTCGGTCTGGTGCGGGAATATGAAACACAGTTCAGATATGGGTTTCTTCTTGAGAACTCTGTGTTGCAGATTTCCTGCAATGCTAGGGCTATCTGGGAAGCCTGCTAAGTCTGGATGACCTTTTAGTATTGACCTTCAGAAACTGAGGTGAATTAGAGGAGGAACTTTTATGGTTATTGTAAACACTGTACCTCCGGGTTAGAAGTGTTTACACTTCTCATAACTGATCCAAGTCTGAGGATCCTTGTTTTAGAACACCACCTGTGAGGGGGTTGGGCTGTTTACAGGTTTGCAGGTACCCTTGGCCCCAGCATACCCTGTTACTTTGTTTGATTAAGAATACTCCATGTGGGAACAGTTCTTGTGATTTTAAACCCTGGACATGTGACTCTTTATTTGAGTCCCCCACCTTGGTTACTGGACTTATAGACCTCCATCTGGATTTCTTGAACATACTTGGACCTATATCAGAGCACTTGATCGGATCCAGCTCAGTCACAAACCCTTGCATATCATTTGCATACATCCTCATTGCATCATTTTGACATTTGTTTATTTGTTTTTCAGGGTATCCATTTTCATTTGGCTTGGTTTTGACCCCATCATCAGTATTGACCTATCTTCATCAGCATCTGCTTCAGCTATCAGCTATCAGCTACCTGTTTCAGTCACCTGCACCAGCCAATCAGTGGCCCATTTTTCAGTATCATCACCAGCACCTGTCTCAACTCATCTTCAACAGCATGGCACCTAAAAAGAGTAACATCACCTACCACTTCTTCCAGCCAGAGCTAGCTGACATCAGGAGGATTCAGACCCTGATCACTCCAGACCATATACCACTGTTCAGGGAACACTATGGAGATATACTTGATGTGGTTATGGATTTGGACCCTTCACAGAGGAGCCTGATTCATACTTGCCTCCAGTTTTATGATCCCCCACTGAGGTGTTTCACTTTTCAGGACTTTCAGCTGGGCCCCTTATTGGAAGAATACTCATCATTGGTTGGTATACCTATCAGGGGTGGAGTCCCTTTCAACCCTGAGATGGTTTTTCCTGGTAATGAAGAGGTAGCAAAGGCATTGCATCTGGAACCAGTTCTGATTGGGCAGCATATGACTACTAAGGCTGGAATCCCTGGCCTGCATCTGGATTTCTTGATCTCTCAAGCTACCCTGAAAGCTTCTTTAAGAGAGTGGAAAGCAGTCTGTGCTTTATTGGCCCTGAGCATATATGGGATTATATTGTTTGCAGACGAGCCTAGATTCATTAGCAAGAATGCAATTCATCTTTTCATCCTGAGGAACCCAGTGCCCACTTTATTGGGGGATCTCTACTATTCAGTGCACCAGAGGAATGAAAAGCAGAGGGGAAGATTAGTGAGGTGTTGTGCTCCTTTGTTCCATACTTGGCTTCTCAAGCATTTGCCCAAGACAGATGCATTTTTGAATCCTCATCAGCAGAGAAACTGGGCTAGAAGACTCACTGCTCTGACTTCAGCTGATATCAGGTGGTGCACTCAAAGCACCAAAGGCAGGGATATCATCACCAGCTGTGGGCATTTTCCCAATGTTCCCCTAATAGGAGTTAAGGGTAGTATTAATTACAACCCTCTGCTGTTCAAGAGACAACTGGGCTATGCACTGGTCCACACTCCTAAGGCACAAGACTTGGTTGAGACTCTTTATTGTGAGAACAAGCCTAATCTGGCTATTGTTAGGCAGGCAGCCTGGGCCTGGGAAAATGTTCAAACTAAGGGAGTAACCATTCTGGGGAAGTGCAACAATGTGGCATCAGCACAATATTATGAGTGGTCCCATGCCAGGGCTCAATTCTCTGGAACGCCCTTTACCATGGAGGATATGCCTGGACCATCCTCAGCACCACCCCCTGCCACTGTCAGTTTGGAGGAGTTTGAGGGTTTGAAAGAGAGAAATGAGAAGTTGACTCAGGCTTTGCAGAAGACCCTCCGGGAGAGGAGTGATGGTAGGTTGGATATTGAGAGATTAGAGAAGTTGAGAGTGGAGCATCTGGCTAAAATTGAAAAGTATGAGGATTACATCAAGAAGTCTAGGGCTGGAGAACAAATTCTGAAGAATGCTTGCAAGGAAGCCCAGTTCCAGAAGGCCAGGACAGACTTGTATCTGAAGGAGAGTCAAGCTCGGTGGGTCAGGATCACCGAAGCTCGTACTCTGGAGGACAAGAGGGTCCAAGACAAGATAGAGCAACTGGAAGCTAGTGCGAAAGAGCAGCAGGAAGCCCTGGCAGCAGCCCAGAGGGAGATATTAGAGCTAAAGATCGGAGCTGGGGTGAAGAGGTCAAAGGACCAAAGTCAGCACAAGAAGCTAACTGCAGCTGTTACTACCCGGAATCTCCTCATCAAGAATCTCACGGAGCGTCCAGCTGATCCTGTGACCGAAGCACTTCTCAAGGAAGTTCGGGAGGATGAATTTGGCCTTGGTGTTTGACTATTTTCTTGTTGTTGCTTTCATTCCATGTATTTTTATTTTTCTCTTGTAATGTATTTTGACCCCTCAGAGGGCTTGTATTTGTAAACAAACTATGTACCATTTGTCTTTTGTAATATATGTACCAGTTTGTTCCATCCGAGTTTACTTCGAAAGCAACATCAACAGCATCATCAAGGGTCTGGAAGGGTCAAAACTGAATGCCAAGCCGGATACCTTGAAAACAAATAAGCATACTGCATTGCATGCTAACCTTTTTGTTTGTTTTGTAGGTTTTTGTTTTATTGCTACTAACTCTGTTGTGATGTTCAGGAACTATTGCTCGACGCCGGGTATTTCCCCTCAACCGTCCGCACCGCTATCCAACCCGTAACAACCTTCCGGGCATTCAAATGGATCAGGTACAGCAGGACCTTGCAGAGGTTAGAAATCAAATGGCAAACGAAAGATTGGAAATGAGAACGCAGATGACGCAGTTTATGGAAGTGATGAACAACATGGCTCAGAGCCAAGAAAGATTGAGAGCCATGGTGGAAAGGCAGAATCAAGAAGATCCACATGTAGGGACTGCCGGCACAAGCAACAATGAGAGGGTCCAACCTCATGTCAATCCCCCTGTGTTTGGTCCCCACCTTCATCCAGAGGTTAATATTCCTGCAAATGTTCAAGGGACTGCCACTACAGGCAGGGTACTACAAGAAGACCCCCAAGAGGATCAATTCACAGTAATGGGTGCTGGGGAAGAAGCTTATGACAGAAGGCTGGATGAGATAGCTGAGAAGTTAAGATCCTTAGAGTCTCAAAACTCTTTGGGTTTCGACGTTATGGACATGGGCTTGGTAGACGGGGTCAGGATTCCCCATAAGTTCAAGCCTCCTTGTTTTGAGAAATACAACGGGACTTCATGCCCCCGGACCCATTTACAATCATTTCTGGGGAGGCTGAAGGCCTATACTATGGATGAGAAGCTCTGGATGTTTTATTTCGAGGATAGCTTAACTGGAGCGTCAAGGGAATGGTACTCTCATCTGACGAGAGCAACTATCAGGTGTTGGAAGGACCTGGCAGAAGCCTTTATCAGAAAGTATCAATACAACTTAGATATGGCACCCAACAGGACCCTCCTAATGGGAATGTCACAGTCGTCAAGGGAAAGTTTCCGAGAATATGCCCAGAGATGGAGGCAATTGGCTGCTGCTGTTCAGCCACCTATGTCTGAAAGGGAAATGGCAGATATGTTTATGAACACCCTTCAGGGAACATACATTGACAGGCTGGCTGCTTTCTCTTCCACTAGCTTTGCAGATGTTGTTATAGCTGGGGAAAGAATTGAGAGCCTGTTAAAGATGGGCAAGATTTCTGATAACGGTGTCAGCTCGTCCAGCAATACAAGGAAGCCTTTTGCAGGCCCAAGAAGAACTGGCGAGACCAATGCCATCCACGCCAACAGGGGCAGACCCCAGTATGTTCACAGGTCTGTGGCAGCAGTCACCATTCCCGCTCCAGCTCATCCACAACTAGTTTATCAACCTCCGCAACAAAACTATCAGCAACAACCTCAGTACCATCAACAAGCTCAGTATCCTCCGAGAAACTACAACAACACCAACAACAACAACCAGCAAAGGCCATTTCCGCAGAGGCCATCTCAAGCCAATAGGGTGATCGATCCGATCCCTATGCCATATGCTACATTGCTGCCACAACTCCTGAAACTCAACCTAGTTGAGCTAAGGACGTTGGCACCTCCGGATCCTAATAGTCTACCCAGGAATTATGACTCCAACGCCAGATGTGCTTTTCACTCGAATGCACCTGGCCACAGTACAAAAAAGTGCAGAGCCTTGCACATGAAGGTACAAGACCTGGTAGACTCTAAGGCCCTGAATTTCGCACCACCACCCAATGTCAACAAAAACCCCATGCCAAACCACGGTGGTCCCAGAATAAATGCTATTGAAGAAGACAAGCCGTCTTATTTAATAACCAGTGTGGGTCAGATCCGGACACCGTTGGTAGAAATCAAGGCTCAACTCCTCGAATGTCAAATGTTCCCGGGGTGTGAGTTAGGGTGTGCTTACTGCAATATCTCAGTAAATGGGTGTGACAACTTGAGGAATGGCATAGATGGTCTCATTCAGAGTGGCCAACTTCAAATCACAACATCATTTCCAACAAATCCAGCAACTTCATCAGCAACAATTCCGGTAGCTCCTACAACTGCAACAACCATTGTTCCCGACAATTCTTCGGCTTCATCAACAAGTACTTCATCTGTCATTTCAACTGACCAGTTATCAACAAATGTTCCTTCTACAACTCCAGCACCACTTCATTTTGAAACTCCTACAACAACAACACCCATCCTTCCGACAATGTCTCCTACAACATCAGCAACAAACAATGAAGACGTCTCAACCGTTACAATCTATTACGATCCAGAAAATAACTCTGCTTACAACTCACAAAGTGCTACTCCCATCAGAGCACCGGTCACGATATACTACGATCCACAGACTATCATAATTCCTTCCGCAGCTGCAATCAGTCCAGTCACTATCACAGTGCCTGGACCAGTACCTTATGAAAGCAGTAATGCCATCCCCTGGCATTACGGCTCTGACCTGTACTGCGAAGGACAAAAAATCACTTTTGAATCATCAACCCCTGCACCACAAATAGACAATGTGGGGGGAGGCGGAGGCTTCACTCGAAGCGGACGTCTCTTTGCTCCACAAATTCAAAGACCCACTGCCGAAGCAGAAGCTGCTGCCAAGGCAAAAGGGAAAAGCTTGGTGCAGGAAGAGCAGATTGTTAAAGAAGCTTTGAAAACACCCTTTGATCAAGAGGTTGATGAGTTCATGCGAATCATCAAGAAAAGTGATTACAAAATAGTGGATCAGCTTCATCAGACGCCTTCCAAGATCTCAATCTTATCATTGCTCATGTGCTCCGAAGCCCATCGGAATGCACTACTCAAAGTCTTGCACGCAGCTTATGTGCCTGAAGAGATCACCGTCAATCAGTTGGAAGCGGTAGTTGGAAATGTTAATGCTAGTCATGGACTAGGGTTCACCAACACTGATTTGACCACGGAAGGCCGCAACCATAACAAGGCTCTGCACATAACCATGGAATGTAAAGGTGCAGTCCTTTCCCATGTGCTGGTAGACACAGGGTCATCCCTCAATGTCTTACCTAAAAAAGCCCTTGTGAAGCTAGAGTATGACGGATTGGCGTTAAGACCCAGCAACCTGGTGGTGAGAGCCTTTGATGGTTCTAAGAGATTGGTTCTGGGAGAGATTGAGTTGCCCATAACGATTGGCCCGCAAACTTTCAAAACTACCTTCTACGTGATGGATATACAGCCCGCCTACAGCTGTCTATTGGGTAGGCCATGGATTCACGCCGCTGGTGCCGTGACCTCAACCCTTCACCAGAAGTTAAAATTCGAGTGGGAGGGTCAAGTCGTTACAATCTGTGGAGAGGAGGATATTTTTGTCAGCCACCTGGCTACTTATAAATACATTGAGATGGATGGGGAGATCCATGAAACGATGAGCCAAGGTTTCGAAGCCTTGAACATAAATGAAACATCTGCTGTACCTGGAACTTCAATGACATCATACCAACAAGCCCGGAAGGTTGTTGAGGAAGGAAGCGCCCAAGGCTGGGGCAAACTACTATCGGTGGAGAAGAAAGAGGATAGATTTGGGTTGGGTTACAAACCAACTCAACAAGATCAAGCAGAGGCTGCAAAAGAGCCCAACTTTATTAGTGGGGGGATGCTCACCCCTGATGCTGTCAATAACTTGGAAGACGAGCTGGAAGAAGAACGCAACCTGGAAAGCTGGATTCGTCCAAAGACCCCGGGGAGCAGTATCTCGAACTGGTCTTCCCAGGAAATTATAAGAGTTACTCATGCAGAGTAATTATTATTTCCTGTATTTTATAGCATGCATCAAAGTCTTGCATCTTGCCCAAGATGACAAGACTCATTTTGTAATCGGGCCATCTGTACTTTTTGTGCAAACAAGATTAATCAATGAAATATCAGACATCTTTTTGCAAACGAGTCTTTTTCTTTTCCGTTCACTGTTTTTCCATTTTTCTTTTTGTACAAAAAATAAATGGCAGTGTTTTCAAAATGACAACTTCATTTCACTTTTCTAAACAAGATTAAAATCAAATCACTAAAATGAACAAACTGAACCCTTGCAGAGTGCGCCTTCCAGACAGCACCGACAACAGCACGGCTATGACTCCGTATGACTTTGACAATCCAATCAATCAAGCTGATGAAGGGGTTGAAGAAGAATATGAGCTTCCTGAAGAGCTAGCCAGGTTGTTGAGACAAGAGGAAAAGGTTATTACCCCTCACCAGGAGGAGGTCGAAGTGATCAATCTTGGTACAGATGAAGACGTGAAAGAAGTTAAAATCGGGGCCTGCTTACAAGACTCAGTGAAGAGACAACTGATTGACCTGCTTCGAGAATATGTAGACGTGTTTGCTTGGTCTTATCAAGACATGCCAGGGTTGGACACCGACATTGTCGTGCACAAGCTGCCTTTGAGAGAAGAATGCCCACCGGTCAAACAGAAGCTGCGCCGTACTCGCCCGGACATGGCTATGAAAATCAAGGAGGAGGTACAAAAGCAATGGGACGCCGGGTTCCTTGCTGTGACTAGCTATCCACCATGGGTTGCTAACATAGTACCCGTGCCCAAGAAGGATGGCAAAGTAAGAATGTGTGTTGACTACCGGGATCTGAACAGAGCCAGCCCTAAAGATGACTTCCCTTTACCTCACATTGATGTATTGGTGGATAATACGGCTCAGTTCTCGGTATTCTCCTTCATGGACGGATTTTCAGGATACAATCAGATTAAAATGTCACCTGAAGACATGGAGAAGACAACCTTCATCACACCCTGGGGCACGTTCTGCTACAAGGTAATGCCATTTGGGCTCAAGAATGCCGGTGCGACGTATCAACGGGCTATGGTGACATTATTCCACGACATGATCCATAAAGAAATTGAATGTTATGTGGATGACATGATTGCCAAGTCCCTCACTGAAGAAGATCATCTGGTAAATCTGCTCAAGTTGTTCAAACGTCTGAGGAAGTACCAATTGAAGTTGAACCCCAACAAGTGCACGTTCGGGGTGCGATCTGGTAAGCTGCTGGGATTTATTGTAAGTGAGAAAGGGATTGAAGTTGACCCTGATAAAGTCAAAGCCATTCAAGAAATGCCTGCACCGAAGACAGAGAAGGAAGTTCGAGGGTTCTTAGGTCGATTGAACTACATTTCATGGTTCATATCTCACCTTACAGCGACCTGTGAGCCTTTGTTCAAATTGTTGAGGAAAGAACAAACGGTCAGGTGGAATGAAGACTGCCAGAAAGCTTTTGACAAGATCAAGGAATACTTACAAGAACCTCCAATCCTTATGCCTCCAGTTGAAGGAAGACCTCTGATAATGTACTTGACAGTATTAGAAGAGTCAATGGGGTGTGTGCTGGGCCAGCATGACGAGTCTGGTCGAAAAGAGTATGCAATATACTACCTAAGCAAAAAGTTTACCGACTGTGAACAGCGTTATTCACTGCTCGAGAAAACTTGTTGTGCTTTAGCGTGGGCTGCTCGCCGACTGAGACAGTATATGTTGGCCCACACTACTTTGTTGATCTCAAAAATGGACCCAGTCAAGTACATATTTGAGAAGCCAGCTCTTACCGGACGGGTTGCAAGATGGCAAATGATCCTTACAGAGTATGACATCCAGTACACATCTCAGAAAGCCATCAAGGGCAGTGTATTGTCTGAATATCTTGCTGAGCAACCCATTGATGATTACCAGCCTATGAGATTTGACTTCCCTGATGAAGACATCATGTTCATAAAAGCAAAAGATCATGAAGAGCCTATTCACACTGAAGGGCCTGACCCGGAAGAAGAATGGATTATGATGTTTGATGGGGCCGTTAATATGAATGGTCGTGGTGTTGGTGCAATACTAATTACACCTAAAGGAGTTCACATGCCTTTCTCGGCAAAACTCACTTTCATCTGCACTAACAACGAAGCTGAATACGAAGCTTGCATTATGGGTCTTGAGGAAGCCATTGACCTCAGGATCAAGACGTTGACCGTATTCGGAGATTCAGCTCTGGTAATCAATCAGACCAATGGCAAATGGTACACCCACCAGGATCATCTGATACCTTACAGGGATTATACAAGGAGGTTATTGACTTTCTTTACAACAGTCAAGCTTGAGTATATCCCTCGAGACGAGAATCAGTTTGCAGATGCTCTGGCTACCATTTCGTCCATGATCAAAGTTCAGACCGCCAACTTTGTACCTAAGATCTCAGTGTCCAGACTGGACAGACCAGCATATGTGTTCGCAGCAGATGTTGTTAAAGATGATAAGCCTTGGTTCCATGACATTAAGTGCTTCTTGGAGGATCAAACATACCCACCTGGGGCATCTTCCAATGATAAGAAGACTTTGAGAAGGCTTGCTGGTAGTTTCCTCTTGAACACTGATGGGTCTTTATATAAAAGGAATTTTGATATGGTACTCCTCAGATGCGTCGATAGAACAGAAGCAGATTTGTGGATGCATGAAGTGCACGAAGGATCCTTTGGTACCCATGCTGGAGGGCATGCCATGGCTAAAAAGTTGCTAAGATCAGGCTATTACTGGATCACAATGGATGCTGATTGTTGTGCCTATGCCAGAAAGTGCCACAAATGCCAGATCTATGCAGATAAGGTGCATGTGCCTCCCAATCCTTTGAACATAATGTCTTCACCCTGGCCCTTTGCTATGTGGGGCATTGACATGATTGGTAAGATTGAGCCAACTGCTTCGAACGGCCACAGATTCATCCTGGTTGCTATTGACTATTTCACCAAGTGGGTCGAAGCAGCCTCCTATGCAAATGTTACAAGGCAGGTGGTAGCCCGATTTCTGAAGAGAGATATCATCTGTCGATACGGAGTTCCTGAGCGAATCATTACTGATAATGGTTCCAAATTAAACAACAAAATGATGGCAGAGCTGTGCCGGGACTTCAAGATCCAACACCACAATTCTTCTCCTTACAGGCCAAAAATGAATGGCGCAGTTGAGGCAGCTAATAAAAATATCAAGAAGATTGTGCAGAAGATGGTAGTCACTTATAAAGACTGGCATGAAATGCTACCATTTGCCTTGCATGGGTACCGCACGTCAATCAGAACATCCACTGGGGCAACACCGTATCAGCTTGTGTATGGTATGGAAGCAGTCCTACCTGTTGAAGTTGAATTACCCTCCCTACGGGTACTAATGGATGTTAAACTGAACGAAGCAGAATGGGTTCGGGCCCGGTACGAACAACTGAGTCTGATCGAAGAGAAAAGATTGGCCGCAATCTGTCATGGGCAGTTGTATCAGAAGAGAATGAAGAGAGCCTTCGATCAGAAAGTCAGGCACCGAGAGTACCAAGTAGGAGATCTTGTGCTGAAAAGAATCCTTCCTCCTCATACAGACCACAGGGGCAAATGGACTCCAAATTATGAAGGACCATTCGTGGTAAAGAAAGTTTTCTCCGGTGGAGCACTGATGCTCAGCACCATGGATGGTGAAGATTTCCCGTCCCCTGTGAATTCAGATGCAGTTAAAAAATACTTCGCATAAAATGACCCGCTGGACGCAAAAACAGAATGTAAGTCCAGGCAAAAATAGGGCATCCCGGCGAGTCAAAAACAGAATAAAAGACTCGGGCAAAAATAAGGGAAAATAAAAAAATGTACACCCGTTGAGTTGAAAAGCCGCATTGGACAACTCAGGCAAAAATGGGTATCCCGATGGATTGAAAACCCGAAAGGGCGATCCGTGCAAAATAAGGGAATAAGCGAACAACTGCAGTCTGAATTCGTCTGTATCATTTACAACTTGGTAAGCTTCGAAAGGATCAAGCTTCGATCAGAATCAACCTTCTTCAGAAAGCAAGATGAGAAGAACGTCAAAAGTCATACGAGTCATAGCAAGAGAGGAAGCTCCTCAAAACGTCATCAACATTGCCAGCATGTTGTTTCTCAATTTGTAACGATCTCCTCATTTCAGGGGATTTGTTTCTTTGACTGTATCTCGCCAATTCAGGGCATATGAATTAATAAAATCAGATTTTCAGTCACGTCTCGTCTTGTACATTTTATTTGCAAAAAAATGTCTGATGTCTAAAAGAAATTGATTGCACAGAATACAGATGTTTATCTTCAAATAAACACGTGCTTGCAGGAAATATACTTACTCTCAGAAGTGTCCTAACTCCTATGACGGAATCCAGTAAAGGATACCTCGGGATTACTTGTGCGTTTCCCTATCTTTGCAGGATTGCAGGTATCCAGAATGCAACTTGGTGCATGTGAGCTTCATCCCAGCAAGCTGGCAAATCAACACTCAATTTTAGCACCCGAAGTGATCTCTCCCCAGCTGAGTTGCCACTTGCTACTTCTCCCCATCAGAGTTGCCAGGCATCACAGAAGGCACCCATATCCCCGGCTGAGTCAAGGATCCTCTTCAACAGAATTTCTAGGAAGGCCTTTCAGTGATTCCTCTCTTTCTCCCCAGCCGAGTTGCCATTTCATCCTCAGCCAAATACAAAAGTCAGGGAACCATCTCCCCACAGAGCTCCAGCCTCTATCCAGAAGAGCAGCGCATAGAAGATCACAACAGAGTGAAGAAAGCTTCTACAAACCCCCAGCTGGGTCTCTCATTTATTGGAATAGGTCTCTCAGTGACCCGAATCCCCAAGCAGATATCATATCATCAGACCTACCAATGATCCCATCCCCAGCTGGGATGTCCATTTCAACAGATCGATCGAAGATCTTCGTGGCAGCGGGATCCGAATCCCGGTTTGGTATCTTTGCACAATCATAGCATTCGCATCATATTCACCCACAAAGCGTAGCATTCCGTTTTAACACGGAGCATTACGGCAAAAATCCAACACATAGCATAATCATAAGCCATGTTCTGAATCAACACTTGTGAATAATGACAATCCGTCAGTATACAGAATACTTCCCCCATTTCCCCAGCGGAAGTTCCCCAGCAAAACAGTTGCCTCACATTCACAAACACCAGTATATACTCCCTTTGGCACCCGTCCGTGTCAATACTCCCCAGTAAAGTCACCCGAACACCCTGTGCAAACAATGACACCCGCATTACAGATACTTTTGACACCCATGTTATAACCCCAACAGAAAGCCAAAGACGTCCTCTTTGCACTCACATATACTTACATATGACAATCCTTTGGCACCCGTCCGTGTCATGTCCCCCAGCGCAGTCATCTATACTTTGTATATCAGATACTTGTTTATACTACACTCTTCTCCTTTTGACACTCGTCCGTGTCACTCTCCCCAGCAGTTGAATACTCATCTATACACCAATCACTCTTATATAGATACTCGTCCGTATCTTGTATATACCACTCAAATCCCCTCAGAGTCAACACTCGTCCGTGTCCTTTGTTAACCAGAGGGTACTCGTCCGTACAATCATCTCAGAACATGCGTCAAGCGTTTGTTTCTACATGATACTCGTCCGTATCATAGTCTTAAGGATGCTCGTCCGCATCTTTAAATCCATACACTGTGTCAAACACTTCTGTCTTCTTGAATATAGATACTCGCATGTGTCTACTATTCCCCAGAAGAGCCCCTTCAGATTCGACACTCGTCCGTGTTCTCTGTTAACCAGTTGATACTCGTTCGTATCATCCTCTCTGAACACGTGTCAGTATTTGTTTCTACCTGATACTCGTCCGTATCGTAGTCTTAAGGATGCTCGTCCGCATCTTTAATCTATACACAATGTCAAAACACTTATACCTTTATTTCTTGGATGTAAACACTCGTCCGTGTTTACTATTCCCCAGTAGATCGCCAACAAAGCAAATTTCTTTTTATCTGACATTCGTCCTATGTCATGATAAACCCTGAGAGCAGCCGTACCCTGCTAGGTGGTCGTCCTCCACCTCTTGATGGTCGTCCTCCATCATGCTCATCCGATGGCCGTCCCCATCGTTGATATTTTTAGCAGCCGTCCCCTGCTAGGTGGTCGTCCTCCACCTTTTGATGATCGTCCTTCATCATTTTTATCCAATGGCCGTCCCCATTGTTGATTTTGTTTATCTGACATTCGTCCTATGTCATGACAAACCTTGAGAGCAGCCGTACCCTGCTAGGTGGTCGTCCTCCACCTCTTGATGGTCGTCCTCCATCATGCTCATCCGATGGCCGTCCCCATCGTTGACCTTTTATCCGGCATTCGTCCTATGTCGCGATATTTTCGGCAGCTGTACCCTGCCAGGTGGTCGTCCTCCACCTTAGATGACCGTCCCTCATCTTATCCCCAACAGAGCAGCCGTCCCCTGCTAGGTGATCGTCCTTCACCTTTGATGACCGTACCTCATCATCTGTTTATTTCATTTATTCTTTAACCCGATGGCCGTCCCCATCGTGGTCCCTTTTCTTCTTTTAGCCCGATGGCCGTCCCCATCGTTGGTTACTTTATGAACTTGATGGCCGTCCCCGTCATGTTTCATTAATCCCCAGAGAATTTTACAGCTTTATCTTGATGGCCGTCCCCATCATAATTCTTTTATCCCCAGCATGTCGGCCGTCCCCGTCATTGCTTTATTTTCCGCACTTTTCCCAGCATGTCGGCCGTCCCCGTCATTGCTCTTTACCCAGCAGTCGTCCTCTGCTCGACGGTCGTCCTCCGTCGCCCACACTTTACAATATACTTTACTTTCTTTTACAATCTATATCCCTTTTCTTCTTCATTTTGTGAGTGCAAATTTTGGACTGTCTTTGGTATTCAACCACAAGTTATCTTGTTTGCTTGTTAAGCCGTTGCTTACATCCTGCACAGCTAACTCATGCTTGAATAGGGGCAGCTGTAAACACCCCAAATTTGCCCTCACCCATTCACACCATGGCTTGTGATCATTTCATATGCATAAATACAATCATGGCATCTCATATCACATTTTTGATTCACTGCATAGGTTCTAAGTCATCTGCATCTAGGGTTTGTGATCTGAGCAATCCAAGAGCTTCTTGAGCCATTCCAAAGATCAACAATCACTTCAAAGGGGTCCATGTGTGTTCAAGTATCATATTATATCCTCTCAAAGTCAAGAATGCCAAAGAATCACAAGAACTGGGATTGGTATGGATGCAGAGCCAAGTTTGACTGCACAGTTGACCTAAAATTAGGGTTTTGGTTTCAGAGGCCATAACTCCAAATTTTTTGGTCATTCTTGTTTCTATTGGTCTCTATATGGTATAGGGAGTATGCATATCAATTTTCATGAATAAATTCCATGGGGAAGTCATCTGATCAAGAGTTGACTTTCTGGGCAAGTCAGTGCAAAATCAGGGCATCTGAGGCCCCCAATGACCCAACCAAGGGGTGATCTTCATCATTTTGAGTGTATATGATCTTTATTTGATCATGGAAGAAGGTTGAAGTTCACAAAATTCAAGAATTACAAGTTTTTGCAAAGTTGACTTTTTAGGGCATGGTTGACTTTTAATGAAATGTCATTTTATGCAACTTTTTCAACCCTTACTTTTTGATCCAAAAATAATTCAAATGGAAAAACTTTGGTCATGAAAGTTGTAGATTGGATCTTTCCCTTTTCAAAAAGTACAAGAACATGACCTAATTCATTTTGGATCAAAAGTTATGGTGTGTCAAAGTTGGCAAAAATCACTAATTTTCAAGATATGCACCAAATGAGAAACTTGCAAAAACTTTGTACCAAGGCATTTGTGACTTCTAATTCATGTCAATCCATTTCACAAACATCACATGTGACCTAAAAATCAGATTTGAACCAAAATTTCTCATGTTTCATGGTTTGTATAGCAAGATCTTTACATATGAACCAAAAGTGATCAACTTGCAAAAACCATCATCACACCTCACCCACTTGTTGCCTTGGCTGCTGAACCAGCCCTAACATTTCCCCTCACCCTGCTGCGCCAGCCCACACACTTGTACTAGCCTAGAACACAACCCATGCCTCTCTTACACAAAGGTTGACAATTTGCAAAAGTGGCCATACCAATCAATAAAGGGCAGGTCACATCATCTGACCAATGAGACTTGTTTATGTGGATCAAATGCTAGCTAAACATAACAACAAGCAAGGCTGAAGCTCACCACAACTCAGCATACACAAACTCTCTCCAACTTGCATTTTCCTTCGAAACACCTTCCACAGGCCACAAACCTAAAAACAAACTTCACAAACAATCTCTACTCACTTCACTGATCAGAAACCAACCATTGTTTTGGCCTGAAACCTCCCATATCACAAATACGAATTTCACATCCCCTTGGCCTGAGCTTCTGTCAACTTTTTTCTAGAGGCTATATAAACTCCAACCAAGGGTCAAAAGCTTCTCAGGAGGATCATTGGGACTTGTTTGAGCCAAAGGACCAGCCAGAAAGTACCTGAATCGAAAGCTCCATCTCAGGTAGCTTCATGAACTTTTTTTCCAGAACTCTATTTTCTTGTTAAAATCTTGTTTGGTATGCTGCACTGATCATTGGGATCTATTTACTTTTGAAAATGAGCAAGAAATAAGCATGTTATGGTGTTCTGAAAGTTTGACCTAAAAATTTCTTTGCTTCGATTCGTGTTTGTGTTTGAGTTTAAACATGATTTGGTGCTGGATTCGTGTTTAGGATAGTTAGTAGATGATTTCTGGAGAGTTAGAGCTCCTAAAATGGCCTGGAGAGGGAGATTGATTTTTGGGGTGAACGGAGAAGATGACCGGAACACTGTTCCGGTCACCTGAGGGTGATTAACGGTGAGATTAGGGTTTTAATCATTAATTAGCTGAGTTTGAATATGGGCCGTCCAAATCCGCGCGCAGTCAACTCCCGCCCTTGCCAGTTTGAATCTCATGTGTTGGATTATTTGACTTTCTCTTTTTCAGCTTTTAATTCATTTTTATTTTCATAATATTTCATTTGTTTTATACAATTTATTAAAAATAGCAAAAATGCTTTAAAAATTATGAAACTTTTTGTCAAGAGTTTCACTAATTTTTAAAACACAAAAATATTTTTATCTTCATTTTTAGCATTAAAAAAGTATTTTTAAATATTTAAAAGTTTATTTTTAATTGATTAATGAAAATTAATTTATTAAAAATACTTTTAGGTATTTAAAAATCACCAAAAAATTCATGAAATGTTTTAAGACATTTAGAAACATTGTCCAACCTTCAAACCAAATTTATTTTTTGATCTTGATGCATTTTGAGAATTTTTCATTGAATTAAAATCATTTTTATGCATTATTTTGATCCAAACTTCAAAAAATCATTTCTGCCTAATCATGAAGAGTTGGACTTTGATTCTTTTTGCATTGCATTGTGTTTAGCATGTAGTTTGTGAGATTAAATGGCCATGATTTGATCTCTCATTTTCAATTTGTTTGACATTTTTCTTGTTAAGGAACCCTAAAACCCTAGAAATCTTAAGAAAATCATAACTTGAAATTGGTTAGGAGTTGAGACCTCTCCTTTGGGCAGTGAGTTAGTATAGGATTAGGGGTCCTTTTAGTGCATTTTCAATTTTTTATAATGTTGTTTGCTTCTGATTTTGGTTTGTGTTTGTTGCATTGTTCATAAACCCTAATTTGGGCTTCCATATGCATCCATCTTGCATTTTCTTGCAAAGCATGACTTGCCATGACATTCCATGCCTCCATTTGATTCATTTAACATCATAAGACATATTTAAAGCATGTTTGATCATTGCACCTTGCATTTGTCATGTTGTATGCCATATGCACCTCATAACTTTTCATGTATGTTCATGTGTCTTAACTTGCTCCATTTGCATCCATGAGTTTGTATGATCATCTCCATGCCTTGTTTCATGTTTGTAGCATCTCATAGCATAATTATCATCATAAACATGCTTCTGGTTTTGGTTTGCATCATGTAATTCCATCCCATTTTACATTGCATTGCATTTCTTTTCTAACCTTTCAGGTGGTAAGTGATTTTGAGAAGTGAATTTGCCTTCACTTCTCATACTTTCTTCTCATCTCTCTCTTGCATCCATGCTGCATTTTTGTATGTGTTTGAGATTGAGCTTGCTCATTCTTCTTCTTCTTACTTTCTTTCTTCAAGTGACTTGACTTCTTGAATGAAGCAAGTTGCTTTGCTTCTCTTGATCCTTTCATCTGCTTCCTGGTGGTTCCATTGAAGGCTTCTCTTGTAAACCTCACAAACCTTAGGAACAACCAAGCATGACAATGATTAGGGTTTTGATTAGTCTCCCCTCTTAGTTTTACCTTTGTGTCTCTTTTGAGTCTTCTCTTCTCATCTCATAATCAGGGACTAAACCCTAAAGGCTTTAAGGCTTTGTGATTAAGCTTATGCCTGCATCCTTATCTTAGGATGGAGTGTATAACTTTAATCCTAAGTGTTAAACCCTTAATGTGTTTAAATCTCTTAATCAATCCACTTAATAAGTATCAAGGCATCACACTTGTAACTTGGGCCTTGCATTAGGGTTCTAATTCTTCCTTAATTGGTTAAGAAGGACTAACCCTAGTGTTAATGGACAAGTCCCCCTCAAGTTGTCTTACAAATCATAAAATTCACTTCATCATCATATCATTAAATAAAATCCATCTAATAAAGGCTTGTTTGGTCATGAGTTTAATCCCTAATCATGGATTAAGTTGAAGAGCTTTCCTCAGCTTAAACATTCTCATCTATTATCCTTCTATTAGGATGGTGTAATGAGTCTGTTAAATCTCTGATTATGGCTTAACCTCATTACTTAACACTAAACAAAAACACCAAAACATCTAAATAATCACAAGTAGGTTAATGATCTTAATCCTACACCAAAGGTGATTAAGTGTGAGAATCTGACTTCACACTTAAGGTATTCTCATTACCCCTAATCAGAGGGAAGATGTGATGAGTTTACTAAATCCATTGGTTTAGGCTTAAGCTCATTAACTTATGACAAACTTTCAAAAGCAATAAAAGACTGAAAATTCAAAAACAAACAATAATCGTCTCCTCCGGGATTCTTTTCTCATCTCATTCACTCATAACCGAGAACTTGCTTCTTCCGTCTAATGCAAGACAGTTTGCATCTGTGCCAGACAGATCATACACTTGAGCATAGGCAAGTAAGCAGTTCATCAAGTCAATTCACCTTTCAGTCTCTTTGGGTCGAACTATGGTGTTCTGACTTCCTCATTGCACGAGAGGATACGTAGGCATAACTTAACAGTTATCAAACAAAAGTCTCTGTATATTCCCCCTCCCTCTAGCTACATTCTTTAGCCTCATGATCTTGAGCATTTCACTTCTTTCTCACACTGACACTTTCATACTTCACATCACTCATACACTTTACACTGACACCTGTACATCCTTTTCCAGCTCTTTGACACACAAATTGCACTGACACTACCCCTTTGAAACACAAATATTTCAAGCGTGGATCCCGTCGAGTACGACGGACAATCTGGGTGCTAATACCTTCCCAGGTTGTAACCAACCCCCTTTCTCAGTCTCTCTGGTTCGCAAACCGTCTTATCCATCTCTTTTCTAGGTTTATGCAGCATTACCTTTCCTCCGGGATAAAAATGCCTAGCTGGCGACTCTATTCATCTCCAGTGAGTTCACGGCTGAGTGTTCTCACTGTCCCTCTCGCCGACCGTTCGTGTCTGTACCTTTATCTGGGCCTGGTCCCACCTATCGGGAGCGACACCTTCACATCATGGTGGTCACTGTTGAGGAGGTCTGACTCCGTCTGGATTTATTGCTCTCGAAGACTTTTCAGCAGTCAGCAGTCTGGATATTCATATCATTACTGTTTTGGTGCCACATCCTCACTTTTACCTGGCGTAATCATAATAGTCTTGGAGTCAATCAAATTCGGGACCTTGTCTTCACCTTTGTCTCTGAAAGACTTGCAATTTTCAATTAAATGGCCAGGTGCCCCAGAATGATAGTCATACTTGGCATTGAAACCCCAAAGGAAGCTTTGTCGGAGACGATCCTAATGCAATTATCTCAACCACTCCGAATTTGCATAAGTGATGAAACTTGTTGCACGTACGACATCGGAATATGATCAAACTTCTTCTCAAGTTGTTTTGGACCTTACCTGTATTCTCTGCCCCTAGGATTCTCTTGGGAAGCTCCGGTCAGATGCTGACAAATGACATCTGGAGGGAAAAGGTTGATAAAGTTAATAGATAAGGTTGCTCGGAAAGATCTTGCATGATCTCCTGCCTACGTATCTCCATTGACCAATGGAGAATCAGAGCAGCGTAGTTCCCCTCAATAGGGATGAAAATAGCTTCATTTCCTTGACACCACATTCAGGATTTCCATAACCGGCTTATCTGAGTTTTCATCTGGATGACTTCCTCTTTCAACAACTTTTGATTCTGAAATAAAGCTTGCACCTCGGCCCTGAATTGCCCCAGTTGGGTCTTCCTTTCGGTTACCTCCGCCCGGAGTTGCTTCAAATATATACCTTGATGACTATGATTCAAGTTGTACATTCTGATGAGAAATCAAGTCAGGAAAAGAATTTGTCTCTGAACACCTGTAATGAATGCAAGGATGTATGCAAATGCCATGTTCGGTTATTTCCAGGAATCTATCTGCTTTGATTCAAGTTTTGACACAGAAAAATTCAACAGCATGATTCATATATGTGATCCTCGGAAATAACTGAACATGTGTGATGGAATGATATGATGTCATGTATGCAACAGGCATGTGATCAACGGTCTAATGTCGGTGTTGAGCAATGAGTCAAGTGTCTGAATAGAACCATAATAGCAGCACCATCTCTGTACAGAACCCCATAACCGAGAACCCAATAACTGTAGAACTGGATCACATAATAGAATAGTCACTGATGGTATTGAAGCTGAACAACGAGCCAAGTGTCTGTGGAGAGTCATAATAACAGTCACAATATCAGGGTCACCATGGTAATCACAGTAACAATTTCTCTGAATAGAACTCCCGAATCTCAGAATCAGAGAACCATAGAACACTGAACAATACTGACAAAGTGGGTATGTTGAAGTTTAGGGTTCCCGCAAACCTGTAAACCCCTCCCAATATCACAGGAATGCTACTCGGGTCAAACATCACGGACTCTCGAGGCCGAATAACAATAATACGTTCACCACTTTCGAGAAATGGCTCGTGACCAAACTAGGGAATCGGTTTGGCATTATGTACTACTCAGGGAGGTCTCAGCTGAGTCCGGAAAAAATAGGCATCCCTCATAAGTCCCCAGCTTCAAGCACTGAATCGAGAAATAATAGTACATTCATCCCGAAGGGTACAATACTATCGACATACGAACATTTTGCCTTGACTGGATTCCTATGAGAGAACCAGGCCATCCAATGCGAGTTCCCAGTGGACCCTCGGATACGAGTGGGTTTGCCAACAAATGTGGTCTTCCACTGTCATCACTGGAGAGGGTTGTTTCCACTAAGGTTCTCAATGATCGGTCCCTTGACTGCACATAACTATCAAGGTAGCGTATTGCCCCAGAAAGATTCCGGAACTAATACATTCCCGAGAAGGTCGCAAGTCAAGGTGTGGAACTCACTACTACCAACATAGCAAGATGCCATGAAGCCAAAGTGGAACCACTATATGTCCTAGGGTGCACTCGAGCCCCGGTTACGAGCTCATCTCACAGTAACCCCATCCCACAGAAAAAATGAAAACCAACACAGCCAGACAGTCCAGTATAATATGATGCATGGAAAATAAAATACTGAAAGCGGTAAATAAATGCGGTAAAGTAAAGCTGTAAATGAAAAACAATAAAGCTAAACTAAAGCACACAACAACAAACAGATATACACCCAAAGAAACAAAACCAAACAGGTGCTAGGATTGACTCTACAAGGGAAACCGGAAGAATCAGGTTAGTCCCCAGCAGAGTCGCCAGCTGTCGCTCCCGGGATTTTCATCCTAGTACAAACGCGAAAGTGGCGCGGAAAGGTAGAGTCGCCAGCCAGACATTTTTATCCCGAATGAATGGGAAAGGTAATGTTACACAAACCTGAGGAAGAAGGAAAGGACAAGGCCTTGCGAACCAAAGATCTGAGTTCGGGAGTCGGTTACGACCTGGGAAGGTATTAGCACCCCAGATCGTCCGTCGTACCCGACGGGATCCACGCTTGCTTGCTTTGTTTCAAAGGGTGAGAAATAAAGTGCTGCTGAATAAAACCGCTAACTGGAAACTGGAATGAAATGAGAAAATGGAAAGAGAGAATGGAAGGAAAAGAATGGGGGAAATGTAGGGAAAATAAAGAATGTGCTCGAACGGGCCCTACCCCGATGCCTACGTACCTCATCGGGATAATGAGGATCAGAGTCGACGTAGTTCGCCTAACTAAGGTGGGAACTATTTGTTTGTGTTTTTTATGCTGGAACTGCGTATGTCTATGCTCAGGTGTTGCAGTCTCGTCTGGTACGAGTGCGTTTACCGTCTTGCATGAAAGACAAGTCGTCGCAAGTTCGCGTTCAGAATGAATGAGATGAGAAGAGAAGTTCCCGCAGGATAGTCACTTGTTATTTGTTTTTGTCTTTTAAGAGAAATATTTTGAATTTATTTGTTTTATGAAACAATCCCTTGATGAGACTTGTGCATCATGATAGACGAGATTACACCACTCCAAGATGGAATGAATGCAAGTGCTTCATGGAATAAGGTTATACACAAAGGATCCTTTCATTTATTTGTTAATTGTTTTTGGATTTTGTTTGAAGATGAGAAAGAAGACTCAAATTGCAAAAAAGGACAAACTAAGGGGACTAAGACACAACCCTAAGTTAGTTATCATATACAAAAGGTAGATCCTATGGTTAATTAGGTATTCTAATCCTAATAAAGAAAAGGAAAAGAAGAAAAAGAGAATTAGAAACTAACTTACTTCCTAAGGAAGTTAAGTTGTCTCTAAAGAAAGGGAAAGCCTAAAAGCAAAGCACAAGGTGCTAAGGCAAACACAATTAAAATGCATAAGAGATGGGAATGAAGTAATTTTTACCTCAATCTTCCCCCCTACAAAACAAAAGTTAGCATGACAAGGCATATTGAAAGTAAAATAAAAGCATGAAAGCGATTAAGTACCATAAACGTCCTAGAATGGAACTAGGGTTCAAAATAAGACCTAAGTCTAAAGGTGAAGGTACCTAAAGGTCACGTGACTTCTAAAGTCAGTAGCTAAATGTTATAGGCTCCTAAGGATGCTAGGATACCTCATAAGATCAAACTATGTCAAACTATGTACAAAACGTTCACCTAAGTTCACATGAATGCAAATTAAGGTTTATGGACGAAGTATGAATGCATATGGCTTACAAACATGAATTAATACATGAAATGAACATAAAAGTCAGTAGTGAATATTTATGAAGATGGATGAATGAATATACAATCATGGATGCAATGGAATAGGCATATGGAGCAATGAGAAGAAGATATGAGAAGAAACGGAACAAACATCGCATAAGATCGCACATGATGCAAACTAAGGAAGAATGGCATGTGAATATGAATGAAATTATTATGGGTCAGTAGCATACAAGGTATGAGATGCAATTAGAATGCATGAATAGGCATTGATGATTTCCACATAATTCAAGTTAAACATGAGAAGAGATTAGCAACCCGTTTAAGTTAAACTAGTTCACATAAGTATGCACTTTGAAACACTAAAACAAACCAAATGAGTATGGTTCAAAAAGTGGCCTATAATTGGAATTAAGGACCTAAAAGTGACCTATAATTAACTCCTAAAAGTTACTGATCGTACCTGGCGATCAGGATCCGATACAGCTGGACTCGAGAGCGGGCGGAAATGGTCGTCGAGGAGAAAAAGGGGTGTACCTGCAACACACTCCGATGCCAAAGTAAGTATCCGAGCGACAGTGAGCAAGTACTAGTGTTAGGGTTGAGAATTGAATACCTGACCCTCTCAAATGAGAGAGTTTATATAAAGGGCCAGCCGGAAGACTATTGGTTCGTTTTATGAGATGCGGATCGATGAGTCCGCGAAAATAGGAAATGGTCAATACTAGCCGTTAGGAGGTTTCTCCCTGGTCGGATCGTTAGTGGTCGACTGAGGGACCACTTTTCGTAACTGTGCTCGTACTGTCGAGCAAGAAGAATGGGTCAGCCTTTTTGGCCCAATAAGAGGGATTGGGTCGGGTCGGAACAGGAGCCCCCCAAGTCATTGCTCGGGTTGTCGGGAAGTGACTTAAAGGCAATACTGTGCTCGTCTGGGTGTGATGCCATGGTCGAGGATCTCCGCTATCGATGGTTCGGGCAAAGAATACGTTGCCCGGTAGAGGAATGTGAAACGAAAAGCTGGAATATCTGGATATTCGCGCCTATTAATGATTTGACGGCTAGTCTAGGGGCTAGCGCCTAGGGGTCACGCGCGTGCGCACGTGTCCTTTTTCCTATAAATAGGATTCCCAGGGCCCATTTTGACCTTTTCGTTTCATCTTCTCTCTCCAGCCTCTGCTCGTTCAACCACCGTTGCTTCAGCCGTCGACCACCGCCAGTTCTTACCGACCACCATTCACAGAAGCTTAATCTTCTCCAAAATGTCTTCACAAGCTCAAGGTACCGTTCTTTTCTTCTCTCTTGAGCGTATATAGCTTAGTTTCTGTAGAATGCATGCGGTTTAGGGTGATTTTACCGGTAGTTTTAGGATTTAGAATTAGAAACTCTTAAAGTTCTTGCCACCGTAACTGGTCGGCCACGAACCCTAGCTTTAGGGTCGACACAGACCTTGGTCGACTTAGACTTTAGTCTCTTGGTAGATTTTCGTTATCTGTATACTGTTGGGCGTCAGCCGTTGCCTCGAGCAATGGTTAGCCAGGGCTGCAGCTTAGGATGCAATTCCTGAACTGAGGCGCGCCCTTTCACTTGTCGAGCGGTGGAAGGGTGGATTTGATATTCTTAATCGAATTCACTGATGCCTTTCCTCTGCTTTTCAGGTGAAAACTCGCTCGGGAATCCGTTGGACGTGTTTTCCGAGGACACATCTTCGGGGAATACGGATTCGTCTGCGTCCCTACCTTCAAACTCAGGAAGCACTTCGGACAGTTCTGATACAAGTACCGCGGGGCAGTCGACGGAATCGCCTCAGTGTCCTGCTCAGTCGAGGATCTCGCCCGAGGAGTGGGTGATGGAAGATTTACTGGACAAGGTGTCTTCCTTCTCGCGACCTCGATCAGAACCGCTGCCCGTCGTCGGGGATCTTGCTGACTGGGTCGTGACCTGCCCGGGAGATGACGATCGCATCTTTTCAGACTTTCGCGGGCGAGCATTTTCGATGTATGAATATGCTACTTCGGTCCTGGGAGTTACGCTGCCCTTCAGCGATTTTGTGAGCGCTGTGCTCGGACACCTTTGTATAGCCCCCTCTCAGCTGCACCCTAACTCCTACGCCTTCCTGAGGGCGTTTGAGATGACGTGTGCTTTCTTGGGCGTCGGGGCCACACTCCCTCTCTTCTTCCGCCTGTTTTCTTTACAACGTCAAGTCGGGTGGGGAACCGACCAGAAGGGATTCGTATCCTTTAAACAGCGAACTAAGATCTTCAAGGCCCACTCGGAATCCATCCGAGCTTTTAAGACTGATTATTTTTTAATAAAACCTGTGAGTGATGCTGCCGTGCGAACTATGAGTTTTCTCGGGATCGACACCGATGAGAATGACGAACCCAAGTTGGACGACCAGGGTGATGTGATTCCGAGGAGATTATGGATGTTTCCCCTCTCCTGGAGTCATATGCATTACGAGCGACCAGTGGGGGAATTTGTCCAGGTGGGGGAAACACTGGACGAGGATGATACGGCCAGTTTCGAAGCTTTCAGAAAGTTGGTAGCTTCTTTTACTCCGACCCCTTTATTGGACGGGGAAGGGAAAGTTATGGTCGATCAAGACGGGGGAGAAGCTCTGGAGCGTCCGTTGATCAATGTTACTGACTTGCTGGCCTGTAATAACGGGCAGGAGATAGCTGATTTTTTTGGTATCTGTTTATTTATGCTCGTTAAGTTTTTGATTTGACTTTGTTGCTCGTAGCTAACTTTGGTTCTGTTTTTCTTTTCAGGTTCCTTAACAAATCCGTTGGACAAGATCCACGATCGTTTGGTCCAGCAACAGAGAAAGCGGTCGAGGGTCGTGCAAACTAAATTGACCGAGGCGAGCGCTTCAGGATCGGGTCCTTTGGTCCAGGGCTCTCCGGTGGCATCCACTGGATCTTTGATGAAGAAACATAAAACGACGGCTACTGTGGACCTGACGGTTGGTGCTCCTCCGAAGCCAAAACATGGGATACCCCCTTGCTTCGTTGTCCGGAATTTCTTTGAAGGGAATAGTATGGAGGTAGACCGGGCAGATTCTCTGTTTCTGGAAGGGATGGACCGTCCTGCTCGGCGGCTTTCCTTGGCCCAGGACGCGAGCGCTGTCATGCGGGTCTTAACCATGGCTTGGATGACGGCGGAAGGGTCCCCTCTTCTAGAGCGAGAGAATAGCAAACTCAAGGAGCAGTTGGTTGCTGCCGAGGCCAAGCTGACGACGGCCACGGAGGAGATAAAAAAGGTCACCGCGGAATCGGCTGAACGAGCAACGGTCATTGCCAAGTTGGAGGTTGACAAAAAGAGGCTGCTCGAACAAAACAGGAAGTTAAAAGATGCCTTCTGCCCCAAGGAGGATGAGGACGAGGACACCAAGCATTTGCTGACGAGGGCCCAGTTTCTCGCTCGGATCGACCAGGACATGGAAGATCTGAACGCGTCGACTGAGTTCAGCTTCCTGAATGCTGTGGAACAAGTGAAAGCTCTTCATCCCGATCTAGCTTTGGATGTAGGTCGGATGAATTACCTCTACAAAGTGGTGGACGGCCAGGTTGTTGTCCCTGCTGATTTAGTGGTGGCCGACTCCCAGCCGGGGGCAAATGCTCAACTTGATCAGCCAGAGGAGCAGCCGGACCAGGTGGAGGCCTGTGCAGAGGAGACCCGACCAGTGGGAAATGATAATTAATTAATGGCCTGCGTGCCTTCATAATTTATAATGTATCTTGTTTGTTTTTTGGGGGGGCGTGGCTCCCTTTGGCTGTAATTCCGAACAAGTCGGCCTTTTGATGCCGCATTTCTTTTTTTTTTTCTAAATGTTAAGTACTTGACCCTGGAGGTCGGTTGCATATGTTGTTTTGCTCGCATTTATTCGTCCGTCGGAGGACATGATTTGTTATTATTATTTTTACTAAGTGTTTGACGCTCATGCTTGCACCAATTAGAAGTGATTGTATAGATACGGGGGGTATGGACGACCTGTTGGTTAGGGGAACCAATCAGACTTGGAGGGTTGTATCCTCGATAGGTGCCCGGATCAAGGTAATGGCCCGGGCTCCACAGCGTGAACATCCCATCGCGAGCTGGGGTTCTACCTGGTCGTGGTACTTAGGCGACGTCGGACTCGTTCGAGTATCCGTTCGTGCGACAAGTCTCTCTTTTACTCGAAAAGAGATCTTGCTCTATTTGTGATATCTAGACTGTCGTGCTCGTACCTAGGCACGCAGTTGGTCTCTCTTTCTCTTCCCCTGGGAGTTGAGCAAGGTGACTGGCTTAACTATAATATTGTTTAAGTTTCTCGGCGTTCCACGGCCGAGCGAGTTCTTCCCCGTGTAGATTTTCTAAGTAATAGGCGCCGTTCTCGGTTTTTGCTCGAACACGATATGGGCCTTCCCAGTTGGGTGTCAGTTTTCCCTCGCGGGGATCCCTGTGGTTTCTTCTAAGGACGAGGCTACCTACTTCGAACGTCCGTCTGATGACCTTGGAATCATACCGAGCGGCTATCTTTTGTTTGAGAATGATTTCTCGAAGGGCAGCATCTGATCGGATTTCTTCGACCATGTCGAGCTCGTCTCTTAAAGCTTCGTTATTGACATCTTGGTCCATGGGGAATTCCGTGCGTCTCGAACGGACATGCATCTCTATTGGAATTACTGCTTCAGTTCCATATGCTAATCGAAATGGGGATTCTCCGGTCGTTGAATGGGGAGTGGTTCTATACGCCCATAATACGCTATGTAGTTCCTCGACCCAGTGTTTTTTATGCTCGTCTAACCTTCGTTTCAGACCTCTCAGGATTACCCTGTTTGCGGCCTCGGCTTGCCCGTTAGTTTGGGGGTGCTCGACGGAAGCGAAATGTTGTTTTGTCCCTATTGACGCGACGAACTCTTTGAAATGTTTATCCGTGAATTGAGTTCCGTTGTCGGTCACAATAGCGAGGGGCACTCCAAACCGGGCGAGGATGTTTCTTTTGAAGAATCGAAGTATATTGAGTGCAGTAATTTTGGCCAAAGCCTCAGCTTCTATCCATTTGGTGAAGTAGTCGACACCCACAATCAAGTATTTGTTCTGACCAGACCCAACGACGAAGGGTCCTAGAATGTCCATTCCCCACCATGCGAACGGCCAGGGTGATGATAACGATTTTAGCTCGGAAGGAGGTGCTATGTGCACGTCCCCGTGTCGTTGGCATTTATCGCATCTTTTTACATGTTCCTTTGCATCGTGCTGTAGGGTGGGCCAGTAGTATCCTGCCCTCAGAATCTTACGAGCTAACGA
The DNA here is from genome assembly GCA_963966055.1 of Lathyrus aphaca. Classification (NCBI taxonomy): domain Eukaryota; kingdom Viridiplantae; phylum Streptophyta; class Magnoliopsida; order Fabales; family Fabaceae; genus Lathyrus; species Lathyrus aphaca. The sequence continues at coordinate 203,018,741 of OZ014524.1, forward strand.
ACGTCCGCCCGGATGTTGCGCATTGATTCCCTCGTGGACTTCCCTTAGGACGTGTGGAATATTTTCCTCCTCTACGCACCTGAGGAGGGGCGTAGAGAATCCTCGACGGTACATGCGTCCACCTACTAAAGAATATGAGCATGCCCTCCGTCGTACGGTACTAGCCTCTTTCGGGTCGGTTGGTAATTCTCCTTTAGTTAGGTAGTTGAATACTGGGGTCATCCAACAGCTTGTGTCGCCCACTAGGTTAATGTGTGTGCAGGGTGACGAATGTCCAATACTTGGTTGGGGGAGCAGTTTTTGTATGACGGACTTGTTATTTCCTTTCCTTTTGGTGCTCTCCAGCTTGGATAGGATATCTGCGCGGGCGTTACTTTCCCGGGGAACGTGTTTGATTTCTACACTCTTAAACTACTTTATTTCGTCTTTTACGAGGGCCAGATATTCGGCCATGCTGTCACTTCTGGCCTGGAAATCTCCACGGACTTGGCTCGCGACCAATTGAGAGTCCGTGCAAATTATGATCTCTTCTGCTTCTAGGTCGTTCGCGAGCCGTATGCCTGCTAAGAAAGCTTCGTATTCCGCCTGGTTGTTAGAAGTAGGGAAAGATAGAGTCAAGGATACTTCGATGACGTTTTCTTCCTCGTTCTCCAGGATGATACCGGCCCCACTGCCCGTTGGGCCAGATGCACCGTCCACGAAAATGACCCATTTAGACGAAGCTCGCTGACCAGTGATATTTAGTGGTAATATTCAAGCCAGTTTTCAGCGTCTTTCGAGTCTATTTTTATTTTGTTTGTAGTGTCTCGTTCATGTTTTGCTTAAGTTTTCTCATTATTGCGTGCAAGTTGATATTTATCGTCTTTACTTTGTTTTTATCAGTGGAATGGGTTATGTGGTTGTTTCTTTGTGGTGTTTCAGGTAAATATGTAATCGGTGGTTCGAGGTGTCCGAAAGAGGGTCCGAGCTTTTAAAAACATATAGAAAATGAGAGTTCAGAGACACAACACGGGTGCCAGTGTTGCACAACACGGCCCGTGTTGTAAAGACCAGAAGAAACAAAGAACTCAGCTCAGAAAATAAGAAGACAGGGGTGTGACACGGGCACCCGTGTTGTACAACACGGCCCGTGTCATGGCAACTGGGAAAAGGATGTTTTGGTTGCAATCCAGAGTCACAACACGGCCACCCGTGTTGCACAACACGGCCCGTGTTGTGAAGACCAGAGAGAATTTTATGTTTTGCTGCTTCGAGGGTATTCCGGACATTTCGCAGTGCTGTTTGAAGACTGATTTATATTTGCCCATGATGATTGTGAAGAGACACTTTTTGAATTGGGGTTTTTTGGAGAGAACAAAGACGGGAGAAGAAAGATTGATCAAGAGCGGAAGCAATTGACGATCCGACTAATCCAACGTTAATTGTAATGTCTAAATTTGCTTACTCTGTTTTTATTTCCAGTTTGAACATGAGTGGCTAAACCCCCCAATGCCAGGGGGTGTCCCTGATTTGCATTTTGTAATGACTTGTTGAATTCTTCAATTTGGTATTATGTTTTAGTTTCGTTTCTTTATTTTATCGCAACGTCCTTAATGCTTTATCGGTATTGGAAAATAAGATAATTGATCGTGGTTAGGATTTGGTCTGACCAACCATTCTAACCTTGTTGCATAATTTTATCGTAAAAAAATATTACTGAGGAACTGGGATATTTTTATATGAACCTTTTTATGTCAGAATTATTGCTTGATATTCTTCTATGACCTTTGAGGAATCATGGTCTATGAAGAATACCAAAGGTTTTTCTTTAAAGGAATTTTGGAGAAACATTGTAGGCTTAGGAAAGACGCGTTCTAAAGCACATCTCTAAAATTAAGGAACCTATGAGTCATTGCATTGCGAATCATACACCCTACTTGGCATTACTTTTATATAAGTGAAATTATTTGTTTTTACGTTTTATTCTGTTCAATTTATTTAATTTAATCTCAAACCTTGAGTTTTGTCTAATTGAAATTAATCACGAAGAACTTATTTTTAATACGCAGTCCTTGTGATCGATATTTTGGGTTAACCCTTTCTATTACTACATCGGTAAAAATAGTACACTTGCTATTTTCCGGTCAAGTTTTTGGCGCCGTTGCCGGGGACTGCCAAAGAATTAAGTTGTTTGTGTTATATCAATTGGAATTTTGTTGCTCTGCGACTAAAATTTTACTTTACTCTGTATATCATTTTACTGTTATTGAAATTTTGTTTTCTAACTCGTGTCTAACTGTTTATGCGAGGTCAGGCCTCAGCTAAATTTTCTTTTGACACAGAACCAGAAAGAGCCTTGCACGAGAGACGCCGCAAGGCAAGAATTGATAGTCTGGCTAAGACTTCTTCAAGTGTCCCGTATCAGGAAACTGAGGACTATATTTCAGTTCACTCGGAGCACAGTGACTCTGATTCAAACAGAGAAACTGACCCTGAATTCAACGACATGGCAGGAAATCAACCTGCTCCAGAGAGGCTCTTAGGTGATTACGGAGGGGCAAATGCTCAACCTAACAGGATGACGATTGTTAATCAACCGGTGAATGTAGCACACTTCCAGTTACATCCATCTACTATCCGCCAGTTAGAGAGCAAGCCTTTCTCCGGGAGAATTAATGAGGATGCAAATAAGCATCTTCAGAGATTTCTTACTACTACCACTTCTTTGAAGATCGAAGGTCATTCAGAGGAAGCAAAACGACTGGTGATGTTTCCATTCACTCTTACTGACGATGCTGAAGAGTGGTTCTATTCTCTTCCCGCAGCTAGTATCACAACATGGCAAGAGATGGAAACAGCCTTCCTTAACGAATACTTTCCTGCTTCAGTGTTCATCCGGAAAAGATATGATATAGTCAATTTTAAACAAAAAGAGGGTGAATCACTCGGAGATGCTTATAAAAGATTCAAAAGGTGTTTGACTTCGTGTCCTACCCATAACATGGACGCAACAGAGCAAATGCAAAACTTTGTAAATGGGTTGAGACTCAAGACAAAGCAACTGATTGATACTGCTGCAGGTGGCTCAACAAACTTCTCAACAGCCACAGGTATTAAAAGAATCATAGAAGCTATTGCTGCCAATGAACACCTTGAGTTATATGATCGCACCGTGAGTCAACCAGACGGGAAAATCGATCTTAAGCTAACAGAACAGGTTGTAAAAATGGAAGATCAAATTGCCGCAGAAGTTGAAAGAAGGTTGAAGAAGATGAATCTGGGAACTCACACAGTTGCTCAGGTTGAACCCGTTCAAGCGGTGATTTGCGAGATATGTTGTGGTCCACACTTTGCCATGCACTGTTTGGCAACTCAAGAGCAGGTTGAACAGATTAATATGTTGAGGCAAAACAATCCTTATGCCAACACATATAATCCGGGGTGGAAAAATCACCCAAATTTCTCTTGGAAAGATCATCAAGGGAACATCCAGAAACCGGTTCAAGGCCAACAACAGTACCAGCCCCAACAACAACCTTATCAGCCTCCAGTGTCAAGAAAAGCTGATTGGGAGATTGCCATTGAAAAGATGGCAGCTCACAACTGTCAATTTCAAGAAGAAACCAGAAGTAATTTCAAGAACACTGGAGCATCTATAAAGAATCTTGAGGTGCAAATGAGCCAAATTGCTCAACACCTTGCTATCCCTAACGCTCCTGGGACTCTTCCTAGTGCTACTGTAACAAATCCTAGAGATAATCATAAAGTAAATGCAGTCACAACGCGAAGAGGTAAAGTTAGTGAAGAGGTTCAAGAAAATTCTGAAGTTGAAAATCAATTGATTGAGGTTGAGCTTGAAATCAAAGACAATGAAGAGGTTGACAACGACAAAGAAGTTACCCAAACACCGGTCATCAAAGAAAAAGCGGTTGAACCTAAACCGGTGGTCAAACTTCCGTATCCTACAAGAAACAAGAAGAAAGGGCAGCAAGAGAAGAATTTTGAAAAATTTCTTGACTTGTTCAAAAAGCTGGAATTGAATATCCCATTGCTTGAAGCTCTTGAACAAATGCCCACTTATGCCAAGTTCATGAAAGATATAATTGCTAAAAAGAGGACTATGGGAGCTGAACCTATTATTCTAACAGAAACTTGTAGTGCTATTTTGCAGGGATTGAAGATTCCGGTGAAGAGAAAAGATAGAGGAGCTGTTACCATTCCATGCACTATTGGTGACCGATCGTTCAAGAGAGCTCTCATCGACTTGGGAGCGAGCATCAGTTTAATGCCTTTATCTATCTACAAAAAGTTAGGTATTGGTGCTGTACAAGACACTAGGATGACTCTCCAATTCGCGGACCATTCGGTGAAGCGACCTTATGGAGTTGTCCATGATGTATTGGTTAGGGTGGACAAATTTGTGTTCCCGGTTGACTTTGTGATCCTTGAAATGCCGGAAGATGAAGAAATTCCCTTGATTTTGGGAAGACCTTTTCTAGAAACCGGGAGAGTTATGATAGACATGGAAGGTGGAACGCTAACAATGAAGGTGTATGATGAAGAGTTAAAAATTGATGTTAGGAACACTTTAAAGCACAAAGATGATGTAGGCACTAGTAGCAACATACAAGTGTTAGACCAAATGGAAGCTAGTGAGCATTTAGAAAGTGTGTCCAAGTTACCTCTGGAGAAGGTGTTGAGTATGTCCATTTTTGAAGGTGATAAGGAAGTTGGAGATAAGGATATGGAAGTGGTTGCGATGCTTGAAAATCAACCTATCTTTAAAAGAATTAGAATGCACCGGTGGGAAGAGTTGCGACAGCCTACAACAGTTGATGAAGGCAAAGACAAACCAAAAACAGCCGAATTGAAGCAACTTCCCGAGAATCTCAAATATGTCTTTCTTGACACTGAAGAAAAATGTCCCGCTATTATTAGCGCTAATTTAAAAGACATGCAAGAAGGCAAGTTAATTGAAGTTCTTAAAAAATTCAAGGGAGCTATTGGGTGGAAGATTGAAGACCTAAAGGGTATAAGTCCCACAGTGTGTATGCATAAAATACTGATGGAAGAAGATCACAAACCGGTTGTACAACCTCAAAGGAGATTGAATCCGGTGATGAAGGAAGTAGTGCGAAAAGAAGTTGTTAAGCTATTGGATGCGGGATTGATTTATCCCATATCCGATAGTGCTTGGGTGAGTCCGGTGCATGTGGTGCCCAAAAAGGGGGGAACAACTGTTATAACAAATGAAAAAAATGAGTTGATTCCTACAAGAACCGTTACTGGGTGGAGAGTGTGCATCGATTATAGAAGATTGAATTTGGCTACGAGAAAGGACCATTTTCCATTGCCATTCATTGACCAAATGCTGGAAAGACTAGCGGGACATGAGTACTATTGTTTTCTTGATGGCTACTCCGGGTACAATCAAATCGCTGTTGCACCGGAAGACCAAGAGAAAACGGCGTTTACATGCCCCTATGGCATTTTTGCTTATAGAAGGATGCCATTTGGGCTATGTAATGCCCCCGCTACATTCCAAAGATGCATGACTTCCATTTTTGCGGATATGCTGGAAAAACACATGGAGGTGTTCATGGACGATTTTTCCGTGTTCGGATCCTCATTTGATCATTGTTTATCTAACCTTTCACTTGTTTTGCAGCGATGTCAAGAAAGCAACTTAATATTGAACTGGGAAAAATGCCATTTCATGGTGAAAGAAGGCATTGTTCTTGGTCACAAGATCTCACAAAAAGGGATCGAAGTGGATCAAGCTAAAGTGGAAGTGATCTCTAAGTTACCTCCGCCAATCAACGAAAAGGGCATAAGAAGCTTCTTGGGACATGCGGGATTTTACCGCAGGTTCATAAGAGATTTCTCAAAGATAGCCAAACCTTTAACTACTCTGTTGGTTAAAGATAAGGCTTTCGTTTTCAATAAGGAATGCAGCGACGCTTTTGAAACACTAAAAAAAGAATTAGTATCTGCTCCTATTGTTATTGCCCCAGATTGGTCCCTACCCTTTGAGATTATGTGCGATGCTAGTGACATTGCGGTGGGGGCTGTTCTTGGACAGCGGAGAGGAAAATTGCTTCATGTGATTTACTATGCTAGTCATGTTCTGAACCCTGCACAGATAAACTATGCAACTACCGAGAAGGAGTTGTTAGCAGTTGTGTATGCCTTCGATAAATTCAGGCAATATCTGTTGGGCTCAAAAGTGATTGTTTATACTGACCATGCTGCTTTGAAATATCTTTTTGCTAAGCAGGATTCCAAGCCCAGGTTGTTGAGGTGGATTTTACTCCTTCAGGAATTTGATGTGGAGATTCGTGACAAGAAAGGGTGTGAAAACACTGTTGCAGATCATCTTTCTCGAATGTCACCAATTGAGGAGACGGAAGAGCAAAGCCCTATAAAGGATGAGTTCGCTGACGAACACATCCTAGCTGTTATAGGGGTGCCTTGGTTTGCAGATTATGCAAACTATCTCGTTGGCGGTATTATACCCGACGATTTTGATTCTAACAAGAAAAAAAAGTTTGTTCATGATTGCAGGTTTTATTTATGGGATGATCCGTTCCTCTACAAAAGAGGGGTGGACGGCCTGGTGAGAAGATGTGTACCTGAAGAAGAACAAAAAGATGTGCTGAAAGCATGTCACGACTCTGAGTATGGGGGACATTTCAGTGGTGATCGAACAGCTGCTAAAGTCCTACAATCAGGACTTTATTGGCCATCTTTATTTAAGGATGCGCAAGAGGTAGTGAAAGAGTGTGACAGATGTCAGAGGACGGGGAATATATCAAAAAGAAATCAGATGCCCCAAAATTCTATGCTCGAGGTTGAATTGTTTGATGTATGGGGGATAGACTTTATGGGGCCATTTCCACCATCGTTCGGAAAAAACTATATTTTGGTGGCTGTGGATTATGTTTCCAAATGGGTGGAAGCTGTGGCATTACCCACCAATGATGCTAAGGTAGTGGTAAGATTCCTAAAAGAAAACATCTTCGCTAGGTTCGGTGTCCCGAGGGCGTTGATAAGCGACGAAGGGACACATTTCGTGAATCACCTTATGGAGAAGCTGCTGCAAAAGTACAATGTGAAACACCGGATAGCTACTCCTTACCACCCCCAAACGAGCGGTCAAGTCGAGGTGTCTAATAGACAACTGAAACAAATCTTGGAAAAGACAGTGAATGCATCCAGGAAGGATTGGTCTCTTAAGCTGGATGACGCTTTATGGGCGTACCGGACGGCTTTCAAAATGCCTATCGGTATGTCACCATATCAGCTGGTTTATGGAAAGGCATGTCACTTACCTTTGGAACTTGAGCATAAAGCGTTTTGGGCATCTAAGTATCTTAATATGGATTTGTCAAAAGCTGGAAGTTCAAGGATTCTTCAACTGCATGAGTTAGAAGAATTCAGGAATCTGGCGTATGAGAATGCCAAGGTATACAAAGAGCAAACGAAAAAATGGCATGATAAAAGGATTCAAAGAAAAGAGTTTTGGGAAGGACAACTGGTCCTTCTGTACAATTCAAGGCTGAAGCTATTCCCAGGCAAATTAAGGTCAAAATGGTCGGGACCTTTTGTTGTTCACAAGGTATTTCCTCACGGAGCTGTTGAGATTAAAAATCAGATCAACGGAGATATTTTCAAAGTGAACGGGCAGAGATTAAAGCATTATTTCAAAGGCCAGCCCACTGGTGATGTGCATGTCACTCGTCTTACCCAGTAGTACGACGGACCGTCGAGCCATGCGACGTTAAACGCAGCGCTTCGTGGGAGGCAACCCACGAGTTTTTCAGTCTGACTTTTGTGTGTTTCTGTTTTGTAGGTTTTGTTTATCACTAATTTTAAGAAGGAATGAATGAGGTTGAAGTCATAATAGGAAGTTCTGATGGATTCCAGGGATGCAACACGGCCCGTGTTGCATGATGCAGACAGATGGTTGTTTTTGGGAAGTTCTGATGGATTCCAGGGATGCAACACGGCCACCCGTGTTGTGCAACACGGCCCGTGTTGCAATGTCTGGAGATTGTTTGATTTCAGAAATTTTGAGAAGAGATACCAGGGGTGCAACACGGGTGCCCGTGTTGTGCAACACGGCCCGTGTTGCAAGTGCTGTTTGACATGAATTTTTGAGCCAGAGAAATTGAAGCATCCAGGGAGGCAACACGGGTGCCCGTGTTGTGCAACACGGCCCGTGTTGCTCATGCGGGAATCCTAAAATTCAAATTTTTTTAAATTTTCCCAATTTTGTCCTGTGGGCCCCACGTGTTTAATTCCCTAATTTTTAATTAAAGGCTCATTAACCTACCATTTATCACTTTTCTTTCATCTTCTCCAACCCTTTTCTCTCTAAAAACCCTAACACCATTGTTATTCCTCTCAAAACCTCCATTTTCGCAAGCACCCACTCACCGAAACCTACTTCTCCATTCACGAAATTTGTTCCCCGTTACTTGCTTGTCACTTCTACGGTGATCGTTTCCTCTAATCTTTAAAAAAAAATTTGTGTGCTTCATTTGTGCAGGCCTGAAAAATGCCTCCTAGAAGGGATACCGGTAAAAATGTTGCTGAATCTTCTCGTCCTCGCAAGAGAGCACACCGGATGCCGAATGCTCATGGCATCTTATTCGAGGACCCGGAACATCAAGCTAAGTATGCAAAGTTGGTAAGACGTAAGTTGATACCGGCCCGGTACATGTGCAACGAAACTCTTGAAAATCTAGGGCTCAAATTTGAAGTCCATAGAATGTTTCACAGTATCGGGATGTTAAATTTCATGCAGTATGAAGCGCCAACTTTTGAGCGCATAACCTTGGAATTTTTGAGTTCTTTACAGTTTCAGCTCAAGCATACCTGGACCGGATCCGACACTGAGTATTTCGGTACTCTGAAGTTCCGCCTTTATGACAATGATCATGTGATGTCGGTGGCTGATCTGGGGAAGATTTTAGATCTCCCAGTCTATGGGCCTGGTGCACCGCCAAGTACATTCGATGCAGGATCATTCTGGAAGGATATCACCGGCAACACCGAGTATGCCGCATCTGCTGCAAAGGCCTCATGCATTCATAACCCGTCATTCCGGTACGCTCAAAAAGGGTTAGCTTATACCCTTTTCTGCCGAGGCGACAGTACAGGAGTCGCAACTCTGCGGGAGTTATACTTCCTATATGGAATGGCAAACAATGAGCTGATTAATGTTGCGGCCTTCGCAGCAGACCACCTGAAGCGGGTAGCCAATGCTGCCTCGGGTGAGATTTCCGTTGGAGGGATGATTACACAGATTGCTCAGCATCTGGGGTATAATGAGAGGTTGCTTGAAGTGCCTGCAGTGGCAGGTAAGACAAAAATTGACCTTGAAACATTGGTCAACCAAGGTATGATTAAAACTGCTCATAATTATTATGCTGTGATGTCTCGTAACAAGCATTTGATTTCGTTGCCTGCACCTAACATGATTCCCATAGATAATAGAGCTAACTGGCTGTATGAGGACCCCATGCTGGGTGGTTCCGATCAGTTTGATGAGTATTTTTCAGATGAGGAGGATGCAGGGAACCAACCTGAAGAGGTCCCGGTGCAAACTGCTGGTGGTTCTTCTAACCAAGCAACTGGTCAGTGGAATGTTTCCAAGGACCAGTGGGATGAAATGATTAGAGAGCAGACCCGGCAAGGGGACTTAATCGATGAGCTGCATGCATGGATGCAGCAGATGAAGCTTCATGGATTTCCTCCCGAACAGTGATAATTGTGAGTCCCCTCCGACATTGGTTCTTAAACAGTGAGGACACTGTTGAGTTCAAGTGTGGGGGGGTTTAGTTTTGATGTTTTCGTTTATTTTATGTTAATCTTTGTTTATTTTAATAGTATCATAGTGTCGGCTTGAAGATTATAGCTTTATGTTATCTGTAAAAACACCCCTAAGTTAACCTGCTGTGTGTTACATGTGAATTATGAGAAAGTATATAGGATGCGAGTGAAAAAGAATCCCGATGAGAAAATATGGAAAATTTTGATGTATAGGTACTACATAAGCACACTGAGTTTTCGGAATTAGGAACGAGTTCGACATGTAGATTCGTGCCATGGTGCTTTGATTTGAGAAGTAAACCCGAAGTAGTTTATATTGATATATCTGGCTTTATCTATAATAATTATGTGTGCAAAGATGATCCAAAAGAAAAAAAAAAGCTTCAAGGCACCGAAAAAAAAATGAATAAAAACATTAGAACGATCGATCCTTCTAAGTTGGGTAACTCTCACAAGGTTATTCAACCTAACGGCGGTTGAACATAAATGTTTCCCGAAGGGACAGAAAAATCGGTGCCAACGATAAAAAGAGGAATCAATCTTGCACACATAGTGAAAATCATTAAAAGCCTTAAAAGTGATTGTCCGAATGAAAAGGGTTGAAAATCGGAAAAATAAGACCTAAGCACGAAGCATAGTCGGAGAGGTTACCGAAAAGGGAGATTCGGATCCGTGGTTTTCCATGGTGTAGTGTTTGTGTGATATCTATACTGAGAGAAAAGTACAAAAAGAACTCATTGGGTGAATTGGAACGAAGGATCCACGTATGAGTATCATAATTCATATTGCTAGTTTTGAAGATGTAAATGCAGGATTTTTGCTTGAGGGCAAGCAAGAATTCAAGTTTGGGGGAGTTTGACCAGTGATATTTAGTGGTAATATTCAAGCCAGTTTTCAGCGTCTTTCGAGTCTATTTTTATTTTGTTTGTAGTGTCTCGTTCATGTTTTGCTTAAGTTTTCTCATTATTGCGTGCAAGTTGATATTTATCGTCTTTACTTTGTTTTTATCAGTGGAATGGGTTATGTGGTTGTTTCTTTGTGGTGTTTCAGGTAAATATGTAATCGGTGGTTCGAGGTGTCCGAAAGAGGGTCCGAGCTTTTAAAAACAGATAGAAAATGAGAGTTCAGAGACACAACACGGGTGCCAGTGTTGCACAACACGGCCCGTGTTGTAAAGACCAGAAGAAACAAAGAACTCAGCTCAGAAAATAAGAAGACAGGGGTGTGACACGGGCACCCGTGTTGTACAACACGGCCCGTGTCATGGCAACTGGGAAAAGGATGTTTTGGTTGCAATCCAGAGTCACAACACGGCCACCCGTGTTGCACAACACGGCCCGTGTTGTGAAGACCAGAGAGAATTTTATGTTTTGCTGCTTCGAGGGTATTCCGGACATTTCGCAGTGCTGTTTGAAGACTGATTTATATTTGCCCATGATGACTGTGAAGAGACACTTTTTGAATTGGGGTTTTTTGGAGAGAACAAAGACGGGAGAAGAAAGATTGATCAAGAGCGGAAGCAATTGACGATCCGACTAATCCAACGTTAATTGTAATGTCTAAATTTGCTTACTCTGTTTTTATTTCCAGTTTGAACATGAGTGGCTAAACCCCCCAATGCCAGGGGGGTGTCCCTGATTTGCATTTTGTAATGACTTGTTGAATTCTTCAATTTGGTATTATGTTTTAGTTTCGTTTCTTTATTTTATCGCAACGTCCTTAATGCTTTATCGGTATTGGAAAATAAGATAATTGATCGTGGTTAGGATTTGGTCTGACCAACCATTCTAACCTTGTTGCATAATTTTATCGTAAAAAAATATTACTGAGGAACTGGGATATTTTTATATGAACCTTTTTATGTCAGAATTATTGCTTGATATTCTTCTATGACCTTTGAGGAATCATGGTCTATGAAGAATACCAAAGGTTTTTCTTTAAAGGAATTTTGGAGAAACATTGTAGGCTTAGGAAAGACGCGTTCTAAAGCACATCTCTAAAATTAAGGAACCTATGAGTCATTGCATTGCGAATCATACACCCTACTTGGCATTACTTTTATATAAGTGAAATTATTTGTTTTTACGTTTTATTCTGTTCAATTTATTTAATTTAATCTCAAACCTTGAGTTTTGTCTAATTGAAATTAATCACGAAGAACTTATTTTTAATACGCAGTCCTTGTGATCGATATTTTGGGTTAACCCTTTCTATTACTACATCGGTAAAAATAGTACACTTGCTATTTTCCGGTCACTCGCGTGTCTTGCTCGGTGAAGGTAAGTTCAGCAACGAAGTCGGCCAGTGCTTGCGCTTTGAGGGCTTGTCTCCCTTCGAATTTGATATCGAATTCAGACAGTTCCAGTGACCATTTTAACATTCGGCCGGCCATGTCTGGTCGTCCGAGCAACTGTCTTATGGGTTGATCAGTCCTTACGATGATGGTGTGGGCCAGGAAGTAGTGGCGTAGTCTCCTGGATGCGAGAAGGAGGGCCAATGCGACCTTTTCTACTTGAAGGTACCGAACTTCTGGACCGTGGAGAGCTTTGCTCGTGAAATAGACGGGTTTTTGTCCTTCGGGTCGTTCGCGCACAAGGGCTGCGCTCACTGCTTCGTTGGCGACCGCAAGATAGAGATATAGAGTTTCCCCCTCCTCTGGTCTGGATAAGACTGGGGGTTCACTTAATGCCCTTTTTAGGTGAGATAGTGCTAATTCGCACTCTGCTGTCCACTCGAACGTTGCTTCCTTACGGAGCAGTTTGTAAAAGGGGAGGGCGTGTTTAGCAGATTTTGCCACGAATCGGGCAAGGGAAGTGATGACTCCATTTAGAGATTGTATGGACTTCTTCGACGTGGGAGTTGGGAACTTCGCGAATGCTCGACACCGATCGGGATTAGCTTCAATGCCTCGTTCGGTCAAATAGAATCCGAGGAATTTTCCCGCCCGGACACCGAAGGTGCATTTCTCAGGGTTGAAACGCATTTTGCATTTTCGCGCTTGGTCGAAGAATTTTCGCAAATGGGACGCGTGGTCTGTCTCTTGTTGAGATTTGACGATCATGTCGTCCATGTATACTTCGAGCATGTCCCCGATTTCAGCTCGAAAAACTTTATTCATCATACGCTGGTACGTTGCTCCTGCGTTTTTTAGACCGAAAGGCATGACGTTGTAAAAATAATTGCCCGACTCGGTCATGAAGGCCGTGTATTTTTTGTCGGACACGGCCATGGGTATTTGATTGTAACCCGAGTATGCGTCCATGAAGGATAATAATTTGTATCCGGACGAATTGTCGACCAATTTGTCGATGTTAGGTAAAGGGTATGCGTCTTTCGGGCATGCCCGATTGAGATCGGTATAATCAACACACATTTTCCATTTTCCATTAGATTTCTTGACGAGTACAACATTTGAGAGCCAGGTTGTGTACCTGGCCTCAGTTACAAATTTTGCCTCTAGGAGGTCTTTTACAGCAGATTCGGCAGCTTCAGTCTTCTCGCTCGACTATTTTCTCCTGCGCTGAGCGACCGCCCTACACGTTGGGTCGATGGAGAGGTGATGGCAAGCTGTTTCGGGGTCGAGCCCTGGCATTTCTGCGGCACTCCACGCGAACAAATCTGCGTTCCCTTTGAGGCAAACTTCCAACTGCCGCTTCACTAACTCGGGCAGGTGTGCTCCAATCTTGACGCACCGAGCAGGATCTTCTCCCAAAGGAACTAGCTCGAAGTCTCCGTCCGGGATTGGCCGGGCTAAGGCCTCTGTTGGTCTCTGGACGCTCTCACTGTTGTTTGAAAACCTGCAGTCTAAGTCGATCGAATCGACTTGAGGGAAGGCCTTGGGCACATCTGGTGGATCCAGTGTCGGGGAGACTGGTTGGTACGATATTGAGCTGAGGCCTTTTGATGCTGCCTCGAAACATCTGCGGGCAGCGTCGACATCTCCGTGCAATGTGGCAACTCTGCCCGAAGTAGTATAGTATTTCATCTTTAAGTGAACGGTGGATGACACGGCTATCAATTCGGCCAGAGTTGGTCGTCCTAATATGCATTGGTATAATGACGGGAAATCCACGACGAGAAATTGGACCCTAACTGTCCTGGCTGTTTCGCCTTCCCCGAAAGTGACAAAGAGGTCGACATAACCCCATGGTCGGGATACTGCTCCGTTGAAACCTTGCAGATCGGATCCGACGTATGGGGTCAGATGTGTTTCATTCAGTTGGAGCGTTGAAAACAGTTGGGAGTACATGATGTCACATGAACTTCCTTGGTCTACCAATATCCTCCTTACGGCGAAGTTCGCCATGCGTGCTCGGATGAGTAAAGGGATGCTGGCGTTTGGTGCTCCTCCCAGGAGCTCTTCTCGATAGAATGCGAGGGGTACGGAACCTTCCCTCGGAGGATCTAAGGTGGCACTTTGCGCGGGTCCCTTGGCGATCAGCTGGTCGAATTTTCTCTTCACAGAACCGACCGTGATTTTATTGAATCCTCCTCCCGATATGACCATCGCCGAGGGGAAGGCTTCCCATGGACTGTGAGAGGAAAGGTATCCTGCGCCTTTGGTGTGGTCTGGTAAGAAGAAATCTTCCGGGCGATAGATACTCCGGGCGACCTGCATATTAGCGTCCGCGGGGATGGGCACGACCTCTTCGATTTTCTGGGTTTCTTGCGTGTCTTGCCGAGGATTTTCTCTGGATTTTGTGAACTGCTTCAGATGCCCGTCTTTGATGAGGATTTCGATCGCGTCCTTGAGGTGGATGCAATCCTCCGTGTTGTGCCCGTGACTCTTGTGGAATCTACAGTATTTCGTTTTATCTGTACCGGGCTTGGTAGGTTGTTGCCTCGGAAAGCGTACTCCTGCCTGTTTGAACTCCGAATTGGCGCACTCAGACAAGATTTTCTCCCTGGAGACTAGGAGAGGCGTGTATTCGTGGAACCGACCAATGGGTCCCCGGTGCTCCCGCGGTTCACGGGAGCGATCATCCTTTCTTTTGTCTCCTCCCCGACGAGATGTCGAGGGTTCCTCAGTTCGATGTGGTTTGGCGTCTTCCCGACGTCGGGCGTCTCTTACTGAACTAGCCGCTTGCTTTTCTTCATATTGGATGTAAGCTTGGGCTTTTAACAGGAACGCGTCGAGGGTTGCTGGGGTTTCAATACCGACCGCCCTATGAAAGTCTGTCGAGGGACGCAGCCCTCGTTCGAGCAGATACTTTTTCATGTCGTCGGTTGTTGACACTTGAACCGCTTCTTTGTTGAATCTTTCGATGTAGGTTCGTAACGGCTCGTCCCTCCCTTGGATTATTGCTTCGAGCGAAGCCTCTGTCTTAGGATGTCGTCTTGACGCAGTAAAGTGCCTAGAGAACGTGCGCCCAAGTTGTTTCCACGACGTGATGGATTCGGCCTCAAGGCTCTTGTACCAAGTCATTGCCCCTTTCCTCAGCGTCGTGGGAAAGAGTCGACATTTAATTGCTCCTCGAACACCTCGATAGTCGAGCAAGGCATCGATGTTCTCGATGTGTTCGTCTGGGTCGGTTGTGCCGTCGTACGATCCCAAAGGAGGGGGTTTCTCCAGGCCTCTCGGTAGTTTGGCCGCCATAATTTCAGAAGACAAGGGGCCCCGAGCGTCTTCATCGTCACTGGAAGCAAATGACGCTCTGTGATCACGTTTCTTTGTTCCTCGAGGGGAAGCGGATCTTGATCTGCTCCTTCTTGATTTTCTTTTAGGAGAGGGTCGTGGAGATGACCGACGAAAACGTTTGTTGCCTGTTGATTCGTCGGTATTTCCTCTCCTTTTCTTCGGAGGAGATGACGTGGGCTCCCTTTGGGGTCTCTTAGAAGAATGAGGTCGACGAGAGTTATCTTCAAGTCGAGCGATCTTTTCACCATGAGCGAGGAGTAACAAGTTTGTCTGGTTTAGGATTTCGGCTAGCGCTGCGAAATCTGATCCCGAAGGAGTCGAAGGAACGAGAGTTTCCGGGCGACTTTCCAAGGGTTGATCACGATCGGGTGAAGGTGATGCTGCCCTCTTTTCTGGTTGGTCGTGTGTGGTATCATCATGTAGGGGAGGTTGGACATTGCTCTCATGTTGTGTGAGAATCATGCCATCATTCGATCGATTCTCCTGATTGTCCCGAGCAGCCATGGATTTTGATAAAACTTTTGTTCTTCGAGGATCTTGAAAGAAGAACGGGGAAGTTGGTTTCCCACAGACGGCGCCACCTGATCGTACCTGGCGATCAGGATCCGATACAGCTGGACTCAAGAGCGGGCGGAAATGGTCGTCGAGGAGAAAAAGGGGTGTACCTGCAACACACTCCGATGCCAAAGTAAGTATCCGAGCGACAGTGAGCAAGTACTAGTGTTAGGGTTGAGAATTGAATACCTGACCCTCTCAAATGAGAGAGTTTATATAAAGGGCCATCCGGAAGACTATTGGTTCGTTTTATGAGATGCGGATCGATGAGTCCGCGAAAATAGGAAACGGTCAATACTAGCCGTTAGGAGGTTTCTCCCTGGTCGGATCGTTAGTGGTCGACCGAGGGACCACTTTTCGTAACTGTGCTCGTACTGTCGAGCAAGAAGAATGGGTCAGCCTTTTTGGCCCAATAAGAGGGATTGGGTCGGGTCGGAACAGTTACCAAAAAGCATCTCAAGCAAATGGCATGAATGCCTTCCCATCATTTAGGTTATGCGACATATAAACACATGAATCAACCTAAGATCTAGGTGACATGGAAAAATAGCAAAAAGCCTTTAAAAATTACAAAATTAAATCCCTGGAATGATATAGTGATTATCTTACATGGTCCAAAAGGATTCTACAAAATTATGCACCAAAGTGCCAAAACAATTCCTTGATTAGCAAGGTAACAAACCATGATCACAAAAAAACAACTCCACAAAGTGGATCAAAAAGGGCACTAAAATTATGGAAAAAATGCCTAATGATCATCAAAATGTCATAAATTACAGTAATTAATCATACACAAAAAATAGGTCTCACACCTATGGGTAAAAATCGATTTCGGTCCCTTATGCCAAAACCTTCCTTTTTGGGACAGCTTGTGATCTAAAATCCAAATAAAATATTGAAACCACCCAAATATGGAAACAAAAAATATGACAAATTAATTAAGAGGATGAGGATCACTTATGAATTTTTCCAGAATTTTATCTCACCTAAAACTATTTTTAATAATTGCGACAAAACGGGCAAAAAGTGGATTTTAAGGGGAAGTGAAAGGAATCGATCCTAATGGTTCGTAACCTAATCCCTAAGCTCCGAAATCGACACATCTCATCAAAAATCACAAATATAACCAATGCCTCAGGTGGGAGGGCTCAGTATGCACCTTAAGTTATATGGTCCTAAGCCGCATACGACTAAAATGATGCTTAAGGCCGAAAAAAGCTTGAAATCACTTACTTGATCGAAATGCCGATTCTTCATAAAGAAATCCGAAAAAAAACCTTAAGCAAGGTCTTGTGATCTCCATAAGCAAAATAAATGCTTATCTTCCATAATTACTTTGTGAAGATCCACCATTATTGAAATCAATCCAATATCGATCCAAAAAATAACATGAACACTTTAATTCAAACTTGTATTACCAATAATTAAAATTCTTACTAAAATCCTAATTAAAACTTTGCAAGAAAATAATTAAAATGTTAATCCACCAAAATTAAACTACCATGTAGACTTAATTAAAAATCTATATAAGAAATTCTAAAAAAAAAATAAGAATACAAGAGGTGTTTTAGAGATTCAAAAGGCAGCAAATAACAAATACATGGGTCTAGGCCCAATTTCACCATTAAACCCGCAGGAGGGGTGTGTTAGCAGTTTAGTGGGTCTGAATAGCGTTCTGATGGAGATGAGGCCCAATCCTCTTACTAATTTTGCAGGGGAGGCGTGGCAAGTGAAATCAAGGGTGTGATTAGAAGTTTAATGGAGGCCCGATCCAAGACTTGATCCACATAGAAATTGACCTAATTAACTCTCTAAAACTGAATCTTATCCTCTTCACAATTCACAATCGCGGCTCCTTATGTCCCTTTATAGAATCACCGGCTGAGAACTCCTCTCAACCATGCCAACTCCCTCATTCTTCTACCTTCTTCCGTCACGATTCACAGCACCGTCGGGAGGCAACCACAACCTTCATCGGCGACATCGAGTAGTCACCAACCCATAATTCTCTCCATCTTGCTCAAAAATCTAACCTAATATGAAGCTACCTTCAAAGAGCTCTGACATAAATTGCCATGGAATCGCTTTTGCTGATTGCAAGCTTACGGTATCTCAAATCAAACGACAATCACATCAATCTCATTATTAACAATGAGGATTAAACAAGGAGGTAGATTTTTTACCAACCTACATCGTGATTCACTCCGGTTACGCTTCGGAGTAAACGACGATCAAATTCATTGATCCAAGGCCACAAAACTTTCACATAAGTTATTGCTTCATTATTCTTTCACTCACTTCCCACATTCCCCGCTTCCGATTCTCTACGATACCAAGTGGATGTTGTTGATGATATGCGGATTCGTCATGATTGAATCTAAATTTGGTGTTGTGGATTTACAGAGATTTCAATCTCTAATCGATTGCTGATTCAAGAAGGTTTATTGACGATGATATCTGGTGTTCTTGTCGTGCATTCTTGATGCAAAGGAATAACTTCTCGGAGGTTGTTTCAGGTATTGATTTAATCGTGTGAGTGTCGATGTTGTTGAATCCTTTTTTTAAACCATTGTTGCAGGTTTCGTTATGGATGCGGGGAGATGAAGGTTGAGGATCGATGATGATAAAAGGCTCCAAGGTTGATGAATCATGAGTCTGAAGAATGGAAGACGTTCGAGGGTGTGGTGATTTTTGATGGATGAAGATGAAAAGTGTTGAAGATGGAGGTTGCGGTGAAGTCGGTTGTTGGTTAAAGATTAAATTTTGTTGAAGAATTCAAGAGTGAAGATGGAAGATGTAGTTGTGGTTTCAGAGAGTCGAAGATTGAGATTGATGAAGGTGGTTGCAGGTTTTTCAGAAGCTGTTGAGGATTATGGTGATTGATGATGCGGGGAAAGTGTAGGTTGAAGAAGAGGGATCGAGAGGGATGAAGATTGTAATTGTTTTTCTATAACTGAATTCTCTGAGTTTTTTTCTTTCTGGTGTAATTTTCTGAGTCTTTTCTTTTACAGTTTGTTGGATTTTTTCCTGTAATAAGCTCGAAAAGTAGCACACCAAAACTATATACATCACTTTTCTTAGTGAAGGTACTTGTAGATATATACTCGGGATCAAGATATCCAAAAGTTCCTCTGATATTGGATGCACGTGGTTTAATCATTTCTGGTCCGGAAAGCCCAAAGTCAGTGACCTTGGCTTTCATAAACTCATCCAATAGAATGTTGGAAGACTTGATGTCACGGTGCACAATAGGTGGATCAGCCCCATAATGTAGATATTCCAGCACCCTTGCAACATCTAGTGCTATGCTAAGTCTCAAATCCCAGCTTAATGGCTCTTGATCTTTTCCATATAAATGAGAAGCAAGACTTCCATTGCTCATGTAAATGTAAAGGAGCATATGCCGTCCTCTTTCCGCAGCATATCCCACCAAAGCCACAAGGTTTTTGTGATGCAATCTTCCAAGTAATAGAACCTCAGTTAAAAATTCTTGTTCGCCTTGTCTTGAATTAGCACCAAGAACTTTAACTGCAACTGTTTCACCCGTTGGCATTTGTGCTTTGTAAACAGAACCAAATGCTCCATGGCCTATGATCGTTGTGAAATTAGAAGTAGCCTTTTCTATATCTTTGTAAGAATGATTAGTAATTCCACATGCTGAGACTGAATTCTTCCTCCTAAGTCCTTCTAACAAAAAATTTGCGTTACTCCATTCCGATGTCCTTGGAGACTCCAAAGCAGCATTGGAGTCTGATAATGATACGCTGGAATCAACCCTTTTGACATGACTAGTAACGGCCTTGGCCCTCTGAGGACTGCACTTTTCCCCCTCTACAAACTTCCTTCCATACATGAAGAGGACTAAAATTAACAATCCCAAACCAACTCCAATTACGAAGCCTATGCATATTCCTATTATCAATATCAATAGATCCTTATCCATCTTGTGGAAATTGAGAAATACTTACAAGTCTGCCAATGTACCATAAGTTATGATAATGAGGAGAATGGGAATGATTCTAATCCATTTTCATGGGTAAGAGAAGGAAGAGAGTGAGAGCTTGAAATGCAGTGAGAGCGTAACGATGCTTTTTCACCAAAATATAAGCGGTTTCAATGAGCTCGTATCTTCGAATTTCACTTAATCCCTATTATTCGACTTAATCTGTTTACATCAACTCAAACGCTCAATCCATATCAAACCTGTATTCTCAGTGAATTCCAAAACTTCAATCAACTTCAATCTCGACCCTCATGAACTCGTAACATCATCAATAGACAATCGAGAGAACCATAATGACCCTATTATCACACGAGTCCACCACTTGATCTTTTTGTACCATGAATAGCATGATACCTTTGATATGAAAACTTGAACCCCATTTTCAATTAATTAACCATCAACAAAGCCATACCATATATGAGAACCCTTGAACCACTTAAATTGAGTGCAATAGCCGGATAAACCACTTATGAATAGAAAATTCAAATCACAAAGGAATGCGCCGATCACATGCCATAGGAATCAATGAAATGCCTGATTATGAATGTTAATGACCTAATGGAATATGCAAATGGAATGCAAAGCGGTAAGCCAGTTAAGGTAAAGAGAATGAGGGCAAATTTTGAGGTATTACATATAGATATAAAGGCAAAAGGGTAATTGTACACTTGATCATTATCGCAAACAGGTTATGCCAGATCACACGACATTCTCGTCACTTGGGAGCAGTGATGTGTTGCTAGATACCTGTTTATAATATTAAATAGGTAATTTAATATTATTGTCAACGTTACGAGAACCTATAGGGTCACACGCATAGAGTACTGATAGTGGAATGGACGATTAAATTAAATACGATTTTATTTAATTATGTATAAATAGTATTTAAATTGTTTAATACATTAACACATATATAATTTATTTGATTTAATTTGATTTAATTAAATAGATAAAAATTGACAGCTAATTAAGTTAAATATGATTTAATTTAATTGATATTTATTTTATTTAATAAAAAGTGTTTAGTTAAATATAATAATAATTTATTTAATTAAAATAGTTTAATTAAATAAGATTGGGTTTATTTTGGAAAAGCCCAAAATAAGAGCATTAGGGTTTTAGAAGTTCTCTATAAATAAATGAGCTCTTTTCCCTACCAATCCTAATTGTCAATTTTCTTAGAACAAGAGACGGCTAGCACCGCGTTCCACTTTGTGCTCGCATGGACTTCGTAGAGACGATGATATTTTCCTCGTTCATGATCAAAGTTAAAGCACACTTCAAGAGGCAATTCTTGAATCTTATTTGATATTTGATTTGTGATTAACAATTTAATCAAGATCCTTTCATCGGGATTATTTCGTTAAGAGGCAAATTTTTGAAAACCCCCTATTAAATCCCAACAGAGAATACACTATATGGAACATGTGTGAACCCGTTTGGGTGTGTTATTTGTGGAAAATCTTAGCAAGCCTTATGAGTGTTGTATACATTCCCATTTGAGTGAAATCAAGTAATCGGAACTGTTTTTCCCTGAGATGTCGTTTCATGAGCCAAAGGCTTCTCTGGAATGTACACATGCTTTACTCGGCAGGTTTGATTCTCGCGTGTAGTACGAATGGAACATATTTATATGTAGATACTTGTGGTGATTTATGGCCCACGTGAAGTGACGATTGTAAGGTTAATAACCTTTCTTTTCGAATCCATTTTGTATGCCAAGTAAATACAAGGATCTATGAATCGTACCGACTCTTAGACATATGAGAGGACGAGAATATGAGATGCCTTCATGGTTACCAGATTAATGATACCTTCGAGTTGTTTAACTCAAGACATGTTTCCATATGAGTGTGAGTGTTGTGAATTCAAGGTCTTGTTCCTTTTATACTTCAGTAGGATTTGGTTTAGAACCCTTTTTAAGCCAAGAGAATCCATAATATAGGGACTCACTAAGATTGTTATCTCACACCTCATTGTTGATTATTGTTTCAGGTACTATAGGTTCTGAGAAGAGTAAGGACAATATCATTTGACTTATCCTTACTAGTTGAGATTTTGTGCATGGCATGGCTTCCGCTGGTGGAGTTTATTTTTAGATCATTGTTGATCTAGTTCTTAGTTTTTACTTTTGAACATCTTATATACATTATGCATTAGTTTAGACTTTTGTATTAGGCCATTTAAATGAATGTAATGTGTTGACTAAGAAATCATTTGTATTTCAATATCCAAACTTGAATTCATGTATAATATATATATATATATATATATATATATATATATATATATATATATATATATATATATATATATATATATATATATATATATATATATGCTTTGATGTATGTTGTTTATATATGGGTGTTATAGTACAACTAGGGGGCGACTTGCCTGGCCTATCTGTATTCGAAGTTGAGAGATGGATGTCAGTGGACGATGAAGCAGGTCACAAGCAACACGACATTACTGGTGGTAATAATCTCTTATCCTTGAATGTGTTTTTTTAATCTTTTTTTCATTTCGTATTTGCGATGATTGTTGATCTCTGAATGCTTTTTATTTTCATTTCAAACTTGGATCCTCCAGCATTTCCCGCGCATCACTGGTTGGGCGAGTTGGGATGAGTACATCAAGGAGATGCCCCGTGTCAGTGTTTTTATCCCGCTGAGAGGGAACATGATGGTCGAGCCTTTCAGAGTCTATCTTAACAGCTTGGTTGTTGAGGATATCCACTTCAACTGCTATGTGGATCACCGTCAGATGCGGCCATTTGACAAAATACCGCTTTACTCTGAATGGTTGGCCCGCAGATCACATATCACTGCTCCTCATCTGTATGAGCCGTCATGCGGCAGTTCGGGTACACCATGACCATCCTCAAACATCCTGCTGTCTCTTTTCCTCATGCCTTGACTCGTATACAAATATATGAGATGTTTGCTGATTATCGGAGTCATCTGGTACCTGATGAGGCTCGGGCTACCATTATGTCAAATGTCTGGAGCTACGTCGACAAATACATCAAGTGGTTCTTTAAGGTCGCACATTTATATATGATGTCGACTGCTCCAGGAGATCCGTCTAGATCAGCTCATCAGGAGATTCTAGAGGAGAAGCAGACTCAGCTGAATCATACTATAATAATAATAATAATAATGATATACAAATAATAATTATAAAATTATTATTATTATTATTATTATTATTATTATTATTATTATTATTATTATTATTATATTATTATTATGGTTAAGTCCAGAATGAGGGAGCTATTAAGTTCCTCACCGGTGGGAGACATAAAAATAACCTTAAGATCAAACTAATGCTTCAGATTTAATGAAACAAAAAGTGAGAACACATGAGACCATCCACATGTAATTTATTTTTCACAATATGTTTTATGGTTGAATCAATTTTAAAATAAAAAATCAATTTTAATTTATTTTAAAATTTTATTAAAAATAAGGAAATATTATGAAAAATAAATTACATATGGATGATCTCATGTGTTCTCACTCTTTGTTCTATTAAATCTAAAGCATTAGTTTGATTTTATGATTATTTTTATGTCTTTCACCGGTGAGAAACTTAATAGTTACCTCATACTATACTTAACATATTATTATTATTATTATTATTATTATTTTTATTTTTTATTTTTTATTTTATTTTTTTGTCTTACAGTTAAAAGAATATGGCTAGCTAATTTATACTATAAGGCTATGAAAATGAAATGGCTGGGGCAGCGCCAATTGTTTTGCGGCTCCTGTCCTTGTAGGAGAAAACGATGGTTTTGATACTAATCACATGGATTATGAACACATCACTGGCGTTGATATTGACTCGACCATTTATTTTTCTAGACAAAACTATTCGTCTCATGTGCTTGGTACCTGGTGCCACGGATTGCTGGCTTTTTATGCATCAACACAACGAAAGCCATCAAATAACTCTAGAACTCCTAATTCTCCACTTCACCTACAAAACTCTATATTCAATGTTGGAAATCATGGACAATCAATGTCATTGATTTGTTCAAATATAATAAAGTTAAAGAGGATAAAAGTGTCTCATAGACAAAAGTGAAAATTGTCCTCAAATCTGTCTATAGGAATTTTGGTCAGTTTTTACACTAAATATCCACAAGTGGAAGTTGCCTTTTAAATATGTCTGAAAATATTTTGGTCAGTTTTTACATTAAATATCCACTAGTGGAAGTTGTCTTTAAATCTGTCTGAAAATATTTTGGTCAGTTTTTACACTAAATATTCACCGGTGAAAATTATGGCTAAATTTGTGTCGGGCTACTGAAATTTTGAATTTCAAATTAAAAAATACACAACACTGATGAATTTAATTTAATCGATAGATACAAATTATAGCATATTATTATATCAAAGAATGATTAAAAATAATAAGAATGATGTACCTTATTGAACCGGAGACATTACCGTCTGAGATAGTGAATATGAGAGAATTACTACCCTCATTACCGTTTAGGATATCCAGAACATGTTAATTGTCTAATGGAGCGACATTTAAATAGCTAAACGGCTGATGGCAGAGACCTCTCACTGGACTTAACTGAATGATCCAACCCATCACAGTCCATTTAGGCATAAAACCCAACTAAATAATTCATCTCTTTAGTGTTTAATAACAATAGACCATAATATAACTAATTAATAATTAATTATGTCAATCCATAATTGATTAATTATTTAATTAATCTAACAATCTCCCACTTGAATTACAATAATTAATTATTAAAATATATTGATTTTAATAGTAGAATATCAATAATGGTCAAAACACTGATCATTTAGTAAGTTTCAACGTTGCAGAAATTGTATCCGATAGGGAAAACAAATCATATATGTTAAAGACTCACAACTTATATAAAGAATGATGAATTTAGAGTAACATATTTAAGTTAAGAGAAATATGTTTTTAAGAATGGCCCAAGCATATGAAAATGCTATTGATAAACTCCCACTAACCCAAAATATCATAAGACTTACTCATGTGTATAAGCTTATGGTTAGTGATTATACTAATGAGTTTTAAATTATAGGTCATAGAATATCCACATAGGTCTAAGAATAATAATTACATATAGGGATACCCTATTACGAGAGTAATTACATTTAAGTATAAGTACCTTCATAACACAATATCATACTCGATAGGAGTATTGATATTTACTTGTACTTTCGTATTTATGACCTCAAGAGTATGGATGTTGAATATAAAATAACACAATATTTTGCATACTAAAGAATTATTGTGTATTTTTAATATCGATCTAAACATCAAATTATGATGTTTCCTGAGATTAAGAGAATAATATATATCTCAGTATAATAGAATAATACTTCTTAGAGTTATTGTACATTTTGAAGTCTTCTTAGAACATGTCATATTTATAATGTGCTCAAGAATATATGACAATAAGAGAATGATAATCTGAAATTTTTAGATTATATTATTGTGTACACATGCATTCCCAATGATCCAATAGGATAAAGATTTATCAGAGTCCACGAATAATAAATACTCTGATATACAATGGGATACTAATTTTATTTTTAGTGCAAAACTAACAGAGAAGTGGTTCTATAATATATCAACATTGGAGTCTTACAAACTCAACCACATATTTTGCACATAAAATATGTCAGTATTTATATAACTTCACATGAAAAAGTATGATGGTCATATAAAAGATTTATCATCATTTGAGTGAGATCTAATCCCCATAATTTTAAATATAATATAGAATTATATACAACATTTTAATAACTCACTCAAAACTCAAATGTTACAAATATAACTACACACATCTGAGAAACATATTATGTTACCCGCAACGAAAAACATGAGACTTTAATTTAATTAATATTGAGGATATAACACAAGTAGTAAAAGATTTTCATCAATAACATAAAACTACAACATCCTCAATATAAGTCTCTATAAATAATATTATTTTAAACAAATAATATTTATTTCTCATTTTTATATATAATTGACATGTTAAATTCTTCCACTTGATAGAGACTAATAATTGAATTATTAATTCAAGAGTTTATAAATATTTTAAAAATATTCAATTATTTTCTCTATCACCAAATGAACATGTCAAGTAACGTCATACTGATAGGGTATGTCCATCACTTACATAATACTTAGAGAATTGAAATTCATTTTTAAAAAAATAGTGAAAATAAATGATTGGATTTCATAAATATTACATGCCTTTAAAAAATAATATCTTATTTCTTAAATAATAGTTTCAAACAATATTAAATAAGAAACATAACAATGTACAGATATTATGTCACAAAAATATTCTAATACCGATAAGGTATTCGAACCTTAATTTACATAATCTTAAATCACAAATACATTGAACAAAACAAATTATATTAATAATAACATACCGATAGGGTATACCTATTATCAATATAATATTTATTATAATTAAAATAATTTAATTATTTAACTAAACAAAATTTGTACAATTGTACCCACGATAGGTGAGTTACAATCATGCAAATTAATATTGATTATATTTTATTCAAAATAGGAAAATTTACATAATTATATCCACGATAGGTGAAATTACAATTAGGGGTGGCAAAACGGGTCGTGGCCCGCCGGGCCGGCCCGCACACCCGTCAAAAAGTGGCGGGTTGGGTTGGGATTTTAGACCTGCCGCCCACTAAAACCCGCCCCGCTAAATCCCGCCACCCGCCAAAGCCCGCCCCGCCAAAACCCGCCGCCCGCCAAAGCCCGCCACACCTATATAATAACACTATTTAAGTATTTGGAAGAGCTTGTGAAAATAGTTTGTGATATGTACATAAGTTGTTATTAGATTATTAGGACTAATCTACTTTCTCTTTCTTTATTGTTGGACAAGTATTTGAATTTTTCTAATGAAAAATGACAAAAGTGTGATCGAAATTTGAATTTAGATCATATAAAATACTAAATGTGATATTATATATGATAAGAGTATTATTTCACTAAAAGTTGATGTTTTAGGCTAATAAAAATTATGCTTTTTAAATGTTGGTTTGATGTATTTTTATTGAAATGTAAAAAGAAGAATCTTTTAATTTATTTAAAAAAATAGAAAAAATAATTAAAAAAGAAGGCGGGAAAGCCCGCCGCCCGCCAACCCGCCACCTTGGCGGGGCGGGCTAGACTTTTATGTCCATTTCAACTTGGCGGGCATGCCCGCCCCGCTATTTTTTGGCGGGCTTTAGGCGGGGCGGGCGGCCCGTTTTGCCACCCCTAATTATAATTATACAAATTAAGCGATATTACTTAATTATCAAAAATAAAACTCTCAAAATAATAAGATTTCAAATATACTCATAAGACGATATCTTTTTTAATGGAGTATATAATAAGAAATCAATATGTGACAATAAATAGAGAATTATAATTTCACAATATTCTGAAATTAATTTCACTTTATATAAATGCATATTTTAAAATTTTCAAAGGATTAGATAATAATAGAAACAAATTTCTCCTTATATGCAATTATATAATTAGTCATAAGAAATTGAAAATAAATTATAACTAACCTTCAAGAGTGTCATATTCATCATTGTCTAAAGAACCATTAAACTTTGGTGACTTTTACGATTCATAGTGTCATCTTAAATAATTCACAATAACAACAAAATGATATAATATAATAAAGAATAATATGATTTTAATTTTTCTTATAAATTGCTCAAAATAATTATTAACATATAAATATTGAGACAATATATAATTTATTAACATCATTTCAAGTCCAAAATCAAGAACAATAATGAATAGAGAGTGATGGAAGAATAGTTTTAATTTTATCATATTTCAAAATTACAGTACATGTCAATTTTATTACTGTAACAATGATAAATTAAATTAGAGATAATTTTTTACATGTACGAAATAAAGAGTGACATAATAAGTTTTGAGAAATATTCGAAATTTCAAGTCAAAATTTAAATGCAAATTTAAATACAAATTAATCTCAATATTAAATAAAATTGTCAAAATTTTAGAAAATTTGTTTATAATCATGACATCAATAATTTAATAATAATCATGAATAATAAATCATTAGTAATCAACAATTAATGAAAGAAGAATAATTTTGACTCAAGTTGCAAAAAGAAAGTTTAACAGTAACAACCATCGCTATTTGACCGTATCAATATTTGATTTTTTCTTTTCTTTTCCTCAAAACACATTGAATCAACTAGGATATTAATTCTCACTTGATTTATAAAGTACTCGGTAAAAATTATCAATACAAAATAAAGCATTTTAGTGTGCACAAACAAAAATTATAGCTACGATGCATATATCAAAAGATATCATCAATATATCAATTATTTTACTTTTTAACATATTATCTTTTAATAATATTTATTATGCATCATTTTAATAAAAATATGTTGACATATCAAACCATTCCCGTTATACAAATGCATAAATATATTTTGATTCCAAAATATCATCATAATCATCCTTTATTATTAGGAAGATTGACATTTAAAAAGAAAACAATTGTCATTGGATCCAATAAATGCAAGTCACTTAAAATATTTTCAATTGAATTTAATGTTCCAATTGCAACAAGTGTAAAATTAAACGAAGGATGTAAATTGATTACAAACCAAAATAATCTTCTGTGTTTAGGCAATGACAAATCAAACTATAGGATGCCAAAATTTATTCCAAGTTTTTAAGCAATGAGATAAGGTGTATATGATGGGCAGTTAATACCATGGAAAATTAGAATCAATTACAGAAGAATGATAGTATTCATATAACAACTATAAAATATATCTAACCATGCTCTGATACCAATTGATGAATTTAATTGAATCGATATATACAAATTATAGCATATTATTATATCAAAAAATGATTAAAAATAATAAGAATGGTGTACCTTATTGGACCAGAGAGATTACCGTCTGAGATAGTGAATATGAGAGAATTACTACCCTCATTACCGTTTAGGGTTTCCAGAATATGTTAATTGTCTAATGGGTCGACACTTAAATAGCTAAACAGCTGAGGGCAGGGACCTCTCATTGGGCTTAACTGAATGGTCCAACCCATCACGGTTCATTCAGGCATAAAACTCAACCAAACAATTCATCTCTTTAGTGTTTAATAACAATAGACCATAATATAACTAATTAATAATTAATTATGTCAATCCATAATTGATTAATTATTTAATTCATCTCTTCATGAAGTGGTGCATTGTATTGTTATAGGTGAACCATTGCAACATATGTTGAAAATGCATTGTTTCATCAAGAGTTGCAAACTTATGAAACAACACATGCATAGCCTATAAATACATAATTCTGAATTTGAAAATATTCACTCAAAATTATACTTCCTCTTCATAAATCCAGACACTCTTCCTTGCATTTTGAGTTCTTCATCCCTCTTGTGCAGACTCGATTATAAGGCTAATTATCCAGGGTATTCTTGCTTTCCAACTCTAAGAAAATTAAGAGAGTGCTTGAAATACTTTTAAGGAAAGTGACTCCATTCACGATCAGTCCCAGATCCATTTGTTTTTATCGAAATCTCTAACAATCTTAAAAGTATTTTTACAATGACTTCCAACGCTGCAGTTTCAAGCACCAAAGTTATGAACCAGGATCTCGTCAAGTTGGATCGCTTTGATGAAACAAACTACACAAGATAGCAAGACAAAATGACATTCCTATTAACTGCCCTGAAGGTTCACTATGTTTTGGATCCTGATTTAACACCAATTCTTGAACCAACAGAAGATGATTCTGAAGAACTCAAGAAGGAGCGTAAGAAACGTAAGGAGGACACACTTCTATGTCGGGGACATATTCTGAATACGCTGTCTGATCGTCTCTACGACCTGTATACGGATAATCCATCTGCAACAGAAATCTGGAAAGCGTTGGAGTTTAAATCCAAGGTCGAAGAAGAAGGTACAAAGAAGTTTTTAATTTCTAAATATTTTGATTTTAAATTTATAAACTCCAAACTCATTTTCCTCAAGTGCACGAACTACAAGTTCTTGTTAATAAAATAAAAGCAGTGAAAATAGACATCCCTGAGACGTTTCAAATGGGTGCAATCATTGCAAAATTACCACTTTCGTGGAAAGGCTACATAAAGAAATTGTTGCACAGTTCTGAGGATTTCTCTTTGGAGAAAATCCAGAAACATCTTCGAATAGAGGAGGAATCAAAGGAGAGGGAGAAATCAGAATCTGCAAGTACTTTCAAAGAAAATGTTGTGATCACCAAAGGAAAGAAAAAACATGATGGCATGAAAAGTCATCTTGAACCAAAAAAGGAACATAATAAGTTCAAGAATTCTGGTGGTCAGAAAGGTCCTAAAAGTGGGTGTTTTGTTTGTGGAAAACCTGGACACTATGCTCGAGATTGTAGGCACAACAAGTCGATAACTGAAATCAATGCAGTCCATGCAAAGGACGACATAATTGCTGCAGTGAGCAAAGTAATGGAAAATCAAGGAAAAGTTCAAGGTTGGTGGTACGATACATGTGCTACGGTGCATGTTACTTATGACAAGACTGCATTCAAAACCTATTCTGAAACAAATGATGGACAAGAAGTGCAGATGGGAAATGAAGTAAAATCTAAAGTTGTTGGAACCGGATCAGTCGAACTCAACTTCACTTCTAGAAAGAAAGTCACTCTTGTCAATGTGCTTCATGTCCCAAACATGAATATGAATCTTGTTAGTGGGGATTTATTGGGAAAACCAGGTATTAAATCTGTTTATGAATCGGGAAAACTTATATTGACCCGTAATGGCGCATTTGTTGGAAAAGGATATTTCGTTGAGGGAATGATCAAACTATGTATTACTGGAAATATTATTAATAAAATTTCCAATTCTGCTTACATGCTTGAATCTATTTCTTTATGGCATAATAGATTAGCACATTCCGGTATTAGTTCTATGAAGAGACTGATTAAAACTGGATTAATCTCATGTAATATAAATGATTTCAAAAAATGTGAATTATGCGTTAAGTCAAAAATGATTAAGAAACCTTTCAAAAGTGTTGAAAGAAATACAAATCTACTTGATCTAGTACATTCAGATTTGTGTGAATTTAACAACATGTTAACCTGTGGAGGAAATATATATTTTATTACATTCATCGACGATTCTTCCAGATACACACATGTATATCTTTTAAAGCATAAAGATGAAGCTTTTAATGCCTTTAAAATCTACAAAGCAGAAGTGGAAAATCAATTAAGTAAAAGTATAAAAGTCCTTGGAGTGATAGGGGCGGTGAATACTTTTCTACTGAATTTGATGCATTTTGTGAAGAACATGGAATAATACATGAATGTTCGACACCTCGCACACCACAACAAAATGGCCTAAAACAAGCACCAAAACAATGGCATCAAAAATTTGATTTTGTGATACTCTTAAATGGATTTATTCCTAATTCTTATGACAAGTGTTTATACATAAAGGTATGTAAAAACATTGTAATATTTCTTTATCTCTATGTTGATGACATGCTAAATCAACAATGATTTGAATGGAATTTTAGAGACAAAGAGGTTTCTATCTTCAAATTTCAAGATGAAAGATCTTGGACTTGTTGACACAATTTTAGGAATCAAAGTTAAGAGAAATAGTGGGGGTTATGAACTTAGTCAAACACACTATATCGAGAAAATGCTTGATAAGTTCAAACATCTGAACTTTAAAGAAGTAACCACTCCTTTTGATCATGTCGTCAAACTTCTAATGAACAATGGAAAGCAGTGGCTCAATTGGAATATGCAAGTGCAATAGGGTGTCTTATGTACTTGATGCAATGTACCTGACCCGACATATCATTTGCAGTCAGTAAAATGAGTAGATTTACTAGTAATCCAAGTATAGAACATTGGAAGGCAATTACTAGGATTTTTGGTTATCTACTAAAAACCAAAGATCTTGGCCTTCATTATGGTAGGTTCCCTACTATACTAGAAGGTTATACCGATGCGAGTTGGATATCTGATGTTGGAGATCATAAATCTAGAACTGAGTGGATATTTAAACTAGTTGGAGGAGCAATTTCTTAGAAGAGCAAGAAACAAACTTGCATTTCTCTTTCGATCATGGAATCAGAGTTCGTGGCTCTTGCTTCCGCTGGTCAAGAAAACAGTGTTGTTCCACATGTTTTTCGGGCTTTAAGACAGGTTTAGATTAGGATATGGTGACTTAGGTGAACTTTTTGAAACATCAATATCATTTTAGCACCATAGACTTCATGAATATAGGAATCACTCCTAAAACCCCACGTACCATGGCCTTAATTATCATTTAAAAATTGTCCTAAGTAGTTTATTCCAGCAGTCAGCTCCGGCCTAAGCATGCTCTACGTAGGGGACCGATGAACATAAGTGAATGATCTAGTGATAATAAATAAAGAAAAAGGAAAAATATGGGATAGGTGACCCTCACAAGGTCATTTAAACCAAAAAGTTAAATTTTTGCCACAAAAAGAAAACATTTCAGTTCACCCATTGTAAGTTGGTTCAGAGGTATCTGGCACTGAAATCGGTAGGGAGGATTACAATCTAATCCCCCACAATAGCATTTGGGTCAAATAAAAGGGTTTACACAAACTTATGTGCCAGAAACCCTATGTTTCGGATCAGAATCACTAACCGGTCACTCTCAAGAAAATCAGCATTTTGTGCTTGTAGCACCCATTGTGGCGGCCGCCATAGGGTCAGCCATGACGTGGACATATCTCAATCTCTCCTCAACTGCCAATTCCCCCCGTTCTCCAACTGCCCAACCATTTTTTCACACATTGCGGGCGCCATGGAGGTGTGGCGGGCGCCACAAGAGCAAAAGAGTTCCCGCCCAAATTCAAATGCTATAGGCATCCTTGTCTTTTCCATGCTATTTCCCTGCCTATAAACAGGCCTTTAGTTTTCATTTTTCATCATCCAAACTTAGTTACCTTAAGCATATATCAGTTGTAAAAGTAGTAATCGCTTCATATCGGAGTGTTACTACAATCGAGTGATCGAGTATGTATGTGTTTGTGCGATTAAGTCTTGGAGCACTTTGGAAGGAAGTTAATTTTGCCGCCATTTTAATTCCAGTTCATATTTTATTCAACCCTCCGATTGGAGCAGGTTTTCATTGTTTTACTTTCCTTTATTTCTCGCACCGCTTTACTTTCCTTTATTTCCCGCACTGCTTTACTTTCCTTTATTTCCCGCACTGCTTTACTTTCCTTTATTTCCTGCACTCGCACTTTACTTAATTTATTTTCCGCACTCGCACTAAATACCTTTTATGAAAAATATTAAAATGAGCTATTACTTTACCATGTCTAGCTAATTTTATAAAGGTTAGAATGTAATGATCATAATTGAACCGATAATCTGTACAATTGCTTGTAGAAACACTTAGGGCTATTTTGACTTTCAATATAATTTTTCCTGTTTTTTTAAAATTCGGTTGGGTAAGATCGAAAGCCGTCTGACGTCTATTTAAACTTAATTGTTTTTAACTATTTCAAAAACAACGAAAGCGCTTTGTTTAGTTCATTAGGAGTTTTTAATTCAAAAAGAAAGGAGATTTTAAAACTATTTTCAGACGCGTTAAGAAGTTTAGAGTCTGGTTCGTAAGAACCTCTTTTTTTGTTAGAAAATCCAGGTCAAAATAATTTTCAACTTAGTTAAGATACTACATTTCTTAAAAATAGGTTTACTACTCTAACGCAATGCGTGACTTTTATCCGTGACAATAAGAGGGTTTGATTAGGGAGTACAACTCGGTTCTGATTATGCGAAAGCGACAATTCCCGTTAAATTGGTTCTCCTCAAAGTAGAAAACATTGCTCGTAAGTAGTTCTATTAGCAAGTACTTTATTATTAATTGATTATGTGAATTGTATTCGAACCTATATTTATCAATTAACTTAAATTTATTACTTTATTTATCATTGTGCACTCCTTGAAACTACTATTTTCAATTGCCTTAGATACACACCATAACAATAGATAACGATATATTGACATTTAGTCTATGTGGATTCAACAATCTTTTATATTACTCTGACGCGTTCGTACACTTGCGAAAAACACGTATCATAAATCATGATCAAACAACATAGATTAACTCATTTTATGACTAATTTGACTATCACACAAGAAAACATCATCACAACATTTCATAGCAACGCCCAAATCACCCAAAGTATCAATTATCATACCCATTCATAAAAATCAAACCCACCTTTACCTTGGATTGGATTAAGTCAGCCTTACACGATTAAGTTCTGGAAAAATCGCTTCGATTGCAAATTTCTCCCTCAGCTTCTTCTCTCACGATCGTGCTATGTTTTCCTCTAAATTCCACGCTCTGACAAAACCCCCCCAACTTCTAATTTTTTTTTTCTTTTTATCAAATAATATTATTATTCTAATAATTAAACTAATGGGCCTAAATCATTGCACCCTTCTAATTGCTAACTAATATACGAATTCTAGCCCACTAGCTAACTCACTCCAACAATAATAATATTAATTCTAATATTACCACCATAACTTTCTGACTTGATATTCCAACTTAACGACTTAATTCACTGTACACCAAATCGACCAAATAATTCACCAATAATTACTTCTTCCCGACTTAATTGATTAAATTAGCTAATTACCAATTATCAAATAACAGTCCAAACAACGCATTCAACCTATTCCACAATAACCGTAAAATATCCAACATCATTTTGCATAACTTAAATCAAATCAATCCATTCCTTCAACTCAAACCAACTTAGGAACATCAACATAATATTTCGATATTTTGGAAATCGAATTAAATCAACACAACATAATACAATTATATTTAATTAAATAATTAATTAAATAAACGAGTGTTACAACTCTCCCCCACTTAGAATATTTTCGTCCTCGAAAATTTATCCGATTCAACTACTCCAACTGCTTATCCCATCGACTAATCAACTCTCATCTCCGAAGGCAACCCCACTTATAATACAAACAACGATTCATAACATAAATGGAAACAATAACACGAACAACACTCAAGCAATACACTTGACAACTATCATCACAATACAAGGAGTAACCAACTTAAGAATTCAACGGTTAAGAACTAGAACACAACAACATGAGAACACACAACTTAAACACAACATTAATACAACCAAATACCAACATCGTTGTTATTCACATATGAACAACTTCACTACACCACATGTTCGCTGCGAACTTTGATTACTTGCAAAATACCAAGTCTACCGAGTTTAACTCCAACTTCAAATCAACAAAATCGACACATCAACAAAGCCTTTAACTTAACTTTTCGGACTTTCGTCCCCATAGGTATTCTAACTCATGTAGTTACCGAATACTTCCAACTTAAATCCATAAGACAACACCTCTGAATGTTCAACATAATTACAACGATGACTACTTCCCAGTTCTTGGATAAAATATTCATATACTTTAATGAATTCCCCATTATCATCAACATAGACTACAACTTTTCCATCTTTTAATAACACGTCCCTCGAAAATCATCTTAAACACGCAACATTATTACAACAACATATGATACATAGGTCCAACTAATTTCCACAAGATAACTCATATTCTTCACTTCCAACTAATTCAACATACCGAATCCTTGATTCCTACTCATATAGACACAACCCTTCATGAATTCTTATCTGAATCAACACAACCAACCACTCTTCTTGTTTCAACCAAAAATCGCACTTAATAAACCAACTTATAATTTCACTTCTTTTGATACTTGCAATTCAACTCTATCCAACATTCTTGTCAAATCATGATCTTACATTTCCATCTACTTTCCTTTCAAATCATCTCAAGAAAGCTTCAAGTCTCAAGTCCATCGAATCACCACAAAACAACACTCAAATTAACCAGAACTCAACTATGAGTTTCCATAATACTATTCAATCCAAACACAACTTCATGTTATCATTCTTAAATCCAACTAATATTCTTATATATGAATCTGCATCGACAAATTAAACAATTCACAAACATTTGGCTTAACTTCAACCAATTCAACATACATACTATACTAGTTGGCATGACACATTTATCCATCAATTATGATTCGGTCTACTATTAACAATAGATTAAGGGTGATCAGTTCCTCAATTTGTCAATAGAAATCCGACAACCATGACGGTGGCATAAATCATCATTACCCAACACAATAGCGTACTTCAACTCGTGCCCAAAGTCCGTAAGCATAACGCTCCGCCAACTCTCTAAGGCTTATCAACGTTGTCTTAGTTTCCTTAATTTCAACTTCGTCCACGATACACACCGTCCAAAATCCAATACACATTCTCTCAAACATGCCTGTATCATATCACAAATTTAAATATCTTTCCAACAATGGAATCTCTACAACATCGAGTACCATCCAAATCGATTCACTTAAATTGCAACTTTCATCCAAATTAAGAATTTTGACCATACTAATCAAATCTTCGTCTTTCTCTCAACACTACCATCACATAGCATTGTCACTCTACTCATCGTTGTTCAACATAAATTACATCTCTTTCTCTTCCGATACCGTCACACCTTTCTAATATCGACATATTATTCTTTATCAATATTTCTCACTCGTCTTCATATTTCTAAATTTCCAGCCATAGTTGCTCAACTTCGAACACATTTATCTCTTCCAATAAAGACCCCTAACCACAAGATCATATTCCAAAATGGATAGAATTTCGTACATATTTCAGAACTTCAAGAACCGCTTAAATCCGATTTACGAGTAAGAAGTTATCATCTTCACAACGGGACTGGTTCGGAATTTCCGTATGCAGAATTTTCCAAAAATTAGCATCAGACTCAAATATTAAGATGCACTTCTCTCTCTTTCTCTCTCTCTCTCTCTCTCCACAAACCACCCGAAGACAAATCTTAAATTCTAATTGTAGGGAATTTTGTAAGCTTTCCAAAAAGTCAAGAATCGCTTCAATCCGAATCATGAGTAAAAAGTTATGCCATTTCTCGTGACAGCTGCTCCAAAATTCCAAAAATCAGAATTTGAGATTGATGAACCTAAGTTTCATCTCTCTCCCTCTTACTTACAAGATCTACCGACCTCTTTTCTTATCATCCAACTACGAAATTACTCGACTTTAATCCAACTACACTCAAAGCATAACAATCTACCGACTTGATCCATCAACTATCTTTTCATTTGGGATAAATCCTCCTTCTTAAACAATCCCCATCCAAAATCCTCACACTTCTCAAACCCGACCGATACGAATTCCGGAGTCTAAAAACTCTCTCCGGTCCATAATAACATCACTTCGACAACCTTGCACTCTTGCAATCAACATCAACTTAATCAACTTCCAAATACCAACCATCACTCCCGGGAGCAACCTCTCCCCACTTAATTCTAATCCAACACCTACATACAACAATTAGATACTAACAAACAGTACCGACAGTGTTTCATACACATCTCGCGTACACAGGAATCAATGACATTAGGCAACATTGGCCGAACAGACCGACCTTCTCTGATACCACTAATGTAACACCCCATTTCTACCCGACAATTATCGACAAAGTCAGAGTAATAAAACTTCAACTTAATTATAAAAATAGGATGCCACATTTCAACTTTCACACATATTCATTTCCATTTAATCAAATAATACATCGATACATAACACTTTTTATCCGGATGAAACTATAACAACAACTTTTATTCAATTTTGAAACTACAACAACTTTTACAACTACGCATCGGATTCTCAATTTGTTCAACTAAACATGGTATAACATATTATTCAACTTAAACAAATTCGTAACAACACATTTTAACTAAAACAACAACAAAACAACTAAGCATTCATCCCCCCGAGTGTTACGTATCAGAGCATCGACACCGACTCGAACTAACAAAGATAACCATCTTCCTTCAAGCTATCTGCATGTTACCAACATAGGGGTAACATTCAAACAGAAGGGGTGAGATATCGATAGTTATAAACGATATATGATAAATAATACATAGAAAAGGATTATACAATTATCACCACTTCACTTCAACGACAACAACTTAACAATCACCCACATTTTATCAACCTACTTTACTAACTAATTACACTCATCAACATTTACTACATAATCCACATACTTATATATCCAACACGAACGACATAATCAACCTAATCAACACGAACCACTTAATCAACTTGAACAACATAAACAACTTAATCAACTTGAACAACATAAATAACTTATCAACTTAAACAACATAAACAACTTACCAACTTGAACAACATAAACAACTTATCAACTAGAATAACATAAACAACTTATCAACTTGAATAACCTAAACAACTTATCAACTTGAACAACATAAACAAATTATCAACTTGAATAACATAAACAACTTGATCGACATAAATAATGCAACACATATGCGACTCAACTATGCATATGCATGTGGTACCATCGGAGTAAAACTCCCAACTTAGAATATACCAGGTTATCGAGGTATATGCAAGGCATAAGCCTTCAACTTAATAATTTTACCTATTTACCGAGGCATCAAGGCATAAAACTTCAACTTTTAACGTGGTGTCAATCTAGGCCAACTTAAAAATGCAAGTATGCGACTCATGCAAATGGCATACAGTAACGACAACTACAATTACAAACAACATTAACTTCAGCAACTAATACAACTTAACGACATAGCAACATACAACTTATCAACGTTAGCCAAAGGCCTTCAACATAACAACAACAATAATAATAACTACATAGAAACAAAATAACAATTCGACTTTGTCCATGGGTCTGCAACTTGTATTTCTGCCACTGATAAGACACTGCAACACAATTCACAACCACAACTTCACATCTTAACACAAGAAATACAACATAAAGAACAAACTAATTACGCATCCAATACACCGCATAACTATTGTTCTATTAATTCCTACTCTACGTTTATATTATTAGGACTATTCTAGTACTAACATTGTGTAAGATATGCTATTAGTCCCCTAATTATCCTCCTAGAGCATTTTTCACAAAATCTGTCTCAGACTAGTTCGTATAGCGAATGAAACTTCGCGTAGCGAACTATCGCGAACAGACCATTCCAACTCTGTTTGTATCAGTTCCTCTTCCACCAATTTTCTTCTTCTTTTTCATCTCAGACCCACAGAATACAACAACAACACGACAAATCATGATCAAACAACATAGATTAACTCCTTTTACGACTAATTTGACTATCACACAAGAAAACATCATCACAACATTTCATAGCAACACCCAAATCACCCAACCCTAGTATCAATTATCATACCCATTCATAAAAATCAAACCCACCCTTACCTTGAGTTGGATTAAGGCAGCCCTACACGATTGAGTTCTGGAAAAATTGCTTCAATTGCAAATTTCTCCCTCAACTTCTTCTCTCACGATTGTGCTACGTTTTCCTCTAAATTCTATGCTCTGACAAAAAACCCCTAACTTCATTTTTTTCTTTTTATCAAATAATATTGTTATTCTAATAATTAAACTAATGGGCCTAAACCATTGCACCCCTCTAATTGCTATCTCAAATACGAATTCTAGCCCACTAGCTAACTCACTCCAACAACAATAATATTAATTCTAATATTACCTCTACAACTTTCCGACTTAATATTCCAACTTAATGACTTAATTCACCGTACACCAAATCGACCGAATAATTCACCAATAATTACTTCCTCCCGACTTAATTGATTAAATAAGCTAATTATCGATTATCAAATAACAGTCCAAACAACGCATTCAACCTATTCCACAATAGCTGTAAAATATCCAACATCATTTTTCATAACTTAAATCAACTCAATCCATTCCTTCAACTCAAACCAACTTAGGAACATCAACATAATATTTCGATATTTTGGAAATCGACTTAAATCAACACAACATAATACAATTATATTTAATTAAATAATTAATTAAATAAATGAGCGTTACACCTAATGTTTCTACAAACTCTAGAGACATCAACCGGAGAGGAGGATTTAAAGATATCAGAGAAGTAATCAATGAGTGTGCTTTCACAGTTGGCTTGCCCCACTCTCCACTATCCCTCCGAATTCTTTAGCCTTTTGATAGAATTAGTTTTACGCCTCTGATCCGCTTTAGAGTGAAAAAATAGGTGTTTCGGTCACCTTCTTTGAGCGAAACTGCACGACTACGCTGCCTCCATAACGTCTCCTCCACCTTAAGAAGCTTATCTCGTTGTTCTTCAAGCGCCTTATAGTGACTCAACTCTTTTGGATCCTCTTTCCACCTTCTGCTATCTTTAAGGAGGTTTTCAAGACGAA
Source organism: Lathyrus aphaca (assembly GCA_963966055.1). Taxonomy (NCBI): domain Eukaryota; kingdom Viridiplantae; phylum Streptophyta; class Magnoliopsida; order Fabales; family Fabaceae; genus Lathyrus; species Lathyrus aphaca. Next base: position 203,059,229 of record OZ014524.1, read on the forward strand.
GTAATTCATTAGTGACTTCCCCTAGTCTGAATTCCTATAAAGAATGCTGAATATCTTGAATAGCAATGGCCCGACTCTTAAAATTGGATTTTGAGCCTAACCAAAGCTGTTTGACAAACTCACCACACCTGGGATCTTTAGTCCATGCCTCTTCAAATCTAAAAACTCTACTTTATACTTTGGCTCCTCCTCACTGTTCAAAATGATCCTAATGGTTGCGTGATCCGAACCAAATCTTTCTAAGTGTGTGACTGTCACCAGTGGAAAGATACGACACAAGCTATGAGAGGTAAAAACCTGATCAAGCCAAAATTGAATGTTGTCGTCTCCAGGCCTTCCATTAGACCAAGTATAAGGGTAACCCCTGAAACCCATTTCTAAAAGTCCACAACTCGCCAGTGTATCCCGACTCCACGCAACTTGTGAATTGGTCCTGCTGTTACCACCCTTCTTATCCTTCGCTTGCGTAGTGTCATTGAAATCTCCAAAAGAAATCAAAGAGTCTTCACTGACTTCCGTTAACGATTTGTCGTCGTCCACCAATATACAGAGCCCACAAATATGATTAGGAGAGAATGACTTAATCTGAATCTCAACCGACTCCCTCCAAAACAGAAACAAACCACCAACTCTATTTCTACCAGATCCATTACACTCAACAATAATCTCCGCGTCAAACTTGAAATTCCTCTTGATTTTCATGGCCTCCTCATGTTTCAATTTAGATTCCATAAGAAAAACAACTTGGGGACGTTCCACACGAATAAGTCGCATAAGAGCACAAATTGCACGGAGGCTCCCTAGGCCCCTGAGTTCCAGCTTATAATTTTTATTTAGATAGGCGGTGTTGGCTTTCCAACACCACCTCTGGTTGAGCAAGACTACCTTCAGCACTAGAGTCTCTTTGTTTGTGTTTCTTATCACCCACAAAGCAATCCTTCGCTAGACCATCGACCACCATGACATCTATAAGATTTCGTTTCGTAAGTGAACTTCCTACACCTCCTTTGGAAACATCCACTGATTTCTTGGATACTTTCTAACGGGTCCATTTCTTTTTAGGGACAACAAGGATTTTTGGTTGAGCCCCCAGAGAGAATTCACCCGAGGAAATAACCACTGCTCCGAGAGATTCAACAACTTTCTCAATGTCCGCCTCCTTTCCTTTGGGGAGGATGAAAGCAGAAGGACTATCAGAAACGATTGTAACTCCTTTGTTATGTTGTGTGACTTCAATCTCCCCATTCTTTTCCTTCCCTTTTGAATCACAACCACTGTTCTTGGGCGATGCGTTAAAAAGATCTCTGCTGCATAAACTAGCGGACAAGTCTTGTCTCCTACTCTCTTCACCAATATTCGATGGCGGAGATGCACGAAGCCATTTCCCAAAAGAGATATATTGCTCCTCAATGTCTTCAAAACGTCCCTCATTCAGATCTTCCCGAGCTTCATAATCCTTCATCTGATGACCTATTCTACCACAGATGAAACAGAAAGTTGGTAACCTTTCATATTTGAATGAACTCGAATGCTCTTCTCTTTGAACTTCACTAGCGTACCACGTTTAAGAGATTCCTTAAGGTTCAAAGTAACCTTAAGGCGTAAAAATCTACCGTTCCTGTGAGCTTCTTTAGCACCAATCTCTTCAAAGATGCCTATGATGTTACTAATCTTTTTCGCCATAACTTCATAATTGAGCAGCAGGGGAAGCTCATAAACACGAACCCAGAAGGATATGAAGTGCATATCAATGTCAGAAGGTTGTTCCTCACCGGATATGCGATTGAGAACCAAAAGAGAACGGTCGAAGCTCCAAGGACCGCTTTTTATCACAAAGTCGAGATCTCGCTTTGATGTAAACTTGAATAAGAAAAGGTTTTTACTCAAGTACTGAATCTCCACATGGTGCTTCAATTTCCAAGCACTAACCATAGTACTCTTAAAAGCACGAACATTGTAGCCATTGTCGGTTCAGAGCTTACCAACAAGAGGGCGTTGAAACGCATCTGAATCACATAGCTCTTCATCATCTGCCACAACCCCTTCCGCTTCTTCTTTGGACAATGTAACTGATATCCATTTTTCCATCGAAGAACAACTCAAGAAGAAACAACTAGAGCAATGAGAAAGGAAAAACTAAATATAAACCTTCACAGAAACCGAAGGAAAAAGCCCAAACAAAGTGAGGAACAAGTCAACAATCTGGGAACAAACCAAAACCCTAGAAGGAAACGAGGGAAGGACATATTTAATTTAGAGAGGTCAAAGAACTTCTCTCTAGAACTCGTGAGTCTTTTTATATGTTCATTAGTATTAGTATTCATGTAAATATATTACTATATATTTAGTCTATATACAAATTATAAGTATTGTCTTAAAAGTACATTAGAGATATGAAACATGATATGATAAGAGGACCATGGATATATCTGCCTTCAAAAGTAATACAATATATCGAAGTGTATCAAAATTAAGTGCACTTGAAATTTTTTTAATTATATTTAGCATAAAAATGTTTAATACTAAAAATATCTGTAAAATAATTCATACTTATTATTTATATTTTATAATTATAATAAAACATAATATTTTTTATTTAAGTTTTACTCCTACAACATAAAATTTCTGCATCCGTCCCTGTACTTCTCATTCAGATATCATATCATACTCTTGAAATAATACAATAAGCAACTTGTAATAGTTTATGTAAGACATAATTTGTCTCAGAGCTAAAACAAAATTAAAGACCAATCACAATTGAGATCAAAATGCCCCAAATTGCCCACCCATTGACTCTTTGCATATATCACTTGGCTACTTGGCCTTGTATAACCGTTCTACTAGTAAGTACGTGAGTCTATCAACTATCAAGAATATTCGTTAAATCAATATCTAACACAATATAATAATATAAATCTTTATAATAAATATATATTGTTTAAAAAAGTAAATTATCTTTTATATAAAGAAACAGAGAATAGTATACGTATAAAAGAATCAACTTATAAGGTTATTTGACTTGCTAACAAGTTTTAAGGTTGCCGTCAAAACAATAATTTAAGGTTGCGCACTCATTAAAAAAATTAATAAAATGATTTTTTTATGAGAAAATATTGATGAACTTGTACTCAATTTACAAACACTAGACTCTAGTCGATATCAAGAAATTCAATCTTTGAATCTTTATTAATATTAATGTTTCAATAGAAAACAAACTAAGAACTTTTTTTAATCAAAATAACTACAAGTAACATTATAACCGGTCCAACAGATTTAGATTTTAAGTGGAAATTCTAATAAATGAATTTCTATAAAGTTTAATAACAAAAAAGTTAGGTGGAGTAAATTCTTCTAATATTTGTTAGTTGAATCAGATGAATGCCAACTATTGATTATCATAACAATTTTCTTTTTAATACGATAATGGAGTAAATAATATTTTTTAAAGTTAAAATATATATATATATATATATATATATATATATATATATATATATATATATATATATATATATATATATATATATATATATACACTAAAACAAGTCAATCAAGTGTAAGATGTATCGAAAATGATAAGAATGACCTTAAAACTACAATTTAAAATTTTGGAAAAAAAATCGAAAAAAAGGTCTACATAACATTTTTTTATAAGCAAATATTGAATATACAGAAGAATAAGGGTGTGTTTCTTTCAAGGTTAGAAAAAATATTCTTAGAAAAATGACTATGGGAATGCAATATTCCTATGTTTGATTCAAGTTTTAAAAAATTATTCCAAGGAAATTTGTATTCCTAGGAATCATATTTACACATTATTCTTCTATTTTTATTCCAAGGCTTAAAAGGTAGGAATATAATATTTCCATGAGAATAAGTTCAATCAATTATAACTTCCCACTATCAATCACATTTATTTTAATTTTAATTTTTTATTTTTTTTTTTAATTTTAAATTATAAAATTTTAGAATTATTCCTAGGAAATTTTAATGTCTACCAAACACTTAAGTAAGAATAATATTCCTGGAAATAATAATCCTGGGAATATCATTCCAAAGAATATGATTTGAAACCTTGAAACAAACACACCCTAAAGGATTCTTCAACCCAATACAAAAGATGAAACGTGGCACAACGAACTACAAAAAAAATCCAATGGACATTTAGTCCAATCGTATAAAGAACAAGATCTACGATTATTGATTCCTACTGCTAACCATCTCCACGACACCACCATAATATGATAAAAAATTACCTCAACATTACAAATTTCTCTGTTGAACAAAGTATTGTTGCGAGCACTCCATATGCACCAACAAGTCACAAACCAAATCGAGCAAGCGGATTGAGCCTTACACCTATGGACCGTCCTCAAAAACCAATTCAAAACATGCTCACTGCATTCTAAGCCGACAACATCTTAAATACCCAACCAATAATAGACTTTCTTCCAAATTACAACACTTTTAGAGCAAGAAATGAAAAAGTTATTAATATCTTCATCCTCCAAAAAAACACAGGACACAAACCAAATTGTGATTAGAATGAATAACCCCCCTTAGATTGAGATTAAGACAAGTTGGCAACCTATCAATAAACAACTGCCACGTAAAGATCTTAATTTTAAACGAGATAGTAGTATTCCACATCAACTTAATACCAACAACTGCATAATCACTCAAATGCATCCCAACATCTATGTTTAAGGCACGATCATAAAAAGATTTCACCGTAAAACCTTTAGACCTATCTAAGCTCCACTCCCACAAATCATCCTTGTCTTGCTGCAAAGAAACCTGGCCCAACAAAGCCAACAAACCGGCTTGGTCTGTAGCTGTCAAAACAGACCTTAGCAAATCGAAATTCCACTGCCATGACTCATTCTCCCATGTCCCCATATCTTCAATAAAACAATCTTTGGACTCAGAGGCAACAAACGCTAGTGGAAAACAATAGCAGAGAGGTTCATTGCTGAACCAATCAATATTCCAAAATGGAACTGAAATACCCCTGCCAACAACAATCGAAAGGTTATCAATGAAACCCCCCGAATTACAAGCCTTCTGCATGGACATAACATCACACATCTACAAAGATGCAGAAACAGAACTAGTAGAATGCGACGAATCCATAAGCCTCCTAGCCAAATAGCCATATCTGAAAGTAAGGATAGGCCTCCAAATTTCAGACCCGCTTTGCAAGAATTTTAAAAGCCACTTTGCAACCAAAGCCTTGTTAAGGAGCCCAATGTGTTTAACTTCAATCCCCCTTTTTCTTTTGGCCTGCAGACAAACTTCCAATTCACCCAAGCTATGCCTTTCTTTGCCGCCGAACCAGACCAAAGAAACTAACGTTGAATAACTATGATATCCGCAATCACTTTCTTCGTAGCTCTAAAAAAAGTGATGGATTGGCAAATTCGTTAGAACGGATTTGATAAGCGTAACTCTACCGCCTATCGATAAATTTCTTCCATTCCAAGAGGAAAGTTTGGACTTGAAACAGGAAATAATATGATCCCAAAACACCACCGTCTATGGTTCCCACCACCAACAATACCAAGTAACTTAAATGGGAGAAAACCCGATTTATAGCAAAGAAAACATTTGGTTGCCTTAAGAAACGCATCATGTAAACAAACCGCGTAAATACAACTCTTGGCAAAGTTAATCTTGAGGCCCAAAATCATTTCAAACCATCGAAGAATAGCTTTGATAGCCCACAAGTTAGAATACTCTATGTCACAGACTATTAGCATATCATCCGCAAACTGAAGCAAATTAATAACAACCTCATCGCTAAAGTGGAAGCCATAAAGAATATTCAACAAAGAGGCTCTCCTAGTCAAAACGACCAAACCTTCAATCACAATAGAAAAAAGAAGCGGAGAGAGCGGATATCCTTGTTTCAATCCCCTCGTAACTTTAAATTCCTTAGAAGGGCTCCCGTTAATCAAGATAGACGTGTAACAATTACAAACCACCCTTTACGTCCATACCAACTAATTAGGACCAAAACCCATGGCTACAAGAAGATTAATAAGAAAATCCCAATCAACGCAGTCGTACGCCTGAGAAAAATCAACTTTAAAAAGCAAACACTTTCTCTTCTTTCTCTTGGAAATTTTGATAACTTCATTTGCAACCAGCACACCATCATGGAGCTACCTACCCATAATGAAGGCCGATTGGGATGGCGAAATCAGCTTACTAATAACACCAGAAAGCCTCAAAGATAACAACTTAGATATCACTTTATGGACGTAACCTATAAGACTAATTGACCTAAAATCAAAAAAACTTTGAGGATTAACAAGTTTAGGGACCAAAGCTATAAATGATGACGCAGAGACTTTAGGTAGATAACCTGTTCTAAAGAATCCAAGCACACAACTTGAGAAATCATCCGCGATAAACTCCCAACAAACTTTGAGGAATTTAAATGTAAAGCCATCTGTCCAGGAGCTTTAGTACCGTTAGACAAAAAGACGACTGCCCGGACATCTTCCACGCAAAAATCTTCCTCCAATATGAACTTATCTTCAACAGACAACTTCCTAACATCATTTAGATTCATAATAGGTCTCATTGTCTCCTCTTTCTGAAAAATTATACTAAAATACTAAACAACCGGATCTTTGATACTTGAGGGATCCTCCAAAAGGTTCTGATCATGCCAAACAGCTGCAACATTATTATACTGAGACCTCGATTTCAGGGCAGTGTGATAAAAGAGTTAACCTCCATGACTGATAATCATAATCGAAAGGATCATATTGCAATTTTAACCACCAAAATGACTGAAGTTTTACCCTTTCAGATAACGTTTGTAATTGCTCCACTTTATTTTGGAAAATAGGTTTATTTTTCTCTTTCCAGATAACCTAAGTCACCGCGTACCAAATAATGTTAAAAGCAACCTGAACATATTTCAAAAAACCACTAAACCCACCAGACTGCACGAGGTGATCCAAAATCATTCTATCAGATGTCGTAGAAAATCCTAACCAATTAAAAATAATAGACCATAAATTATCGAAAAAAACACATGTTACAAACAAATGATATATTCTGTGAGTGCTACTTTAATTTTGAATTATGTAAAAACTAGGATAGTGTAACATTAATGTATATTGGATGGTATCCTTTGGTTCTAGATGTACATCTTAACATTAGGAAGCATTAAAATGGTTTAGGAAAGATTCATACAACATAAATGCATTGAAAACATGGTTTTTGGCAAAACATTACAGCATAGGCCGACAAATGTAAGTACAGGTCGAACTATAGAAGTTTCCACTTTAGTATAGGTCGACACATAATTATTCAAGTAGACACCCACACATCATTATTTAAGCATGTAGCCACTGTTGTAACATCCTATTTTCTACCCGATAAATATAATAAAATCAGAGTTATACAATTTTCAACATAAAATGGGATATCACATTTTCAACTTCAAAAATCTCAACTTAATGAATAATCATGATTGGTACAAAACACATTACAAGAGAAATCATAAAACCAACATATAATCTTCAATATAATTCAACTTTATAAAATACTATGCAGGTGAATCATAAACAAAGCAGTAACATCTTTTTCCAACATAAATCAACTTTCAAAATAACAACAAGTAGTCTACTATAATTCAACTACAATAAAATTCAGCATGTAAGCAATTCAATAAAACAAGACACACGTCGTCCCCCCGAGTGCTACGTATCAGAGCGACAACCACCGACTCGACTAAAGGTAACCAGCTACTCCTTTTGATTACCTGCATGTTGTAAACATAGGGACAAAAATCAAACATAAGGGGTGAGATATCGAAAGTTATAAACGATATATGATAAATAATACATAGGCAAGGATTCATACAAATATCACCATTTCACATCATCAACAAAGCAACAATCAAAACAACTTGAAAAATGAAACTTTAATGATGCTCGACTATGTTATGCATGTGGTACCATTCAGAGTAAAACTCCCAACTTAAAATTGCCAATTTACCGAGGCATCAAGGCATAAGCCTTCAACTTTCAACATAGTGTCAATATAGGCCAACGTGGTGTGAGCAACGGCTCCAACATAATATGCAAATGTACTATAACACATATACGACTTCGCAACATAAACAACATAACAACATCAGCATCATAATCAACGTATACGACATGAACAACTTAAAATCAATGTTGGCTTATCAAGCGTCCAACATGAACAACTTAGAATTTTTCCGTAAATCGGAACAAAATTACCAATTCACCTGTACTTGCAACTCGACTTTCTCCAACAACATTGCAACAAAACAATACAACAGAAATCACCTACTAAACCACCCAACTTACCCCGACGATTTTCGTTAAATTCCGGGAAGCTAAATTTTTTGCCTAACTCGGCTAAACCGACTAAAAGTACACTATTTCAGCTTCTGCTATTTATACTGATTTATTAAAACATTATGTGACCTTTCTACTTACTAATTCAAAGCTCCTGCTACAACTTTAGCCATCTGTCATGAAATTACAATTTTACAAAGTCTACTTCTGTTAAATTTTTCTTCTTCTTATTTATGCTAAGAAACTGCTATACAGATATATTAAATTCATATTTCCAGTTCGTTATAGTTCTAAAGAGTTTCTAAACTTCTTATACCAAAAGTGTGATTTTTAACAAGAAATGTGATTAATGAAAATGATATGTTACAAGTATTTCTAAGAGACCATTTAAATTAAAAATAAAACCACTGAACTAATATGAATTGGATTAAATAAATGGTATATAAAACAAAAATAAAGTAATCCCTCCTTTACAGCGTGAATATGAATACAAACAAACACATGAATTTATTGATATCATAAATGAAATTGCAAAAACTGGAAAGGGATCGAAAATCAATAACGAACCTGAGACGAGATTTACCCCAAGGTTGACTATTAGTTCTGATGTATATATCCAAAATCTCTTCCTCTGAATACTCTACACCATATTTCTCCCTAATTTCTCTCTCTCTCTCTCTCTCTCTCTCTCTCTCTCTCTATATATATATATATATATATATATATATATATATATATATATATATATATATATATATAACACAATAAATGAGAAAAAATATTATAAAAAAAAACTCATACTATGTCTCTAATTTATAAGAGAATTGAAAGAACCTGAGCCATAGGTTGAGAAGGAAGAACAAGAGTACCAACAACATCAACAAGAAGAGCTTTATGCATAAACTGCTACAAAACTGGGCGAATTGAAGAAATGACTTTACCTTGAAATTTACAGATTGCTAAACTGCCGATTGTGAAACTGGTACAAAACTAAGCGAAATTAAAGGTTGTGGCACTTTTTTGGGTTGATTTCTAGGGTTTGATGTGATTTTAAGCTTAAATCATTGTTAGGGTTTAATCGTGAATGAAGTTCAAATTATTGTTAGGGTTTTAAATCATTATTAAGGATTCAATTTCGATTGATAAAATAGAGTTAAAATGGAAGAAAAGGAAAAATAGATCCAAAAGGAATGAACGTTAAAAGAGGAAGAAGATGAAAGGAAATTTTGGTTTTACGGGAGAAGGAGTGACTAGGTTCTTTTTGTTTTATTTTTAAGTACATATTGATTTTTAATTCATATTGAATAAAATAAACTAATTTAGATAAAAATAATTTAATGTGATTGTTTCGTAAAAAAAATAAAATGATTATCTCGCGAATGCTATATATTGGTGAAGAATTTTATAAACAATAAGTAAATAATGGCGGTTTAAACCGCCAGTTTATTACGAACATTACGTCGGTTAGCAAAAACGCCATAATCCACCGTTAATTGTGGTGGTTATTAATAAACGCCATAATTTAACCGCCACAATTTACGCGGTTTTTTGTAGTGCTTAATCCACGTTAGTTGCTCATTTTCGACATCTTCGGGATACCACAAATGCACCTCCGAAAACCATTTTGACACCCATTGTCTCTCTTCTACAATCATTTGCTCAATGATACCAGGCTCTTCCTTCTCCAATAAGCATAAGTTGGCACCAAGAGGGGTACATTTTATATTGAAAAAACCTTCCATTTCCAAAGCCTCTTTGACTTCCAGAGCAGAACCTGTATTTTCGAGCACCCCAACAAACACTTGTTCAAATCTCTCTATTTCTTCAGAACTAACATTGAACAATAAATGCATGAAACTCGGTTTGTCCTCCATCAAAACCTGTTTATTAAACCAGTTACCACCAGCATAATCATTGCCTCTTTTCGTAATGTCAACAAAAGAGAACTCAGATGTATGCTTCTTGAACGCCTGATTCATATTGCCTTTAGGATTGGAAGTTGTGTTCAAACCACCCATTGGTCCTCTCTCTCCAAAAGCTCGACGTTCATTACGGTCTTCCCTACGGAATTTTGGTATATTGGCGAATAGCTTATCACCATTAATAACAATATTGTCTAATTTAATGGCCATAAGATGTTCGTCCTCCACCTTCTAGAGTTTCACAAAACCAAACTTGTTTTCCCATTTATCTAACTTAGGGGGTATGCATACCTCAAGTACCAAGCCATGTTCTTCGAAAACCGAAAACATCATCCTAGCATCATACGAATTTGGAAAATATGAGAAGAAAAAATAAGATGCAACATGAACATCTTGGCTAATACCTTTCCCCCCAAAATCCTTCCACACCAATCTTTTTGGTATCACCTTCGTAGGATTCTTCTTGCTCTTAATACGATACCACTCTGAACGAGAAGTATTTTCAGCCCCCATTGAATACAAATCTCAAAACACAACCCAACAACTCGCACCCGACCGAATCTTAGCGCTAACAACTAAGGAAAAGGAACCCAACAGATACAAGGGAGGAAAGTCCCTAATCCTAAAATTAGGACTTTAAACCAAACCCTTGAAACCTACAGAAATTCACCTTTTCGCTAGTCGAAGCTTAGATTCCGAACAGATGTAGCACAAACTTAATGTACCTGATACATTATTGCTGAGTTGCAGAAGAATCGAGAGAGGAAATGCATCGAAAAAAAGAACTCCCGCAGGAACCCGCCGTTGATACCATGGTCGGAATAGGGAAACAGAGACCTCCAAGAACCAGAAAAAGGAACGGGAAAGGGGAAAGGAAAAAAAAAAGTGATTCTAGAGAGACGACAAACTCTTTCTCTCTAGAAAAAGACCGTTGAATTTTTTAATTCTTATCCATTGCTAGCATTTGACTCAATGCCTTATCTAACAGTCCCATTAGGATACTTATATTTTACATGCTTAATTTTTCACATTTCCAACATCTTACATCCGTTTCATTGTTTTTCGTCAGCTAAAACCTTCCTCTAGCATCCAACACCGAGTTTGATGAAATATTTTTCTGACCCTCTTATCTTTTTTTTCTTCGAAAATAATTTTACTTACAACTTTTTCAAAACTCAAAATTTCCATCAAAATAGGTTTAATGTATTTGGTGGAAGATAAAAGAGACTATATGAGTCTCAATTAATTCTACTTATAAATATATATTTTTGAAACCATATATCATAATCTGATATGAAAGCTTTAACACACCACTCATGCCTAAATAATCCAAGACTTAGATAAGCTAATGTCATCTTAAATTTGTGGTTGAGCTTACTAAAGTCTTGCAAAATTAATTTATTCCATAAAAATCATTATCTTTAGAAGTCGAGTATATTCTATTCGATAACACACTATTTATTTGCACAAGTAGGAGTTATAGTCACACACATATTATAAATAGACTCTCTCTGTCCCTCATTTTACAAACAAAGAGCTCTTAACTAATCAAATGGGTGGTAATTCTCATTCCCCTTGTGCTTCATGCAAGCTCCTTAGACGCCGTTGTGCTAAGGATTGTATCTTTGCTCCTTATTTCCCTTCCCATGATCCTCAAAAGTTTGCAATAGTTCACAAGGTTTTTGGTGCCAGCAACGTCAGCAAAATACTCCAGGTAAGAATACAGCAACAACAATATTTTGTTTTCTTGCGTGAAAAAGGTTATTGACATCACATCACATCACATGTTGTACAATGTTACAGGAACTTCCTGTGCAACAAAGAACAGATGCAGTAAGCAGTTTAGTGTATGAAGCTTATGCAAGAGTGAAAGATCCTGTTTACGGTTGTGTTGGAGCCATATCCAATCTTCAAAACCAAGTTTCTGAGCTTCAAATGCAGCTTGCAGTAGCACAAGCAGAAATACTCTATATCCAGATGCAACATCATGATGAACCTGTAATGCAAATTCCAGAAATGGGAATGGCCCTTGATCATAACTTTCCTTCTTCAAGCAATGTAATTAGTAATGAATCTCTCTCAAACGAGACTAGTTTTTGGTTATGACGTCGTTTCTTGAATGAAAATTGTTCACATGCTTTTTGATTTTTTTAATGATTTATTTTCTATATATCTATACATAGGAATTAATGCGGGTTTAGAGTCAACTATGGCACGTGATTATGTACTGATGAAGTAATTTAGACTGTTCTAAATCAGTGATTAAGATGCTTTAACATTAATGCTTTCAGACGAGGGTCGGTGGTGTTTTTTAAAAAATAGCAAACATTCTGATCATTGGTTTATTACCATGTTTTGTTTTTATGGAACGACTAACATGTTTAACAAACATAAAATCATTTTGTTTTATACAAGAATTATACTCTCTCTTCCTTGGAAGGCTTAGGTCAACTGATTATGAGATTAATAGAATAATTTATTATTAGTTAAATGAGTTTTATTGGTATTTTGATATATTAAGAATTAATTTATATTATTATGTTTCTAAAATATTCTTAGGGTAGTTTAAGGTTTTTAATTAGTTATTGGATCTTTAGTTACTATTCACTACTACTATATATGTGTACTCATTGAGAGATGAAAAATTATGAAATGAATGAAAATTTTCTCTATTTTTCTTAGATAGTTTTATTGTTTTCTCTAAGTTTTATTCAATCTTGTTAGGTTTAGCTTTTGCCTCCTACCGATTGATGCTTTCATCCATGTACTCAAATCCTCCAATGGAGTATCCTTATGCTACACCTTCATATCATCCATGGAGTATTCCTCCTACCTATCCCACAAACCACTCTTTTACATCTCCTACCACACCTTCATTCCCATCTTTTCCATGAGAACTTTTTACACCTTGTTACGCTCATGTTGGCTCATCATCACCAAATTTGTATCCAAATCATGGATATTCACCACATATACCTAAGTCATATTTTACCTATTATTCATCCTATCAATTCCAAAATACTTCCTCCCCATTTAGTCATAAATATCAAAATTACTCTCATATTAAAAGAAATTTCAAGAAGTATCTCCAAGTATCTCATACATCTTTTAAGAAAAACTCAAAAAAATTCACAAAAATCATCGGAAACACCATTCTCTCTCAACACCAAACTGAAATCCTATTCTATCCCCAAATCAAATCCTCAACCTCTTCTTCATTCTCTTGGATTTCTGATCGTTCATTCATTAAATCGCTTGTTTGTATGTCCAACCATGAATTCTCGGAAGAAGAACTCAATGGGTCTAAATAAAAGTTGAAAACTGACTTTTGTAATCAACATCCACACCAAATTAGATTAGAATGTATGGAAATTACCAACTCTAATGTCTCCGATGATCCATTTCCTCACGATGGTTACAAAGACACTAGTTTGTCTCCTTTGAGTACAAGAGTTTCTGGGTCGGAAACTCGAGAGACAACTCGCACTCCAACACCACTCGATCCTCATTCTCCAATCACTCCTTCGTCTCTTCGAAGAAATATCTCCAACGATAGTGAAATTCCCAATACACAAATGCGTGGAGCCAAAATTATCACACAACTGTTTGAACCAACTCACCATCTGTTTGATGCAATGTCTGAACGAGACACTACTAGATTCTTCGCCGCAGAGGATATTGCAGAATTCGTTCACGATAATTTTCAACCATATGAAGTCGACGTTGCCGCAGAAATCGAGAGACTCAAGGGACTTGCAGTGATTTCTGATGAAATTCAGGGAGATTTCACCGAAGATGTTTTTCAGATTGTGCAAGCGGTGAGAGTTTCAACTAATATTGATGAAAATGAAACCGTGTTTTCCCCCTCATCTCGCTTGGAATCAAAAAGTCATGTCAATATAAAAGGTTCTAAGTATAAATTGGCGGTTGGCGACAGTTCTGTTTATAAATTAACAGCTCATAGTGGCATACGTGGATCGAATATTGCAGGTCCTGTCGATATCATTATAAGATTAGAGATAGCCACAATAGTGATTCCGCCAAGAGTGGCAATGATAGAAGATATTATGCAGCATTGACCATTCAAGGTTATTGTTTGCCCCGGTGAAAAGCTTATGATTGTGGTTAACTATAAGGGTGAGGACAAACAATTTTCTTCTGAGGAGATTTCCTCTATGGTGCTCATTAAGATGTGTGAGATTTCCCAGGCTTATCTTTGTTCTAGTGTGAAGAATGTTGTTGTTACAGTTCCTACTTACTTCAATGACTCCCAGCGTCAAGCTACAAAGGATGTCAGTGCCATTGTTGGCTTGAATATTCTGAGAATAATCAAAAGCCAATTACAACAGCTATTTCTTATGGTCTTGACAAGAAGGCTACTAGTGTTGATGAGAAGAATGTGTTGATTTTTGATTTGGGAGGTGGTAATTTTGATGTGTTTCTTCTTACTATTGAGGAGCTGAACATGGATCTCTTCAGGAAATGTATGGAGCTTATTGAGAAGTGTCTTCGGGACACAAAGATGGACAAGAGTTCAGTTCATTACTTTGTCGATGGGCTTCTTTTTGAAGGAAACTGTGTCATGCTATTTAGAACTGCATTTGCCAGTGGTAGAACCCACCGTGCAGAGCAAGATGCTTTCGGAAACATGTGTCGAGGTGGTCGTATGGTTGCTCCGACCAGGATCTTGGCAGATGGTATCGTAAGATCAATGTCAATCAGAAGCATTATGTAGTTGTTTCTGCCATAGCTGTTTCAGCTATTCTTTCACTTGTTCTCGCTCGTGGTCACATGATTGAGGCAGTTCCTGAATTTCCTCTTGTTGTTGGTGATTTCACTGAAGGTGCTGAGAAAACATTGGAAGCGATCAAGGTTTTGAAGAATATGATTTTTCTCGATGCTGAGAAAGCTAAGGATAACAATGGAATTCGTCCTGGAAAAGATCTTCCTATCGAGAAAATTAAGAAATGTGTCAGCGACCCTGAAGCTGATGTGGAGAATGAAGTTCATGGAAACCTTCAATGTTTCTAGGAATCTCCATGAGTTTCTATAAATCTGATGAATATTCATCAAGAACGTATGAATGTTAGGATGAACTAGGGTTAGTTTTTAGAAGACGAATATTTTGATCCTTGATCTTTGTTAGACTCTGGTTAGGATAATTTAGAGTTAGTGGTCGGGCATTAGGCCGTTGTAGGTGATGGTCGTGTGTGGGGGACTTTTCCCCGGTAGGACCCTTATTCTTATAGTCAAGAATGATGCTACTCTTCACGAGGATGATTCTGACACATCAGACTTGTTCCCTTACATTTTTATCTGGAAAAAGGGGTCGAACTGGGGACACATCCTTGGTCCTAATCGTCATCCTTTCACTTGACTTACACTGGAAGGGTGGATTTGAGATCATCGAATTCACTATATTTCCTTTGCTTTTCAGGTGAGGGGAGTCGAAAAGCCAACCACGGACTAGAACACAACTTTTCGGGCGAAGCTCAAGGTGTCGCGAATGTCCCTGCTGCCAACAAATCATGGATCATGGAGGAGCCTCAAGAGATGGCCTCCCAGTTTGTTGTGAATGATATGGGCTCGTGGAACCAGATTGAGAGGAGAAAGAAAGGGGATCCCGTGAACTGGCGGACCTTGCCCCCAAAACCTGATCAGAGGATATGCTCGCATTATCCTTCTCTTCGATTTTCTATGTATGAGTTTGTGTTCCGCGAGGCCGAGTATCTTCTAACCTAAAATATACTATATATTTCATACCTAACATAACTTCAAAAGTACAACATATTTGATAAAGACCAATATTCCACTGTTTCAAATTCCTGTTTGCAAACACCTAAGTCTTTCCATATCCATCTATTTTGGATAAGTAATTTTTAAATTGAATACATGTTTTTAATTTTAATTTTTCATTATCAAATATTTTGAATTAATATTG
This sequence comes from Lathyrus aphaca, assembly GCA_963966055.1. NCBI lineage: Eukaryota > Viridiplantae > Streptophyta > Magnoliopsida > Fabales > Fabaceae > Lathyrus > Lathyrus aphaca. Next base: position 203,075,437 of record OZ014524.1, read on the forward strand.
TTCGATGTTATTATTAATTATAATTAATTTTATTTAAAAGTAATTTTATTAATCTATATTTTATTAAAGTTTTTATATTTTTTATATTGAATTTTTATATATAATTTTTATATATTTTTTTGTGTTTAATTTTTATATTTACTTTTTATGTCTTTAGCTTTTATGTGGTTACATCTTGAAAAAGAAGCATCCATACCCGACCAGTACCCATGTGGACGCACGAATATCCGCGATCAAAACCAAAACTCATGCGAATGCACGGATACCACATTAGTAACGTGTGAACGTACGGGTAATCATGTCAAATTTTGTGTGAATGTATGGGTAACAAGGTCAAAATCCTTGTGAACGCACGGGTAACCACAATTGTACTCGTGCGGATGCACGGGTAACACACCAGTAACGTGTGAACGCACGGGTAACACACCAGTAACGTACGAACGCACAGTTTTTTTACTTTTTGTGTACATTTAAAGAAAAAATGTAAAATTTATGTTAGTTGAATTGCTGACTTTCATTTATTATAATTCTATCAACCCTAAAAACTTTTTTATTTCTATTTTCACAATTGATTTTTACGAAGTATATTTAATAATTTTTCTTAACAATAGTTGTTTTTAAAATTTTATACAAATGTAAAAGTGAAATGAATAATATATTTAATATAAAGAACACGTTTAAATTCAAAACATATAGTTTTTTTTTCAAGTAAAAGGTACAGATTCTATCTACAAGTAAAATAAATTCTTGAGACAATTAATTCTTGATCGTTCCTGGAGATCAGAATCTGATGTGGGCCACGGACGTTGATGATGATGCTCGATCATCGAGGATAGAAGGGGTGTACCTGCAAAACACTCAGATGACAAAGTAAGGCATGGCAGAAGAGTGGGCAAGTACGAGTAAAGAGAGTGAATATTGGATATCTGACCCTCTCAAGTGAGAGAGTTTATATAGAATCCCCAGCACTTGGCTATTGGTCCCTATTTTGGGTCTGGATCATGGATCCCCCGAAAATAGGTAATCGCCAGAAATTAGTCCTTGGGGCGAGCAGTCAGCTCGGATGTGATGCCTGTCGGGCAAGATGTAAACTGAGCAGGAGTTACCTTTGACTGAATTTGGGTAACTTCTTCGTGTGTCGAGCAGAAGTCTGAAAGGAGCAGATGAATCCGACCACATGTAACTGTGGTCGACAAGTCCTCCTCGGTTGAGGAGCATAAAGTCAATGGATTCCTTTGACATTGGGCTATTAGATTATCCTGAATGCAAGAGTGAATTGAGCTATACTTAATTATTTAGTCCGTCCAAAACAATTCTATTTTAGAAAAATCAAGTATCTCAAAATTATTTAAAAATCAGTTCTACATGTGAAGAATTACTTTTATCTCTTCCAGAAAATAAACCAAACATACATTTACTTGTTTAGAAATAAATGATTATTCTTGGAAAGTTTGATTTAAAAGGAGGCAATCTAAAAATATATGAATTTAAGGACTCAAAGATTTGAAATGAGAGGAAAAAGATAATATATAACTTAGAGGAAGTTTTTAGATTCTAGAATATGATCCGGCAATGCGCGGATGTGTATTAATTTATTTTTTATTAAAATTTTAATAAGTAGATAATATATTTTATTTTGATAAATATGATTTGTTAATTTATATTTATAATATTTTATCGTAAATTATATATTTAGGATAATCAAGTAAAATAAAAATAAATATGTTGAATTTTTTAAAAGTAGATCTCTTCTATTTTTATCCGTATAATTTCAGATATATTTAATTTTTCTTATATGAATTTATGTATTATTATTGAGATAATTTGATTTTATATATATATATATATATATATATATATATATATATATATATATATATATATATATATATATATATATATATATATATATATATATATATATATATATATATATATATATATATATATATATATATATATATATTCCAAATTATAATCATTGATTTTCATTAATTTAACGGTTTTAAATATATTATATAATAGAGATAATTATGAATAATTAGGGATAAATCTATAAAATAATTAGATATAATTTATTTTAATATTTTAATGTATATTTAGTTTAGTAATAAGTAAATTAATCATCTGGTTAGTTAATGTGTTCTTTTTTTTTAAATTTAAAACACATATGTTGACTATAGGTTTTAGAGATATCATAAATAAATAAGGTATAAGTATAGTATTTTATGTTTATCTATTGAGAAAACATCTTATAATTGCAATAATCTATTTCTTTTCCTTCTTAAATTTTATATTAATTAATAATGTATATAATGCATAATTTAACATATTTATTATTGTTTGTTATTAAATTTTATGAGTTTTAAATATTTTAAATATAATTTTATAATTATTCATTAATTATTTATTTTATTTTATTTTTAATTATTGATTTATTTTTGTGCTATGTGTTTTTTTTTTTTTTATCAAAATAGTGTTATTTTATTTAGATATTAGACTCATAAAAAATAAAGGATATGCAACAAAGTTTGGTTATAATTATGTTTAATTATGAGTAATTTTTTTAGAGGAGATGATAAGGTTGATGTAACATATGAGTTTTAGATAAAAGTTGAAGTGAAATTATATAAATTTGTTGTTAGATCAATCTTAAATAACACATAAATTTTAATTGATGTGATAAATAAATAACTAGATGGCATATAATTGAAATTGTCGTAATATAATCTGTCGGTTAGATTTAATATATTATACTATAATAGATTCTAAAATCTATATAATATTTTTCTTTAAAAATATATTTGAGAGACTTTAGGAGTTAAATAATAATAATAGTGTTAAGATTTTGAAACTAATTGATAGCTTATATTGTGGTCGGCTGTTGAAAGATCGACTTAAAACCTTAGGCTCTGATGATGCATAAAAAGCGGGCAACCCGTGGCACCAAGCACCACCCTGACGCTAGTGATGTGTTCATAATCCATGTGATTAGTGTCAAAACCATCGTTTTCTTCTACATCGACAACCGCAAAACAATTGGCACTTCCATAGCTGTTTCATTTTCTTAGTCTTATAGTATAAGTTAGTTAGCCATATATTCTTCTATTTATAAAACAATACTGTTTTTGTTATGAAAGAAAAGAATAAAACTAGCTTCATCGTAAGGCCAAAGTCACGATAATGATATATTCACTCTCCTTTTTTCTTTTAGGAAATAATGGTACATTAAGATTCTGATGATTAGTTTATGATTAGCTTAGTTCAGGATTGGATTTGGATTGCATTCGGTGGTGATAATGTTACTGCTTAGTCAGTGTGCATTTAGATTAACTTTTTGTCGTATCCCATGATGCTTAGCTAATGTTTTTTTTTCTTCTTAAATTAACATTGAACTGATAGTAATACACAAGTGAGAATGACACTACATATACATCCAAAATTTTAAAGTGGTAGATACGTAGGTTTTCTAACTTATAATTGATCAAGTCACCATATTGATAAACAATATGAGACTCTAACTCACACTTGACTTATTTTTCCCGAACATTTTGATTCTAATGACACACCTCTTCTTGGATATTTTTAGTATAAATAAGTCCGTCTCTTTATTCGAACCAAAGGTTCATGATACCATTTTGTTGGGGCATGAGGAGGAGCATCACATTGTGCTAAGAGCAACCCATAAATGAGAGAGACACCACATATTTACCCAAAACCTTAAGAGTGTGTTTGGATGAGGCAATTGAGAATTTTTAAAGAATTTAAAAAATTCTAGGTAATTCAAATGATTCAATTATAATTCATTCAATTTTAAATTCTTTTGTTTGGATAGAGTACTAAAATGATTCATTTTAAAAAATTTGGGGCAATTTTCATAATTTATAAAAAATTTGGGTCAAATCTAAAATATGAAAAATAGGGACCAATTTGTAAATTTTGAAAATTTGAAGAACCAATTTTCAAAATTTGAAAATTATTAGGGACTTATTTTCATAAAATATGAGGACTATTTTGCAATTTTCATAAAATATGAGGACTATTTTGCAAATTTTGAAAATTTAATGAAAAATTTAACATTCATATTATATATAGTGATGAAGTAATTTGAAATTCTTTACTTTTTGGTGTCATTTTAAATTTCTTAAATTCAACATGAATAAAATACTCCATAAATTTACATCATTTTAACAATTCTCCATATTTTTATCCAAACAATGGATTTTAATCAAATCATTTCAAATTCCCTCAAAAAATTATTTTCCCTCATTAAAATGTTCCATCCAAACATATCCTAAGGTGATAGTTGTGTGAGTTCTCCCACTTATAAATGATCAAGTCACCACATTAATAACTAATCTGGCCTGATCAGGAGGAACCTTCCAGTGACGAACAACTACGGTGGAAAAACGATGAGCGGGGTGTACCTGCAAGATACTCCGATGTCAAAGTCAGAAGGGAACTATGGAGTGCAAGTATAAAAGGTAGTGAGAATTATAATTAGAATTAGCATACCTGACCCTCTAGTGAAAGATGATATTTATAATGTGTCCCCAGCGCTGGGCCAAGATTCTTCTCATGGGCTGGATTAGCTAGGCCCAAGGAAGAATTGCCAAGGATTGCGTAGGAGTAGATAAGACCTAGTGTATGGTCTTTCCCTTGGTCCAAATCCCCTGTAATATTAGGAGAATAACGGGGGCAGTTGACTGAGTGGAACACGTGGGGAAGATGCTCTCCCACGTCTCTATGTATGGGCGCGTGCCCGATGGACTGGGCCTCTGCCCGACATGTATCGTGTCGACCCAATTCAGAACATGCGTATTTGTATTAGACCATGAGTTTGTGCCAGACGGATTGGGCCTCTGTCCAACACGTGATGTGTCGGCCCAGTCCAGAACATGAGCCCCCCAAGTCGCATCTCCGGTGTGGAGTGATGACTTAAGGATAAGTATGGTCGGGCATGCGGTTTACTGGTAATAAGATCGATGGATGTCAGGGACATCTACTCGCGTCCATTGGTGTTTGTTTGAGGCATGGGGGCAAAGCCTCTATTGGTTTCGATTCTTCGGGGAGGATTATTCGTTTGAGGGTAGTCGTGCACGATGCCTTTGTGTTTTAGTGGTGTCGAAGACGTGTGTGCCTGGTGTTCTTAAAAGAGTGTGGCTCGGTGGCCTTTGGAGTTCCCAAGGGTGACGTGTCTAACTTTTTCGTTTCCCAACATTATGGTATTTTATGCGTCGCTTCGTTTTACGTGTGACGGAGCATTAAATCCATATGGCCACCTTGGGGAATCTAGGCAGTCTTGGTAATGATTGCTAGGCACGCCTTCCCGTATGGGGCATATAAAAGGGTTAAAGGTGAAGGTTTTCCTACATTCCTCTTTTTCATTTCTCAAATCTCTCAGAAGTTGACCGGACGCTCTCAGGTTCTCACCGGAAAACTCATTGTCGTCGTCACTGCAACCGTTACACATCCTCTAGTGATCATGTCAAGTAAGTTACTTCCCTTTCTGGTAATCAGTAGGTTTAATCTGCATTTTTCCCTGGTGGTTGTTTCTTCTGGTGCAGTCGAGGAGGCCATTCCTTGGCCAATTCATACGAATCCACCGGCAAAAATCCCCTAAAAAACGTCGAGGAGGACCCTCCTAGGGTGCCAATAAAGGGAATTCCAATGAATGTATGCATTCTTTAAATTTTCTATGAATGCCCCGGGCATTCTAATGAATATGCCATGAATGTCCCGGATTTGCTATGAATGCCCCGGACATTCTTATGAATTTCTGATGAATGTCTCGGGCATTCCTATGAATTTTTGTTGAAAGCCCCAGGAATTATTATGAATACCTGATGAATGCCCTAGGAATTCCTATGAGTTTTTGATGAATGCCCCAAGCATTCTTATAAATTTTCAATGATTGTGTCGGTCGGTTCTTCCCCCGGCTCTGGCCTTCGTCATTTCACTTGAACTACGATGGAAGGGTGGATTTGATGCGATGTCAAATTCACTGATTTCCTCTACTTTTAAAGTAACGTGGACCCGTATCAGAGACCCGAGAATGTCTCTGCGGATGACATCGACATAAAAGTGGATGAGGAGGAGTTGGACGAACAGGAAAGTGACGCAGGCGAACATAGGACTGCTGCCCCCGGGGAGCTTGACTTGTCTTGGGTCGGGGAAGAGCTGCTGGAGACGGGTTCCCGATTCATACTCGATTCTTGCACTGCCCATATTGTCATAGAAGACTCGGCCCCGGGGTTTCCACAAAACTGGGAATGCTACGCCCCTCTCCCCGAGCAGCATATTTGCTCGGTTTTTTGGGGAACGCATTTCCTTATGTACGAATTTGCTTTTAGAGAGGCGGGGATCCGACTTCTTGAAATTTTGGTATGACAGACTCAGATGTCGAATAGGATGTAGAGACATCAGATTTGTTACTTGTTAAACATGGCAAGTTACAAACAGCAACATCATACAATTCTGATATACCAGATTCTAACTATCCTACGGGATGTTCAGACATCTGTTTTGACATTCAGCAAGAATACTGCATAATATATAAAATAGAAAAGCAGTAAAGAACACATTCAAATTCTTAACCCAGTTCGATGCAAACTCATCTACTATGGGGGCTACTAAGCTAGGAAGGAAATTCACTACGTAGTATCAATTCAAGGACCCACAACAAACCACTTAGTTTACAATCCTCTCACTTAATCACTACCAATGCAACTTCTACTTAGGAACTCCTAAGTATGAGAAACCTCTCTCACTCCCTCTCAATCACAACATTGATAAACTTAACAATTAAAAATCAGAAGACACACTTCCATGACAACACTTTAACCTTGCCTCAAAGCTTCAGTCAAGAACAAAATACCTCTTGCTTAAAAGTTCGAGGATTACAAAGAAAAACAGCCACAAAGAATGAATCTTGTTGCATATGGTTGTGACTAAAACTCAGCCCTAATGATATGACTTTTACATCTTTGGTTGGTTACTAAACCTAGGTTACAAGGTTTCTTTTTATAACCTAATCCCAACTAGATTTTGGGCCTAAAAAGGCAGCATAACAGCTGCTACAATCATACAGAAAAATCTGCTACAAATAAGATCTTCAAAAATAACAACTTCCTAAAATATCTCTAAATATAGAAAGTCTATATTTATTCAATATTTGTCTTCAATATAAATTTGAATCTTCAAGATCTTTAAATCAGCGCCACATTGGATTGTGTTACATTCTCTGATTATTCTTCTTATGTTAAATAATAACAGAATCTTCAATCCATCTTTATCAATTCATGATGTCGAATGATCTGTCTTGACATCCTCTTCGACATGTTGTTCTAGATGTTGAAACACTTCAACTCAACATGTTTAGGCGCACAATATGACTTCCTTGCTTAAACATGTTCTTTATTTTGCAAGATCCTATACATTTTATTGTTGTTATTTGTTTTATAAAATTAATGCCAATCCTATAAATACATAACTTATAATTTCCCCCTTTGGAAAATTTTGGCTAAAACAAATTAAAAAAACAAGAAAAATTTCAGCAGCAATACTGAAAAACCAATAACAAAACAATCTTTTCATCATGTCAGGACATGTTGTTTAACATCTTCCTCAACATCAGTGGGCAGGGAGTAGAAAGTCCTCATGAACTCTGAGCTATTGGTCGAACTAATCCAGGGAAATTCCTTACAAGCTGAAGAACATTCTCCAACAATGAGACCAATGGTGACTTACGAGAACAAGAGCCTCGTTCCCTTATGTAACTCAAAACACAAGTCACAATTGTGTTCATAACTCAGGACACAAGTCACAAAGACTAAACTACAACATCCATGTTGACATCCCAACCACCATACAACAACACGTCTGACACAACCATTTGAACAACAACTCCAAGCACACCATCTGAACAGACCTTTTCTCCCCCTTTTTAGCCAAAAATTGGCAAAGACAACCCTCACAACACCACACTCACGCAATACTCACCCAAAAACAGATAAAAACCCATCAAAGAAAAGAAATGATGAAAACACTCACAGGCTGAATGAGGAGAAACACTCTTTATAAATAGTAGGCAATGACATAGATAGTAACGAACTATCTTTTAATAAAGAAACGTTCTTGGTCAAGGATCTTTATTATAGGAGCAAAAACTTATGCACCAATTAATGTGGACCGTCCACATCAGACCTTGACCAGCTGACTTTATTCTCCCAAGCTAAATGGACCAATAACAAATACGCATGCATAAAACTCGTGTTTCACATCCTCCTGCTAGCACCGTCCACAAAAGAACTCCTAATTTAACACACATGTTCTGAAACATGTTCTGACATCCTACCACAAGTTGTCTGCTAGCAACACTACATGCATGGTTCACAACCCCTTATGTATTCAGTTAATACTTCAGATAATAACTTTATCTAGATGAATCCATATAGCCCATACTTAGCAGATCATGTTACAACATGATGTGTGACATCACATACACTTATCAGAGGCAACCATTTTGAATAAGTACAATCAAGTTCACTTGGTATTACTCCTTTCAACCAAGACATATATTGTCAGAATAAAAAAAACACTACTCCCCTGTAACTTCACAAATTCGGCTCCACAAAAATGTAACACTCTCCCCCTATCAAGGATAACACATACTTCTTTGTAATTTAATGAATCGAAAACATAAGACGCATCTTCATGTCATCAAGAGCTCGCTCTTTGTTCAATCCACAATTTAACACAATCACCCCTTGTACCAAAGCACATGATCCCTTCTTGGTTTCTTGTTACCACAAGCTACAACTGCTGATCATCTTCTTGCTAGCAAGACTTGACACTAGGCCTACATTACCTTCACAGTCTTTTCTTCTTGGCCAGACATTCCAAAACAATACTCATCCAATCTTCTAATTTTGACATTAGAATCAATTTATGAATATCCATATTCAGACTTTCAAGCAATCAATACCTGATCTAGTTCAGTCTACAATCTTCTTCCAAGACAGATCATCTACTTCATCATTCTCCCATATGATTAGGTAGGCTCATATTAGATACACTGTAGACAGTCACCCCAGATAATGTCCTGACACCAGTTAGAACATCTTCCATATACAAGGACATCATCATCATGATTCTTGATATGTTCCACCAATTGTATTTACTATAACATAGTAATCCAAGAACTTAATAACTTCAACAATGTTGTGCCATCAGCTTGAATCAGAAATCCAGAAAGAGAGATAAACTCTCATCCACCTTCAAGAAGAACAAAACTCCTTGAGTCTTCAACTCATCACCCTTTTGCCCAAGAGAAACTTGTTCCAAGACAATGCTCAAGACCAACCAGCTGCCACACTCTGATTATCTTGATTCTTCGAATCCACTAAAGAGATCAACCAATAGCCACAGTTTGATCACCTCATATGAAAAAGCCAACTGCCACACTTTTTCTTCTTCACGTTTGTCAAAATTCTTACAAAATATTATGATCTACTTATTGTGTAAATCATCTTATCTTTAATTGATGTGACACATCACCAACTAAGATTCTGATGTTGAACTAGATGTTTGAACATTATCATTCCACATCCAGCTGTTGAATTCAGCTCATTCTTCTTCCACTTTAAAGAACCTCCTCCCATAACAGAACAAGAGTCTCACGCTCTCAAAAACTTGATTTACCAACCAAGTTTGAGTAGACAACCTCAATATGTTGCTTCTGCAGTAATTCCTACCAATATCACCCATTAATGAGAATCTGCCAATGTCTATCCAAAGACCTCAAACCTTCCACTATATGAAACTTCAAAAGGAATAGTCAAGAACTACACCTCATATCCATACCAAGAAAGACACCTTTCCTTGAGTAAAGCATTCTTCACAAAGTTCTGATAATGTAATCTATTATAACTTTATGATAATCATTATGGTATGCACCTAAAACAGAAATAAACCATTCCAAGAGGTAATTAAAACTATGATGTCTACACAGTCTATCATCTTCATCTCTGAGATGATACCAGGACCCTTTCATTATTCTGCATAACCTCCTTTGTCATGGGACGACAAAACTTCAGCTACACACACCAAGACTAGTAAAAGGAACTACTAGTCTAACAACCATTATGATCAGCCTCGGCAACACCCAAGCTTCATAAAACATCTAAACCCTTGCACCAATAGACCACAAATAACACTTTTAACTCCCCATGATATGGACAACCAAAGCTTCTTCAGAAAGTGACCACTTAGCACCAATTTCTCAGTACACTTTCCAGAACAAACTGTTCATCCAATAGACATGCATAACTTCCAGATAAATACTAAGTCTCTCGTCAAAGTATCCATCTTCAATCATATGCATCACAACAATAATAGACAAATACTAAGTCTTCTGTCAAAGTATTTTATATTAGTCAGATATGGTTACCTTCTCACACAAGGTAGGACAAGTAGTTTGACTTCTTCTTCTTCTTCTGCAGGCGTCTGACACTTACTGACATGATGTTCTATCATCTTTTTATACATTAGTCTTAGTTATAAAGCACTTCACAAATTACTATATATTTGAAGGCACCCTTCCTAGTAATCAACGTATGCACAATGGAACACAAAGGGATCATCCATCAATAGCTGATCAAGATTTCGATTCAACACACGAACATATGCAACAGTAGAACCATCTCAACAAACTTCTCCTTCAGACTCAGTAATAAGATTGTCTGACTTGATATATGTTCACACCCAATATAGCAACTGGTCAACACAACAATCTTAGATGCAACTATATCCACATCAATCAACTACACAAGTTGATACATCCCCACAACTTGACCTTCATGTACAAGGAGTCTTTTTTTGGGGTAATACTCCTTGAAGCTCAGGTACTTCACTCCTACAACAATAAAAAATCCTCAAGAAAACCTAACATGTTGATCACTCTTTGACCAACACACACATCTAAGATAAGTTCCAAAGCTAGAAACTTCTCAGATACACCACCCAGATGCTTCCTCTTCCAGATCAGGAGTAGGTTCCAAACACATGTGATTTAACCACAGTATTTTGGCCCCAAAAACATATCTTCACACCATCTTCACTTAACAATGCCTTTATGAGTTGACTTTGAACAATAAACTTCAAGTATCGTTGGCAAAGTCATCTGAAGCAGCTATGCATATATCTTATCACCATAAGACATATCACCAAAGAAGAACAACCTTTTTAACATCAGGAATTTTCAAATAGCTATGCAGGGGATTAAAACACAAACTCCTCAACCACTTTAGGTGTCACATATCAGCCCTAGCAACATACTCCAGGTGACACTAAACTACAATAAGTTTGAAAATAAATCAAACCTACTACAACAGCAACTTACCACCAGGATGCAACAACAGAATATTCCATCATCCATTTCTAGGGACCATTCACACAACAAAAAACTTTTTAGAAAAGATCTTCCACCTTGACCATGAGCCATAAATTATCCCCCTTGGATCTCATCCAGAAAGAGACTAGGATGCCTGCTCTGATACCAATTGCAATTCTGGTATGACAGACTCAGGTGTCGAATACGATGTTGAGACATCAGATTCTAACTATCTTACGGGATGTTTAGACATCTGGTTTGACATTCAGCAAGAATACTGCATAATATATAAAATAGAAAAGCAGTAAAGAACACATTCAAATTGTTAACCTAGTTCGATGCAAACTCATCTACTATAGGGGCTACCAAGTCAGGAAGGAAATCCAATATGTAGTATCAATTCAAGGACCCACAGCAAACCACTCAATTTACAATCCTCTCACTTAATCACTACCAATGAAACTTCTACTTAGGAACTCCTCTCTCACTCCTTCTCAATCACAATAGTGATAAACTTAACAATTCAAAATCATAAGACACACTTCCATGACAACACCTTAACCTTGCTTCAAAGCTTCAGTCAAGAACAAAATACCTTTTGCTTAAAAGCTTCTAGGATTACAAAGAAAAACAGCCACAAAGAATGAATCTTGTTGCATACGATTGTGACTAGAACTCAGCCCTAATGATATGACTTTTACATCTTTGGATGGTTACTAAACCTAGGTTACAAGGTTTCTTTTTATAACCTAATCCCAACTGGATTTTGGGCCTAAAAACCCAGCATAGCAGCTGCTACAATCATGCAGAAAAATTTGCTACAAATAAGATCTTCAAAAATAACAACTTCCTAAAATATCTCTAAATATAGAAAGTATATATTTATTCAATATCCGTCTTCAATATAAATTTGAATCTTCTAGATCTTGAAATCAACACCATATTGGATCGTGTTACATTCTCTGATTATTCTTCTTCTGTTAAATAATAACACAATCTTCCATCCATCTTTACCAGTTCATGATGTCAAATGAACTGTCTTGACATCCTCTTCGACATGTTGTTCCAGGTGTTGAAATACTTCAACTTAACATGTTTAGGCATAAAATAGGACTTCCATTCTTAAACATGTTCTTTATTTTGCAAGATCCTATACATTTTATTGCTGCTATATTTGTTTTACAAAATTAATGTCAATCCTATAAATACAGAACTTACACTTCCTTTCACCAACTTCCAGGCGGGCGTTTTCAGAACGCTCGACTTGGCCCCCTCCCAACTTCATCCAAATGCCATCTCGTTCGTTAGGGTGTTCAAACTGGTGTGCAAACATCTTAAAATCGGTTGCATGATGCCACTCTTCTTTCGGGTCTTCCACCTGCAGTAGTCGAGCGCGAACGAGAGATATAGTCGGGTCTCGTTCAAGCAGTCGATGAGGCTTTTTAAGACTTACCACGATTTTGTCTCGAATTATAAGGATATATGGTATACGGTGAAGCCTCTCACATCGCGCGCTTTGTATAGTATTTATGCCAAACAAAGGGATGCTTGGGGCGAGGATCGTCTTACCTCGACTATTCCGCTTGAGTGGCAACGAGCTCACTTTAATTGGGCGAATAATCAATTTTTTGTGAAGCCCAAGAACCTGGGGCCCGAGGATACTGATGCATATAAAAAAAATTAGTGGCTTACGTTCAAAGTTTTACCCTCGCCCTCCGTGTGGACCAAAAGGACAATCTCGTCTTGTCTGACGACAAGGAGCCTATTTTTGAAACTCGACTGATAAACACCAAAGCGGTTCTAGAGTGTAAATCAGACGAGGAATTTTATCTGAACTATTGTTACTCTACTTGATGGACTCGTCGGTTTAGGGAATCAGCGAGGTTGCAGGTTTTTCGTCCGCGGATCAATGGGATCAGGGTCGCGATCGAGGCCCTGATCCCATGAATTAAGCTTTCCCATCGCGAGTTGGGTGCCCTGCCAACATGGTACTACGATATGGGAGTTCATTTGAAGTATACTATGTCGATGAGGGTCCTGCCCATCTCTCTAGTATGTAAGCCCTCCTTTTTATTGAAATGGAGAATCATGGCCGTACTTTCGATGCTCTTCTGGCCGCGTTGTTTCCCCTGGTCGGGTCGTGGTCGTGCGGATTGTCTAGCTGTAATACTTGCTTAAGTTTTTCGGCGTTCCAGGGTCGAGCAAGTTCTTCACCTTGTAGGTTTTTAAGGTAGTAGGCTCTATTATTTTTCTTGGCTCTGGATTTATATGGGCCTTCCCAGTTTGCGCCAGCTTGCTTACTCGTGGATTCTCTCTTAATGACTTTTGTGTTGTGACGCAGAGCCACCTTTTATTTCAGGAATCCTTCCCAAAGAGCCGCCTCGGATCTTATCTCCTCGACAAGGTCGAGCTCCACACGTAGGGCTTCCTCGTTTAGCTCCTCGTCTAAGGGGGCTTCCATTCGCATGGAAGGCTCTCGAATTTCCACTAGGATGACAACCTGAGTTTCGTAGGTTAGCCGGAATGGGGTCTCCCCAGTTGTTGACTGCGGGGTCGTGTGGTAGTCCTAAAGTACGCTATGTAACACTTCGACCTAAGCTTTCTTTGCTTCACCTAGTATGCACTTTTGGCCCCTTAAGATTACCTTGTTGTCCACTTCTGCTTGGCCATTAGTCTGGGATGCTCGACGGACATGAAATGTTGTTTTGTGCCTAGGTTGGCGACAAAATCTTGGAACCTTTTATCTGTGAACTGCGTTCCATTATCAGAGACGAGGACCTGGGGTATGCCGAACCGGGAGAAGATGTTTCTTTTGAAGAAATAGAGTATATTTTGCATTGTGATTTTGGCGAGGTCTTCGGCCTCGATCCACTTTGTGAAGTAGTCAACGTCGACGATGAGGTAATTATTTTGGTAACATCCGGTCATGAAGGTCCAAGGATGCCCATCCCCCACCAGGTGAAGGGCCACATGGATGATAGGTTTTTAAGCTCGTTGGGAGGAGCCAGGTGCATATCCCCATGTCTCAAGCACCTGTCGCATTTCTTGACGTGTTCTTTTGCGTCGTGTTGCATTGTCGGCCAGTAGTAGCCCGCTCGGAGGGTTTTTCGAGCTAGGGATCTCCCTTCTAGATTTTGGTTATTGATTCCCTCATGGATTTCTCCCAAGATGTCAGAAAACTTTTCTTTGTCGACACACTTGAGTAGTGGAATGGAGAATACTCGTCGGTAGAGTTTTCCTTCAATGAGAATGTAGGAGCACGCCCTTATTTTGGCCGCGGACGCCTCTTTTTGGTCAACGGGTAGTTCGTCCTTTATAAGATAGTTGTAAATAAGGGTCATCCAACAGTGGGCGTCACCGATGGCGTTTACGTCGAGTAGCACATATGGTTTCTCGATGCTCGGGTGCAGGAGGATATCGTGAATCACGAATTTGTTTTCGCCCTTCTTACGTGTGCTCGCCAGTTTAGACAATATGTTTAATCGCGTGTTGTGTTTGCGTGGGACTTGTTGAACTTCCCATGAGTCTAATTTTTCTATCTTTTTCTTGATGAGGGCTAGGTACTTAATGAGGTTGTGATTCTTAGCCTGATACTCTCATCGCACCTGGGATACGACGAGCTGAGAATTTGTGGAGATTTTTACTTTTTTTGCCCCTAGGTCTTCGGCCAGTCGTAGGCCTGTTAGGAATACCTCATATTCCGCTTAGTTGTTCGAATTCGGGAAAGCCAGAGCCAGTGATACTTTGATCAGGATGCCATCTTTGTTTTCGAGGATGATGCCTGCCCCGTTTCCCGTAGAGCTAGAGGGTCCGTCCATGAATATTGTCCATTTGTGGGTACCACTAGTAGGGGTCGGTCGGTTGGTCATCTTGGCGACGAAGTCGGCCAGAACATGTGCCTTCAAGGCTTTTCTGCTTTCGTATTGGATGTTGAACTCCGATAGTTCCAGGGATCATTTTACATTTTGCTGGCCATATCAGGATGCCCGAGCAGCTGTTTTATGGGTTGATCTGTTCGGACTATAATTGTATGGGCGAGGAAATAATGTTGTAATCTTCTTGCTGCATTTATCAGGGATAAGGAAACCTTCTCAATCTGCTGGTACTGGAGCTCGGGTCCTTGTACAACCTTGCTCGTAAAGTATATTGGTTTTTTCTTGCTGATTGTTTTGCGGATGAGGGTTGTGCTAACAACCTTGGTAGCTACAGACAGGTATAGGTATAGCGTTTCCCTTTCTTGTGGCCACGAAAGCACCGACGGCTTGGAGAGCACCCTCTTCAGGTGGTGTAATGCTTGTTCGCATTCCTCGGCCCATTTGAAGACGACTTCATTTCGTAGTAACTTGAATAAGGGAAGCACGTGCTGTGCGGATTTGGCGATGAAATGAGATAGTGAGGCGAGCATCCCGTTGAGGGATTGGATAGATTTCTTTGAATTTGGTGTCGGGAATTCCAAAAACGCCCGACATTTGTCGGGGTGGGCTTCGGTTCCTCGTTCAGTGAGGTAGAAGCTGAGGGACTTTCCTGCCCGTACATCAAAGGTGCATTTCTTTGGGTTAAACCTCATTTTGCACTTTCTTGCCTGCTCGAAGACCTTCCTGAGGTGTTGGGCATGGTCGAGCTCCTCGTGGTATTTTACGATCATGTCGACCATGTAGACCTCAAGGATGTCCCTAATCTCTCCTCGGAAGACTTTGTTCATCATGCGCTGGTATGTGGCTCTGGCATTCTTCACCCTGAAGGACATCATGTTGTAGAAGTTATTTCCTGTCAGGGTCACGAAGGTCGTGTGTTGCTTATATGTATCTGACATGGGAATTTGGTTGTACCCGCTATAACTATCCATGAAGGACAAGAGTTTAAAACCTACAAAAGTTTCTACCAATTTATCAATGTCAGGTAAAAGGAAGGCATATTTGGGACATGCCATATTGAGATCGGTATAATCAATGCACATTCGTCATTTTCCATTATTTTTCTTAACAAGGACTACATTAGAGAGCCAGGTTGTGTACTAGTCTTTTATAGCCTGCTCGGCAACCTCTACTTTCTTAGGAGAATGTTTGTGCCTACGCTGTGCTACGGCCCTAATGGATGGATCTATGGCTAGTTGATGGCATACGACCTCGGTGCCAAAACCGGGCATCTCAGCAGCATTCCACATGAACAGGTATATGTTCTCTCTTAGGAAGGTTGCGAGTTGTTCCATTGTTTCGGACGGAAGCCCGGTGCCAATATTCACACTTCTTTCGGGGTCATCTCCAAGAGGGACAAGCTCGAATTTTCCATCGGGGATCGGGCGTACCGGGTGGGCTGGAGCATGCCCATTGGTGGGGTCTGGTCTTTAGTGTTGTCTTTACCGAGACGATTGTCGAGGTCGATGGAATTGATTCATCGAGAAGGTTGTCTCTCTTCAACACGGTGCTTCTTGTTGCCTTTGGAGGTGTTGATCACGGCTTGTCCTTTGATAGCTGCATCAAAGCATCTTCGGGCTGCCTCTATGTCCCCGTGCACTGTGAGCACGCGACCCAGCTTAGTGTAGTATTTCATCTTCAAGTGGAATTTCAAGGGCACTGCAGTCAGCTCATCCAGAGTTGGTTGTCCAAGAATGCAATTGTACAGTGAAGGGCATTCAATCACCAAGAACTGGACTTTGATTTCTATGGCTGTCTCATTTTCTTCAAACTGAACGACGAGCTCTACATATCCCCACGACCTCGTGGTAACCCCATTGAATACCTGAAGGTTGGATCTAACATACGAGGACAAGTTTGTTTTTTCGAGCTTGGGGGTTTTGAATAAGTGGGCATACATGATATCCACGGAACTGTCCTGGTCGACCAGAATGCGATGGACATCGAAGCGTGTCATTTTTGCCCTTATCAGCAAAGGAATTCTTGAGTTATGAGATCCTCCAGGGAGTTCCTCGAGGTAGAAGGAGATGGGTTGGATTTCTCCCCGAGACTTGGTGAATGTTTCCAATTGGTCGGGTGCGGTCAGCAGGAGCTCGTCGAATTTCTGTTTTACAGAAATCGCGGCGTTCTCATTATTCATCCCGCCCCCAAAGATTACTAAGGTTGTCGGGAAGTTTTCCCAAGTGCTATGAGCAACAAGGTATCCTTCTGTGTGGGTGTCGGGCATGTGTAAATCTTCAGGACGGGATACGCAGAGGGCTATAGGAAAAGGGGAACCATCAGACGGGGTATCCTCGTGGCTTCTTTTGGATCCTTGGTCCTTATGCCGATGCATATTGTTTTTCTTAGTATACAACTTGAGGCGGCCCTCCTTGATTAGTATCTCAATTGCATTTTTTAGATGAACACAATCTTCGGTCACGTGCTTGTGGCTTCTATGAAAGCGGTAGTACTTGGATTTGTTGGTGTGGGGTTTGGGTTCCGTCTGTTTGGGGAACCTCACCCTACCCTTCTTGAATTTAGAACTGATGCATTCGGCGAGGATGCGCTCACGGGGAGCGGTCAACAATGTGTATTCGGAGAAGCGCCCATCTGACCCTCTTCCTTCGTAGACCTTGTGAGGCTTGTCATCTCTCCACTTCTCTCTTATACAACGATGAGCATTATAGTCCTCATGTTTGGAGTTTATGGTGTCTTCTTGACTGCGATTGCTCTTAATGTTGTGGGCGACCTGCTTCTCTTTGTACCTGATGTAAGCTTGGGCTTTATGCAGGAGTTCGTCAAGAGTGCGGGGAGGTTTGATCCCTACTGCCTTGTTAAATTCGTTGTTAGGAAGGAGTCCCTTATCGAGGAGGTACTTCTTTATGTAGTTAGTCGTATCGACCTCGACAACCTCTTGGTTGAATTGCTCGATGTAAGAGCTCAACGTTTCACTTTTTCCTTGTATGACGGCTTCCAGCGTAGTCTCTGTTTTAGGGTGGCGTCGAGAGGCTATGAAGTGCCTCGTGAATGTCAATCTCATACTTCTCTAGGAGGTGATGGATTCGGGGGCCAAGCTTTTGTACCATGCCATGGCTCCCTTTTTTAGTGTCGTAGAGAACAATCTACATTTGACATTTCTCCCGATGTCATTGAGGTAGTCTAGCATGGCATTTATATTGTCGACATGATCGTCAAGGTCAGTAGTCTCGTCGTATGTCGCAAGGTTGGGGTGCTTTTCTATGCCCGTTGGGAGTAGGTTCTCCCTCATGGCCCGAGAAAGTGGACAATGAGGGTCCTCCTCGTCACTCCTCAGGGGTGAGTAGTCCTCATTCCCGGAACTTTGGTCTCGACGGGGAGACACTCTCGGATGGTCGTTGGGATGCTCGGGTCGTCCTCTGGCTTTATTTTTCTTAGGCTCAGGGGAGCGTCGCCCCCGACGAGGAGGGGAGTGTACGCGCTTTTTGGTGACCTCTGGATGAGGCCTCTCCAGCTGAGGTCCACGCCCACGGGGGGGAGGGGGGCTACGTGATCGACGGGGCCTCGGTCGAAGAGAGTCGGTTGACGCTCTGTCTCTAGTGCGATGACTCTCTCCTGCTGTTTAAATAACATGAGGTTCGTCTGGTTGAGTGTGTTAGCCATGGCTATGATCGTGGCATCTCCTTTGACCGGTATCATGATGGGTTGGAAGGTAGCCGCGAGCTAAGGTTGGGGAGCATTGTTGGTCTCTAGTTCAGGGGAGGGACTAGAGGTTGTCCGTCCCTTTCGTTGGACTCATGGGTGATGTGGTGGTCTTGGTCTTCACCAGTGTTGTAGTCGACAAGGTCCTGGATGTGGTTGTCACCGTGTTTGTTGGTCACACTAGATAGTTGAAGAGACGAGGTGAAGTTTTGGTATTTTGTTTCAAAAGACGTGGAGAACCTTTATGTTCCCACAAACGACGCCACTGATCTGACCTAATAAGGAGGAACCTTCCAATGACAAACATCTACAGTGGAAAAATGAGGATGGGGTGCACCTGCAAGGTACTCTGATGCCAAAGTCAGAAACAAACTATGGAGTGCAAGTACAAAAGGTAGTGAGAATTATAATTAGAATTATCATACCTGAACCTCTAGTGAAAGAGGGTATTTATCGTGTGCCCCCAGCGTTGGGCCAAGATTCTTCTCATGGGCTGGATTAACTAGGCCTAAGTAAGAATTGCCAAGGATTACGTATGAGCAAATAAGACTTAGTGTATGGTCTTTCCCTTGGTCCAACTGCCCCGTAATATTAGGAGAATAACGGGGGAAGTTGACTGAGTGGAACACGTGGGAAAGATGCTCTCCCGTGTCTCTATGTATGGGCGCGTGTGTAACGCGGTGGGAGAACTGACTTTTAGTTATGTTGCGGATAGCAAGAGTCGCCACTGACTTTTATTTTATCCAAAGGAAAGGCATAAAAGAACAGGAAAGACCTTTTAAAAGATTTTTGGGTTCGGGGGGTAGGTTATGTAAAGGGAAGGTGTTAGCACCCTTTACATCCATGGTTATCCATGGGCTCTTAGTTACTTAGCTCACTTTAAAATGTTTTTGAAATGTGAAGTGTGTGAATAGAAATTTTCTTAAGTGTTTTATAATGATCCATGTACGGATATATATAAAACCTTTGTTTTGAAAATTGTTTGAAAAATGTGAAGTGTTTGAAATGTTTTTGAAAAGTGAGTAAGTATATAAGAGGAACCTACCCTAAGTTAAGTCTTTTCTGTTCTTATATGTTCTTTCAATGGTAAGACTATCCCTATTATTAAGGAATAGGTAGTCATTACCTTGGATGTGTGGGACAAGTGAAGGGACATCTGTTATTTAGGCAACTGTGGGGTGTATAAGCAATTCGAAGGGACTTATCATCTTTATTCGAAAGGGACAAGATCATTACGAAGGCAACATTCGAAGGGACTTGATCTTTTTATCTGTTTAGGGACTAGATGATGTGAAATGAGGGACTTTGCTTTATACACCCTACTTGGCCTTTTGTTTAGGCAACTTGAGAGGTAACCCTTGAGAATGTGAGATGGCGATCCAGGATCGACTTACGTGTGTGAGTGTACCAATTCAGATATTTATCTTTAAGTTAATGAGCTAAATTAATTTTTAAATACAAACATATTTCACTCCCTATTTTACTAACCATAGCATTTAAAATAAATAATAAAAATTACTACTACAAATATTACATAAGGGATACAATTACATAATAATAATAATTAAGATAAATTAAATAAGCAAATAATAATAATAAATAATTGGGTTAGTAACAATAATAATAATAAAAATAATATATAAATAAATGGGGTTAGTAATAATAAAAATTAATAAGAATAAAATCAAGAAATTAACATAATAATGAATAATAAATCTAAAAGTGCAATTTTTAATGGATAATTATTTTTAAACAATTCATATTATATACTAATTATTATAAAGATTTAAATTATATATACATGTTATGAAAAATAATGGTTAATTATGATTAAATAAACATATTATAAAAATAAATTATATTTACAAGATTAAATTAAGAGTTTTTAATTATTTTAAGCATAATCAAAAATTATTTACATGCAAGAATTATATTAAATAATAATTATAAACAAATTATAAAAATATGTACATAATTAAAGTTTATAAATAAATAAATTAAAAGTTATAATATAATTAGATTTTTGTAAAAGAAAAAATTAGGGTTTTATTATTTAAAGAAAAACATTAGGATTTATCCCTTAATTAAAATATCAACATAAATTATGAAATTTAAATAAACAAATAAATTAATATTTACAATTAAGGTTCATAGAAATAATTAGGTTTTAGAAAAATATTTTAGGGTTTTAGAAAATATTATTAGGATTAATTATCTAATTATAAATTAATTATACAAAATTATATAATATTAATAATATAAGGTAAATATTAAATAATTTTTACTAATAAAGTTTTAATTTTAGAAAAGATGAATTTTTTAATTAAAGAAAAGAAAATAATAATATAAACATTTTATTTTTATTACTTAAATTTATTTAACTATAATATATGTCGCTCCCGGGATTTTCATCCTAGTACAAACGCGAAAGTGGCGCAGAAAGGTTAGAGTCGCCAGCCAGACATTTTTATCCCAAAGGAATGGGAAAGGTAATGTTGCACAAACCTAAGGAAGAAGGAAAAGGACGAGGCCTCGCGAACCAAAGATCTGGATACGGGAGTCGGTTACGAATTGAGAAGGTATTAGCACCCCAATCCGTCCGCCGTACCCGACGGGATCCACGCTTATAAGTCTGTTTTCAAAGGGTGAGAAATAATATGCTGCTTGACTGAAAGAATGGCTATCTGGAATGAAATGGAAATGAGAAAAGAAATGAAATTAACAAATGGGAATAAAAGGGGAAAATGTAGGGAAAAAGAAAGATTGTGCTCAAATGGGCCCTACCCCACTGCCTAAGTACCTCATCGAGATAAATGAGGATCAGAGACGTCGTAGTTCGTCTAACTAAGGCTTACACTCGTTTGTGATTTTTAGGATGACGTTGCCATAGCTCTAGCTCAGGTGTTACCGGCTCTGACTCGAGGGTGTTTACCGTATCGCTGTTTGAACTGTCGAGACAAGTCATGTTCGTCCGCAAAGAGTATGAGATGAGATGAGAAGACGTGACTTCTTGGTTTGTTGTTTTTTAGAAGAAATGTTTTGAATTTGTGTTTATTGAATGTACAACACTAAAGACTATGACACAAGAGCGAATACTTTCCAAGATCGCCCCCAATGGAACGTTTGTAAAGCATCCTAGAAGAGTGAAGGAGACCTCCACTAGTCATTTCCCGTATAACTTAAGACTCGTGGCGCATTGTACACCTTTCCTTTATTAAGTGTTTTTTATTTTTATTTTAAGATGAGAAGAGAGACTCAAATTGTCAAAGGAAAAATTCTAAGGGAAACTAGACTTACCCTAAGTTAGTTGAGTTCATGGATGACTTATGGTTAATGAGGTTTGAGATTAAATCTACCTGAGAGATATAAGACTAGAAATGCGAGTAAGAAGAAGTTAATAGTGAACAATATGGTCCTCCTAAGTCATGGTGGGTAAACACGGTATGGAATGTAAATGAGATGAAACAATGGATCGGGTGGGTCGGGTGCGTGGTGCTGAGACGCGCGACTTATGGTGTGAAACATACAAGGCTTGCTTTTGGTTGAATGGAGTGGAACGATGGTAATCGAGGAACCCTAAAGTCACATGCATTTTTATTTGTTTAAAAAAACTTACTCGACGTTGGATCGAGTTTTATTTATTTCATTTTTTTGAGATTTGGTTTTCTATCGATTCATTTTATCTTTTCTAACCTAATTAAAGAAACTATACAAACGTACAAGTTCTACGCTATTACATCATAAAGCATACAAACATAATTAAGGCACAAAAATATTCAAGTCCATAAGTCAATCCTTGAAAACATACCTTGCACAAAAAAGAAAATAGTTAGTGAATGACATGAATCATGAATATGCATAATATGATGGAATGAATTAAAATGGAAAAAATATCAAAAGTCATGAAAAAAATGTGAAATTAAATCCCTAGGGTATCTAACCTGATTATAACACTATGTCAAAAAATCTCTTAAAAATTCTAATTCAAACCATGGTAAATGGTCACTTAAACCTATCTAAAGCTCCATAACAAATTTACACAAATTACACTACCAAAACAGTAGAAAAAATGTCCTAAAAAATATCCCAAAAATAGTCTAGGTACTTTAACTTGTCCTTTAATCATATCAAAAAGAATGGGCAAAAAATATTATGGGAAGTGGTAGAAATAAATTGTACAAATTCATGTGTCCAAGTGAAAATTCAATATAAGTCAATTAAATTTAAAAAAATCGAAATTAAATCAAAAAATGGTTAAAATCAGAAAATAAAAATTGGGAGAAATTCTAAATTGACTTAATATTCTAATGTAATTTTTAGGGATTTTTATTAAGGGTTTTAACATTTATTCATGAATTAATTTGAAATGGCAAAGAATAGAAATTAAAATAGAAGAGAACTTGGAGGGGGTGAGAATAGAAATTTATTTTAAGTTAAAAGGATAATTGGGCTTGCATTGGGGTGCTTATAGCAATTGTTTCGGGCCCAAGGCATTGGGAAGCCTGTGTGTGCTTACTAACTACGATACACCCTCAGTCAACATTGTTGACTCTAATCTGTACCGTTAATCTAAGGTCTTCCTAAAGTAATCTCATCAAGAGGTCCCCAAAGCGAAGCACACCGTAACCATGAGGAAACCGCGCACATACGATCTACCGGGTACAGATCCTACCGGACGGTGACACTTGTCACCGCCGGTATGGTTGGACATCAAATGCATATCCCACCTTATCCCTTTGAAATCGGTGGATTACTAAGGTGTTAATGGCCTTTATCATGCTCTTAATATTCCATTAATGTTTATAATGTTCATAATAATTGACTTAATCCCTCTTTAAGACTTTCCATTACCATTAATCTCCATGATATTAAAATAAAAGAAAGTTTAAAAAACTCACAATAAAATACATTGACTGGAGAAGAACCCCAGAAACCCTAGATTCCCTTCCTCTTTCTTGCTGACCGGCGCCGACCCTCTTTCTCAACGCCCCCATGGCTCTCTCTCTCTCACCCAGCGCAGCCTCTCTCTCTCAACGCTTTTCATTTTCTCCCTCATGAACTCCAATTCTCAAACCCTAGAAATGGTGGCGGCGACGGCGGCGACCCAAGCCTGGGAGACAGTAATCACCAAGAATCGCTCAAGGTATTTTTGTATTCTTTGCTCTTCTTGAACTTCCTTCTTGTTGACCATTCTTCAAAATCGTGACTGAACCCTATCTCCCCTGTTTGCTAATCGAAGCAATGTGACAGGGATATGGAGATGGTGACCGATGACGTTGAAGGTCCGATCGAGGTTGCGATGATATCTCAGTAATCATGAGGTTAACAACTTGCAGGAATGAGTCGAGGTGATGATTCTTTGTTGCGGGATTGGTGATGATGTACTCGGTGTCGTAATGATTTCCTTCTCTTTTTGTGCGCAGGTTATGGAAGTCACGGTGAGTGAAGAACCATTTCGTGATTGATGCTTTTGTTGTTTTAAGGGCTATGAAGAAGTGATGAAAGTTTGAAGGGGTGATTGATTGAAGAACAAGGTGAGTGATGCAGAGAGAGGATCTAAGTTGAGGTTAAAGAATGGAGGAGGCAGAAGAGGTTAGTGGATTGAAGCAAAAAAAATCGAAGTTCAAAGAAGAAGATGATGGAGGATGTGTTTGGAGATTGGAACAATGAAAACCGAATGATGAATTTGATCCTCCAGCCCCCTAACGACTCAGCTCGTTTCTGATTTTATAGAGAAGATTCCAGACTCAAAGAAATTCAGGTAAATCAGTTATGAGTTACCTACTGTTGTGGCCTGCTCAGTTTAGTTTTTTTTGAAATTCTGCTCAAATGCTTGTAGATTTTCAGTTAGGAATTTATTGTGAGTTTGTTAGAAAATAGTTAGGAGTTGGTTGAATTAGTTATGAAATCAGTTGAAGTTAGTTCTGATTCTGTTGTGAATTCTGTTTTTTGGTTGAATTTTAGTTAGTTTGTTATGATTTTGTTCAACTGATATTATAACTGGAAAAGTGGATTGAACCCCTGCTTTGGAAGTTTCGATTCTGCTTTGCTCTCTTTCTTTCCATTCTTTCCATAATATCAATCCTTCTGTTATTAATTGTATTCTCTTTGCTATAGATTTCCTGTTTTTCTTGCTTTTGTCGCTATTTGCTTGCGTTTTTCTGGCTGAGCACACTATTGTGCACCTTTTCCAGGTAAGTTCTTTTTCACTTTTTCTTGTTTTTCTATTTTATTTGTTTATATTGTAACACCCCAAAATTTGCCCTCTTAGTTTATCACCTTAACTGGCTTTATGTCTCGAACCACATCTGCACTTTCCATTAGGTCATAAAATCACAATTGTGCATTTCATTGGCTCATATGGCATGGGATCAATGCCCTTTGAAGAACCAGATTATTATATTGGTTTATGGTTTCTGCTTCACTAGGGGTCATACTATGGATCATGGAAGTAAGGTTTCACACCTTATGTATGGTTATCTTTTGACTTCCAGGTCTTGATTATGTGGCCATCAACATCATCCTCTTTCCGCTTATTTAAGACAATAACCATAATTTTCATATCAATCTAATTCAATCAAGGTTTATGACTTTCTAGAATCAAAATATATTTTAAATCTTCATATTTTATATTTTATTTGAATTTAAAATGATTTTTAATATAAAAAATCATAATAAATAAAATAAAATTATGAAAATATTAAATAAATTTCGTGCATGATGTCATGGAACACCTTGGGTCACAAAAAGTTCAGCCCATTTGGAAGAATTTGGTTTTAAGACCCTATTTTCTTCATAAACCACCCAAAAATTTCCCAACTTTGCAAGGGCACACATCCTTCAATTTTAATTCTATGAGGGTGTTCTTGGACATTTTGGAAAGCTTAAAGAGTCCTCAAACCAACCCCATTGGTTTCATGTCCATATCATTTACCATTCTCAAGTTATGCCCTTTTGAAGTTGTTGACTTTTTGTTGACTTTCAAAAGGACCTATAATGTCTTAGCTCATACCTTCCAAATGAAGCATTTTTGGGCTTGGCTTGTGAGACATAAAGTTGTAGAGAATTCAATTTCCTTCAAAATTAGCTTTGGATGGGAAAAATTTGATGAAGCATGTGAAATTTATGGCGGTCAAAGTTCAGTTGACTTTTCCTGAGGAAACCCTAATTTAGAAACCTTTGATTCTTGATGATCTGAAATATCCTTGATGAATCATGATCAACCCTTGATAAAATGATGAATTTTACTTCATATACTTGATGTTGGCAAAAAATCATGAAGTTTGACTTTGGTTTGACCACAGTTGACCTCAGTTTGACTTTTTAACTACTTTGACTGATTTTGACTTATCTGATCATCTGACTGAGCAATTCTTTGAGAAAAGTTCTGAAACTTGTCATGGGGATTCTTAAACACATATAAGATGTTATGAAGCTCACTTGGGATCTTGGAAATCCATTTAGCCTGATTAAAGTCAAAACCCTAGTTTAGGATGCACTGCTTAAGAGGATGCATTGTCTGAGGGAATTGTCAAATCTTCTGACTAATTGTGAACTTTGTGAACCTTGTGAACCTCATAAGATGTCTTGTGAACTTCATGAACCTCATGATAGGTCTTGTGAACCTTGTGAACCTCATAAGGTGTCTTGTGAACCTTGTGAACCTCATAAGATGTCTAGTGAACCTTGTGAACCTCATAAGGTGTCTTGTGAATCTTGTGAACTTTGTGAATCTCTTAACACACAAAGTCTTGTTTTGTGAGGGCAAATTTTGGGGTGAAACAGCTGCCCCTGTTCAATTTTCTGAAACCTGAGGGGTTAGATTGGTATATGTGCCAGTCGTGACCTGGAAGGTTGAAGGGGATTGAACACAAAAGCCCAAAAATTTGCACTCACCGGTGCGTAGAGTAATGCTGAGGACTAGTTGTATATGCTTGAGTGGGCTTAAAGATGCCACTTGGGAGGAGATGTTGGGACATCTGATCCAACATCTGAATCTGATATGCGTAGTATTTTTTAACTATGTCTGCGTTTACAGGCTGTGGGAAGTCTTCACCATCCATAGTAGTAAGTATCATGGCACCTCCTGAGAATACTGTCTTGACTACAAATGGTCCTTCATATGTAGGAGTCCACTTGCCCCTAGGATCACCCTGTGGTAATATGATACGCTTAATTACCAAGTCACCAGCCTGATATACCTTTGGCTTAACCTTCTTGTTAAAAGCTTTGATCATCTGTTTCTGGTACATCTGGCCATGACAAACTGTTGCTAGTCTCTTCTCATCAATCAAATTTATCTGGTCAAGTCGAGTCTGAATCCACTCATCTTCATCCAAGCCTGCATCCTTCATAATTCTTAAGGAGGGGATCTGAACTTCAATGGGCAAAACTGCTTCCATACCATAGACTAAGGAGAATGGGGTTGCCCCTGTTGAAGTACGTATTGTAGTAAGATAACCATGAAGAGCAAATGGTAACATCTCATGCCAATCCTTATAAGTCACAGTCATCTTTTGTATAATCTTCTTAATATTCTTATTAGTAGCTTCTACTGCCCCATTCATCTTCGGACGATACGGAGAAGAATTGTGATGCTTAATCTTGAACTGCATGCAGAGATTAGTAATCATAGTGTTGTTCAGATTAGAGCCATTGTCAGTAATAATCCTTTCAGGGATGCCATACCTACATATGAGATTATTCTTAATGAATCGAGCCACCACATTCTTAGTAACAGATGCAAATGAAGCTGCCTCCACCCACTTTGTGAAGTAATCAATAGCAACCAGGATGAAACGATGTTCATTAGAGGCAGTAGGTTTGATCTCACCAATCATATCAATGCCCCACATGGCAAAAGGCCAAGGAGCAGTCAACACATTCAATGGTGATGGGGGTATATGTACTTTATCAGCATAGATTTGACACTTGTGACATGTTCTGGAATGTTGATAGCAGTCAGCTTCCATGGTAGACCAATAGTAACATGCTCTCAAAGTCTTCTTTGCCATAGTATGACCACTAGAATGAGTGCCAAAGATCCCATCATGCATATCTTCCATAATCTCTGTTGCTTCCTTCTTATCCACACAACGAAGCAAAGTTGAATCATGATTGCGCTTGTACAAAATCCCATTACTCAAAAAGAACTTAGCAGAGAACCTCCTCAGAAACTTCCTATCTTTGACAGATGCCCCTTCAGGGAACTCCTGAGCTTCAAGATATCTTTTCACTTCATAGAACCAAGATTTCTCCTCTGCCTCTTCAGTGTTAATCTCATTGCAGTATGCAGGCTTTTCAAATCTATCAATAGTAATCTTGGGAGTTTCATCATCCCAGCTGATCTCAAACATGGATGCCATGGTGGCTAAGGCATCTGCCAACTGATTCTCTCTTCGTGGAATATGTCCAAAGGTAATCTCTTTAAAATGTGGGATCAAAGACAAAACATGCTCTCTATAAGGAATGAGATTATCATGCTTGGTATCCCAATCTCCTTTGATCTGACTTACTACCAGGGCTGAATCTCCATACACGTCTAGGAACTGAATCTTCATATCAATGGCAGCTTTAATACCCAGGATACATGCCTCATACTCAGCCATGTTATTGGTACAATAAAAACAAAGTCTGGCAGTAATAGGGGTATGACAACCTTCAGGGGAAATGATCACAATACCAACACCATTACCAAGTGCATTAGAAGCTCCATCAAAAACCATAGTCCATCGGGATCCTTGTTCAGGTCCGTCATATTGTCCAGGTTCTTTGGTAATAATCATAATGTCTTCATCAGGGAACTCAAAACTCATTGACTGATAATCATCCACTGCTTGATGAGCCAAATGATCAGCTACAACACTTCCCTTAATGGCCTTATGATTAGTATACTGTATATCATATTCTGTCAAGATCATTTGCCATCTTGCTATTCTTCCGGAGAGAGCAGGTTTCTCGAATATGTACTTGATTGGATCCATCTTCGAAATCAACAAGGTAGTATGGGTCAACATATACTGTCTTAGTCGGCGAGCAGCCCATGCCAAAGCGCAGCAAGTTTTCTCGAGCAGTGAGTATCTTGTTTCACAGTCGGTAAACTTTTTGCTAAGGTAGTATATTGCCTGCTCTTTTCGACCAGACTCGTCATGTTGCCCCAACACACACCCCATTGAGTTGTCTAACACTGTTAAGTACATAATCAAGGGTCTTCCATCAACTGGTGGCATCAAAATTGGAGGCTCTAGCAGATATTTCTTGATTTCATCAAAGGCAGTCTGACACTCATCATTCCATTCCATCACCTGATCTTTCTTCAACAACTTGAAGATTGGCTCACAGGTGGCAGTTAATTGGGAAATAAATCTTGCAATGTAATTCAATCGTCCCAAGAAACCTCTAACTTCTTTCTCAGTACGGGGAGCTGGCATCTCTTGTATAGCTTTTACTTTCGCATGATCCACTTCAATACCTTTTCCACTGACAATGAACCCCAGGAGTTTACCAGACCTAACTCCAAAAGTACATTTGTTTGGATTCAATCTCAACTTGTATTTCTTCAACCTTTCAAACAACTTATGCAGATGATCAAGGTGTTGCTCTTCATTCTGGGACCTGGCTATCATATCATCCACATACACCTCTATCTCATGATGAATCATATCATGAAACAAAGCCACCATAACACGCTGATATGTTGCCCCTGCATTCTTCAAACCAAATGGCATCACTTTATAACAAAAAGTGCCCCACTGTGTAACAAATGTTGTCTTCTCCATATCTTCAGGCGCCATCTTGATCTGATTATAACCAGAAAAACCATCCATAAAAGAGAATACCTTATGTTGAGCAGTGTTGTCTACCAGAACATCAATATGAGGAAGTGGAAAGTCATCTTTGGGGCTGGCCTTGTTCAAATCCCTGTAGTCTACACACATACGTACCTTACCATCTTTCTTAGGTACCGGCACCACATTTGCAACCCATTGAGGATAAGAAGTCACATCTAAGAACCCTGCATCAAATTGTTTCATCACCTCTGCCTTAATCTTCTCTGACATTTCAGGACGCATGCGACGAACCTTCTGCTTCTTTGGACGACAATCTTCTTTTACTGGTAAACGGTGAACCACAATGTCTGTATCTAAACCTGGCATATCTTCGTAGGACCAAGCAAAGATCTCCACATAGTCACGTAACATCTGAATCAATCTGCTCTTGACACTATCCTCTAATTCAGCCCCTATCTTGACCTCTTTCCTGTTTTCTTCAGTTCCCAGATTCACAACTTCGATTGGCTCTTCATGTGGCTGTATAGCTTTCTCTTCTTGTTGTAACAACCTAGAAAGCTCTACAGGTACTTCACAATCATCCTCATTTCCATCTTCAACTTGATAGATCGGATTCTCGAAATTATAATTGGAAATAGTAGAACTGTTATCAATAGGATCCAGAGTGGATGAGGATCTGCATTTTAGTGACGTGGGTGTGTGTAAGAACACATAGCTGATAAAATAAAAATAAAAGAAAATAAAGACAAGGAACACAATATTTACGAAAATGAAATGTCCACTGATTTTTATTGAATAAAGTATGCAAATGAAATGACATCCCGTAACAAGCACGCCATTGGGCCCCGGGTAAGGCACAAGGCTTAAGAGTTTAAATTGTTCAAAAATTACAAACTTTAAAAAGTAACAACACAGTAATAGTATTTACTCCTGACTAAAGGAGATAGGAATAACATCTTCAGCTTTCCAGTTGTTGAGCCCAGCACCCACAGTAGGAAAAATCCAAGCGTCCAAGTTGTAGTCTTCATCATAGTCACCCACAGCATTAATCTGATCCTTCATAATCCCCTGATTGGTGATACGAACAGTACGAGCACGACGAACAGCCTTCTGGGACTCTACAGTGAAACCCAAACCAAATTTGTCAGACTTGTAAGGAATGTCGGGAAGCTGACCCCAAATAGTACAACCACCTTCATCCACCACAGCTCTAGCATCTTTGAGGGAGGCCATTGTTGGAGATACTCTGGTGACCACGGGAACTTTCTTGGCAACAGGAGGAGCTTCATAATTATTAACAATCCAAGGAACCACTTCAAATGTCTGACACGGAGTTTCAACATATTCACCTTCCACTTCAAGATACTTAAAGGTGTTCACATGGCTAACTATATATCCTTCCTCTCCGTAAACAGTGACAACTTTTCCTTCTACTAGATACCTCAGCTTCTGATGTAAAATAGAAGTTACAGCACCTGCCCCATGGATCTAGGGACGCCCAAGCAAACAAGAATAAGAAGGACGAATATCCATGACATAAAAGGCAGCATTGAAGACCTGAGAACCTACTTTGATTGGGAGATCAATTTCTCCATGCACCACTCTTCTCGAGCCATCAAAAGCTTTCACCACTATATTACTGGGCTTCAACACAGCATCTTCAGGACTAAGCTTATTCAGAACTTCTTTAGGCAACACATTCAGTGAGGAACCATTGTCTATTAATACATGTGACAGGGTAGTGCCCCTGCATTCAATAGAGATATGTAGAGCCCTGTTATGATCCCTTTTGGCCGGAATCAAATCAGCATCGGAGAAACCTAACCCATTATCATAGGTCAAGTGTGCAACACAATTTTCAAACTGGTCTACAGAAATCTCATTGGGTACATGAGCAGTCTTCAAAAATTTAATCAAGGCCTTGGCACGAGCCTCAGAGCACAACAATAAAGACAACATAGAAATCTTGGAGGGAGTATGCCCCAATTGATCAACAATGTTATAATAACTCTTGCGAATGATCTTCAATACTTCTTCCATCTGCTTAGAGAGATCATCAGCAGCTGGCACATCATTTTGTATAGGTTCAATAACAGGATCTTTGCCCCGAGCATCAGCAGTAGAGGTAGTAACTGGAGTAACTGTATTCTTGGAAACAGCCGGAGAAGAGAAAACTCTTCCACTTCGTGTGATCTTACTAGATCCAGCAATATTAACAACATCAAGGTTCGTATCAGCAACAGGTGTATCAGCTAAGGGTTCCTGCTTAACACCATGGATATAAACATCGGAAGCATAATGCCAAGGCACAGCTTTATCAGAAGTATACGAAATAGGACCAGGAGTGGTAATGATCATAGGAGCCACTCTAGCTTCAGCAACAATCTTCACAGGGCCTTCAGAAGTAATCTTAATTGGACCCTTATGAGTGATTTTGACAGGACCCTTGGAAGTAATCCTCACCGGCACTTTATCAACCATATCCACCTCTTCAACCTTCACACCTTTAGTTATATGATCAACCATGCTTTCCACAGAAGGTGGTGTCCTCTCAAACACTATGGTATAATTATTCATGAGGCGTTGAATTCCGTCCTTCAATCTCCAGCAGCTATCCGGCTTATAGGTACAATATAAACAATCTTCACGACAACCTGGAAAGAACCTAGCTTGTACTAGCTTCTTCTTGATAACAGACAATGGTGTAGTCAAATCTGCAACTGAGGAAATATGTGAACCTTCATCAATTGCATTGACAGTCTTCTCATGATTTGGCATGGGAGCAGTAATCACATTTTGGAGTACCCGGAGGGTCAAACTCAATCTCTCCAGCATCAATCATATCTTGAATTTTGTTCTTCAATACCCAGCAACTATTGGTATCATGTCCCTGACAATTCGAATGATATGCACATCGTGCATTAGGATTATACCTGGGTGAGGTAACATTGGGATTCTGAGGAGGATCCCTCAAAGTAATAAGTTCACCCTTCAACAAGTGTTGCAGGGCTTGGGCCAGTGACATGTTGATCTTAGTGAACTGCCTTCTATTCCTCTGTTGATTTCCCTGGGGTGGCTCTGGTGTTGCAGGAGTTGGATTGGAGATATGAACTGCACTCACAGACTGATGCCTTCTATTACGATCAGGTTGACCATAAACAGCATTTGACTCTTTCTTCCCACTGGGAGGTTTCTTTGCAGTACTTGACGAAGAAGCACCCACTTGGATCTTGCCCCTCCTTATACCACTTTCTACGCGCTCTCCTGTCATTATCAATTCAGTGAAGCCAGACGATGAGCTTCCAATGAGGTGACTGTAAAAGGGACCATTCAGCGTACACATGAACATATCCACTAAGTCCCTGTCAGTTAGAGGGGGTTGCACTCTACCAGCCAAGTCTCTCCACTTCTGGGCATACTCCTTGAAATTTTCTTTAGCACCCATAGACATGCTTTGTAGTTGCATACGGGTAGGGGCTAGGTCAGCATTGTATTGATATTGCTTATAAAAAGCCTCAGCAAGATCATTCCAATCATGGATGTTTCCCCCTCTCCAATTGATAGTACCACTCCAATTGAGCTCCAGATAAGCTCTCTTGGAAGAAATGGATCCACAACTTCTTATCAGCAGTATGGGGTTGGATTCTCCGGACATAGGACCTCAGATGCAGCTTGGGACAAGAGACCCCATCATAAACTACGAAAGTAGGAACCTTGAAACCAATGGGTATAACCACCCCAGATATCAAACTTAGGTCTTCAAAATCCAGCCCAGAAGACTTTTGCAATTCCATAGCATCCATTCTATCCACCAGCATCTTGAACTTATCTTCATTAGGCTCATGATAGTAGTTAGCTTCAGAATCAGAATCCCCCATTGTATTATGGAGACTGCCTCCCTCTTTCTCAGACTCTTCAGACTCATAATCTTCAACATGTTCTTTGGTCTTGACAGGACCTCTGAACCTTCTTCCCATGTTGATCAGGCCTCCTGACCTTCTAGTCTTCTTAGTCTTCTTGGCCAGCAGTGTCTTCAATTCATCCTGCCCCTTGGACAAGTTCAGGATCAGCTCTTGGAACTGTGCATTTTGTGCCTGGAGATCCTTAACTGTTTGTTCAAGAGCCATTGCTGAAATAAACAGCGAGAAGATGAGAAACCTGTACACAATAAACCTATGATGCAATGATATGGTATGTGAATGTATATGCAATGTTTTGAAGGACCGCAAGATTTAAATTTGCTTAAATAATCAAGAAGGTAAACTTTTATTAGTAATAAGTTTGTTTTCCCCTTGGGCTTACAATAAGAATGAAATGAAATAAATACAAAAGATGGGGTTTTAAGTCTCCTATGGACGTTTCCTCTTTGTGTTGAGGTATGAGTTGAGATTCCGCTCCTCGTGAAGTTGCTTTGTTAGCTCCAAGATTCTTTCTTGACTTGCTTTGTAATGAGCCTCGAAAGTATCCCTTTGCTCCTTCAACTGGATCCAGGATCTCTGTAAGTCTTCCATGTCAGTGGGTGTAACACGGTGGGAGAACTGACTTTAATTATATTGCGGATAGCAAGAGTCGCCACCGACTTTTATTTTATCCAAAGGAAAGGCATAAAAGAACAGGAAAGACCTTTTAAAAGATTTTTGGGTCCGAGGGGTAGGTTATGTAAAGGGAAGGTGTTAGCACCCTTTACATCCATGGTTATCCATGGGCTCTTAGTTACTTAGCTCACTTTGAATTGTTTTTGAAATGTGAAGTGTGTGAATAGAAATTTTCATAAGAGTTTGATAATGATCCATGTACGGATGCGTAAAAAACCGTTGTCTGAAAAATTTGTTTGAAAGTGTGAAGTGTTTGAAAAGTTTTTGAATAGTGAGCAAGCAACTATGAGGAACCTACCCTAAGTTTTAAGTCTTTTCTGTTCTTGAATCCTTTAAATGGTAAGACTATCCCTATTATTAAGGAATAGGTAGTCATTACCTTGGATGTGAGGGACAAGTGAGGGTCATCTGTTAATGTAGGCAACTGTGGGGTGTATTAAGCAATTTTGGAGGGACTGTCATCTTTATTCGAAAGGGACAAGATCATTACGAAGGCAACATTCGAAAGGGACTTGATCTTTTATTTGTTAAGGGACTAGATGACTTTATTTTGAGGGACTTTTGCTTTATACACCCTACTTGACCTTTTGATTAGGCAACAATGAGAGGTATCCCTAAGGAAGTGAGATGGCGATCAAAGATCGACTTACGTGTGTGAGTGTACAATTTAATATTTTATCTTTAAATTAAATGATCTAAATTGATTTTTTACATACAAACATGTTGCACTCCCTATTTTTACTAACCATAGCATAAAATATAAATACTTAAACATTATAAATAAATATTACACCAAGGAGCAATTACAACAATAATAAATAAGCAATTTAAATAAATAAAGCAAAATATTAAATAATAATAATAATTGGGTTAGTGAAAATAATAATAATAATAATTTAAAGATAAATGGGGTTAGTATCAAATAAATATCATAAGAACATAATAATAATAACGAAATAAGCAAAAATAATATAACAATTAAAAGATTAAATTTTGATATAAATAATTATTTAAAGTTAATAAGAAAATATGAACAATTAATTATTAAATTATTTGCAAATTATAAAAAAAATTAAATTAATTAGTTATAAACACATTATGAAAATAAATTATGATTACAAAATTAAATTAGCAATTATTTTTAAACATATCACAAAATTATTTACATGCAAAATTAAATTCTAAACAAATTAGGTCATATTATTATCTTAAGAATTTTAACTTTTAATTATATTTACATACAAAAATTTAAATTATAAACAATTTATATACTAACAAAAATTAAATTAAGAATTTTAATGAAGTTATGAATATAAATAATAGAAGAAGAAAATTAGGGTTTGAAAAGAATATGTTTTTAGGGTTTTAAAAATAAATTAGGTTTCACATACAAAAATTTTAAATATTAAATATTAATTCAATTACACAAATAAATTATATATAATACATATATATTAATAATTTATAAAATAAAGTATCAATACAAAATATATATATGATTTATTTTATAAAAAAAACATTAAAATTTAAAAGAATAAGATAAGAAAAAGGAAAATATAAAGAAAATTGCATAGTTTTAAAAAAAATTGGGAGGCCTGGATTTGAACCCAAGACCTCCCTGGAACCTGAATGAAGAGTTACCACTGGGCCAGCCTGCGCGCAGGTGATGAAGGAGGGAGTTCAATTAGTTTTGTGCCTTATGCCTGAAAAATCAAAGAAAAAGCAAGAAAAACAAAAGGCCTGGGGGGATCGAACCCAGGACCTTCACAATACACACAAACACCTTACCCAATCCAGCTGGGAGAGCGCACCTGTTGATAATCTCACCATAATTCATAATATATTAAGGTTGCTAATTATATGGAAAAAATAAGAAAAAGGTGGTGAAGCCAGGATTCGAACTCCAACCATCTAACAATACACGCGCACTTCATACCACTGGGCCAAGCACCATGCTTGTGAAACAAACAGAAACAAAACATAAAAATATTAAAACCAATTTCAAATTCCAACTTGCGCGCGCTGAGTCTTCTTCTTCCTCATATTTCCTGCGAAATTTTATACGGATCTTGCTGCAACGTTTCCTGCGAATTTCAAGATACAAGAACCTACGAAATTGGACAAGCATCAAAACAGTAAAATTTCTCAACAATGATCAGTGTTTCATAATCCCCAAGGTCCATGGAATTGTCCTATGTTCTTAGAATTTATTTATATTAGGTTTATGACAAAACCCCAAATCCATGGCCGAAACCCTAGCAATGGTGGTTCTTTACTCCTGCATCAAAAATCAAATTAAATTGCCCAGAAACGTTCACAAGCTCAACACAAACACAAATCCAGAACCAAAATCAATTTATATTACATGTATGTATGAAAACGAAAAAACCATAAATGTATCAACATTTGAATTCGGTTTGTGCTATATAAGAGGTTTTGGATGCAAATGAGGATTGGGATCGCATTAGAGATGTTCAAGGAGTGTGTTTGAACCTTTAGAATGCCTTGATATCTCTTCCAACCAAGAAACCGAATTTGAAGTTTTGTGAAGTTTTTGAAATTTGCAAACTTACTCTTTGAGGCTGGAATTCGTATCTAATGAGTAGGGTTAAGTCATATACTTATAGAGTGATGAATTTAGGTTAAAAAATTTGATGCTTGTGTGAAAGATTTAATTGGAAAAGATTCAAAAAGATTAGGCCTTAAAAATCAAATATCCTTGTATGAACACCTTCTATTTTAGGCCAATCATCATGATTCTCTTACCACTTTGATACCAATCACCTTTATGAATTTCTAGAAGCTCAATCCTTTTTAAATCTTTGACTTTTATATTTTATTTTAATTTAAAATGATTTTTAATGAATTAAATCAAAATAAATAAAAATAAAATGATAAAAAATCTGATTTTTATAGACTTGGGTCGTGCATGAGGTCATAGTATGGATTGGGTCATCATATGGCAAGCCCATTTAGAAAAAATTGGTTTTAAACCTCCATTTTCTTCATAAACCAACCAAAAATTTCCCAACTTTGCAAGGACACACATCCTTCAATTTTAATGCTATGAGGGTGTTATTGGACATTTTGGAAAGCTTGAAGAGTCCTCTAACCAACCCCACTGGTTTCATGTCCATATCATTCACCATTCTCAAGTTATGCCATTTTGAAGTTGTTGACGTTTTGTTGACTTTCAAAAGG
The DNA here is from genome assembly GCA_963966055.1 of Lathyrus aphaca. Taxonomy (NCBI): domain Eukaryota; kingdom Viridiplantae; phylum Streptophyta; class Magnoliopsida; order Fabales; family Fabaceae; genus Lathyrus; species Lathyrus aphaca. Next base: position 203,112,989 of record OZ014524.1, read on the forward strand.
ACCTATAATGTCTTAGCTCATACCTTCCAAATGAAGCATTTTTGGGCTTGGTTTGTGAGACACAAAGTTTTAGAGAATTAAATTTCCTTCAAAATGAGATTTGGATGGAGACTTGGTGATGAAGCATGTGAAAGTTATGGCTGGTCAAAGTTCAGTTGACTTTTACTGAGGAAACCCTAATTTAGAAACTCCTGATTCTTGACGATCTGAAATATCCTTGATGAATCATGATCAACCCTTGATCAAATGATGAATTTTACTTCATATACTTTATGTTGGCAAAAAAATCATGAAGTTTGACTTTGGTTTGACCACAGTTGACCTCAGTTTGACTTTTTAACTGTTTTGACTGATTTTGACCTATCTGATCATCTGACTGAGCAAACCTTTGAGAAAAGTCTTGAAACTTGTCATGGGGGTTCTTACACACATATAAGATGTTATGAAGCTCACTTGAAGTATTGGAAGTTCATTTAGCCTGATTAAAGTCAAAACCCTAGTTTTGGATGCACTGCTTAGGAGGTGCATTGTATGAGGGAATTGTCAACTCTTCTGACCAATTGTGAACTTTGTGAACCTTGTGAACCATCATAATATGTCTTGTGAACCTTGTGAACCTCATGGTAGGTCTTGTGAACCTTGTGAACCTCATAAAGTATCTTGTAGACTTCATGAACCTCATGAAAGGTCTTGTAAGTATTGTGAATCTTGTGAACCTTGTGAACCTCATAAAGTGTTTTGTAAACTTCATGAACCTCATGAAAGGTATTGTAAGTATTGTGAATCTTGTGAACCTTGTGAACCTCATAAAGTGTTTTGTAAACTTCATGAACCTCATGAAAGGTCTTGTAAGTATTGTGAGGGCAAATTTTGGGGTGCAACAGCTGCCCCTGTTCAATTTTCTGAAACCTGAGGGGTTAGATTGGTATATTTGCCAGTCATGACCTGGAAGGTTGAAGGGGATTGAACACAAAATCCCAAAAATTTGCACTCATCAGTGCGTAGACTGATACAGATGACTAGTTGAATATGCTTGAGTGGGCTTAAAGATGCCACTTGGAGAAAAATTCTTCAGGTACATTTCTTGGAGGATAAAGCAGTCCAAAATATGAAGGTAAAATGATAGCTTTCAGGAAGATAAACAACGTCCCGAGATAGTAATATGCTTTCAGGAAGATACAGCAGTCTTGAGGAAGTGGTAACCTTTGGGAAGATAACAACGGCCCAAAGTAATAATATGCTTTCAGGAGTATAAACAACATCCTGAGGAAGTGATGATAGCTTTCAGGAAGATAAACAATGTCCCGAGGAGATAATATGCTTTCAGGAGGATAACAACGTCCTGAGGAAGTGGTAACCTTTGGGAAGATAACAACGGCCCAAAGTAATAATATGCTTTCAGGAGTATAAACAACATCCTGAGGAAGTGATGATAGCTTTCAGGAAGATAAACAACGTCCCGAGGAGATAATATGCTTTCAGGAGGATAACAACGTCCTGAGGAAGTGGTAACCTTTGGGAAGATAACAACGACCCAAAGTAATAATATGCTTTCAGGAGTATAAACAACATCCTGAGGAAGTGATGATAGCTTTCAGGAAGATAAACAACGTCCCGAGGAGATGGTAACCTTTGGGAAGATAAACAACGGCCCAAGGTAATATGCTTTCAGGAGGATAAAGCAGTCCTGAGGTATAAGAAGCTTTCAGGAGGATAAAGCAGTCCTGAGGGATTGATAACTTTCAGGAGGATAAAGCAGTCCTGATAGTCACAAGTTGTTGATGAAGTCTGTTTGCTGGAGAATTAACCTGAAAACAAGGTAGCATTCTATATGGTAGTATTAGTTTATGCATTATGTATGCATGTATAATATGATGCACTTAAGTAATGTATTATGTATCTATGGATATGTATGTTATGGTATGATGTAAATGATGTATGTATGACATGTTGCTGCCTGAAGCGTCTGGATATCTTCGTATAACAACTGCTGGCCAGGGAAAATAAATCCCGATTCGTTGTTGAAGAATATGAAGAACTCATTCCCGTCTTGTTTGATAATATATTATACATAACCTTCCGTCTGCTGGGGATATCAAGGTATACATAACCTCCCGTCTTCGTTCGATAGTAGGGTATGCATAACCTCCCGTCTTCGTTCGTCGTACTCCTATTGGAGGAATAAATTCCCGATTATCCGTATGAGGATAAAAGAGATGGATATAAATTCCAGGGGAGATGTGACTTGAAGTATTTATGAAGATGGATTTGTCCTACTGGGGATTTGTAACTGTCTTGTAGGGATGAACCGGTGAAGCTTCGTTGGAATCCTTCCCTCGTTCGTCCTTAGTAAATACTATTACTGCATTTTCATGCATTTCTGGTAAACATCAATCATATTAAGCATTTATGCATTTCTGGTAAACATCAATCATATTCAAAAGCATACATACATTCAAACACAACCAATGGACGTTTCGCTTATGTAAATAGGGTAAAAGTAAATCTGGATTCAGAGGGAAAAGTAAAGATGAACTTGAAAACAAAATCGTTTCAACTTCGAGAGTGTATAACCAATTGGATTTGGAGCTCTTGAAATTTTTAACTTTCCTGAATACCTTCCCAGAAATCCTCATAGCTGGATCTGAAGATATGATACTGACACCATCTGATACTACTGGCGTAGACAATTAATTTCCATCATGGTTTCAGCTGAGAATCCAATATCAAGGTAATACAATGAGAGGAATGTGTCTTCAAATTGTGATGGACCATATACGCTCCGGGTATTAGATTTGAAGAGAAAGCATTGCCCCTTGGTTGAGGATGAATTGTCCCATAATGGAAGTATCTGAATGTAGTTACCTCAAGAGAAATAAACAGAGTGCCTCACAATAATATGCCCCTGACATCATGAAATTCACATATATGAGGAGAGCTGCCTCTGGCTATTAAGCATTGTTGAATCCTGTCCTGATTGCCTCAAATGAGTTAGGCAGTATCATGGCATGCCCCCTTGATTGGGAAATAATGACTATGCCCCTTTGTATACATGGACTTTGATCCAGGAAGCAACTTTGTTTATCAGAAGGACTTTGGTTCATTGAACATTCATCCTGTAAGTTTCTCCATTTGTCAAACACTCAAGTATATGCAAACAAATGTATTCAAAAATGCAATGCTTATGTCTGTCTTGAAGTTTTTGAAAAAGAATTATTTAAAAAAAAAATTTTTTTTTTTTAGGAAAACTGTGATATTAACTCAAGTTTTATAATAAGCCCTAAAGGAGTCAGGATACCTTTTTGTAGTAGTACGCTTTCGAACTAACCATGCTTCAGTTAGGACTTTTAAAGGGTTGTAACGTGGCCTGGTTCATGGTTTAAGAAACAAAAAGAGAAAGACTCAAATTTATTTGTACCCAACCCATTCTCCATGATGTTCTTCAGTCCTATACTCAGTTAACTTATGCATTGAGGCTCAAATGAGTTTGGAATTGTAACACTGACATTTGTGATGGTTCAGAAGCCCAAAATTTATTTGAACATTCAGTCATATTTCTTTGTTGAGGATTCATAGTGACCTCTTTTTTTCTTTTTCTTTTGACTTTATTATCCATTCTTTTTGCCTGAACTGCTTATTTCAATGGTTACAGTCAGCGGGATGTCTTAATGTTTTACTAAGTCTCCTTCATAGGTTTTGACTTAGTGAGCTTTTTTTTTTGTTAGATATTGACTGTCAGGTTTAATGATTACAGGGAACCATCATTAGTTGTGTATAACACAGATAATTGGCATATTTGAGTTAACCGAGTAACTACCCTGCCCCAGGTTATGAATAAGGGTTTTAATTTGTGCGAGAATAAAAACTCCTACTTCATAGGCTCAAAAGGGTTGACTAGGGATTAACTTCCTTATATCTCCACTGTTTAGGAATTGAAACAATGCCTGTACATCGTCAGCATAGTCTGTTCAAAAGCATACTGCATAAGATTATGGTATTGTTTTCGTCATCCTCCCTCTACAGGCTTATAGCTTTATCAGGAGTTAAATATAACAGGATAGAAATAAGAAGCATAATTCAAAATATAGTGGAACGAATGGATTAATTCAAGACAAACATATGCAATGCATTAATGAAAACAAAAGTTTAACATAATAGTAAGTGTTCAAAAAAATAAAAGAAATTACAAATGAAAATTCAAATGTTGTCCCATCCAGTTGGCTGAATGTCCTCAATTGCAATCTGTGAACTTTGAGGAGCAGTATACTTCACCATGAAATCAAATTTACCACTTGGATGTCCCAAGGTGCCCCATATCTCAACAGGAATAGGTAGGCTTCCTTTCTTGCTACACTGGGCAACTTGTCTTGCAGCTTCGGTGTTTGATGGGTGATAGTAGAATTCAACTTGACCTTCTGGAGTAACCTCTAGGATTCCTTCGTCAATCAGGTCTTGGATCTTTTTCTTCAATGTCCAACAACTATTAGTATCATGTCCAGGACAGTTGGAGTGATACCAACACCTTGCCTTGGGATTATAGCGAGGAGAGGAAGTTTTAGGATTTTAAGGAGAATTTTTCAAGGAAATTAGTTTCATCTCCAACAAGCATTGTAGAACTTGTGACATTGGAGTGCTGAATTTGATAAACTGTCTTCTACATCCCTTGTGTTGAGGTGGATTAACTTTACCATGTCTTTTTTCTTTAACTGAAGAACAATCAGTGGTAACCGGTTTCTTACCTTCTTTTATCCTCATCTTCCTTTCAACCAAATCAGCCTGTTTTAACGGAGGTTGATTGACAATTAGATTCCTGACTCCATTACTTTGAAGTTTTTGGACAAAGGTTCTCAGCTCTTCTTGCCCCTGAGCTAAACTTTGGATAAGAGCCACCTGGCCATTCATCTGGATCCTCATTTCTGTTATCTCAGCTTGCAATTGTTCCAACTGATCATCCTTGTTGTCCTCAGGATTCTTCTTCTTAGCCAGCAGTGTCTTTAATTCATCCTGCCCCTTGGACAAGTTCAGCATCAGCTCTTAGAATTGTGCATTTTGTGCCTGGAGATCCTTAACTGTTTGTTCAAGAGCCATTGCTGAAATAAACAGCGAGAAGATAAGAAACCTGTGCACAATTATAAACCTGTGATGCAATGATATGATATGTAAATGCGTATGCAATGTTTTCAAGGACCGCGGGATTTAAATTTTCTTAAACAAACAAGAAAGTAAACCTTTATTAGTAATAAATTTGTTTTGCCTCTTGGGCTTATAGAAAATGAAATGAAATAAATACAAGGGATGGGGTTTTAAGTCTCCCATGGACGTTTCCTCTTTGTGTTGAGGTATGAGTTGAGATTCCGTTCCTCGTGAAGTTGCTTTGTTAGTTCCAGGATTCTTTCTTGGCTTGCTTTGTAATGAGCCTCGAAAGTATCCCTTTGCTCCTTCAACTGGATCCAGGATCTCTGTAAGTCTTCCATGTCAGTAGGCATGTCTGGGTGAAGGATGGTATAAGAAGTATCTCCTTCAGAAACAGGTTCCATGGTAACTGGCAGGATAGCAGGATATGGCATCATGAGAGTCTGAGCACGAGATCGTACCCATCTGAGATAAGCTTCCATGGGAATAGTGTACTTAGGCTCCAGAGTCTTGCTGTCAACCTTGTTTACTTTTCCCCATGCTCGTATGAATCTCTGACGGTAACCCTGAAGATCGTTGTCGTAATCAAACACAATGCCCTGAATCAACATATCATGTGGACCGTCACTCCGAGCGTAACCAAACTGTCGTAAAGCTAGAGAGGGGTTGTAGGTGATGCCTCCTCTTATGCCCAGAAGTGGCACATTAGGGAACTCCCCACAACGGTCAATGATAGTGACATTCTCCATATATCTGGAGCACCAATGAATATCTGAATGCGAGAGTGACATGATCCTTTTGGACCACCTGAACCCTTGCTCATTCTTCATTACTGAGCGAGGAAGGTGAGAAATAAACCACCTAGAGAGCAAAGGTATACAGCACATCAAAGTTCCTCTTGCCCTTGTAGTACGGGTATGAAGAGAATGTAGAATGTCTCCAAGCAATGTAGGCACTGGATTGTGACTCAGGAATATGTTGATGGCATGAACGTCTATGAACTGATCTGGATTGGGGAACAATACTAAGCCATAAATCAGCAAGGCTAAGATCTCCTCAAAAGCATCATAGCTCATGGCCTTCAAGAACACCTGAGCTTTCTCTATAAACACCTTGGCAAGAATACCCTTAACTCCGCTTCTCATTTCTAGAACAATGTCAGATTTCTTCAGATGTAGAGCTGCAGCAATAACCTCCGGTTTAAGTTCCTTCTCCAAGTCTGTGAAGGGTCTTTGATCAAGAACAGGTATACCCAGAAGTTTAGAGAACTCTTCCATTGTAGGAACCAGCTGATAGTCAGGAAATGTAAAGCAATGGTACTTGGGGTCAAAGAACTGAAACAGAACACTCATCATGTCTTCATTGAACCCTGAAGTGACTATATCCAATAGGTGACCATGTCTCTTGATGAACTGGGAGTGATCAGACACTTGAGAAACCAACTCTTTAAGCTTAGCAGGTATCTCTACAAAGTTGATCCTGATAGTGTTTCTACGAGCAGAAGCCATGACCTGCAACAAAGAACAAAGATAAATCCTTTGGTCCTTGAAATGGTTAGTGAAAATGCTATGCTTATGATGCATGATGATGTCATGATGTTATGTTCAATCACAAACATGTAGCACACACAAACAAGTCACACAATAGCCCTAGGTTTGAAGGCTTGCATGAGGTTTAAAGGTAAGTACCCTCCCCTGAAGTTAGATGGTTCATCCTGTCCTACAAAGTAACCAGGTTCTAAGGGATCTCAATATCATTGATCCTTCACAAGGGTGGTTGTTCAGTAGGCAACTTACTTGCCAACTAAAACCCTCCAAGTTTAGAATCTCAATGAGCGTAGTATCGAGTATCAACCAACTTCAGTCTGCACCAAAGCCGGTTATCTCACTACTTTTCTAAAGGCCAAGATGGGATAACTAGGGTTCTAAAAGTTAGTTAGTGGATTGACAACATATGGCAGCCTCATATTATCCTCAACTTGACTTAAGGAATATAAGCACCAACCAAGAAGTCACACTAACTATGGCCACCAAATCAACCATATCGGTATACGTCGTACAGTTTCCTTGGTCTATTGTCATTTACCTAAGGTACACTAGATCCGGGTTAGAATCTTTCACACATAAGAGCATCCCAACAAGTAAGTATAAAGCAAACAAGGCAAACAATTTTAAAGTGATCTAATTCCTAAGGGTACCCCTCTTTTATTAAATCCCCAGCAGAGTCGCCAGTTCTGTAACACGGTGGGAGAACTGACTTTAATTATGTTGCAGATAGCAAGAGTCGCCACCGACTTTTATTTTATCCAAAGGAAAGGCATAAAAGAACAGGAAAGACCTTTTAAAAGATTTTTGGGTCCGGGGGGTAGGTTATGTAAAGGGAAGGTGTTAGCACCCTTTACATCCATGGTTATCCATGGGCTCTTAGTTACTTAGCTCACTTTGAATTGTTTTTGAAATGTGAAGTGTGTGAATAGAAATTTTCATAAGAGTTTGATAATGATCCATGTATGGATGCGTAAAAAACCTTTGTCTAAAAAATTTGTTTGAAAGTGTGAAGTGTTTGAAAAGTTTTTGAATAGTGAGCAAGCAACTATGAGGAACCTACCCTAAGTTTTAAGTCTTTTCTGTTCTTGAATCCTTTAAATGGTAAGACTATCCCTATTATTAAGGAATAGGTAGTCATTACCTTGGATGTGAGGGACAAGTGAGGGTCATCTGTTAATGTAGGCAACTGTGGGGTGTATTAAGCAATTTTGGAGGGACTGTCATCTTTATTCGAAAGGGACAAGATCATTACGAAGGCAACATTCGAAAGGGACTTGATCTTTTATTTGTTAAGGGACTAGATGACTTTATTTTGAGGGACTTTTGCTTTATACACCCTACTTGACCTTTTGATTAGGCAACAATGAGAGGTATCCCTAAGGAAGTGAGATGGCGATCAAAGATCGACTTACGTGTGTGAGTGTACAATTTAATATTTTATCTTTAAATTAAATGATCTAAATTGATTTTTTACATACAAACATGTTGCACTCCCTATTTTTACTAACCATAGCATAAAATATAAATACTTAAACATTATAAATAAATATTACACCAAGGAGCAATTACAACAATAATAAATAAGCAATTTAAATAAATAAAGCAAAATATTAAATAATAATAATAATTGGGTTAGTGAAAATAATAATAATAATAATTTAAAGATAAATGGGGTTAGTATCAAATAAATATCATAAGAACATAATAATAATAACGAAATAAGCAAAAATAATATAACAATTAAAAGATTAAATTTTGATATAAATAATTATTTAAAGTTAATAAGAAAATATGAACAATTAATTATTAAATTATTTGCAAATTATAAAAAAAATTAAATTAATTAGTTATAAACACATTATGAAAATAAATTATGATTACAAAATTAAATTAGCAATTATTTTTAAACATATCACAAAATTATTTACATGCAAAATTAAATTCTAAACAAATTAGGTCATATTATTATCTTAAGAATTTTAACTTTTAATTATATTTACATACAAAAATTTAAATTATAAACAATTTATATACTAACAAAAATTAAATTAAGAATTTTAATGAAGTTATGAATATAAATAATAGAAGAAGAAAATTAGGGTTTGAAAAGAATATGTTTTTAGGGTTTTAAAAATAAATTAGGTTTCACATACAAAAATTTTAAATATTAAATATTAATTCAATTACACAAATAAATTATATATAATACATATATATTAATAATTTATAAAATAAAGTATCAATACAAAATATATATGATTTATTTTATAAAAAAAACATTAAAATTTAAAAGAATAAGATAAGAAAAAGGAAAATATAAAGAAAATTGCATAGTTTTAAAAAAAATTGGGAGGCCTGGATTTGAACCCAAGACCTCCCTGGAACCTGAATGAAGAGTTACCACTGGGCCAGCCTGCGCGCAGGTGATGAAGGAGGGAGTTCAATTAGTTTTGTGCCTTATGCCTGAAAAATCAAAGAAAAAGCAAGAAAAACAAAAGGCCTGGGGGGATCGAACCCAGGACCTTCACAATACACACAAACACCTTACCCAATCCAGCTGGGAGAGCGCACCTGTTGATAATCTCACCATAATTCATAATATATTAAGGTTGCTAATTATATGGAAAAAATAAGAAAAAGGTGGTGAAGCCAGGATTCGAACTCCAACCATCTAACAATACACGCGCACTTCATACCACTGGGCCAAGCACCATGCTTGTGAAACAAACAGAAACAAAACATAAAAATATTAAAACCAATTTCAAATTCCAACTTGCGCGCGCTGAGTCTTCTTCTTCCTCATATTTCCTGCGAAATTTTATACGGATCTTGCTGCAACGTTTCCTGCGAATTTCAAGATACAAGAACCTACGAAATTGGACAAGCATCAAAACAGTAAAATTTCTCAACAATGATCAGTGTTTCATAATCCCCAAGGTCCATGGAATTGTCCTATGTTCTTAGAATTTATTTATATTAGGTTTATGACAAAACCCCAAATCCATGGCCGAAACCCTAGCAATGGTGGTTCTTTACTCCTGCATCAAAAATCAAATTAAATTGCCCAGAAACGTTCACAAGCTCAACACAAACACAAATCCAGAACCAAAATCAATTTATATTACATGTATGTATGAAAACGAAAAAACCATAAATGTATCAACATTTGAATTCGGTTTGTGCTATATAAGAGGTTTTGGATGCAAATGAGGATTGGGATCGCATTAGAGATGTTCAAGGAGTGTGTTTGAACCTTTAGAATGCCTTGATATCTCTTCCAACCAAGAAACCGAATTTGAAGTTTTGTGAAGTTTTTGAAATTTGCAAACTTACTCTTTGAGGCTGGAATTCGTATCTAATGAGTAGGGTTAAGTCATATACTTATAGAGTGATGAATTTAGGTTAAAAAATTTGATGCTTGTGTGAAAGATTTAATTGGAAAAGATTCAAAAAGATTAGGCCTTAAAAATCAAATATCCTTGTATGAACACCTTCTATTTTAGGCCAATCATCATGATTCTCTTACCACTTTGATACCAATCACCTTTATGAATTTCTAGAAGCTCAATCCTTTTTAAATCTTTGACTTTTATATTTTATTTTAATTTAAAATGATTTTTAATGAATTAAATCAAAATAAATAAAAATAAAATGATAAAAAATCTGATTTTTATAGACTTGGGTCGTGCATGAGGTCATAGTATGGATTGGGTCATCATATGGCAAGCCCATTTAGAAAAAAATTGGTTTTAAACCTCCATTTTCTTCATAAACCAACCAAAAATTTCCCAACTTTGCAAGGACACACATCCTTCAATTTTAATGCTATGAGGGTGTTCTTGGACATTTTGGAAATCTTGAAGAGTCCTCTAACCAACACCACTGGTTTCATGTCCATATCATTCACCATTCTCAAGTTATGCCCTTTTGAAGTTGTTGACTTTTTGTTGACTTTCAAAAGGACCTATAATGTCTTAGCTCATACCTTCCAAATGAAGCATTTTTGGGTTTGGTTTGTGAGACACAAAGTTGTAGAGAATTCAATTTCATTCAAAATGAGATTTGGATGGAGACTTGGTGATGAAGCATGTGAAAGTTATGGCTGGTCAAAGTTCAGTTGACTTTTACTGAGGAAACCCTAATTTAGAAACTCCTGATTCTTGACGATCTGAAATATCCTTGATTAATCATGATCAACCCTTGATCAAATGATGAATTTTACTTCATATAATTGATGTTGGCAAAAAAATCATGAAGTTTGACTTTGGTTTGACCACAGTTGACCTCAGTTTGACTTTTTAACTGCTTTGACTAATTTTGACCTATCTGATCATCTGACTGAGCAAACCTTTGAGAAAAGTATTGAAACTTGTCATGGGGGTTCTTACACACATATAAGATGTTATGAAGCTCACTTGAAGTCTTGGAAGTTCATTTAGCCTGATTAAAGTCAAAACCCTAGTTTTGGATGCACTGCTTAGGAGGTGCATTGTATGAGGGAATTGTCAACTCTTCTGACCAATTGTGAACTTTGTGAACCTTGTGAACCATCATAAGATGTCTTGTGAAACTTGTGAACCTCATGGGAGATCTTGTGAACCTCATAAAGTATCTTGTATACTTCATGAACCTCATGAAAGGTCTTGTAAGTATTGTGAATCTTGTGAACCTTGTGAACCTCATAAAGTGTTTTGTAAACTTCATGAACCTCATGAAAGGTCTTGTAAGTATTGTGAATCTTGTGAACCTCATAAAGTGTTTTGTAAACTTCATGAACCTCATGAAAGGTCTTGTAAGTATTGTGAGGGCAAATTTTGGGGTGCAACAGTGGGCATATCTGGGTGAAGGATGGTATAAGAAGTATCTCATTCAGCAACAGGCTCCATAGTAACTGGCAGGATGGTAGGATATGGCATCATGAAAGTCTGAGCACGAGATCGCACCCATCTGAGGTAAGCTTCCATAGGAATAGTGTACTTGGGCTCCAGAGTCTTGCTGTCAACCTTGTTCACTTTCCCCCATGCTCGTATAAACCTTTGACGGTAACCTTGCAGATCGTTGTCGTAATCAAACACAATACCCTGAATCAACATGTCATGTGGACCATCACTCCGAGCGTAACCAAACTGTCATAAAGCTAAAGAAGGGTTGTAGGTAATGCCTCCTCTTATGCCTAGAAGTGGCACATTAGGAAACTCCCCACAACGGTCAATGATAGTGACATTCTCCATAGATCTGGAGCACCAATGGATATCTGAATGAGAGAGTGACATGATCCTTTTAGACCACCTGAACCCCTGTTCATTCTTCATCACTGAGCGAGGAAGGTGAGAAATAAACCACCTAGATAGCAAAGGTATGCAACACATCAAAATTCCTCGTGCCTTTGTAGTACGAGTGTGAAGAGAATGCAGAATGTCTCCAAGCAATGTAGGCACTGGATTGTGACTCAGGAATATATTGATGGCATGAACGTCTATGAACTGATCTGGATTGGGGAACAATACTAAACCATAAATCAACAAGGCTAAGATATCCTCAAAAGCATAATAACTCATAGCCTTCAAGAACACTTGAGCCTTCTCTATCAACACCTTAGCAAGAATACCCTTAACTCCGCTTCTCGTTTCTAGAACAATGTCAGACTTCTTCAGATGTAGAGCTGCAGCAATAACCTCAGGTTTAGGCTCTTTTTCCAAGCCTGTGAATGGTTTCTGATCAAGAACAGGTATACCCAGAAGTTTAGAGAACTCTTCCATTGTTGGAACCAGCTGATAGTCGGGGAATGTGAAGCACTGGTGCTTAGGATCAAAGAACTGAAACAGAACACTCATCATGTCTTCATTGAACCCTGAAGTGACCAGATCCAATAGGTGACCATGTCTCTTGATGAACCGGGAGTTATCAGACACTTGAGAAATCAACTATTTAAGCTTAGCAGGTATCCTTACAAAGTTGATCCTGATAGTGTTTCTACGAGCGGAAGCCATAACCTGCAACAAAGAACAAAGATAAATCCTTTGGTCCTTGAAATGGTTAGTGAAAATGCTATGCTTATGATGCATGATGATGTTATGATGTTATGCTCAATCACAAACATGTGGTACACACAAACAAGTCACACCATAGCCCTAGGTTTAAAGGCTTGCATGAGGTTCAAAGGTAAGTACCCTCCCCTGAAGTTTAGATGGTTCATCCTGTCCTATAAAGTAACCGGGTTCTAAGGGATCTCAATATCATTGATCCTTCACAAGGGTGGTTGTTCAGTGGGCAACTTACTTGCCAACCAAAACCCTCCAAGTTTAGAATCTCAATGAGCGTAGTATCGAGTATCAACCAACTTCAGTCTTCACCAAAGCCGGTTATCTCACTACTTTTCTAAAGGCCATATTATCCTCATATGACAGCCTCATATTATCCTCAACTTGACTTAAGGAACATAAGCATCAACCAATAAGTCACACTAACTATGGCCACCAGATCAACCATATCGGTATACGCCGTACAGTTTCCTTGGTCTATTGCCATTTTACCTAAGGTACACTAGATCCGGGTTAGGATCTTTCACACATAAGAGCACCCCAACAGATAAGTATAAAGCAAACAAGGCAAACAATTTTAAAGTGATCTAATTCCTAAGGGTACCCCTCTTTTATTAAATCCCCAGCAGAGTCGCCAGTTCTGTAACACGGTGGGAGAACTGACTTTTAGTTATGTTGCGGATAGCAAGAGTCGCCACCGACTTTTATTTTATCCAAAGGAAAGGCATAAAAGAACAGGAAAGACCTTTTAAAAGATTTTTGGGTTCGGGGGGTAGGTTATGTAAAGGGAAGGTGTTAGCACCCTTTACATCCATGGTTATCCATGGGCTCTTAGTTACTTAGCTCACTTTAAAATGTTTTTGAAATGTGAAGTGTGTGAATAGAAATTTTCTTAAGTGTTTTATAATGATCCATGTACGGATATATATATAAAACCTTTGTTTTGAAAATTGTTTGAAAAATGTGAAGTGTTTGAAATGTTTTTGAAAAGTGAGTAAGTATATAAGAGGAACCTACCCTAAGTTAAGTCTTTTCTGTTCTTATATGTTCTTTCAATGGTAAGACTATCCCTATTATTAAGGAATAGGTAGTCATTACCTTGGATGTGTGGGACAAGTGAAGGGACATCTGTTATTTAGGCAACTGTGGGGTGTATAAGCAATTCGAAGGGACTTATCATCTTTATTCGAAAGGGACAAGATCATTACGAAGGCAACATTCGAAGGGACTTGATCTTTTTATTTGTTTAGAGACTAGATGATGTGAAATGAGGGACTTTGCTTTATACACCCTACTTGACCTTTTGTTTAGGCAACTTGAGAGGTAACCCTTGAGAATGTGAGATGGCGGTCCAGAATCGACTTACGTGTGTGAGTGTACCAATTCAGATATTTATCTTTAAGTTAATGAGCTAAATTAATTTTTAAATACAAACATATTTCACTCCCTATTTTACTAACCATAGCATTTAAAATAAATAATAAAAATTACTACTACAAATATTACATAAGGGATACAATTACATAATAATAATAATTAAGATAAATTAAATAAGCAAATAATAATAATAAATAATTGGGTTAGTAACAATAATAATAATAAAAATAATATATAAATAAATGGGGTTAGTAATAATAAAAATTAATAAGAATAAAATCAAGAAATTAACATAATAATGAATAATAAATCTAAAAGTGCAATTTTTAATGGATAATTATTTTTAAACAATTCATATTATATACTAATTATTATAAAGATTTAAATTATATATACATGTTATGAAAAATAATGGTTAATTATGATTAAATAAACATATTATAAAAATAAATTATATTTACAAGATTAAATTAAGAGTTTTTAATTATTTTAAGCATAATCAAAAATTATTTACATGCAAGAATTATATTAAATAATAATTATAAACAAATTATAAAAATATGTACATAATTAAAGTTTATAAATAAATAAATTAAAAGTTATAATATAATTAGATTTTTGTAAAAGAAAAAATTAGGATTTTATTATTTAAAGAAAAACATTAGGATTTATCCCTTAATTAAAATATCAACATAAATTATGAAATTTAAATAAACAAATAAATTAATATTTACAATTAAGGTTCATAGAAATAATTAGGTTTTATAAAAATATTTTAGGGTTTTAGAAAATATTATTAGGATTAATTATCTAATTATAAATTAATTATACAAAATTATATAATATTAATAATATAAGGTAAATATTAAATAATTTTTACTAATAAAGTTTTAATTTTAGAAAAGATGAATTTTTGAATTAAAGAAAAGAAAATAATAATATAAACATTTTATTTTTATTACTTAAATTTATTTAACTATAATATAAACAAATAAAATAGAAAAACAAGAAAAAGTGAAAAAGAACTTACCTGGACTGGGATTCGAACCCAATCCCTAAGCTTTCACACCCTCAAGACCAGCAAACCAGCCACTGGGTTATGCACGCGCAGGTGAGAAGGAGGGAACTCCATATGGTTTTGTTTCGAATCCTGTGAAAATCATGACAAAACAAAAAAATAGCACAAAAAGGCTTGGGGAGGGTTTCGAACCCAGGACCTTCACACAACAAGCAAGCACACTTACCATCCAGCCAGAAGGGCGCATCTGATTATACAACCACTACAAATGATAATATATTAAGTCTAATAATTAAATGAACTTTTGAATAAAAAGAACCTGACCAAGGAATCGAACCCTGGCCCTCTATCATCACACACCAACGTCAAAACCAACTGAGCCACACGCTCAATGTGAAACATAATCAGAAACAAAACATTATATTTTAAGTTTGTTTTTTGAATTAATTCTTCGCGCCAGCTTCACCTACTTCTTCCTCCAGACCTGTGAAAATACATGTGAAATCAAATACGAAATTTCCTGCGAATTTTTAAAACCCGAAACCTATGTTTTTTTAAACATTATGCAAACCATCATGACAAACAAAATTAGTAACCCAGATCAATTGTACAAGGTTTACACGTCACAGCCATGGTCTTAGAATTTGTTTTAAGGTCCTAAATGTCTGGTTCCCGTTTTGAAACTCCAAACCCTAACAATGGCAACCTTCAATACAGTCCACAATAATTCAATTAATCCATTCAAAAAGCTTCTAAACATCATAACAAACACAAATCCATGATTAGTTTTCAATATCAAAGCATGAATCAATCAAATCGAAAAAATTTATAATATGAAAGGGATGCATTCGGTTTGTGCAAATTAGGGCATGAAGAGGCAATGTTATGATCCAGAATTGATCTATGAACTCCAAGGAACAAGTTGCAACCTTTGGTTTGTCTTGAAAGGGCTGGGAGAATGGAATCCGAATTTGAGTTTTTTGTGAGTTTTGAAAAAGTGGAAACTTACTCTTGAGGCAGAAGATTCGTCCTTTGGCATTGTGTTAGGTTTGTATACTTATAGTTGAATGAAGCTAGGTCAAAAAATTGGATCATTGTTTGGACTTTTTTGATTTTTGAAGATTGAAAAAGATAATGCCTTAAAATTCAAATATTTTTTGATAGAACATTGCTATTTTAAGACAATCACCATAATTTTCATATCAATCTAATTCAATCAAGGTTTATGACTTTCTAGAATCAAAATATATTTTAAATCTTCATATTTTATATTTTATTTGAATTTAAAATGATTTTTAATATAAAAAATCATAATAAATAAAATAAAATTATGAAAATATTAAATAAATTTCGTGCATGATGTCATGGAACACCTTGGGTCACAAAAAGTTCAGCCCATATGGAAGAATTTGGTTTTAAGACCCTATTTTCTTCATAAACCACCCAAAAATTTCCCAACTTTGCAAGGGCACACATCCTTCAATTTTAATTCTATGAGGGTGTTCTTGGACATTTTGTAAAGCTTAAAGAGTCCTCAAACCAACCCCATTGGTTTCATGTCCATATCATTTACCATTCTCAAGTTATGCCCTTTTGAAGTTGTTGACTTTTTGTTGACTTTCAAAAGGACCTATAATGTCTTAGCTCATACCTTCCAAATGAAGCATTTTTGGGCTTGGCTTGTGAGACATAAAGTTGTAGAGAATTCAATTTCCTTCAAAATTAGCTTTGGATGGGAAAAATTTGATGAAGCATGTGAAAGTTATGGCGGTCAAAGTTCAGTTGACTTTTCCTGAGGAAACCCTAATTTAGAAACCTCTGATTCTTGATGATCTGAAATATCCTTGATGAATCATGATCAACCCTTGATAAAATGATGATTTTTACTTCATATACTTGATGTTGGCAAAAAATCATGAAGTTTGACTTTGGTTTGACCACAGTTGACCTCAGTTTGACTTTTTAACTACTTTGACTGATTTTGACTTATCTGATCATCTGACTGAGCAATCCTTTGAGAAAAGTTCTGAAACTTGTCATGGGGATTCTTAAACACATATAAGATGTTATGAAGCTCACTTGGGATCTTGGAAATCCATTCAGCCTGATTAAAGTCAAAACCCTAGTTTAGGATGCACTGCTTAAGAGGATGCATTGTCTGAGGGAATTGTCAAATCTTTTGACTAATTGTGAACTTTGTGAACCTTGTGAACCTCATAAGATGTCTTGTGAACTTCATGAACCTCATGAGAGGTCTTGTGAACCTTGTGAACCTCATAAGGTGTCTTGTGAACCTTGTGAACCTCATAAGATGTCTAGTGAACCTTGTGAACCTCATAAGGTGTCTTGTGAATCTTGTGAACTTTGTGAATATCTTAGCACACAAAGTCTTGTTTTGTGAGGGCAAATTTTGGGGTGCAACAGCGTGCCTGATGGACTGGGCCTCTTCCCGACACGTATTGTGTCGACCCAGTCTAGGACAGGCGTCTTTGTATTAGACCATGGGTCTGTACCCAATGGATTGGCCTCTGCCCGACACGTGATGTGTCGGCCCAGTCCAGAACAATAACCAATGTATGATTCCAACTCACACTAGACTTATTATTCTCAACAAACTATTGTTTAACTTAGCACATCTTGTACATTTTTGTGTTTAATGCATTTTGGTTTTTTTCAAAAGAAAAAAAGAAAAAAAAACATTCTGATGAGAAATATCTTCATAACTTCTCTTTTATGTGAATTAAAAAATAAATATTATGTGGAAATGAAAAACAATTAATAAGAAGTTCACCTCATCAACTTATCACCAATTTTGATTCTTGGGCAAAACCACAAAACAATGACGTTGTGTGTGGGAATTTCAAATTCTTATGGTAGAAGATTTTGATTTCTTTGACATGTTTCTATCTTGGATTGAGTCTTTACTCAAATCCCTTCTATTGCTTTCCCCAACATCAGATGAAGGTTGATCGTTCATCTTTTTATACCGCCTTTGGAAAGACGAAAATCCTTGAATCGACACGCCACTTTGTCAACCTAGGCCAATTGAACTTGCATCGTGGGAGACGTTCCCACAACCTCATGTGTTGTAATAAGAGTGAGAGTGGAAGGAGGTTCACTTGACATGATATCTTTCTTAATCATGAAGAGACTTTTGATTGACATCATATTATCTACAAAAAGAAAGAAGAACACTATCAATGAAACAAATTAAGAGCTATTTATATTCAAGAGCATTGGATACGTCCACAACTTCTCGAGTATTGATAAACAGGCTCCTCTGCAAGGCAGACCCTACATCTGAGAGGACAAATCCTTCCTCGAAGTCCAACAGCTCCTAGAAGGCTATTAGATCATCTTTTGTTGGTTCTTCTTTTGGAGTAAGAGATTCAGAAGATACGATGTAGGTGCCCAATTCCCAGTCAAAGTGGTTTTAAATCCACCATTTTTTTATCTTATCTCTACACCTCGCTGGCTCCGAACCAATGGGGCTCGTCGGGGTAGGCCTCCCTTAATATAAAGTGGCTTCCAGAAGTCTATGGGGTCACCAACAAGTGAGGATTCTATAAGTGTTTCTAAGTTTCAAAGTAAACACCAAACAACTTAACATGTTGTCACATGGAAATCAACCATTTTCCACGGATATTGTCCATGATATAGGGTGCATTAGAAATGGGGCTCGTGTTTTTTCTTCTAATTATTTCAATTGAAGGGTTAGTCCAACAAATTCCACCACTATATTACTGCATTATCATTAGATATCACCTCATGTACAAGATAATAATACAATATATGTGATAAGCACTACAGATTCCCTCAAGCACATGGGTTCATAGAGGCCGAAGTGTTTTTATTCTGGACTCATCTCCGGATCTATGTGAAAATCCAGGTTGATGCTTTATTTGAGTCCTTTAAAGGACACTTAGTTGAGTCCCTCATGCGAGACTTAGTTGAGTCCCTCATTCAAGACTTAGTTGAGTCCCTTAGGCGAGACTTATTTGAGTCTCTTAGAGAAGACTTAGTTAAGTCCCTCAAGAGAGACTTATTTAAGTCCCTCAAGAGAGACTTAGTTAAGTCCATGGGGTGAGATTTAATTGAGTCCCTCATGTGAGATTTAGTTGAGTCTCTCAAACGAGACTTATTTAAGTCCTTTAGGTGGTACTTAGTTTATTACCTCATAAAAGACTTAGTTGAGTCCCGCAGGCACCTTTTTAGGTGGTTATCTATGTGATGTGTGTCAGCTGAAAAGTCTTAAAGTGTCTTCTTGAGAAAAAGTGTGTGAGGAATTTAATATAAGCAATGATGATTTACCTTTGGGACACCTAATTGACCTTTTCCCTTTAGCACATATTAAAACATGTAAAACCCTTTCAGATCTGATTTGAAACCTAGAGACCTTTGATAACTCCTAGTTTCCCTCCATATTTAAAATATAAGAGTCAACTTTTACCTTTACTCACAAACTTCTTTGTTCAGAGTTAGCGAGTCATTTCTACTACCTCAGGTAACTTCCTCCTTTTTACGAGCCCAATCTAAAATTCTACGCAAGTATTCCCCTTTTTTTCATTTCCTTTCCTTTATGGAGATTATTAGGGATTTATATGAGAATGGAAATCTGATTAAACAACTTATTTGTGATGAACATATAGCCTTATGGAATTATTTTTATAGGAATAATAAGCGTCCCGATTGAATTCTTGGCTATAAACTAGTGGAACTAAGCATGCTTAAAAGATGTGAGAATTCTCTTAATTATGATATTGATACTAGTGATGGGAGTGATATTGATTCCTTTTTTCCTTTTGATTTCCTATAAAATAGGACAATCATGGCTATTTCTGACCTTGAGCCCAAAAATGTGAGAGTAGTTGGGTCCATATTCACCACTAACGACCATCTAACCTCCATATGTCAACAACTTACTTTTTATTTTTTTGGTGATGAAGAATATGTTATTAAGGAGGCATGCTCTCTAGAGGTGAGGACACATATGGATGCTTCTAATGCCTCATCTACTTCCTAATTTTACGAGGTTGGTTTTTTTCCTCCTTTTTTCTTACTTTGTCATGGAGGTTCTCATGTGTAACTCGGTGGGAGAACTGACTTTAGTTATGTTGCGGATAGCAAGAGTCGCCACCGACTTTTATTTTATCCAAAAGGAAAGGGTATAAAAGAACAGGAAAGACCTTAAGAGATATTTTTGGGTCCGGGGGGTAGGTTATGAAAAGGGAAGGTATTAGCATCCTTTTCATCCATGGTTATCCATGGGCTCTTAGGTACTTAAGCTCACTTTAAATTGTTTTTTTTTTTTTGAAAGTGTAGTGTGTGAATAGAAAATTTTCAGAATAGTTAATAAATAATCCATGTAAGGATGTGTTAAAAACTTGTTTGAAAATTTGTTGGAAATTTGTTTAAGTGTGAAAAAGTTTTGAAGTGAGCAAGTACCTAGAAGTAACCTACCCTAATGTTTAAGGTCTTTCTTATTCTTTATCCTTTCCTTAGTAAGACTATCCCTACTATTAAGGAGTAGGTAGTCCTTACTTTGGATGTAAAGGGACATGTGAGGGACAATTTGATTTTGAAGGCCATTGTGGGGTGTAATAAGCATAAGGAAGGGACTATCATCATTTATTTCGAAGGGACTCGATTCGTATAGGCAACCATGAGGGACTTTGATGATTTTCTTTCGAGGGACTTGCTTTATACACCCCACTTAACCATTATTCGTAGGCAACCTGAGGGATAACCTTAGAAAGTGAGACGGCGATTTAAAATCGACTTACGTGTGTGTCGTGTTTAATTTAATTATCTTATATTAAAAATTATCTAAATTTATTTTTAAATAACAAACATGTTTTGTCACTCCCTAATTACTAACCATAACAAAAATAATATTTACAAAATTACATCCGGAAACAGTTACATAATTATAACAATAAGCAAAATAAATAATAAGCAAAATAATTAAAAAATAAATAAGATATAAATAAGCAATAGAAAATAAATAATAAAGGGTTAATGATAAATAATAATAATATAAGAGAGGTTAGTGAATAATAAAAATTAATAATAATATAAAATTAATAAAGCAAAATAATATGGTTAGTAAAATAATAATAAGAATAATTAGAATAAACAAAATGAGAATGTAATAATATAATAATTTAGTTAGTAATAATAAACAAAATTCTTTCAAAATTATAAGAAATTAATAAATTTTCCATATGAACAATTATATTAAAAAGAAAAAGAGATATGATCAAACAATTATTTTTATTTACAAAATTAAATTTTTAATAGCATGAAATATAATTGTATTTGATATGAGAAAAATAATTTATAATTATATTTACAATATGATAATAAATAAATTTACAATACAATTATATTAACAATTAGGGAATAA
Source organism: Lathyrus aphaca (assembly GCA_963966055.1). Lineage (NCBI taxonomy): Eukaryota > Viridiplantae > Streptophyta > Magnoliopsida > Fabales > Fabaceae > Lathyrus > Lathyrus aphaca. The sequence goes on from OZ014524.1 coordinate 203,134,511, forward strand.
AACTATTTAGAAAAAATAGGATTAGGTTTTATTTTTGAAAATAGTTTTTAGGGTTTATACAAATTATTAAATAAACAAATATCTTATAATTTAATCATATAACAAAGAAAATATTTTAAGTTGAGAAAAATAGAAGTTTGGATTTTAGAAAAAAATAAAGGTTATTTTAAGCATACATACATATACAATTTATTCTTTTTTTATTAATATTAAGAAAACAATTAAGCTAATTAATCAAAGAAATAAAAATAGAAGAAAATGGTAAAAAGAAAACTTACCTGGGATGGGTTTGAACCCAGGACACCCAACTTGCAAGCCACAAAGCATACCACTAGGCTAACCCAGCGCAGGTAGTAAAAGAATGAATCAAGTTTGTTTTATGCCTTGCCTTGCAAAAATCCAGAAAAAAATAAGAAACCAAAAGGCCTGGGGTGGGATTTGATCCCAGGACCTTTATACATTCACACACGCGCATCACCACCCGGCTGGAAGAGCCCACCTGATAATTGAATGAGAATAACACATAATATATTATATTCACTTAATCCCTGAAAAAAAAGAAATAACATGATCAAAAGCCAGGGATCGAACCCCTGCCCTTTGGTTTCACACGCCCAGGACCAAGCCAACAACCACTGGGACAACCACACAGTTGTGATAATAAATAATAAACAATCAATAAAATATTATACGAATAATTCGAATTCCTGAGCGCGCGGGAGATGACCTTCTTCTTCCTTGAGACTTACGGTTTTTCCTGCGAAAATAGTTACAAGTTTTTCTGCGAAACAAATATTCCCAGCAAAACCTATAAACATCAACAAGCAACCAAACTGTACGATTTTGCAAAATTGAAACCAGCATCATGATCCAAACATTCACACGATCAATTCTATGTCTTTAGAATCAATTTATGTTTCTTAAATCCAAAGTTCCTAAACCTAAGTCAAAACCCTAGCTATGGCATCTTGTGAATTGGCCATGGTTTCTTTGGTTTTCTTATCCAGAAACAAGCTACACAACATCATAAACAACATTAGTCAATCAAAATCCATTAAAATGCAGTGAATCATGGGAATCGAAAAAATGTTTTCAAGTATGAACAATGCTTCGGGTTCATCATATGTGCATGAATTGGATGCATTTGAGGATTGCTTTCGACTCAATGATGACTAAGGAAGCTAGCCATGTCCTTGTTTTACCTTGTAGAGCCTTGAATCTCCAAATCCGAATTTCACTTTTCTTATGAATTTTTGAACTATGAACTCACCTTGAAGCTGCTGGATTTCGTCCTTGAGGCTAGGGTTTGTGTTATGTATATATATGTGATTGATTTAGGTCAGAAACATGGATAGGTTACATGAAAATTTGATCCAAAAAATATTCAAAAAGATCATAGTGTAAAATTCAAATATTTGATCATGAGTGCTTGCTATTTTGGGACAATTCACATGATTTCCTTCCTCTTTGATTCCAATCACCCATTATGACCTTCTAGAAACATTATCCAAATAAAATCCATTATTTTTATATTTTATTCTTATTTAAAATGATTATTATAAAGATTTAAATTATATATACATGTTATGAAAAATAATGGTTAATTATGATTAAATAAACATATTATAAAAATAAATTATATTTACAAGATTAAATTAAGAGTTTTTAATTATTTTAAGCATAATCAAAAATTATTTACATGCAAGAATTATATTAAATAATAATTATAAACAAATTATAAAAATATGTACATAATTAAAGTTTATAAATAAATAAATTAAAAGTTATAATATAATTAGATTTTTGTAAAAGAAAAAATTAGGATTTTATTATTTAAAGAAAAACATTAGGATTTATCCCTTAATTAAAATATCAACATAAATTATGAAATTTAAATAAACAAATAAATTAATATTTACAATTAAGGTTCATAGAAATAATTAGGTTTTATAAAAATATTTTAGGGTTTTAGAAAATATTATTAGGATTAATTATCTAATTATAAATTAATTATACAAAATTATATAATATTAATAATATAAGGTAAATATTAAATAATTTTTACTAATAAAGTTTTAATTTTAGAAAAGATGAATTTTTGAATTAAAGAAAAGAAAATAATAATATAAACATTTTATTTTTATTACTTAAATTTATTTAACTATAATATAAACAAATAAAATAGAAAAACAAGAAAAAGTGAAAAAGAACTTACCTGGACTGGGATTCGAACCCAATCCCTAAGCTTTCACACCCTCAAGACCAGCAAACCAGCCACTGGGTTATGCACGCGCAGGTGAGAAGGAGGGAACTCCATATGGTTTTGTTTCGAATCCTGTGAAAATCATGACAAAACAAAAAAATAGCACAAAAAGGCTTGGGGAGGGTTTCGAACCCAGGACCTTCACACAACAAGCAAGCACACTTACCATCCAGCCAGAAGGGCGCATCTGATTATACAACCACTACAAATGATAATATATTAAGTCTAATAATTAAATGAACTTTTGAATAAAAAGAACCTGACCAAGGAATCGAACCCTGGCCCTCTATCATCACACACCAACGTCAAAACCAACTGAGCCACACGCTCAATGTGAAACATAATCAGAAACAAAACATTATATTTTAAGTTTGTTTTTTGAATTAATTCTTCGCGCCAGCTTCACCTACTTCTTCCTCCAGACCTGTGAAAATACATGTGAAATCAAATACGAAATTTCCTGCGAATTTTTAAAACCCGAAACCTATGTTTTTTTAAACATTATGCAAACCATCATGACAAACAAAATTAGTAACCCAGATCAATTGTACAAGGTTTACACGTCACAGCCATGGTCTTAGAATTTGTTTTAAGGTCCTAAATGTCTGGTTCCCGTTTTGAAACTCCAAACCCTAACAATGGCAACCTTCAATACAGTCCACAATAATTCAATTAATCCATTCAAAAAGCTTCTAAACATCATAACAAACACAAATCCATGATTAGTTTTCAATATCAAAGCATGAATCAATCAAATCGAAAAAATTTATAATATGAAAGGGATGCATTCGGTTTGTGCAAATTAGGGCATGAAGAGGCAATGTTATGATCCAGAATTGATCTATGAACTCCAAGGAACAAGTTGCAACCTTTGGTTTGTCTTGAAAGGGCTGGGAGAATGGAATCCGAATTTGAGTTTTTTGTGAGTTTTGAAAAAGTGGAAACTTACTCTTGAGGCAGAAGATTCGTCCTTTGGCATTGTGTTAGGTTTGTATACTTATAGTTGAATGAAGCTAGGTCAAAAAATTGGATCATTGTTTGGACTTTTTTGATTTTTGAAGATTGAAAAAGATAATGCCTTAAAATTCAAATATTTTTTGATAGAACATTGCTATTTTAAGACAATCACCATAATTTTCATATCAATCTAATTCAATCAAGGTTTATGACTTTCTAGAATCAAAATATATTTTAAATCTTCATATTTTATATTTTATTTGAATTTAAAATGATTTTTAATATAAAAAATCATAATAAATAAAATAAAATTATGAAAATATTAAATAAATTTCGTGCATGATGTCATGGAACACCTTGGGTCACAAAAAGTTCAGCCCATATGGAAGAATTTGGTTTTAAGACCCTATTTTCTTCATAAACCACCCAAAAATTTCCCAACTTTGCAAGGGCACACATCCTTCAATTTTAATTCTATGAGGGTGTTCTTGGACATTTTGTAAAGCTTAAAGAGTCCTCAAACCAACCCCATTGGTTTCATGTCCATATCATTTACCATTCTCAAGTTATGCCCTTTTGAAGTTGTTGACTTTTTGTTGACTTTCAAAAGGACCTATAATGTCTTAGCTCATACCTTCCAAATGAAGCATTTTTGGGCTTGGCTTGTGAGACATAAAGTTGTAGAGAATTCAATTTCCTTCAAAATTAGCTTTGGATGGGAAAAATTTGATGAAGCATGTGAAAGTTATGGCGGTCAAAGTTCAGTTGACTTTTCCTGAGGAAACCCTAATTTAGAAACCTCTGATTCTTGATGATCTGAAATATCCTTGATGAATCATGATCAACCCTTGATAAAATGATGATTTTTACTTCATATACTTGATGTTGGCAAAAAATCATGAAGTTTGACTTTGGTTTGACCACAGTTGACCTCAGTTTGACTTTTTAACTACTTTGACTGATTTTGACTTATCTGATCATCTGACTGAGCAATCCTTTGAGAAAAGTTCTGAAACTTGTCATGGGGATTCTTAAACACATATAAGATGTTATGAAGCTCACTTGGGATCTTGGAAATCCATTCAGCCTGATTAAAGTCAAAACCCTAGTTTAGGATGCACTGCTTAAGAGGATGCATTGTCTGAGGGAATTGTCAAATCTTTTGACTAATTGTGAACTTTGTGAACCTTGTGAACCTCATAAGATGTCTTGTGAACTTCATGAACCTCATGAGAGGTCTTGTGAACCTTGTGAACCTCATAAGGTGTCTTGTGAACCTTGTGAACCTCATAAGATGTCTAGTGAACCTTGTGAACCTCATAAGGTGTCTTGTGAATCTTGTGAACTTTGTGAATATCTTAGCACACAAAGTCTTGTTTTGTGAGGGCAAATTTTGGGGTGCAACAGCGTGCCTGATGGACTGGGCCTCTTCCCGACACGTATTGTGTCGACCCAGTCTAGGACAGGCGTCTTTGTATTAGACCATGGGTCTGTACCCAATGGATTGGCCTCTGCCCGACACGTGATGTGTCGGCCCAGTCCAGAACAATAACCAATGTATGATTCCAACTCACACTAGACTTATTATTCTCAACAAACTATTGTTTAACTTAGCACATCTTGTACATTTTTGTGTTTAATGCATTTTGGTTTTTTTCAAAAGAAAAAAAGAAAAAAAAACATTCTGATGAGAAATATCTTCATAACTTCTCTTTTATGTGAATTAAAAAATAAATATTATGTGGAAATGAAAAACAATTAATAAGAAGTTCACCTCATCAACTTATCACCAATTTTGATTCTTGGGCAAAACCACAAAACAATGACGTTGTGTGTGGGAATTTCAAATTCTTATGGTAGAAGATTTTGATTTCTTTGACATGTTTCTATCTTGGATTGAGTCTTTACTCAAATCCCTTCTATTGCTTTCCCCAACATCAGATGAAGGTTGATCGTTCATCTTTTTATACCGCCTTTGGAAAGACGAAAATCCTTGAATCGACACGCCACTTTGTCAACCTAGGCCAATTGAACTTGCATCGTGGGAGACGTTCCCACAACCTCATGTGTTGTAATAAGAGTGAGAGTGGAAGGAGGTTCACTTGACATGATATCTTTCTTAATCATGAAGAGACTTTTGATTGACATCATATTATCTACAAAAAGAAAGAAGAACACTATCAATGAAACAAATTAAGAGCTATTTATATTCAAGAGCATTGGATACGTCCACAACTTCTCGAGTATTGATAAACAGGCTCCTCTGCAAGGCAGACCCTACATCTGAGAGGACAAATCCTTCCTCGAAGTCCAACAGCTCCTAGAAGGCTATTAGATCATCTTTTGTTGGTTCTTCTTTTGGAGTAAGAGATTCAGAAGATACGATGTAGGTGCCCAATTCCCAGTCAAAGTGGTTTTAAATCCACCATTTTTTTATCTTATCTCTACACCTCGCTGGCTCCGAACCAATGGGGCTCGTCGGGGTAGGCCTCCCTTAATATAAAGTGGCTTCCAGAAGTCTATGGGGTCACCAACAAGTGAGGATTCTATAAGTGTTTCTAAGTTTCAAAGTAAACACCAAACAACTTAACATGTTGTCACATGGAAATCAACCATTTTCCACGGATATTGTCCATGATATAGGGTGCATTAGAAATGGGGCTCGTGTTTTTTCTTCTAATTATTTCAATTGAAGGGTTAGTCCAACAAATTCCACCACTATATTACTGCATTATCATTAGATATCACCTCATGTACAAGATAATAATACAATATATGTGATAAGCACTACAGATTCCCTCAAGCACATGGGTTCATAGAGGCCGAAGTGTTTTTATTCTGGACTCATCTCCGGATCTATGTGAAAATCCAGGTTGATGCTTTATTTGAGTCCTTTAAAGGACACTTAGTTGAGTCCCTCATGCGAGACTTAGTTGAGTCCCTCATTCAAGACTTAGTTGAGTCCCTTAGGCGAGACTTATTTGAGTCTCTTAGAGAAGACTTAGTTAAGTCCCTCAAGAGAGACTTATTTAAGTCCCTCAAGAGAGACTTAGTTAAGTCCATGGGGTGAGATTTAATTGAGTCCCTCATGTGAGATTTAGTTGAGTCTCTCAAACGAGACTTATTTAAGTCCTTTAGGTGGTACTTAGTTTATTACCTCATAAAAGACTTAGTTGAGTCCCGCAGGCACCTTTTTAGGTGGTTATCTATGTGATGTGTGTCAGCTGAAAAGTCTTAAAGTGTCTTCTTGAGAAAAAGTGTGTGAGGAATTTAATATAAGCAATGATGATTTACCTTTGGGACACCTAATTGACCTTTTCCCTTTAGCACATATTAAAACATGTAAAACCCTTTCAGATCTGATTTGAAACCTAGAGACCTTTGATAACTCCTAGTTTCCCTCCATATTTAAAATATAAGAGTCAACTTTTACCTTTACTCACAAACTTCTTTGTTCAGAGTTAGCGAGTCATTTCTACTACCTCAGGTAACTTCCTCCTTTTTACGAGCCCAATCTAAAATTCTACGCAAGTATTCCCCTTTTTTTCATTTCCTTTCCTTTATGGAGATTATTAGGGATTTATATGAGAATGGAAATCTGATTAAACAACTTATTTGTGATGAACATATAGCCTTATGGAATTATTTTTATAGGAATAATAAGCGTCCCGATTGAATTCTTGGCTATAAACTAGTGGAACTAAGCATGCTTAAAAGATGTGAGAATTCTCTTAATTATGATATTGATACTAGTGATGGGAGTGATATTGATTCCTTTTTTCCTTTTGATTTCCTATAAAATAGGACAATCATGGCTATTTCTGACCTTGAGCCCAAAAATGTGAGAGTAGTTGGGTCCATATTCACCACTAACGACCATCTAACCTCCATATGTCAACAACTTACTTTTTATTTTTTTGGTGATGAAGAATATGTTATTAAGGAGGCATGCTCTCTAGAGGTGAGGACACATATGGATGCTTCTAATGCCTCATCTACTTCCTAATTTTACGAGGTTGGTTTTTTTCCTCCTTTTTTCTTACTTTGTCATGGAGGTTCTCATGTGTAACTCGGTGGGAGAACTGACTTTAGTTATGTTGCGGATAGCAAGAGTCGCCACCGACTTTTATTTTATCCAAAAGGAAAGGGTATAAAAGAACAGGAAAGACCTTAAGAGATATTTTTGGGTCCGGGGGGTAGGTTATGAAAAGGGAAGGTATTAGCATCCTTTTCATCCATGGTTATCCATGGGCTCTTAGGTACTTAAGCTCACTTTAAATTGTTTTTTTTTTTTTGAAAGTGTAGTGTGTGAATAGAAAATTTTCAGAATAGTTAATAAATAATCCATGTAAGGATGTGTTAAAAACTTGTTTGAAAATTTGTTGGAAATTTGTTTAAGTGTGAAAAAGTTTTGAAGTGAGCAAGTACCTAGAAGTAACCTACCCTAATGTTTAAGGTCTTTCTTATTCTTTATCCTTTCCTTAGTAAGACTATCCCTACTATTAAGGAGTAGGTAGTCCTTACTTTGGATGTAAAGGGACATGTGAGGGACAATTTGATTTTGAAGGCCATTGTGGGGTGTAATAAGCATAAGGAAGGGACTATCATCATTTATTTCGAAGGGACTCGATTCGTATAGGCAACCATGAGGGACTTTGATGATTTTCTTTCGAGGGACTTGCTTTATACACCCCACTTAACCATTATTCGTAGGCAACCTGAGGGATAACCTTAGAAAGTGAGACGGCGATTTAAAATCGACTTACGTGTGTGTCGTGTTTAATTTAATTATCTTATATTAAAAATTATCTAAATTTATTTTTAAATAACAAACATGTTTTGTCACTCCCTAATTACTAACCATAACAAAAATAATATTTACAAAATTACATCCGGAAACAGTTACATAATTATAACAATAAGCAAAATAAATAATAAGCAAAATAATTAAAAAATAAATAAGATATAAATAAGCAATAGAAAATAAATAATAAAGGGTTAATGATAAATAATAATAATATAAGAGAGGTTAGTGAATAATAAAAATTAATAATAATATAAAATTAATAAAGCAAAATAATATGGTTAGTAAAATAATAATAAGAATAATTAGAATAAACAAAATGAGAATGTAATAATATAATAATTTAGTTAGTAATAATAAACAAAATTCTTTCAAAATTATAAGAAATTAATAAATTTTCCATATGAACAATTATATTAAAAAGAAAAAGAGATATGATCAAACAATTATTTTTATTTACAAAATTAAATTTTTAATAGCATGAAATATAATTGTATTTGATATGAGAAAAATAATTTATAATTATATTTACAATATGATAATAAATAAATTTACAATACAATTATATTAACAATTAGGGAATAAAACTATTTAGAAAAAATAGGATTAGGTTTTATTTTTGAAAATAGTTTTTAGGGTTTATACAAATTATTAAATAAACAAATATCTTATAATTTAATCATATAACAAAGAAAATATTTTAAGTTGAGAAAAATAGAAGTTTGGATTTTAGAAAAAAATAAAGGTTATTTTAAGCATACATACATATACAATTTATTCTTTTTTTATTAATATTAAGAAAACAATTAAGCTAATTAATCAAAGAAATAAAAATAGAAGAAAATGGTAAAAAGAAAACTTACCTGGGATGGGTTTGAACCCAGGACACCCAACTTGCAAGCCACAAAGCATACCACTAGGCTAACCCAGCGCAGGTAGTAAAAGAATGAATCAAGTTTGTTTTATGCCTTGCCTTGCAAAAATCCAGAAAAAAATAAGAAACCAAAAGGCCTGGGGTGGGATTTGATCCCAGGACCTTTATACATTCACACACGCGCATCACCACCCGGCTGGAAGAGCCCACCTGATAATTGAATGAGAATAACACATAATATATTATATTCACTTAATCCCTGAAAAAAAAGAAATAACATGATCAAAAGCCAGGGATCGAACCCCTGCCCTTTGGTTTCACACGCCCAGGACCAAGCCAACAACCACTGGGACAACCACACAGTTGTGATAATAAATAATAAACAATCAATAAAATATTATACGAATAATTCGAATTCCTGAGCGCGCGGGAGATGACCTTCTTCTTCCTTGAGACTTACGGTTTTTCCTGCGAAAATAGTTACAAGTTTTTCTGCGAAACAAATATTCCCAGCAAAACCTATAAACATCAACAAGCAACCAAACTGTACGATTTTGCAAAATTGAAACCAGCATCATGATCCAAACATTCACACGATCAATTCTATGTCTTTAGAATCAATTTATGTTTCTTAAATCCAAAGTTCCTAAACCTAAGTCAAAACCCTAGCTATGGCATCTTGTGAATTGGCCATGGTTTCTTTGGTTTTCTTATCCAGAAACAAGCTACACAACATCATAAACAACATTAGTCAATCAAAATCCATTAAAATGCAGTGAATCATGGGAATCGAAAAAATGTTTTCAAGTATGAACAATGCTTCGGGTTCATCATATGTGCATGAATTGGATGCATTTGAGGATTGCTTTCGACTCAATGATGACTAAGGAAGCTAGCCATGTCCTTGTTTTACCTTGTAGAGCCTTGAATCTCCAAATCCGAATTTCACTTTTCTTATGAATTTTTGAACTATGAACTCACCTTGAAGCTGCTGGATTTCGTCCTTGAGGCTAGGGTTTGTGTTATGTATATATATGTGATTGATTTAGGTCAGAAACATGGATAGGTTACATGAAAATTTGATCCAAAAAATATTCAAAAAGATCATAGTGTAAAATTCAAATATTTGATCATGAGTGCTTGCTATTTTGGGACAATTCACATGATTTCCTTCCTCTTTGATTCCAATCACCCATTATGACCTTCTAGAAACATTATCCAAATAAAATCCATTATTTTTATATTTTATTCTTATTTAAAATGATTTTTAATGATTTAAATCAAAATAAATAAAAATAAAAATAATAAAAATCAGATTTTAAATGGTTTGGGTCGTGCATAGTGTTTGTGTATGGATTGGATCATGACTTGGGCAGCCCATTTGGAAAGAAATACTTTTAAGCCTCCATTTTCAACATAAACCATCACAAAATTTCCCAACTTTGCAAAGGCACATCTCCCTCAATTTTAAAGGTATGAGGGTGTTCTTGGACTTTTTGGAAAGCTTGAAGAGTCCTCTAAACAACCCCATTGGTTTCAGGTCCATATCATTTACCAATCTCAAGTTATGCCCTTTTGAAGTTGTTGACTTTTTGTTGACTTTTGAAATGACCTATAATGTCTTAGATTATATCTCTCAAATGAAGCATTTTTGAGCTTAAATTCCAACATCAAAGTTGTAGAGAATTCAATTTCCTTCAAAATGAGCTTTGGATGGAGACTTGGTGATGAAGTATGTGAAAGTTATGCCTGGTCAAAGTTCAGTTGACTTTTACTGAGGAAACCCTAATTTAGAAACTCCTGATTATTGATGATCTGGAATCTCCTTGATGAATCATGATCAACCCTTGATCAAATGATGAATTTTACTTCATATACTTGATGTTGGCAAAAAATAATGAAGTTTGACTTTGGTTTGACCACAGTTGACCTCAGTTTGACTTTTTAACTGCATTGACTGATTTTGACTTATCTGATCATCTGACTGAGCAAACTTTTGAGAAAAGTCTTGAAACTTGTCATGGGGGTTCTTACACACATATAAGATGTTATTAAACTCACTTGAGGTATTGGACGTCCATTTAGCCTGATTAAAGTCAAAACCCTAGTTTTGGATGCACTGCTTAGGAGGTGCATTGTCTGAGGGAATTGTCAACTTCTTTGACCAATTGTGAACTTTGTGAACCTTGTGAACCTTCATAAAATGTCTTGTGATACTCATGGGAGGTATTGTGAAGCTTGTGAACCTTGTGAACCTCATGAAGTGGCTTTGTAGACCTCATGATCCTCAGGAAAGCTTTGTAATCATTGTGAAACTTGTGAACCTTGTGAACCTTCATAAAGCCAATTGTAGACTTTATGAACCTCATGAAAGGTCTTGTAAATGTTGAGAAGCTTGTGAACCTTGTGAACCTTCAAGAGGTAGCCCTTAGACTTCCTGAACCTCATGAAAGGTATTGAAAGCATTGTGAGACTTGTGAACCTTGTGAACCTTCAAGAAGTAACTTGTAGACTTCATGAACCTCATGAAAGGTGATATAAGCATTGAAAAACTTGTGAACCTTGTGAACCTTCTCAGCACACAAAGTCTTGTATTGTGAGGGCAAATTTTGGGGTGCAACAGCTGCCCCTGTTCAATTTTCTGAAACCTGAGGGGTTAGATTGGTATATTTGCCAGTCGTGACCTGGAAGGTTGAAGGGGATTGAACACAAAAGCCCAAAAATTTGCACTCACCAGTGCATAGAGTGATATTGATGGTTGGTTGAACATGATTGAGTGGGCTTAAAGATGCCACTAGGGGAAAGTTCTTCAGATATATTTCTTGGAAGATAAAGCAGTCCAAAATATGGAGGTATAATGAAAGCTGTCAAGAGTCTGGAGCAGTCCTGAGGTATTGATGATATGCTTTCAGGATACTGGAGTAATACTGATGTAACAACATGTCTTCATGAGGATAGAGCAACCAATAATGATAACCCTAAAGCAGTCTTGAAGTAATAATATGATTTCAGGAGGATAGAGCAATCAATAATGACAACTCCAAAGCAGTCTTGAAATAATAATGTGATATGTCTTTCAGGAGGATAGAGCCATCAATAATGATAACTCTAAAGCAGTCTTGAAGTAATAATATGATTTCAGGAGGATAGAGCAATCAATAATGACAACTCCAAAGCAGTCTTGAAATAATAATGTGATATGTCTTCAGGAGGATAGAGCAATCAATAATGATAACTCTAAAGCAGTCTTGAAGTAATAATATGATTTCAGGAGGATAGAGCAATCAATAATGACAACTCCAAAGCAGTCTTGAAATAATAATGTGATATGTCTTTCAGGAGGATAGAGCCATCAATAATGATAACTCTAAAGCAGTCTTGAAGTAATAATATGATTTCAGGAGGATAGAGCAATCAATAATGACAACTCCAAAGCAGTCTTGAAATAATAATGTGATATGTCTTTCAGGAGGATAGAGCCATCAATAATGATAACTCTAAAGCAGTCTTGAAGTAATAATATGATTTCAGGAGGATAGAGCAATCAATAATGACAACTCCAAAGCAGTCTTGAAATAATAATGTGATATGTCTTCAGGAGGATAGAGCAATCAATAATGATAACTCTAAAGCAGTCTTGAAGTAATAATGTGATTCCAGGAGGATAGAGCATTAATAACTCTAAAGCAGTCTTGAAGTCAGGAGAAGTTATCAGGAGGATAAAGTAACCCTGAGGTTACAATAAAGCAGTCCCAATAGTAATAAGAAGCTTATCAGGAGGATAAAGCAACCCTGAGGTTACAATAAAGCATTCCCAAAGTAATAAGAAGCTCATCAGGAGGATAAAGTAACCCTGAGGTTACAATAAAGCAGTCCCAAAGTAATAAGAAGCTCATCAGGAGGATAAAGTAACCCTGAGGTTACAATAAAGCAGTCCCAAAGATCATAAGTTTGTTTGTTGGATAATTAACCTGAAACAAGGTAGCATTCTGTATAATAGCATTAGTTTATGCTTTATGTATGCATGTATGCTATGATGCACTTAGGTAATGTACTATATGTCTATGGATATGTATGCTATGGTATAATGTAAATGATGTATGTATGATATGATACTGCCGGAAGCGTCTGGATATCTTCGTATAACAACTGCTGGCCAGGGAAAATAAATCCCGATTCGCTATTGAAGAATGTATAACCCTCCGTCTGCTGGGGATAATAAGGTATATATAACCTCCCGTCTACTGGGGATAGTAGGGTATAGATAACCTCCCGTATGCTGGGGATAATAAGGTATGTATAACCTCCCGTCTGCTGGGGATGGTAAGGTATAGATAACCTCCCGTATGCTGGAGATAATAAGGTATGTATAACCTCCCGTCTGCTGGGGATGGTAAGGTATATATAACCTTCGTCTTCGTTTGATAGTAGGATAAGTATAACATCCCGTCTTCGTTCGTCGTACTCTTATTGGAAAGTAATTTCCCGAATATCCGTATGAGGATAAAAGAGATGGATATAAATTCCAGGGGAGATGAGACCTTATGGATTCGTCCTACTGAGAGTTTGTAACTGTCTTGTAAAGGTGAACCGGTGAAGCTTCGTTGAAATCCTCCCCTCGTTCGTCCTTAGTAAATACTATTACTGCATTTTCATGCATTTCTGGTAAACATCAATCATATAAGCATACATGCATTTCTGGTAAACATCAATCATATTCAAAAGCATAATACATTCAAACACAACCAATGGATATTCCGCTTATGCAAAATAGGGTAAAGGTAAGTCTGGATTCAGAGGGAAAAGTAAAGCTGAACTTGAAAACAGAATCGTCTCAACTTCGAGAGTGTATCACCAATTGGATTTAGAGCTCCTGAAATCCATAACTTTCCTGAATACCTTCCCAGAAATCTTCATAACTGGATCTGAAGACATGATACTGACACCATCTGATACTACTGGCGTAGACTATTAACTTCCACAATGACTTATGCTGAGAATTCCAAGTCAAAGTAGAGGAATGTGTCTTCAAACTGTAACGGACCATGTACTCTCCGGATACTAGATTTGAAACGAAAGCATTGCCCTTTGGTTGGGGATGGATTGTCCCATAATGGAAGTATCTGAAATGAGCTACCTCAAGAGAAACAAGCAGAATGCCCCATAAGCATATGCCCCTGGCATTATGAACTTTGTAATGTCACCCTTGGTAATTCAAATATATGAGAAGAGCTGCCCCTGGCTATTAAGCACTGTTGGATCTGGAACTGATTGCCCCGGATGATTTGAACAGTAATTTGGTATGCCCCCTTGATTAGGAAACAATGACCATGCCCCTGGCATTATGAATTCTGTAATGTTGCCCTTGGCACTTCAGATAGATGAGGAGATCTGTCTCTGGCTGCTTAAACATAGTTGAATCTTGTCCTGATTGCCCCACATGAGATAGGCAGTATCATGGCTTGCCCCCTTAATTGGGGAGATAATGACTATGCCCCTTTGTATACATGGACTTCGATCCAGGAAGCAACTTTGTTTATCGGAAGGACTCTGTTTATTGAACATTCATCCTGTAAGCTTCTCCATTTGTCAAACATTCAGGTATATGCAAACAAATATATTCAAAAATGCAATGCTTATGTCTGTCTTGAAGTTTTGAAACAAGTTGTTTTAGAAAAACTTTTTTTTTTGTTGTGAAAACTGTGATATTAACTCAAGTTTTATAACAAGCCCTAAAGGAGTCAGGATACCTTTTTGTAGCAGTACACTTTCGAACTAACCATGCTTCAGTTAGGACTTTTAACGGGTTATAACGTGGCCTGGTTCATGGTTTAAGAAACAAAGGATATAGGCTCAAATTTTATTTGTCCCCAACCCAATCTCCATGATGTTCTTCAGTCCTATGCTCAGTTAACTTATGCATTGAAGTTCCAAAGAGTTTTGGTACTGTAACACTGATATTTGTGATGGTTCAGAAACCAAAAATTTATTTGAACATTCAGTCATCTTTCTTTGTTGAGGATTCATAGTGACCTCTTTTTTCTTTTGACTTTGTTATCCCTTCTTTTTGCCTGAACTGTTTATTTCAAGGTTACAGTCAGCGGGATGTCTTAATTTTTATATTAAGTCTCCTTCATAGGTTTTGACTTAGTGAGCTTTTTTTTTTTGTTGCTAGATATTGACTGTCGGGTTTAATGATTACAGAGAACCATCATTAGTTGTGTACAACACAAACAATTGACATAGTTGAGTTAACCGAGTAACTACCCTGCCCCAGGTTATGAATAAGGGTTTTAATTTGCATGAGAATAAAAACTCCTACTTCATAGGCTCAAAAGGGTTGACTAGGGATTAACTTCCTTATATCTCCACTGTTTAGGAATTAAAACAATGCCTGTACATCGTCAGCATAGTCTGTTCAAAAGCATACTGCATAAGATTATGGTATTGTTTTCGTCATCCTCCCTCTACAGGTTTATAGCTTTATCAGGAGTTAAATATCACAGGATAGAAATAAGAAGCATAATTCAAAATATAGTGGAACGAATGGATTAATTCAAGACAAACATATGCAATGCATTAATGAAAACAAAAGTTTAACATAATAGCAAGTGTTCAAACAAATAAAAGAAATTACAAATGAAAATTCAAATGTTGTCCCATCCAGTTGGCTGAATGTCCTCAATTGCAATCTGTGAACTTTGAGGAGCAGTATACTTCACCATGAAATCAAATTTACCACTTGGATGTCCCAAGGTGCCCCATATTTCAACAGGAACATGTAGGCTTTCTTTCTTGCAACCTTGGGCAACTTGTCTTGCAGCTTCGGTGTTTGCTGGATGATAGTAGAACTCAACTTGACCCTCTGGAGTAACCTCTAGGATTCCTTCGTCAATCAGGTCTTGGATCTTTTTCTTCAATGCCCAACAGCTATTTGTATCATGTCCAGGACTGTTGGAGTGGTACTCACACCTTGCCCTGGGATTATAGCGAGGAGAGGAAGTTTTAGGATTTTTAGGAGACTTTTCCAAGGAAACCAACTTCATCTCCAACAGGCATTGCAAAACTTGTGACATTGGAGTGCTGAACTTGATAAACTGCCTTCTACCTTTCTGGTGTTGAGGTGGATTAACCTTATCAGGTCTTTCTTCTTCAAGTAAAGAATAGTCAATGGCAACCTGTCTCTTACCCTCTTTTATCCTCGTCCTCCTTTCAACCAAATCAACTTGTTTTAACGGAGGTTGACTGACAACTAGATCCCTGACTCTATCACTTTGAAGTTTGTGGACAAAGGTTCTCAGCTCTTCTTGCCCCTGGGCCAAACTCTGGATAAGAGCCATTTGGCCATTCATCTGGATCCTCATTTTTGTTATCTCAGCTTGCAATTTTTCCAACTGACCATCCTTGTTATCCTCAGGACTCTTCTTCTTAGCCAGCAGTGTTTTCAATTCATCCTGCCCCTTGGTCAGGTTCAGGATCATCTCTTGGAACTGTGCATTCTGTGCCTGAAGATCTTTAACTGATTGTTCAAGAGCCATTGCTGAAATAAACAGCGAGAAGATGAGAAACCTGTGCACAATTATAAACCTGTGATGCAATGAAATGATATGGGAATGCATATGCAATGTTTTCAAGGACCGCAGGATTTAAATTTGTTTAAACAACTGGAAAGTAAACTTTTATTAGTGATAAATTTGTTTGACCCTTGGGCTTACAAACATGAAATGCAATAAATACAAGAGATGGGGTTTTAAGTCTCCCATGGACGTTTCCTCTTTATGTTGAGGTATGAGTTGAGATTCCGTTCCTCGTGAAGTTGCTTTGTTAGTGCCAGGATTCTTTCTTGGCTTGCTTTGTAATGAGCCTCAAAAGTATCCCTTTGCTCCTTCAGTTGGATCCATGATCTCTGCAAGTCTTCCATATCAGTAGGCATGTCTGGGTGAAGGATGGTATAAGCTGTGTCTCCTTCAGCAACAGGTTCCATGGTAACTGGTAGGACGGCAGGATATGGCATCATGAGTGTCTGAGCACGAGATCGTACCCATCTGAGATAAGCCTCCATAGGAATAGTGTACTTAGGCTCCAGTGTCTTGCTGTCAATCCTGTTTACCTTTCCCCAAGCTCGTATGAATCTCTGACGGTAACCCTGAAGATCGTTGTCGTAATCAAACACAATGCCCTGAATCAACATGTCCTGTGGACCATCACTCCGAGCATAACCAAACTGTCGTAAAGCTAAAGATGGGTTGTAGGTGATGCCTCCTCTTATGCCTAGAAGTGGCACATTAGGAAATTCCCCACAACGGTCAATGATGGTGACATTCTCCATAGATCTGGAGCACCAATGAATATCTGAGTGAGAAAGTGACATGATCCTCTTGGACCATCTGAACCCTTGCTCATTCTTCATTATTGAGCGAGGAAGGTGAGAAATAAACCACCTAGAGAGTAAAGGTATGCAGCACATCAAAGTTCCTCTTGCCCTTGTAGTACGGGTGTGAAGAGAATGCAGGATGTCTCCAAGCAATGTAGGCACTGGATTGTGACTCAGGAAAATGTTGATGGCATGAACATCTATGAACTGATCTGGATTGGGGAACAACACTAAGCCATATATCAGCAAGGCTAAGATCTCCTCAAAAGCATCATAGCTCATGGCCTTCAAGAACATTTGAGCTTTATCCACTAATACCTTGGCAAGAATACCCTTAACTCCACTTCTCGTCTCTAGAACAATGTCAGACTTCCTCAGATGTAGAGCTGCAGCAATAACCTCTGGTTTAAGCTCTTTTTCCAAGCCTGTGAATGGTTTCTGATCGAGAACAGGTATACTCAGAAGTTTAGAGAACTCCTCCATGGTTGGAACCAGCTGATAGTCGGGGAATGTGAAGCAATGGTGCTTGGGGTCAAAGAACTGAAACAGGACACTCATCATGTCCTCATTGAACCCTGAAGTAACTAGATCCAATAGGTGACCATGTCTCTTGTTGAACTGGGAGTGATCAGACACTTGAGAAACCAACTCTTTAAGCTTGGGAGGTATCCCTACAAAGTTGATCCTGATGGTGTTTCTACGAGCTGAAGCCATGACCTGCAACAAAGAACAAAGATAAATCCCTTGGTCCTTGAAATGGTTAGGGAAAATGGTATGCTCATGATGCATGATGATGTCATGATGTTATGCTCAATCACAAACATGTGGCACACACAAACAAGTCACACCATAGCCCTAGGTTTAAAGGCTTGCATGAGGTTTAAAGGTAAGTACCCTCCCCTGAAGTTAGATGGTTCATCCTGTCCTACAAAAGTAACCAGGTTCTAAGGGATCTCAATATCATTGATCCTTCACAAGGGTGGTTGATCAGAAGGAAACTTACTTGCCAACCAAAACCCTCCAAGTTTAAGATCTCAATGAGCGTAGCATCGAGTGTCAACCAACTTCAGTCTGCACCAAAGCCGGTTACCTCACTACTTTCTAAAGGCCAAGATGAGTTAACTAGGGTTCAAAAAGTTAGTTAGTGCATTGACAACATATGGCAGCCTCAATATTATCCTCAACTTGACTTAAGGAATATAAGCACCAACCAAGAAGTCGCACTAACTATGGCCACCAGATCAACCGTATCGATATACGTCGTACAGTTTCCTTGGTCTATTGCCATTTACCTAAGGTACACTAGATCCGGGTTAGGACCTTTCACACATAAGATCACCCCAACAAGATAATATAAAGCAAACAAAGCAAACAATTTAAAGTGACCTTAATTCCTAAGGGTACCCCTCTTTAATTTAGATCCCCAGCAGAGTCGCCAGTTCTGTAACTCGGTGGGAGAACTGACTTTAGTTATGTTGCGGATAGCAAGAGTCGCCACCGACTTTTATTTTATCCAAAAGGAAAGGGTATAAAAGAACAGGAAAGACCTTAAGAGATATTTTTGGGTCCGGGGGGTAGGTTATGAAAAGGGAAGGTATTAGCATCCTTTTCATCCATGGTTATCCATGGGCT
Organism: Lathyrus aphaca; assembly: GCA_963966055.1. Classification (NCBI taxonomy): domain Eukaryota; kingdom Viridiplantae; phylum Streptophyta; class Magnoliopsida; order Fabales; family Fabaceae; genus Lathyrus; species Lathyrus aphaca. The sequence goes on from OZ014524.1 coordinate 203,153,415, forward strand.
CTTAGGTACTTAAGCTCACTTTAAATTGTTTTTTTTTTTTTGAAAGTGTAGTGTGTGAATAGAAAATTTTCAGAATAGTTAATAAATAATCCATGTAAGGATGTGTTAAAAACTTGTTTGAAAATTTGTTGGAAATTTGTTTAAGTGTGAAAAAGTTTTGAAGTGAGCAAGTACCTAGAAGTAACCTACCCTAATGTTTAAGGTCTTTCTTATTCTTTATCCTTTCCTTAGTAAGACTATCCCTACTATTAAGGAGTAGGTAGTCCTTACTTTGGATGTAAAGGGACATGTGAGGGACAATTTGATTTTGAAGGCCATTGTGGGGTGTAATAAGCATAAGGAAGGGACTATCATCATTTATTTCGAAGGGACTCGATTCGTATAGGCAACCATGAGGGACTTTGATGATTTTCTTTCGAGGGACTTGCTTTATACACCCCACTTAACCATTATTCGTAGGCAACCTGAGGGATAACCTTAGAAAGTGAGACGGCGATTTAAAATCGACTTACGTGTGTGTCGTGTTTAATTTAATTATCTTATATTAAAAATTATCTAAATTTATTTTTAAATAACAAACATGTTTTGTCACTCCCTAATTACTAACCATAACAAAAATAATATTTACAAAATTACATCCGGAAACAGTTACATAATTATAACAATAAGCAAAATAAATAATAAGCAAAATAATTAAAAAATAAATAAGATATAAATAAGCAATAGAAAATAAATAATAAAGGGTTAATGATAAATAATAATAATATAAGAGAGGTTAGTGAATAATAAAAATTAATAATAATATAAAATTAATAAAGCAAAATAATATGGTTAGTAAAATAATAATAAGAATAATTAGAATAAACAAAATGAGAATGTAATAATATAATAATTTAGTTAGTAATAATAAACAAAATTCTTTCAAAATTATAAGAAATTAATAAATTTTCCATATGAACAATTATATTAAAAAGAAAAAGAGATATGATCAAACAATTATTTTTATTTACAAAATTAAATTTTTAATAGCATGAAATATAATTGTATTTGATATGAGAAAAATAATTTATAATTATATTTACAATATGATAATAAATAAATTTACAATACAATTATATTAACAATTAGGGAATAAAACTATTTAGAAAAAATAGGATTAGGTTTTATTTTTGAAAATAGTTTTTAGGGTTTATACAAATTATTAAATAAACAAATATCTTATAATTTAATCATATAACAAAGAAAATATTTTAAGTTGAGAAAAATAGAAGTTTGGATTTTAGAAAAAAATAAAGGTTATTTTAAGCATACATACATATACAATTTATTCTTTTTTTATTAATATTAAGAAAACAATTAAGCTAATTAATCAAAGAAATAAAAATAGAAGAAAATGGTAAAAAGAAAACTTACCTGGGATGGGTTTGAACCCAGGACACCCAACTTGCAAGCCACAAAGCATACCACTAGGCTAACCCAGCGCAGGTAGTAAAAGAATGAATCAAGTTTGTTTTATGCCTTGCCTTGCAAAAATCCAGAAAAAAATAAGAAACCAAAAGGCCTGGGGTGGGATTTGATCCCAGGACCTTTATACATTCACACACGCGCATCACCACCCGGCTGGAAGAGCCCACCTGATAATTGAATGAGAATAACACATAATATATTATATTCACTTAATCCCTGAAAAAAAAAGAAATAACATGATCAAAAGCCAGGGATCGAACCCCTGCCCTTTGGTTTCACACGCCCAGGACCAAGCCAACAACCACTGGGACAACCACACAGTTGTGATAATAAATAATAAACAATCAATAAAATATTATACGAATAATTCGAATTCCTGAGCGCGCGGGAGATGACCTTCTTCTTCCTTGAGACTTACGGTTTTTCCTGCGAAAATAGTTACAAGTTTTTCTGCGAAACAAATATTCCCAGCAAAACCTATAAACATCAACAAGCAACCAAACTGTACGATTTTGCAAAATTGAAACCAGCATCATGATCCAAACATTCACACGATCAATTCTATGTCTTTAGAATCAATTTATGTTTCTTAAATCCAAAGTTCCTAAACCTAAGTCAAAACCCTAGCTATGGCATCTTGTGAATTGGCCATGGTTTCTTTGGTTTTCTTATCCAGAAACAAGCTACACAACATCATAAACAACATTAGTCAATCAAAATCCATTAAAATGCAGTGAATCATGGGAATCGAAAAAATGTTTTCAAGTATGAACAATGCTTCGGGTTCATCATATGTGCATGAATTGGATGCATTTGAGGATTGCTTTCGACTCAATGATGACTAAGGAAGCTAGCCATGTCCTTGTTTTACCTTGTAGAGCCTTGAATCTCCAAATCCGAATTTCACTTTTCTTATGAATTTTTGAACTATGAACTCACCTTGAAGCTGCTGGATTTCGTCCTTGAGGCTAGGGTTTGTGTTATGTATATATATGTGATTGATTTAGGTCAGAAACATGGATAGGTTACATGAAAATTTGATCCAAAAAATATTCAAAAAGATCATAGTGTAAAATTCAAATATTTGATCATGAGTGCTTGCTATTTTGGGACAATTCACATGATTTCCTTCCTCTTTGATTCCAATCACCCATTATGACCTTCTAGAAACATTATCCAAATAAAATCCATTATTTTTATATTTTATTCTTATTTAAAATGATTTTTAATGATTTAAATCAAAATAAATAAAAATAAAAATAATAAAAATCAGATTTTAAATGGTTTGGGTCGTGCATAGTGTTTGTGTATGGATTGGATCATGACTTGGGCAGCCCATTTGGAAAGAAATACTTTTAAGCCTCCATTTTCAACATAAACCATCACAAAATTTCCCAACTTTGCAAAGGCACATCTCCCTCAATTTTAAAGGTATGAGGGTGTTCTTGGACTTTTTGGAAAGCTTGAAGAGTCCTCTAAACAACCCCATTGGTTTCAGGTCCATATCATTTACCAATCTCAAGTTATGCCCTTTTGAAGTTGTTGACTTTTTGTTGACTTTTGAAATGACCTATAATGTCTTAGATTATATCTCTCAAATGAAGCATTTTTGAGCTTAAATTCCAACATCAAAGTTGTAGAGAATTCAATTTCCTTCAAAATGAGCTTTGGATGGAGACTTGGTGATGAAGTATGTGAAAGTTATGCCTGGTCAAAGTTCAGTTGACTTTTACTGAGGAAACCCTAATTTAGAAACTCCTGATTATTGATGATCTGGAATCTCCTTGATGAATCATGATCAACCCTTGATCAAATGATGAATTTTACTTCATATACTTTATGTTGGCAAAAAATCATGAAGTTTGACTTTGGTTTGACCACAGTTGACCTCAGTTTGACTTTTTAACTGCATTGACTGATTTTGACTTATCTGATCATCTGACTGAGCAAACTTTTGAGAAAAGTCTTGAAACTTGTCATGGGGGTTCTTACACACATATAAGATGTTATTAAACTCACTTGAGGTATTGGACGTCCATTTAGCCTGATTAAAGTCAAAACCCTAGTTTTGGATGCACTGCTTAGGAGGTGCATTGTCTGAGGGAATTGTCAACTTCTTTGACCAATTGTGAACTTTGTGAACCTTGTGAACCTTCATAAAATGTCTTGTGATACTCATGGGAGGTATTGTGAAGCTTGTGAACCTTGTGAACCTCATGAAGTGGCTTTGTAGACCTCATGATCCTCAGGAAAGCTTTGTAATCATTGTGAAACTTGTGAACCTTGTGAACCTTCATAAAGCCAATTGTAGACTTTATGAACCTCATGAAAGGTCTTGTAAATGTTGAGAAGCTTGTGAACCTTGTGAACCTTCAAGAGGTAGCCCTTAGACTTCCTGAACCTCATGAAAGGTATTGAAAGCATTGTGAGACTTGTGAACCTTGTGAACCTTCAAGAAGTAACTTGTAGACTTCATGAACCTCATGAAAGGTGATATAAGCATTGAAAAACTTGTGAACCTTGTGAACCTTCTCAGCACACAAAGTCTTGTATTGTGAGGGCAAATTTTGGGGTGCAACATCATGACAGTCAACATGGCTCCTTTTAGATCAATCCTAATGTTTGGATCCTAATCAAGGCCTTTGAAATTGTATGTTTCCAACTAGGGGTTGGCCCAACCATAAAAATGTTCTTCTCCTTTTATTGTACTAAGGTGCTTGTTCCTTGGGGTGGGTAACACTAGCCAGCCTTCATGGGAGATCTTTGTGTAAACCTCACTCTAACCACTTTGTAGGTTGGAGGGAAAGATTTGTGCGAATGATGGGGAAATATGGATATTCCTTAGTCACTATTGGAGTGGATTGTGTCTCATAGTTTCCTCTCTCCTGGACTGATAACCCATGATGATGAATAGGCATAATTATGATTTCTTAATGATTATGAGGCTGAAGTGGTGTAAACTTTGGATGGTTTTAAGGTTATGAAATCATGTACCGTGATTACCCTGGATCAAGAGTCTATAAAAAAACTATATCAGTGTGTTTAAATAATGATAACTATAAACTCTATGGTGTGATGGCACCTTTGATATCACAAAGTTCACAAGCGCTCTCCTCTCTTTCCTCGAAGATTTCTCGGTGGACTACAAGGCAATATCCAACCACCCTTCCTCTAAGAGGTTTAACCTTGAAGAGATTCATTTACTGATGGTCCTCCGCCTGGAGTGCATTAATAGGGAGAAGAATTTAATTGATACTTTGTAGGAAAATAAGGTGATAATGTCCATAAACTTCTGGAGGCGGATTCTAAGTCCAAGGAGTTTGCTACCAACTAACAGGAACTACGAGAATCCCTTGACAAAACCCTCATAACTCAAAATAGATTGGAGGATGAGGTATTTATAATGAAGGATATTAGACAAATACCTTCAATATCTACTTTGACCAAGAGAAATAACAGATATCCTTTCTTTATCTTGGGATGGACATAAGCCTCATGGACATGTTTAATAGCCTTAAGAGGTGGAAATGAATCTCATGTAGGGATCCAACATGTCCAATAGCCTTAAGAGGCAGAAATGACTCTTACACAAGGATCCAACATGTTTAATAGACTTAAAAGGAGGCAAGGACTCCCACGTAGGGATCCAACATGTTCAATAGCCTTAAGATGCAAAAAGAAATCCCACGTAATGATCTATTATGTTTAATAGCCTTAAGAGGCAGCAAGGGCTCCCATGTAGGGATCCAACGTGTTCAATAACCTTAAAAGGCGGAAAGGACTCTCACAAAGGGATTAATAATGTGTATTATCATTAAGAAGTAGCAAGGACTCCTACATAGGGTTCCAACGTGTTTTAAGAGGCGATCTTGACCATGCTTCTTTGCTTTTGAAGTCGTGAAAGTAAATTAGCAATAATCAAATAATCATATAAATAAAGATATGGCCTCATTAAAAACTGAGTGTATGATTAACAACGTTGAAAAAGAGTGCCCTTATTGATATCCTTACAAACATGGCAGAGAGTATAACTCACATAAACAAATAATTCTTAAACTAATAAACTAAATGATTGCATTCACCCCAATGATTATCTTGCCTTTACTGCAAACTTGGAGATCTCTTCCTCAGAACTGACGAGTATCTCTCTTGCAAAAACTTTCTCTAGTGGCTATATCCCTTTCTTGATACTCATGGTGCTTATGCATATTATTCTGATTGTCTTTAACTTTAAGCTTCCATAAAGAATTTCCCGACGGTCTCTTGATTTCCTTGGATAATGCCTACCCGCCTATTTAGGAGCGGGTACTTCATTCATAGATATAAGATGGATGTGACAGCTCCTAAATAGTTAAAAGCATGCCACCATATGATCATATTATAGGATTATGGTGTATCGATGAATAAATACCTCTCCTTGATCTTTCTAGAATCTTCTCTTTCTCCAAAGGTAGTCTCCACCATTATGTAGCCCTTTACCTTTAACGGTTCACCCAAAAAAACCTAAAAATGATCCCTATAAGGGTTTTAGATTCTCCATATTTAGACGGAGTCTCTCAAATTCATCCCAATAAAGGATGTCCACAAAGCTCCCCTGGTCAATCAATATTCTTTTGATCTACCAATAATCACAATGAATGGTGATGACCATGGGGTTGTTGTTGTGAGGGTGAATCTTGGTGGCATCCTTATATTAAAATGTGATATTGGCCTCTGGAGTTTTTTATTTTCTTACCTCATATTCAATGGGAGAACTATCAATGGTCATGACTTGGAAAATTCATTCTTTCCGGGTAGGACTCAAAATATTGCATTCAGTGAATGCCCCAATAATGGTATAAAGATTATGGAAAATATATTGGTTTTCACCAGATTTAGTTGGCTTATTACCATTTTGGATCTTGGATTTTCCGATGAGTTTTGACCTTGTGAGTTAGTTTATACCAATCCTCTAGCTGAAATTCTCTTGATATAATTCTTTAGGTGCCTCTCCTGAATGACGAGCTCTATCTTCTTTTTAAGTTGGTTAAATTTTTTTGTCTATTTCTCATGGGTGATATGTATTGACTCTTTTGTGAGTTGTCTGTGTCAGGGGCATACTCTTTTGTCGCAAGTCTTCTTCTCATCACTAATCTCCTTTCCATTTATGTAACATTCTTCTTGTGTCATTACCTTAGCTAATGCCTCTGTTGGTCTTTGGACGAGGGATTCATTGAAATATCCCTCTTGGGCCCATTCTGAAATGATCCTATGAACATTCATGATTGGGATGGATCACCTTGATAGTCGTTACATTTAAGTGGGCGAGATATTCCCTTAATGAATCTGATGGACTCTAATGTATGTTGAATAGACTGGTGGTGGTTAGGTTTCAGTGCTTTCTTGCGACGAATTTATGGACTAGTTTCTTCACCAGATCCTAGTAGTTAGTGATATAGAGTTGAGGAGGCACATATACCATGCCAAGGTTGTGTCTCTAAAGGTTACGGACAAGAGCTTTCACTTTAAAGAGTCTAGTTCTCCAATGATAATCATCTGACTATTGATGGAAGTCACATGCTCATACAAGATTGTTGCATCCATCAAAGTTAGTCAACGATGACAACTTAAAATTCTTTGGGAAATGGGTCAACAATGCTTCCAGTTCATCCAAAATATTTGTCCCCTAATGGTCCTGTTGGATATGATGAATGTTATCTTCTAGAGTTTGGCTTTAACGACGAAGGTCATCCATAGCAGCGCGCATCTCCTCTTTGACACTTTCCTAACTTTCAAAGTCTTTGTTGGTCGGAGTAGATGTCTTCTTATTCACCATGATGTTGTATGAGTGAAAAGACAATACTCTGGTTGAATACAGTGAGGACGTCAATTCTACTATATAAAAGTATAATATATGTGACAAACTCTAATGGAAAATGGTTGTCAAAGGCTTTAGGGTTAAAAGGTTATTGAGAGCTAGCTCACGTGAGGTGAGAAGCTAGTGTATACGTGTATTTATTATTGTTATTAATTGTCTCCTAGCATAATAATAATGATGTATTTATAGCCCATGGATATGAATTTAGTCCCTGATAATTTAGAAATCACTATAAAAGTGGCTAGTTGATTCTCTCAAATCTAAGAAGTATGGTTAAGTTCCACGATTTCCTACGTAACATTTGTTGACCCATTAAACACTTTATACACGCTTGCATGTTATGAACAGGAAACAAGGAGACTCAAGTGAAACATCTAGATAAGAAGCGCTTGAACCGAAACGGGGGCACTTGAGGGTTGTCCTGAGATAAAATTCCTATGGGGTGCGCCCCACACCTCTGGAAACCTGAAAATTCCCTTCAAGTGTCCAGAGAGGCATCTCTAGACGCACCTCAAATCACAACAACCTTTGTAATTCTATCACACACACCATTTTTCCTAAATATGGTATGGAGATGCATCTTTGTAACATTTTTTGGGGTATATCTGAAGATGCGTCACTGAAAACCCCCCTAAAGTCATTAAAAAGGTATTAAAAGCGTGTTAATGACACACAATGGATATTTCAGAGATGCATCTCCGGAAACCCCCCTGAATGGTTTCAAGGCAGTAATATTGTCCCAATATTGTAATTATTTTAGACCAAGTTAAATTAAAGTAAAATCAATTTAGATTAAAGTAAAATGAAAGTAAAATGTCACATATTAATTAAAGTAAAATAAAAATGTATAAACCATACATAACTTATTCCAAAAATACTACAAACAATACAACAAAACATAACCTATTGAATATGTCTACCCTCCCCCCCCCCCCCCCCCCGACATCTCCACATGTACTACAAGACATTTCGTACCTCTGTAATAGTGCTTTCTACAAGGGCCAACTGGGGACCGTCTTCCTCAAAAAGTGCTACCTCTATGCCCGATCTCTCCATATCCATAATAAGCCGACAGACCTTGCTCAGTCCTGGGTGTGGTCATCCCTACCCTACAATATCCCCTAATTAGAAGGCCTATGTGGTATTCGAAGAGCGTCTGGTGACATGATAGGGTTTGAAACTCTATAGAACCATGTAATGTAGTCGTCTGCATAAGCGTAATGTACATGAGCTGACACCATATGATACTTCTCTAGTACCAAGTGACTCTCAAAATACTCAAGTATTTCATTGAGATATATATATATATATATATGGAAGACAGTGGGAGGAGCGGACTTTGAGGGGTGTCTTGGAATAATCGTTAGATACCTAAACTAGTGCACCAGTAACTTTGGAAGATGCAAATACATCAGACATTACTCACATGTCAACCATCTAAAGTATAATGAAATGAGTTCAAAGGGACGCGTCTAGCATTGACTGTTGTATGTGAAGAAGGGAATGTCATCTGCTACATGATGGTTAAGATACACCTAGAATGACTTGATCACACTATTCCCTCTATACGGAGCAAAGGCGACAACACATGGCCAATCCTTAGTGTGGGTATGCATAGGTTCCTACCTAGTGATGTGAGGAAAGTGAGAGATGATTCATCCTTGAAAATGGTTCAGATAAAATATTAATAATAATTATAACAAAATAATTATGAAAATATTAGTAATATTAGATTATCATAAGCAGCGTACAACTTAGCCATTTGTTTTGTCTTCCAAAGACAATCCTCGCTCAGCTTCGAGTACAAGTAGATCAAATAGGTGGCCCCAGTTATACTCATGAATCACTGTCAAATCAATGAGTATTTAAGGTATACCACATCTACATAGGTTGCACTTTTGTCTATAAAAGTGGACATGCTAACCAAGAATAAGAGGTAACACCTCACTGCATGTTGTCAGTGGTACTCAACATGCATACCATCCTCATTGGCATCCTTAGCCCACTATAACTAGTCTTAATAAAGTTCTTTCGAGAATTTAAATATAACATGAGCATCTCTTATTCTAGATACCTCATTTGCCGCCTCATTTGGGTCAGCTCCCAAATGGGTAATCATCATTTCAATGGCTTCCTCTCGACCGAGCCTTTTGTGGTCCAATATTTTTTCCTTGATGAAAAGATGTATGAGGCATGAGACGTCATCCAACGTGATGGTCATCTCATCAATAGGAAGGTGGAAATATGACGTCTATGAATGCCATCTCTCTGCAAATGTTGCATGCATGCCATGTTTTATGGTCATGTACGCAACAACACATAAATCGACAAGACCAAAATAACTGATAACATTCTTAAACCAATAAGCATTGGGTTATTCCAAATCCAATATCTTCCTATCATGGTTTAACGATTTTAAACATAAGCTCCTATAAAAAATATATCACCATCAGTTGCGATTTAATTAACTTAAAACATAAGTAATCCAAAAGTAAATAAATATACCACTCATTCCCAAACACGCCTAGCAGCATGGTCTCCTTAGAGATGAAGTAAGGAGGTGTCAAATGAGTCTCTTGGATAACCCTCTATAGAGGCATCAACAACGGGTTCCACCTGAGCTTTAGGGGCTTCGATGCTTCATCATCTGGGGACACGTGGCCCCATGAAGTAAATACCTGAGACTGACGACTACGAGAAATAGAATTAGATGGTTGTGAACCTCGATGTTGTGAACCATCAAACGGGTTATCATTGAATTGCGGCCTCATAGTCCTCGTTGGGGCCTCTCATGTCGTACAAATGCGGCTTGGGACACACGTATGAGCCTAATTCTGCCAAGATTGTTTTCAGCCATTGCACATGCGTTAAAACCAGAAAGTCACATAAAAAATTAACCAAAATGCAACCAGACACAAATCCGGAGATACATCTCCAAAAATAGCTCAGAGAAATTCTAGAGATGCATCTCCGGAATAAGCCACGATTTTTGAATCATGGCATAAACTCTTTTGTTGCCCTAACCTCCAATCAAATGGAAATGCATGTCCATTTAAGCTACTTTTTTCGATTGCACTACTATCTAATGCAGCTTAAACAACTTATGTTATCTTAAACATCATCCAAACACACACACAAACACACACATAAAAGAATGAGTTTTAAAAAACTTACCAAATCAAAGTTGAAATTGATGAAGTAGAGTGGAGTGAGAAGCTTGAATCGAGTGAGTAAATTTGTAGTAGATAAAATAGAATGGAGTCAGAAGCTCGAATGGATGAGAAAGAGCTCAAATGGTATTTTATTGAGTAACTTTTCATAAAATTGAGGAAGAGGGAAGAATATGACACGAGTATTTGAAATAAAAACGTCTAGAGATGCATCTCCGAATAACTCCCTGATTTTTTAATTAAATTTTAAATTGAGAGTTTTTAAGCATATGCATCTCCGGATATATCTTATATGTATATGGAGATGCATCTCCAATTTAAATTTTGGCAAAATAAAGATATTTCATCAATTTATACTGAAAAGTATATCTGAAAATACATATTCGAATTCTATGAAGAATTGTGACTTTTTATAACGGTGGAAGTTGTTGAAAAAATAATCCCCTTATATAAATACTTGGAGTAAAATTGTCCAATATAAAATTCAAATATCTTTTTTTCCAATTTACTATTTATAATTGAATTTTTATAGTAGCTTTAACAAATATTCCATCATTAATGCATACTACATTTTGTGAATTTTTTTTTAATATAACATAGTTTCATAATTTAATTTCCAATATAACATTGTTTTCAAAAAAAATACCAAACTAACATAGTTTCACCACACATTCGCCACATCAAATGATGAAGATGTGTAATGTTAGTGTGATTCGCCAAATGGTTTGGCTAAGAATGCATGCATTCGCCATTCCATTTGGCGAATGTGTTGTAAATCAAACATGCATTCGCCAAATGGATTGTTGCACCTTGTTAATTCATTATTTAACTCAAATATTCATCTTATTCTTCACTTATTTATATATATATATATATATATATATATATATATATATATATATATATATATATATATATATATATAGACTTATATAGATAGATATATATATATATATATATATATATATATATATATAAGTCTATATATATATATATATATATATATAAATATATATATATATATATATATATATATATATATATATATATATATATATATATAAGTCTATATATATATATATATATATATATATATATATATATATATATAAATATATATATATATATATATATATATATATATATATATATATATAGACTTATATATATATATATATATATATATATATATATATATATATATATATATATATATATATATATATATATATATATATATATATATATATATATACACGTATACATATATATATGTATATTTATATATATACTTATACATGTATATATACCTAGGGTTTGCAAATTTTTTTACTATATATATGCCTCACTCATAAACATAAGATTCATCTCACTCCATCCTTACAAACCCTCTCTCATTCAGTCCTTTCATTCTCCCTCTCTCAGTCAGTCCTTTCAGTCTCCCTCTCTCACAATATGGCTTCTCCCTGTCCATCTAACTATGCATCGGCACCGTCTTCCTCATCAGCAGAAGAACCGCTTCCAAAATTTGATATCTTGAAGAAAAATGCTTTAGTGTTTTTCTCGGCAACAAAGCCTCCTCTGAAGATGCTGTTATGGAACCCCCAAACTTTGGAACACTTGCACAGAGAATTAACCCGTTGGTTAGAAGGAGAGATCGGCCACAAAGAAAAGATAATTAAAATTGAGAAGAGGGTTGTGGAGTTTGGTGTGACGAAATGGAGAAAAATTGTCAATGATGCAGGTGTTTTGTCGATGATGCTAGGTGGAGGTGAAGTTGTCCTGATGGTTCTGATAGGCTAGATCTGTTGAATCTTGCAGTTGTTCTATTTATGTATGGTCATTTACTGAATCATGTATTTCCTGGTTTTATTTATGTATGTTCGTGTTTGTGGTTGTGGTTTTATTTATGTATTTTTCCGTTTTATTTATGTACGGTCATTTCCTGAATCATGTATTTCCTTGTGGTTGTATGATGTTACTTATATGAATTAAACGAACCAGGCTTCCATATAAAATAAATACGGTTACAATGAATTCATTTACGATGTTGAGCTTGGTCCAACGTTGGGACATTTTTTTCGATTGTGCCCGGGCTGACGACATGAACTACACAGTCTCACCATCTTGTTCGCCGTATCCATTTCGGTGCGAATACGCGTGCTGTTAGGACGGCCTTTTTTCTTTCTTCTCATGTTCTCGTTGTGCCAGACTATTTCCCCGTTGTAGGAGGGTCAGTAGTCCTCATTTGCAACAACCGGAAAGCTTTTGTTGTAGACGTTGCAAAGGTTGTGCACTTGGTAAACATGGGATAGTAAGCCTGAAGGGTCCAGCCGAACCTTCGAACATGCCGCTATGACATGGGAGCAAGGCATGCGGAAGGCTTGAAATTTACCACAGTCGCACCAATTGTTATCAAGTTCCACCCGATAGGATCCCCTCGGTCTCCCTTCGTTGTGATCCATGATCTCATCAACATTGAAATGTCCCTTACTGCGGTTAAAGACGGTGACCACATGTGTGTTAGACTTGGATGCTTCGTCTTTGACGAATGTCATAGAACTATCGCTGAACACTTGACCAGACTGTAGGATTGAACTCCACTTTGAACGCCTGGTGTCAAAAAGTGCTCCGAGCCTAAAGTAGGTTGACCTCACCAAAGCGGTTATCGGTAGGTTGCGGATTCCTTTGAAAACAGAGTTCATGGATTCAACGAGGTTTGTTGTCATATGACCCCAGCGTTGTCCTTTGTCGTAGGCCCTGGTCCACTTATCTAAAGGAATCTGGTTTATCCATCTGAATGCATCTTCATTCGCCATTCTGATTTCGTCACGATAATGTTTGAATGACGGTTCGGTTAATGAGTACCCTGCATTGACGACCTTCTTCCGCAGTGTCTTATCTTTGATCTCTCTCATGAAGTTTTGCGCTATGTGTCTAATACAATAGACATGTGTTGAGGGCGGTTCCTGCCAGCCGTTATCAACATTCTTCCATGCACTCTCAATTGATGCATGTCTGTCCGAAATCAAACATAAGTGAGACTGGGGAGCCACATGGTTGCGAAGATTTTTTAGGAAAAAACTCCATCCCTCGGCAGTCTCTCCCTCGACGATAGCGAATGCAATTGGAAAGATATTGCTGTTGCCGTCCTGTGCCACTGCCATCAATAGAGTTCCTTTGTATTTCCCGTAGAGCCATGTTCCATCAATTTGGATTATAGGCTTGCAGAAGGAAAAACCCTTTATACATGGGTCAAAAGCCCAAAAGAGCCGGTGGAATATGCCATTTCCACTGACACATTGACTTTCCGAAGTATACGCCGGCAAGGTCTCTAGGATGACAACGGTCCCAGGTGCATAGTGCTTCAGTGCCAGCAAAAACTTTGGGAGTTCTTTGTACGAGTCCTCCCAATTTCCGAACACAACGGCAACAGCCTTAGTTCTAGCAATCCAGGCTTTCCTGTATGATGGAGTATAGTTGTGCTTCTGAACTATGTGCTTAATTATCGTGCTGACCTTGACCGAAGGATCGTCAGCAACGATTGATAGGATATCGTTGCATATTAGCTGAGAGCTCAGTTGCCGATGATCCTGCAGTGTGTTGGTTATGACACATGTATGCTCCGGTCCCATTGAAGCAACCTTCCAATCTTCACTTCTTTTTCTGTATGATGCTGTCAATCGAAACGGGCATGCCACGTTACGACAACGTATCATATATAGTGTAGGATTCGTTCGGTCGACCCTATAATCAGCCGATAAATCCATGTGGTGATATTTTATAGCTCGAACGCATTCTTCTTTTGTTCGAAAATGGTCGCCCTCCTTTAATGAACCCTGCCTTTGTGGATACGGAACATAAAATATGTCTGAAGATGGGTCTTCACTTCCCAAGTTCAAGTTTGTCATGTGTGGAGGAGGATGATATGCATGACTGGCCGGAACCTCGTCTTCATTGACCAGTTCATCAACTACTGCCTCCTCTTGTTCCTCGTCCTCATCAACAACATCCACTTCAGCCAAATCATTGTCAGATTCGATAAATACTTGCGAATGATCAATGGACTGAGACACTTGTTGTTGGTGAAACGTAACATACAACTCGATATCATTGAAACCAGAATACTCATGGCTTAGAAACATAGTACGAACACTTTCGTCGTCAGAGATAGTTAATTGGAAATACATGACCTGGTTATCCTCATAGAATACTGGATTTTTGTAAATAATGACGTCAACTGGACCACGCTGCATTTTGTTTTCCAATCTCTTTTTTAGATGAGCGAAATTGGATTGTCGGACGATTGAGAACCGCGTAACCTCGGTGTTTCGAAAGTTGAAACCAGAATGGTTACATTCAAATATTTCGCCATTTGTATGGGCGTTGATCATATACTGGGGTATTTGAGACATAGTTCGTATTCAAAGACTGTTTTAGATATATGAAAATGTTTTGCAGTTTATGGTACAATGAAGATATGAAACCAATCTTAAATAGTAAAGGCAAAAACATATTTTATGGTTATATTTAGGGTTCTGAATTTATGTGAATTAATGTCTCATAGGCTTATCTCCTGCACCATATAGGCTTATCTCCTGCACCATATAGGCTTATCTCCTGCACCATATAGGCTTATCTCCTGCACCATATAGTGCTATCTTCTGCACATATAGGTGTAGGTATTGACATTAATGAAACCATAATTATATATATATATATATATATATATATATATATATATATACATATATATATATATATATATATATATATATATATAAATATATATATATATATATATATATATATATATATATATATATATGTAACCTAATTAATCTAATTAACTTAACCCTAACTAATCTACTTAATCTAACCCTAACTAATCTAATTAATCTAACCTAACTAAGTAACTTAACCCTAACTAATCTAATTAAACTAAACTAAACCCTAACTAATCTAATTAACTCAACCTAATTCAACCCTAAGTAACCTAATTATAAACTAACCAAGACTAACTTAAGTAACTAACTCCTAGAAACTAATTAAAACTAAACTTAACATAACTTAACATGCATGCATGTTCGCCAAATGGTGTGGCGAATCTATACATATTTCAATGCTTTTCGCCAAATGGATTGGCGAATCCAGTAAGGCTTTATGAAACCTGCACAAAGCTGGAAACGCATCAGAGATTCCTCATGGTTTCAATGCTCTGCACCCTTGACCATGCAGAGAATCTTTTGGGTGTTTGTGATGTGAGTTGGTGATCCACAAACATGTGCCTTTGCCAATCAAAATGAAGAAGTGGAATCCTCAATCAAGCAGACGAACCAATCACAGGACATGCAGGAAAATGTTGTTCACGTTCGCCACATGGTATGGCGAATTAGTGTTAGTGTTTTAGTTGAATTCGCCACATGGATTGGCGAATATGCATGTATGTTTCTTCTTCCCATTCGCATCATGTAACTGAAAAAACTTATAAATACCACTCTACTAAAACTAAAATATCATACAATCATAATTCAAACAAGTTAAACATCTTATATCACATAGTGAAACTCAAGTATCAGTGCGAAAAAGAAAATGGCTTTACTAACGATGGGAGATCAACACCGAGGCACACCAGAAAATATCGCCGCATTCGTAAGTTTCATTTTCGTACATTCTATTACGCATATTTTTTATATATATTTCATTCTATTACGCATATAATTAGGGTTCCATTTATGTATATATATATATATATATATATATATATATATATATATGTATATATATATATATATATATATATATATATATTTACATATATATATATATATATTTACATATATATATATATATATATATATATATATATATATATATATATATATATATATATATTTACATATATATATATATATTTACACATAAATATATATATTATTGCGTACTTATTTCGATTAATTTTTTTACAGAATGTAAGAAGATTTCGCTGTCGGGTGCACGACTACATTGAGTTCGATCCGATCATTGAACCGTGTCTACAGTTGTGCGGGTTTGGGGATGTTATTAAGGTTCACAACAACTCAATAGACTCAAAATTCATCTTGGCACTCCAAGAGAGGTGGAGGCCAGAGACACACACATTTCACCTGCCCTTCGGTGAATGCACGGTCACCTTGGAAGACGTATACATGCTCTTGGGGTTACGTGTATCCGGCAGAGCCGTCTTCGGTAAGGTCAACCAGGATGTTTCTATAGTTGCGGATTTGCTGGGTGCCCCTCTAATTGACGAGGAGCAGCCATCAAATACTCGTAGCCGGGGTTCAGGTATAAATCTAGGACTCCTTAGAGAGCACTATTCTAGTTTTATTTTAACTGAAGCTTCTACCCAGTTAGAAATAATGCAAAAAACTCGGTGTTATATTATGCTTTTATTTGGTCATTTTTTATTTCCCGACGGTACCGGGAACACAATAAACATGATGTATTTACCATTGTTGCGAAACATCAACAATGTAAATACATACAGTTGGGGTTCAGCTGTTTTGGCACACTTGTACAGTAGCCTTTGTAAAAATGCCGCAAAGGATACTTGTACGTTTTATGGGTGTGCATTTTTGTTACAAGCTTGGGGGTATTCCAGACTGCCGATGCTTGCCCCACGCAACATGAATCCATGCCCGTTCCCCTACGCAAACCAGTGAGTCCACTTTTAATTTTTATTTCCAAACATATTATATTTTAAATATTTAAATTGTTATTGTATCTAAATGAGTTTAAATTTGTTGTGCTTAGCTGGTCCGATCTTGGGATGGATTATAGTAGAAACCCAAGAATTTCTATAGTTCTATATCGCCAGTTGTTAGACCACGTGGGGATCGATCAGGTATTGTCACATATAAACAATATTTTTCCGTTTTATTGCATTTTATTAACTAAAATAATTTTATACTAACAGAATTTTTTTTTTCCGTAGTTCGTCTGGCGCCCATATTTAGCACTCGACCATGAGCCTAACCCGGAAGATGCTGAAATTTGGACGGCAAAAACTCCAATCATCCGCTTCACTACAATTGAAATGCACCAAACAGATCGGGTGAAAATGCAGTTCGGAATGCAACAGAATATTCCGGGCCCTCCGACATGTTTGGGAAATTGGCATTTGAAAAGAGTGAGTGACATGTGGAACATGGAAGATTGGAGAGACTTTGCAAGGGAGTTACGTCAACAATGGAGGGATCGACGCCAACATGTCCTAACTGACCAAGTGCTGCAAAACGTCAGACCAACTAGAGAATATTTAGTTTGGTTTAGGTCGGTTACTATGCAACAATGGGTGTCTGATAACCCATACTTGATCGACCCCCGCGCCCAGGCCGCAGCATACGCCCAACCACCAACTCCACAACATGACTGCCCCACCCAATTCCAGCCATCGACTTCACACACCCATAGGCCATTCATCCAAACACATAACCCCTTCATGCCACAAACCCAATCACAACATCAAGAGCCTTACCAACACCACTATACCCCCGACAACCCCTTCATGTCCACACCAACCTATAGCCCCCCACCTTTGTTTCGTTCTCAAAACGAGGCAATATCCTCGTTTGGTCAAGCCTATCGTCCTCACCCAACCCAATCCAACCCAGCCCAACCTATCCGACCCAGCTTTGAAAACATGGGCACACAACTCAGTTACGGCAGCGCCTTTGGCAGCAACCTTCCAGGTAATTGGGGACAGGCAAAATCATTGACTCAACAACAACCGCCTCCACCAAACACACAAATACAAGCGGAACCTCGACAACCTGGTGGTAGGGTTCGAAGACGGGGTCATCCCCGTGGATGTGGTACTGGGGGGCAGTTAGATCGGGCGGGAAATTAACTTTTGTAATGTCGTTCTTGAATTATTAATAATAATTTTTCCTTTCATATATATTTCTCTTTCTCCTATTCTTTAATTTTCTTTATCTATAATTTTCTTTAATATACTTATATATAAATATATATAAGTATATATATATATATATATATATATATATATATATATATATATATATATATATATATATATATATATACTTATATATATATATATATATACTTATATATATACTTATATATATACTTATATATATACTTATATATATATACTTATATATATATACTTATATATATACTTATATATATATATATATATATATATATATATATATATATATATATATATACTTATATATATACTTTTATATATATATACTTATATATATACTTTTATATATATATACTTATATATATATATATATATATATATATATATATATATATATATATATATATATATATATACTTATATATATATAAGTATATATATATATATATATATATATATATATATATATATATATATATATATATATATATATATATATATATATACTTATATATATATATATATATATATATATATATATATATATATATATATATATATATATACACACATATATATATATATATATATATATATATATATATATATATATATATATATATATATATATATATATATATATATATATATATATATATATATATATATATACTTATACATATATATACATATACTTATATATATATATATATATATATATATATATATATATATATATATATATATATATATATATATATATATATATATATATATATATATATATATATATATATATATATATATATACATATTTATATATACTTATACATATATATACATATACTTATACATATATATATATATATATATATATATATATATATATATATATATATATATATATATATATATATATATATATATATATATATATATATAACAAAAGAAAACCACATAACACATGCACAACATTCCAATTGGCGAATTGGTTTTTGTGTTGCATGCATTCGCCAAATGGTTTGGCGAATTGGTTGTATGCATGCATGCATTCGCCATTCCATTTGGAGAATCCTTATGAAATAACACATTTTCATCATATGAAGTGGCGAATGTGTGTGGAAAGTATGTTATTTTGGTATTTTTTTTGAAAACTCTGTTATTTTGGAAATTAAAATAACAAACTCTGTTATTTTAAAAAAAAATTCACATTTTGTTCCAACAATGAATATGTATGTATATGTATTGTTTAATATTTTTTGTTTGTATTTTTCTTCATGACCTTTTCCGTGAGAAGTTTTTCTTATAGAGTCCAAGTACAATCTTCCAATCATAATATAGGGGATAGTCAAATTAAATAACCCTTGAGATCGTCTTTCTAGCTCGTTCACGTGCAAGAAAGAAAGTACTCGTTTTATGAAAGGTTTCTAAATTCATCTCCTCCAACATCTTTGTGTCAAAATCAAAGCATTACTTTAAATCATAAAGACAAAACCAGAAAAGCCAAAAGCGTTGTTCACTTAAAAGTACTCATCTAAGCTGCTATTTTTTTATAGAAAAAATGGAAGAAAATGTTATTGTTTTTAATAATGATAATACTCATAATTTTGGATTTTTGTTATTGAACTTTTATTTTCAATTTTTTGTATATTTCTAAAATTTGTAATTTAGTCTTAGTATGTTTTACTCAATATTCTCTTTTTAACATTTTCATTTTTATAGGGTAATATTATTTATATTATTAACACTCTAGTCTCTTTAACTTTTTTATTTTTATTTAATTGTTTCTATTTTTTATATGAAATATATAATTTTGTTATGTTGTAATAAGCGATACCAATTAACGCCATTAATATGAGAGAAAGAGATAGATTTTTCAGTTTTACGGATACAGAAAAAGAAACATAATTGGTTATAATTAATTTTTTTTTCTATTCATTTTCTTAATTAGGGTTAAAAGATTACAAATGAATAACAACAACCAACATTTCACTTAACAAGTAAGAACAGTCTATATATAAACTACTAGCATATATATATGTTATGTGTGATGATAACTCCCATGTCAATTTAGCTTATTTAGAGAACTGGGGCCTAAAAAGTTAAGCCCCTAGAACCTAAAATTTTAAAAATAAAATAGCCATAAAATATGTAAGATCTTTAGAGTGAAAATCCCTAAAATTTAATAAAGATCTAAAGACTCCTACATATTTAAAAATTGACTTTTTCCATCAAACAAATTTATTTATTTTTTTCAAAAAAATTGATATTTTTTATTTTTGAAAAAAAATCAATTTTTTTAATTTTAAAAAATTGATATTTTTTTCGAAGAAAAAAATCAAATGTTTTTTCAAAAAAAAATCGACTTTTTTTTATAATAAAAAATAGATTTTAGAAAAAAAAGTTTTTTTCCGAAAAATTGACTTTTTTTTCGAAATATCAAATATATTTCGAAAAATTGAGTTTTTTCTTAAAAATCAAATGTTTTTCGAAAAAAATAGTTTTTTTCGAGTTTTTTTTTTCTAGAAATCGAGTTTTTTTCGTGATATCGAGTATTATTCTAAAAATCAAGTTTTTTTCGACATATCAAGTTTTTTTTTTAAATCGTTTTTTTTCTTCAAGAAAGTAAAATATTTGGTTTATTATATTTTGAGCCTCTTACTTAGGCCCCATAAAAAATCAAATGTTTTTTCAAAAAAAAATCGACTTTTTTTATAATAAAAAATAGATTTTAGAAAAAAAAAATGTTTTTTTCCTTTGACTTTTTTTTCGAAATATCAAATATATTTCGAAAAATCGAGTTTTTTCTTAAAAATCAAATGTTTTTCGAAAAAAATAGTTTTTTTCGAGTTTTTTTTTCTAGAAATCGAGTTTTTTTTCGTGATATCGAGTATTATTCTAAAAATCAAGTTTTTTCGACATATCGAGTTTTTTTTTTAAGAAAATCAAATATTTTTCGAAAAAATTGAGTTTTTTTTTTTAAATCGTTTTTTTTCTTCAAGAATGTAAAATATTTGGTTTATTATATTTTGAGCCCCTTACTTAGGCCCCATAAAAAACAAAATTATGAAGGGGCTTAAAAATAAGGGGCCAAGAAAATATTCATTTAGTAGGGGGCCTAAATAAAAGGGGCCAAATAGGGTCCTAAATATTAGGATCTTATCAAATAGGGCTTTTTGACCCCTCTATATATGACAAACATAACTACTACATAACAAAATACATAACTAACTTAGACCACTGCATATTTGAACAAACTTCGATTACAACATGCACATCATGCTTGAATATACTAGAGTTAGATCCAAACACTACAAATCTCACCTTGGAACAAACTCCACAACATCAAGGGAACAAGCTAGCAATCATCATGCGTTTTATCAACTGCATATAGTGGAAAAACTTGTTGCTTGACAATGACTTGGTGATCATATCAGCAACATTATGATCGGTTGAAACCCTCATCACTTTCACTTCTCCATTTTAGATTTTATCCCTTACGGAATGTAGCGTAACATCAATGTGTTTTGTTCTCTCATGATAAATTGAATTCTTCGACAGATGTATGTCACTATGACTATCACATTTAATTGTGATAGTTTGACCTTGAAGTTTCAGTTCCTTACCAAAACCCTTCAAGCCACAATGATTCCTTTACAGCTTCAATGAGGGAAATATATTCAGCTTCAGTGGTTGATAAGACTACAACCTTCTAAAGTGTCACTTTCCAACTGATTGTTGTACGAAACATAGTGAAAACATATCCAAAAGGGATTTCCTGATATCCATACATCCTGCATAGTCAAAGTCTACAATTCCTTTAACTTCGGCTTTGCCATCATCTCTGGCTTCACCATAAATCATGACCCTCCTCAGGGATTCTTTTATGTATCTTAGAATCAACTTCAAAGCTTGTCAGGGTGCCTTCCTAGGATTGGCCATATACTTGCTTACAAAGCTCACTCCGCAAACTATGTTTGGCCTCATACAAACCATAACATACATCAAAGAACCTTTTATAACAACATCAGGAATGTTATTCATATAGGCTCTTTCGACTTCAGTACTTAGACTTTGAGTCGTACTCAGCCTGAATTGAGGATTTGTTGGTGTTACGATGGGATTCGAATTCGACATACCAAATTTGGCAAGAATCTTCCTTAGGTATGTCTCTTGAGATAAGCATAATCTTGACTTCTTTCTATCTCTCTGGATGTCAATCTCATGAATCCTGGTGGCAGCTCCCAGCTCGCTCATTTTGAACTCCTTGTTGAGTTCATCCTTCACCAACATTACATCCTCAACATTGTTTCTTGCTATGAGGATATCATCCACATAAAGCAACAAAATAATCAGTGAACTTCCAAGTCAAAATCTTGAGTAAACACAGTGGTTGAACTGGCTCTTAGTGAAACTTATGTGTGTCATGATCTTATCAAATATTCTATTCCACTGTCGAGGAGTTTTTTTTTCAGGTTATACAATGACCTATTCAACTTTCACACATAATCCTCCTTACCTCTTTTTCATACGCTTCAGGTTGCTTCATATATATCACAATAC
The DNA here is from genome assembly GCA_963966055.1 of Lathyrus aphaca. Classification (NCBI taxonomy): domain Eukaryota; kingdom Viridiplantae; phylum Streptophyta; class Magnoliopsida; order Fabales; family Fabaceae; genus Lathyrus; species Lathyrus aphaca. Next base: position 203,176,408 of record OZ014524.1, read on the forward strand.
ATGAAGGTGGTCTTCACATCTATATTTTTAAGCTCTAAGTCTAACTTTTCCACTAGAGTCAACAATATTATAATGGATTTATGCTTTACAACATGTGAGAACACATCAGTGAAGTTGACTCTTTCTTTTTTAGCGAACCCCCTAACAACTAACCTTTCCTAAAATCTCTTCGACATCACTCTTTTGATTCCTTCCTTAACCTTGAGAATCCACTTACAATTGACTAACCTGACTCTAGCAGGTTTCTCGATAAGCTCCAGAGTATGGTTATCATGAAGAAATTTCATCTCATAATCCATGGCTTTCAGCCAATCAGTCTTATTTCAACTCTTCATAGCTTCCTTGTAATCTTTAGGTTCTTCATCAAGAACCTATCTTGCAAAGATTAAGGCAAATGCTATGAGATTTACATAACCAAGTCTCTAAGGCGGCTTGATAACTCTTCTTGAAATGTCTCTTGCCAATAGTAGTCATCAATAGCTTTCTCAATTTCTTCATAATCATGCGCTTCTTCCTCGACTTCATATGGGTTAAGCAATTCAACATCAATATTCTCCACCTCAAAGAGAATTTATTCATGCTCCAACTCTTCTTTATAGATATTTGCATTTCAACTAGATTCAATGGTTTTCTTGAATTCCATTTCTTCTTTATTGAAAACCACATCCTATAGGCTTTAACTCCCAAGGATATAACATAATAATTGTCAAAAACTTCATTCTAGAACTCAAGGACATTGACGGTTCTCAACCTCTTGACCTTTCTGCAAGTTTGATTTTCGAAAAGAGTCTTCAAATTTTGAAATATTCAAAAATTTCATCCTTAGTATTTTGAATTAATACACATAACTTTCGTGAATAATAATCAACTATGGATAGGAAATATCTTGTGCCTGGATGTGAAAGACTTCTTGTAAGCCCCCAAAGATCAGTATGAATGTAATCAAGGAATCCATGTGTTATTTATGTGCCTTTTTTGAACTTTACTCTGTAAGCTTTCCAAATACACGAGGTTCACAAAACTGTAGTTTTTTTACCTTATCACCGCCTAGGAGATTTTGTTTCCTTAATTTAACCATACCCCTTTCACTGACATGGCCCAAACTTATGTGTCATAGTTTTGTCTTCGACACAGGTTTCATGAATGCAAAATCTACATAACCACTTAAAACCTCATCCTCAAGGGTATACAAGCTTTTCTTATTTCTACCTCTCAAGCCTTCTTTCGGCCCATTCATGACTTTCGGTATACATTCCTCTCCCTTGAACACATATACTTTCTTGTCAAATTCACCCAGAGAAATCAAATTTATCTTAAGATGAGGTACATTCTTGACACCAGTCAATAACTTTATTGACTCATCAAGAAGCTTGAATCTAATAAATTCAATATCTACAATTTTGCAGGCTTTGTTGTTTCCTAGCAACACTAATCAATCATCTTGGTCACATAATTCCTCAAACATGTATTTGTTTAGAGTCATGTGCCAACTACACCTTGAATACATAATCCACTCCTTGTTAGAGTTGTTGCTTGAAACCATAAAAACATCATATGACTCATAATCATCTTGCACAATGTTTGTGTTACCATTATCCTTACCTCAATGATTATTCAGGCGTCCAAGTGTTTACCCCCAAAATTGGTAAACAACCGATAGTCTTCTAAGGATATTAAAACACCCTTAGTCACTCACAGGATCGACCAGATTGATCCTAGGACATGTGCTAATAGTTTGTTAATCATGATATTTTTGGGAAAAGGGGATATAAATCCTTCGACAGGACTCAGAAAGTAGTAAAAACAAGAAAATAAGATAAAAGAAATAACGTTCAAAGTAAATGAAATGATAAATGCAAGGCAAGAATGTAAAAGGGCAGGAAATGTAGAGAAAAGGTAGTAAATTGCTTTAAAATTAAATGAAAAGACAATGTAAAGTGCTTTAACATAAAAGACTTGAAAGATAAATGACTTGAAAGATAAGTGCCATTAAAGATTAAAAAAATGGTGGTGTTTACATCACGTACATTCACACTTCACTCGTTCTCTACACGCGGGTACTTTTAGTGCTTACGGAGTAACTAGTACAATATTTCCACACACTTATTCTAACACTAGACTAAGTTATTTATAGAAATACAATATAAATACTTTCGACGGTTTTATTTCGAGATTGTGAAACTTGTCACACTACATGTTGAGGAAGCTTCATCTTGCGCCATTTGTCCTTGTTTTTGAATTGAAAGTTACATATTTTCCCTCCAAGGCTTAAGAGCACACAAGCTGAGTAACTTCTATTTCTAGTCGAAATATGCATGGTCGAATTAAATCAATACTTAGAAAATACTCCAAACTCAGAATTCCTTTAAGTATAGAATATGTAGGTGAGGGTTCCTTCGACCTACACCTTTCACTAGGTAAGGTCGAAAAACCTCACTTTTAGCTTACAACGAAAAACTCTTTTCTAAGCCAAATATTCCAACTATGTTAGCGTCGAAATTTGGGAGATAACAAATTTCCCCCCAAAAATGTTATTTTCGACCAATTTGATAAAAATATCATTTTTTTATACTAACATTTCGACGCCAAACTTTTTGGTTAGATGAAAGTATGGTTGTAACCACCTAACCCATGATCTGAAAACTGTTATGCTTCTTCAACCATGCGCATGATGTCACAACATAATGGCAAATCCTAAAATGTCCCATCATCCGTATTTTGATGTTCCCTCATCATGACTCTTTTCTTGAAACAAAGCGCCAAGACGTCTTAAGGTAACTACTACCAACAACAGGTCCAATCCAACATACCACGTGTCCACCATCTTTATACTTGTATTAATGGCTAGACTTCACAACTTTTCACTCCCACGCCTATAAATAACCTCATCGGCAATCCAAAAAAACTTTTCTGATTTCTTGCAAACCCTTTATGCTTCTTACTCACAAAAGTCTTCATTTTCTTCCCAGAGACCCTAAAACACCCATTTTTCTATCTCCAACAATGGCATCTTCACAGGCTACCGCTTCAGAAAAGAAGAACAAAAAAGGAAAGGCCTTTGCTTTTAAACAAACTCTTTCTTCATTCACCAATCTTTCTGAACCTAAGACGATCCAAAACCGTTTATTTGTACCGGAATCCAAGCTTGCTGAAATAAGGAGCTTATACGATTCTCAGGTAATGGTTCCTTTCATTGTTAATGAACGTGCTTATGCTCTTTCTGGCCCTTTTGCCAAAGTTGAACCCACTGATGAGAAGTTGAGTGAGTTTTTCCCTTGTTATCGCAAGTATCACCCTTTAGGCCATAAAAATATCCCTAAGGCACACGGTTCTTCACCTAACCAACCTCCTTCTACCCCAAATAGATTTGAAGTACCTTTATGATGGTACCAGACTGGTTAGGGTTGTTAGCCAGTTTAGTGATTTTGATCTCTGGATGGCCAAGAAGGAAAAGGTCAAGGTTGATCATTGGAAAATAATAGGGATCTATGATTTACTTATGATGTCGAAGACTAACATCCCATATTGCTTGAACCTCCTGGCTGCTTCCCATTATTTATGGGATAACACACACTATACTTTCCATCTCCCTTGTGGGATGATTACACCTACACTTTTTGATATAGCTGCTATCATAGGGCGTCGACCTAATTGTTTAACATATGACCCCTCAAATTATGTTGAGGATACCATTGGCTTTAATGACTCCAAGCTGACATACACTCATTTCATCAAACACCACATCAAACAAAATAATGCAGAGGTTTCTGACAAGGAACATATTGCTTTCCTTACCCTCTGGTTGTCGAGAAATGTCTTCTGCCCCAAATCTCTCCAAGTGGCGAAGAAATATTTGACTCTAGTAAACCAGCTCCATTATTATAGATGGGTTTTCTTAAGTGATATTATTTTAGACAACCTCTATGAATCTATTAGTGAAGGGTGTCTCAACTCGGGAATCCAACAACAACCTCTAGTGCGTTGAGCCTGAATGGTCCTCTCTGGCTTCTTCAACTCTGGCTGAATGCCACTTTTGAAATTGTCCTTCCCAGAAAAGGGAAAGTCGATGAAGACTCTGAAGAAATCAGGCGCAGAAGTATCAAAGGTGTTCGACTGGCCAAGCTCACACTAAATTATGAAGGTGAAACCTTAAAATGGGTCTTCTCTAGCTACATCATGATGTTTGCACATCGGTATGAATTTACACCACAAATGGCTCCCTTTTCTGAGAGGAAGCATGGTCCTAAATGGTTTACCAAGTCATTTCCAAACTCTCCCTCAAGGAGACTTCACCTAGAATCCATTCCAATATGGGAGGCTTTTCTGATCCCCAGATTTATTGTTCATAGGATGAATGTTGGGAGAGGAGATGCAGTCCTAATTTCTTACCAACCAAATTTGGTCTCTCGATAGTTTGGACTAGGTCAAATCTTCCCCCAATGCCTTTAAGACAAGAAGGTCCATATAGTCTTCCACACCCATCTCTTCAATGAACATATTGTTGTTATTCATTTCGACAGATGGAATGCCAAAAGAGTCATTTTGTCTCCAGTGTTTTTTCAACCTACCTTCTTGTGCATCCATCCATTTAATGATTGGTGGCGCAAGTACTATAGTGATTATTTTCTCACTGCTGCTGAATTCTCCTCCTTGCTTGACCATGCTTTTATTGATGTGCAGGACAAGGTCAAGAAGAGTAAGTCTACTCATATAAAAGAAATACAAGCCTTTAAGAAGTACTTTGAGACTGTCTATCGACCAGATGATCTTAGTCGAACTATTCGTGAGGGGGAGTGAGAGGTGTCTCATATCTAGGATTGTCTTTGAAGTGTGTCTTCTTTTTATTGATTGTTTGTTTGTTATCACTACTGTGATTGAGGGGGAGTGAGAGGTGAATCATATCTAGGAGTTCTTAGATAGAACTTGCATTGGGTAGTGATTAAATGAAAAGGGTAAACTGAGTGGTTTAGCTCTGAATTGATACTACTGGTAGTGGAGTTCCTTCCTGGCTTGGTAGCCCCCATAGTAGGTGTGTTTACACTGAACTGGGTTAACGATTGCTTGTGTTCTTTACAGTTGTTTTTGTTTATTTACCTTGTTATTTTTAATCTGTCAGATATTAGTGTCGTAACATCCTATTCGACATCTTATATTTGTTGCCAGAATTTCAGAATCTAAAAGAAAAAAGCTAAAGAAACAAGTAGAGAAAGGGTAAGGGGATAGGTTACAAAATGGGAAGGTTTTAAGCATCCAAAATGTTTGTGGTACTCTACGGGAGTTATTTGAAAAATTTATTGCTTTTGGTTTGAAAATGGGTTGTTTTAAATGAGAGTGGGGGATGAGAAAAGAATTAATTTTTAAAGTTTTTGTGTTTGTAGAGGTTTACCACCTCGTGCCTACGTACCCACAATGTGAAATGTAAGATCAAAACTCCGTAGTTCGCGGTACAAATAGTGAAAATTGGTTGATTTGTTTTATTGATTTTATTAAGTAAAGACAATTTGTCATTTACAAGTGGATAGCCTCACAAATCTACCATGAGAATGAGGGCATGGACTCATACATCATTTTGGGGAGGGCGCCAACTCGGATAAAATCAACGAGTATGCCACTAAACGTCCACGAATGACAAGAGACTCAATTACATCAAACTACAACCATGGAGATATGAGAGACTTGCACCCGACTGGAAAAAATACCTCATAGTCTAAACTTGTAAAGAAAACAAAAAATGGTACAAAACAACTTGAATGAGTTTGTTTTTTTTTATTATTTTTGAATTGAAGTCAAAATGATTAAGTTCATTGAAATTTATTTAAAAGAAAAAGAAGAAGTAAAAGTCATTTGACAAAAGTCAAGGTTTTATTTATTAAATAGGTGAAGGTTTCTTAAAACAAGAATCCTTTGAAAAAAAAGAAGTTTTAAAAATTGAAGAAGGGGAGGAGATGAAGAGGCTATCCTAAAAAGAAAATAAAAGAGATAAAGGATGAAAGATCTAACCAACTGATGACTTCCAAGCATAAGCACAAGAGTTTCATCCTTAAAAGTATAAGCTAGCAAATGGCTAAATAAAGGCTAAAGTATCAACTCCATGATGATCAAAGCAAAGGGAAGGTGTCCTAGAATCTAAGTCCAAAACTCCAATTTCAATGCTAAGGATAGTAACCAATATTTCAAGATCAAGATCACACGTTTTTTAGAGGTTTAATCATTTATTAATATTTTTGTATCCAAATGGACAAAGGGAAAAAGCACAAGGATATATAAACATAAATATAAACATAAACATGATAGTGGATGATAAAGCATAATAAAATTAAAGGAGATAAGGGAGCAAGAAGGACATTAAAGAGGATAAGGTGCAAGAGGGAAATTAAAATAGTAATATATTAGTATAATAAAAATATGTACAAAATAATGGTATGGTGAACTTAATCATCCACAACCAAAAGAAGTAACCAAGCACTTAGTGCTAAAATCGAAAATGCAACCGATTCCGCTTAGTATCTTACACTACAGTGATTTACCGATATGATTAGATCCAAATTCGATGAAACTTGTAAGAAGATTTGGATACCCAAAACAACTACACATCAAGCTTCAAAAGTCGTGGATCTAACGCAAATGATTAACCACCTTGGGATGACACGACCAACACGAGATCCGGTCCACGAAAGTGAAAGTATCCAATTGGATTTTTATTCTGAAGTAAGGACACATTTAGGTTTATGTTAAGCAATCACCGAGTAATTTATGGAGTAATTACCCTACAAATGAGGTCGGCCAAAACCAATTAAGGTTAATGATATTAGTGTTAATACATATGAGATAAATGATATGTAAACTACCATCCGAATGCAATTCCACACAAAAATAAAGATGAATACCACATTGAGTTACACTTATGGTATTCTTTCATCTTTAAGTTCAATCACTCATTTTGGTGGATGCAAGTATGAAAATATCTCACTAATGCAGTACTTAAAGTGAATTAAATAATTCAATTAGAGGTAGATTTGAACTAATGAATATTAACCACTTTAATCTACATCCAAAGTCCATTGAATTTAAAGAGAAATCAATCCCAAAAAATGTCTCCCAAGGTAAAAATAAGAAGAAGGGAGAAGAAGAAGCAAAAGGAACCAAAAATAAGTAAAAAAAACAAGTGAAAAATGCTATTGGAGCAGTGTTAATCAGTTAAAACGTGAAAATTTTAAATTATGCGCCATTTTTTAACTGGTTAACCGGTTAACCAATTTACACTGCAAATGGTTAATCGGTTAACACTGCACCAGAAGCAGAAAATTGGCCAAAATTCAGCATGATCCTCTTTTAAAATAATTTTCAAATACCTTATGATCATGAACTGAATTGGCACGAATTTTAGAATGTAAAAAAATAGTGAGATCCCTGCAATCAAACAATAATTTATGATCCAGAGGATCAACAACCAAAAGCACCAAAGATCTACATCTTGAATGATATTGATGATGGTGTAAGAATGGAGGAAGATGAATTACCAAGAACAAACTTCAAATTACTCCACTAGCAAGCTTGATCTACTGAAATTGATGAAGAAAAATGAAATGGATGAAGGTTTAACTCAAGTTATTCAAGAATTCACTGCAAATTCTTGATAACTTTCAAAAGAAGAAAATGAGCTTTAGGTGATTTTTGTGGTTTGAGGATGTATTTTGAAGGGATTTTTTGGCTATCAAAAGCTTGTAGAATGAATGAAATGAGGGTGTTATTTAAAGAATTTAGGTATGGGAATTTGTTGGAATTGAGCTTGCTTTGGAAAATCAAAATTAGGCTTGGAATTCAAATTTGGAGGGAAATTCATAAAAGAGTGGTGATTAGTGAAGGTTTATGGTGGAAAATGATCAAAGTGATGTAGAGGAATAAAAGTAGAATGGATCTAGAATATTCCAAGTGAGATCAATGGCTAGGATGTGCTGGATTTGAACAATTTATTCAAATTTAGCACTAGTTAATCGGTTAACACATTGGTTAACCGGTTAACCAACTCAAAATTTGAATAATTTATTCCTTTTGATTGCATGGTTATTGTTTTGGCTCGATTCTTTTGCATGTCGAAGAAGACATGGAAATAAACACATGAACCTTGGAATTCCTTGAATAAATCAATTAAAATAGGAAATCCTTGATCAGATAAATTTGAATTGTTTGCAGATCAACTTCGACTTTTTATCTGTGAAATTCATTCGAGCTACGGAACTGCTATTTTTTGTATTTTGACTTGTTCTTCCCCTGAAAAGGTTAATAAAAGAAAACAAAATATTTTTGGATTTTAATTATTGCTTAGTAAACATAAACAAATAAAAATACATAAAAGCAATGGTGATCCCCTGCGAGGCATAAACCTGCAACCAAAAAGGACCAAGGAACTAGTGCGTGATCTTGTTTGTATGCAAAATGATACGAATGAAAACACAAACTTAGGGGGAAAATTATGTTATTACACACACATACACAAACACAGACACACACACGCATGCATGCACACACACACACACACACACACACATGCACGCACACGTACACACACGCACATGCACATGTACACGCACACACTTGAGAATCCTCTCACATTTTAATTAAATCACCAAAAAAAATATTTTTGAGACCTAGCCAGTTGATTAGGAGAGTTTCAGATTGAGTGGGATTTTTTTTAATTATCTTATCGATTTGAACATAGACCTAATCTAATAGATCATGCTTGGTTTAGTCTAAAATCGATTGTAACGATCTTTTAATAATTGGTAATGACTCCGTATCAAAACCTTCCATTTGTAACCTTATCAATCAATTATTTAGGTTATCTAATCAACTAACCTAATTGATTAGAGCATTCATTTGGACCATGGATTGTTTCTAAATTTATATCATGTCTTGGCCTATAAATAAAGAGATTGTCTACCACTTTTTAACATCTAGAAAACGTGAAAAATATCACTTTTCATTTCTCTCATCACCTCTCTAAATCTTTCATATTTTCTCATATATTTTAGCAATAGTGTTTCAAGAGTGTTCTTGAGTCTATGTGAGGATATTTGTTCTGGTGAGGGCAAAGTTATAAATTTACCAAGAATGAATATTTCTCTTGTGTAAATAATTCTTCCATTGGAAGTTGATATTTTTGGTTGTGGGATAAACCATTTAAAAGCTCTTGTTTGTATTAGGGGATTGTCATAAGAAGTCTCTGTTTTGTTTGTGAGTTTTGACATTGAAGAAAAAAACTTTCTTTTAATTCGTGAAGAATAACTAGTAAAAATATACATGGCGTTTCTTAAGCTCAACCGCGTTAAAAGCTCTAACAGTTCGGCACCAGCCCAATTAAAATATCTCTTGATTTCTGAGTTTATCCTAGTGTAAGAACTTAGTAGCTTCGAGAACAGCCTGATAAAAATATTAATTCGGTTCATGATCAATCTTGTAAAATTTCATTTTGATTATGTAGATATCCATCTCAAAACATTGCATTAGTTTGAAATCAACCCATAAAAAATCTTGATTTGGTTTAGAGATTAATTACTCTAAACGTTATTTGTTGTTTGGGTTGAAGTTATGATGAACACTTCATTACTTTTGTCATATTTAATTATTATTTTAATTATGTATTAATCTTTTAATTTATACTAAAGGTACCAAATAATAAAGGTAGGCAATTTTAAAGGTGGATAATCGATCGGTTTCGGGTCCAAAACTTAAATCCAACACAAACCACTGTTTCATTTTTATGGTCTAATTTCAACCAATAAAAATTTGATTTTTATTGAATTTGACATTTAAATCGGATTGATTTAGTCAGTTTAATATTTATTAGAACAACCCTATAAAAAAAATTATTATAAAGAAATATCAAAATTTTAAATTTTTAGAATAATTAAAAGAATTTTTTTTATTATTAAAAAAAATTATTATTACAAGATAATATTTTTAATATTATTTGACATTAATTTTAATCATTACCATATTTGAAACCATAAATTAATACTCAAAATTTTATATTGCATGTCTTGTATTTTTTTAGAGTGTGTAATATCATCATTAAATTATAAAAATTAAATTATAAAAATGATAATATTCTACAATATTATGAATCTCATTTTTATAGTGAATCGGTCATATAATAATAAAAATAAATAAAATATATATTAATTAAGTTTGATCGGTTTCGATTTTCGTCGGATTCAAAATAACTAAACTTACTTTTAAGCATATCCATCAATTTCAACTTTAAAATAACTAAACTTACTTTTAAGCATATCCATCAATTTCAACTTTTTGAAGCTAGTGTGTGCCAGAATTTACCACTCTTTTCATCATTGATTGACTATATCATGGATTTATTTTCAACATATACAAAAGCAATTCTTTATGATGAAAATCATTCAATAATAATTTGTACATGGCTATATGGTAATGTTTAGTTAAGCATACTATTCTAGACCAAATCGAAGACATAAACAAGATATGTAGAACAAACCATTTGGATGATCAAGTCATAATTCCTACTATTATTTAACAACCTCATGCAAAACTCCCATAACATTTGAAGTACAATATGGATTATAAATTGACATTGTTAGAAAATGAGATAACAAATAAAATGTGAGCAAAAAGACTAATTGTAGTTCCAAAAATATTAATCTATCGTTACCATATAAGCAATCAAACATGAACTTTTCATTAACAATGTCTAAGATTTCTTTGAATTTGTATTGGTGCAAAGGCATGTAAGTATATCTATCTTTGAAAATGCTGTGGCACCATTGAATAGGAATTTAAGTTTGTTTTCACAGACCTTCAATGAAAAATCATTACTCATTGATTCTCCATTATACAATATATATGTCTGATTTTTTATCATCCTGTGGGCATAAAAATAAAGGAATTTAAATTCCATGGTTACCATCATTATACCAAAAGATAATATAGATACTTTTAAATATATTTTCTATTTGTGAATCTTGTATAGCCAATTCAAATTTTGTTGGTCACTGTGTTACATCACAATTCACAATTCAATAACTCAGATAGGAGGCTTTGGCATCAAACAAATAGCAAAATTTGATGGGTTTTCCTCTTTATATGGAGACAGAAAGAAAAAGAAACATTAATATTTATAGAAAATGTAATTGAAAGTATGTGAGTATTTTTTGATGAACTTATGAACGAGAAATTTTCTCTTTATATTATAGCCACCAATTTGTTGCATAGTTTGGTTATGTAAACTTCCGTTGTTTCATTTCTAAAACATCATCAAAGTGAAAAACCTTTTGAGAGACAAATTCAAAAGAGAGGTTATCCAGCATATTTATTGGTGAAGAATTGCAATAATCAGTTTGTATTATTATTCATTTAAACAGAAGAAGTTTTTGTTATTCCAATATTATTGTTATTATTATTATTATTATTATTATTATAGTGGGAAAAGTTTGATCCAGGGATAATTAATTATCCTCTGACCTTGTATTAGGTGTGTATAGTGTTATCTTTCCCAACAAGTGATATCAGAGCTTCGACTCACCACACAATTTAACTTCTATTATTAATAATGGACAAGTCAACCTCGATGGGATCATCGACGATGATTAAGTTAACCTCTTTGAATTACTACATTTGGAAACCAAGAATGGAAGACATATTTTATTGCAATGATTTGTATCAACCTTCGCAAGATAAAGGGATGACGCCAACCAGCAAGTCAAATGATGATTGGAATGTGATGAATAGGAAAACCGTTGGACAAATTCGACAATAGATAGATCAAAGTGTCTTCCATCATGTTGCGCAAGAAACGATTGCGTGCACATTATGGACGAAACTAGAAACATTATACGAGAGAAAAACAACCCAAAATAAAGCCTCTACAATTTGGCGATTGGTGAACCTCAAGTATAGAGAAACCCAGAGTGTTTCTGAAGACTTGAGTGTTTTTCAAAGATTGATAAATCAACTCACCAATATGAAGATGGGGCTTGAAGATAAATTGCAAACATTATTATTATTAAGTTCCTTGACATACAATTGGGACACATTTGTGGTTTCATTGAGTAACTCGGCACCACAAGGTGTTCTAACTTTGGACATAGTAAAATATAGCATGTTCAATGAAGAATCTAGACGGAAGGAACTAGGAATGTCGTCAGAGTCTGAGGCGCTTGTCACAGAGTATCGTGGAAGATGTATCCACAAGAAGTTCAATTATAGAGACAAGTCAAGAGGCAAGTCTAGAGACAAGTTAAATAGAAGATCGTGGGCAAGAAAATACGTTAAATGTTTTTACTGTCACGAGAAAGGTCACATAAAGAGAGAATGTAGAAAACTCAAAAGAGAGCAGCAAGAAAATGGTGATGCAAGTAATATAGCCGCTACCATTTTTCAAAGCAATGAGGTAATATTTGTTTGTGATGATGGTCATGTTAATTTGACATCACAAGAAACATGTTGGGTCGTGGATTCCGATGCATCATTCCATGTAACATCACGAAGGGATTTCTTTTCATCTTATACAAAAGATGATTTTGGTCAAGTGAGGATGGGCAATTATAATACATCCAAAATTATGGGGAGAGGAGATATTTGTCTTGAAACAAACATTGATTGTTACCTAACATTGAAAGATGTGAGACATGTTCCTGACATGCGTCTCAATCTAATATCCACCGGACTACTAGACGAAGAAGGCTATACTAGTGTGTTTGGAGATAGGAAATGGAAGCTAACAAAAATTTCCTTGGTAGTAGCCCGAAGCAAGAAAGTAAGCGCTCTTTATGTGATTGAAGCCAAAGTCAATAATGGGTGCGTTAATGCTCTCGGAGAAGACTCCTCAGTTGAGCTTTGGCATAAACGGCTTGGACATATGAGTGAGAAAGGACTTCACATTCTAGCCAGAAGAGGTATTTTGGCAGGTATGTAAGGATTGAAAATGTCTCTTAATCCATGTACATATTGCTTGGCTGGAAAGCAACATAGAGTTGTGTTTCAATATAAAGTCCCACGTAGAAGACCACATGTTTTAGATTTGGTACATTCTGATGTTTGTGCTCCAATGACCACTAATACTCTTAGAGGTGCAAGGTATTTTGTTACCTTTATTGATGACCACTCCAGAAAGGTTTGGGTGTATGCCCTCAAAACAAAAGATCGGGTGTTTGTAGTATTCAAATAGTTTCATGCTAGCATTGAGCGAGAAACTGGAAAGAAGTTAAAATGTGTTCGCACTGACAATGGGGGAGAATTTATTGGAGATTTCAAACATTATTGTATGAGTAATGGAATCTGGCATGAAAGATCAGTTCCGAAGACACCTCAGCACAATGGAGTAGCTGAGAGAATGAACAAAACTATTGTTGAAAGAGTGAGAACAATGTTATCTCATGCTAAGTTACCCAAGAGTTTTTGGGGTGAGGCTCTGATGACTGCAGTTGATTTAATCAACTTATCTTATTCAGCTCCATTGAATGGTGATGTTCCAAATAGATTTTGGACAGGTAAAGATGTATCCTTCAAAAACTTGAAGGTGTTTGGTTGTAGAGCGTTTGTTCATGTTCCAAAAGATGAGAGATCAAAACTCGACCCAAAGTCGAAGGAGTGCATCTTCTTGGGATATGGAAATGAAGATTTCGGGTATATATTATGGGATCCTATAGAAAAGAAGATTATTAGAAGTAGAGATGTTATCTTCTTTGAAGACTAGAATATTGTAGATGTTCAGAAGGGAGTCAAGCATGTTATTTCTAGAGAACATCCAATCAACTTGGATCCAATTCCTCCTCTAGAGAATTATAGCGAAAATGAAATAGAAGATATTGGAGATGCAGAAAATGAACATCTAATTAATAATGGACCAAATGAAGAAGTAACAGATGGAAATAGAAGCGATAATGATAATGAAGATATGGTTGAAGACTATGAGGATGAAGAACAAGTTCCTCAAGTAAGAAAGTCATTTAGGATACCTAAATCGCAAACCAAATATCCTGCAATGGAATTTGTGTTACTCACTGATGGGGGAGAACCAGAGTCTTATGAAGAAGCTTTGATGGATAACCACAAAGAAGAGTGGTTGAAAGCCATGCAGGAAGAAATGCAATCCTTGCATGAGAACCGAACATATAAGTTGGTAGTTTTACTGAAAGGTAAAAGAGCACTCAAAAACAAATGGGTGTACAAGTTAAAGACTAAGGAGAATAACTCACGACCCAGATACAAGGCAAGATTATTTGTGAAAGGATTTTCTCAAAAGAAAGGCATTGATTTTGAAGAGTTTTTTTCACCCGTGGTCAAGATGTCATCAATCCAGGTAGTGATTGGTTTGGCTGCAAGTTTGGATCTAGAAGGGGAACAACTAGATGTAAAGACTTCATTTCTTCATGGTGATTTAGAAGAAGAAATTCGCATGGAGAAGCCAGAGGGATTCAAAATCAAAGTCAAAGAAAACTTGGTATGTCAGATGAAAAAAGAGTTTATATGGACTAAAACAGGCACCACGTCAATGGTACAAGAAGTTGGATTCCTTCATGATTGACATGGATACCAAAGAACAAATTCTGATCATTGTATGTTTGTGAAGAGATTTGATGATGGTGAATTCATCATATTACTTTTTTATGTTGATTATATGTTGATTGTAGGACAAAATTGTGAGAAGATCAGCAAGCTGAAGGCTAAAATGAAGAAGTATTTTTCTATTAAAGACTTGGGACCAACAAAACATATTTTTGGTATGTACATCCATCGTGATTGGAAGGAACACAAATTGTGGTTGTCATAAGAAAAATATATCGAGAAGGTGTTAGAGCGTTTTCACATGGAAAGCGCAAAGCCATTTGCTACTCCACTTGCTAGTCATTTTTGTCTTAGTTCAAAGCAGAGTCCAACAAGTGAAATAGAAAAGCTAGAGATGAATAAGGTGTCATATGCCTCAGCTGTTGGAAGCTTAATGTATGTAATGGTATGTACACGAGCAGATATAACACACGTGGTTGGTGTTATTAGTAGATTCTTGGCAAATTGAGGAAAGGAGCATTGGAATGTTGTGAAGTGGATCTTGTGATATCTCAGGGGAACTTCAAAAACGAGTTTGTGCTTTGGAAGTAGAAAACCTAAACTGATTGGCTACACAGATGCAGATATGGCGGGAAATATTGATTCTAGGAAATAAACTTCTGGATTCTTGATTACATATTCAGGGGGAGTTGTATCGTGGCAGTCGAATCTACAAAAGTATATTTCTTTGTCTACCACAGAGGCAAAGTTCATTGCAACAACAAAAGCTTGCAAGGAAATGTTATGGATGAAACGGTTCTTACATGAATTAGGACAAGAACAAAAGAAGTATATTGTGCATTGTGATAGTCAGAGCGTTATCCACTTGAGCAAGAATTCTAGCTTTCACTCGAGGTCAAAACATATTGATGTGAGATATCATTGGATACGTGATAAGTTGGATTCTTAGCAACTACAGCTTGAGAATCCAACAATATCACGTATCCAGTGATATCTCACATCAATATGCTTTGACCTCGAGTGAATGCTCGAATTCTTGCTCAATTGGGTACCGCTCTAACTATCACAATGCACAATATACATTTGTTGTTCTTGTCCTAATTCATGAAAGTAATGTTTCAACCATTGGAAAATCACCATTCAATGGAGATGAAGGGGATAAGTTGATTAAATCAACTGCAGTCATCAAAGTCTTACCCCAAAAACTTTTGGGTAACTTAGCATGAGATAACATTGTCATCACTCTTACAACAATAGTTTTGTTCATTCTCTCAGCTACTCCATTGTGCTGAGGTGTCTTCGGAACTGATCTTTCATTCCGGATTCCATTACTCATACAGTAATGTTTGAAATCTCCAATAAATTCTCCTCCATTGTTAGTGCGAACACATTTTAACTTCTTGCCTGTTCTGGATCAACGCTAGCATGAAACTGTTTGAATACTACAAACACCTGATCTTTTGTTTTGAGGGCATACACCCAAACCTTTATGGAGTGGTCATCAATAAAGGTAACAAAATACCTTTCACCTCCAAGAGTATTAGTGGTCATTGGACCACAAACATCAGAATGTACCAAATCTAAAACATATGGTCTTCTATGTGGGGCCTTATATTGAAATGAATCTCTATGTTGCTTTCCTGCCAAGCAATGTGTACATCTCTTAAGAGACATTTTCAATCCTTTCATACCTGCCAAATACCTCTTCTGGCTAGAATTTGAAGTCCTTTCTCACTCATATGTCCAAGGCGTTTATGCCTAGCTCAACTGAGGAGTCTTCTCTGAGAGCATTAATGCACCCATTATTGACTTTGGCTTCAATCACATAAAGAGTGGTTACTTTCTTGCCTCGGGCTACTACCAAAGAACTTTTTGTTAGCTTCCATTTCCCATTCCAAACACACTAGTATAGCCTTCTTCGTCTAGTAGTCTGGTGGATATTAGATTGAGACGCATGTTAGGAACATGTCTCACATCTTTCAATAGGTAACAACCGGTGTTTGATTCAAGACAAATATCTTCTCTCCCCATAATTTTGGATGTATTATCATTGCCCATCCTCACATGACCGAAACCACCTTTTGTATAAGATGAAAAGAAATCCCTTTGTGATGTTACATGGAATGATGCACCGGAATCCACGACCCAACATGTTTCTTGTGATGTCAAATTAACATGACCATCATCACAAACAAATATTACCTTTTTGCCATGAAAAATGGTAGTGGCTATATTACTCGCATCACCATTTTCTTGTTGCTCTCTTTTGAGTTTTCTACATTCTCTCTTCATGTGACCTTTCTCGTGACAGTAAAAACATTCAAAAAAAATTCTTGCGCACGATCTTCCATTGAACTTGTATATAAACTTGCCTCTTAACTTGTCTCTATTATTGAACTTCTTGTGGATACTTCTTCCACGATACTCTGTGACAAACGCCTCTTACTCCGACGGCATTCCTAGTTCCTTCCGTCTAGATTCTTCATTGAACATGCTATATTTTACTATGTCCAAATTTAGAACACCTTGTGGTGCCGAGTTACTCAATGAAACCACAAGTGTGTCCCAATTGTCTTGCAAGGAACTTAATAATAATGCTTGCAATTCATCTTCAAGCACCATCTTCATATTGGTGAGTTGATTTATCAATCTTTGAAAATCACTCAAGTGTTCAGAAACACTTTGGGTTTCTCTATACTTGAGGTTCACCAATCGCCGAATTGTATAGGCTTTATTCTGGGTTGTTTTTCTCTCGTATAATGTTTCTAGTTTCGTCCATAATGTGTACGCAACCGTTTTTGTGCAACATGATGGAAGACAGTTTGATCTATCCATTTGTCGAATTTGTCCAACAGTTTTTCTATTCATCACATTCCAATCATCATTTGACTTGTCGATTGGCTTCATCCCTTTATCTTGCAAAGGTTGATACAAGTCTTTGCAATAAAGTATGTCTTCCATTCTTGGTTTCCAAATGAAGTAATTCGAAGAGTTTAACTTAATCATCGTCAATGATCTCATCGAGGTTGACTCGTTCATTATTAATAATAGAAGTTAAAATGTGTGGTGAGCCGAAGCTCTGATACCACTTGTTGGGAAAGATAGCACTATACACCCCTAATACAAGGTGAGAGGATAATTAATTATCTCTAGATCAAACTTTTCCTACTATAATAATAATAACAATAACATTGGAACAGCAAAAACTCCTTCTGTTGAAATGAATAATAATACAACCTGATTATTACAATTCTTCTCCAATAAATATGGTGAATAACCTCTCTTTTGAATTTGTCTCTCAAAAGGATTTTCACTTTGATAATGTTTTAGAAATGAAATAACAGAAATTTATATAATCAAACCATGCAACAAACTGGTGGCTATAATATAAAGTGAAAATTTATCTTTCATAAGTTATTAAAAGATACTCATGTATTTTCTATAAATATTAATGTTTCTCCTTTTTTTCTCTCAAAACCCATCATATAGTGCTATCTTTCCAAAAAAATATTATTATTCGTTGATGATTTAGTTTATAACTCATTAACATAAAAACATATGTTAATTGTTAGGGATATATCAAAAACTTACAATTATGCATTACAGCTTTGGTTCATAACTAGTACAATACTTTAGGATTTAAACCATACTTCAAATGTCAGGAAAAAATCTAACATAAACATCAGCAAGAAATTTTATTAGCAAATTCATAGAAAGAAAAAAATAGTTGCTCAACCTGTTATGAAGTAAAATCTAAAAACTTTTATAAAGTTAAAACTTCTTGTTAGAAAAAATAATTATTAAATAATAATATGTATTTAATCCTACACTAACTTGTTTATATTTCTTGAAATTATATTTCCAAGAATAATATTCCTATCAATTATTTGACTGAGTTAAATTTTTAGAAAAATTTACAAAATTTATTCAATTTAAAAATTATAAAAATAAATAAAAATAGTAGCAAAAAGTTAAAGTTAGTTGAATTTTATTTTCATAGAAATGTTGAATTCTCATCATTTATGAATGAAATTTACATTGGAAAAAACCATGAGTAAACACATTCCTAAAAGATACCGAGAACAATTTTAAAAAACTTGCCACAAACCAGAAATTCTTACATTTCATAAATATAATTTCAATCCTTAAAACAAATAGGTATGAACTAAGAGAGAACATTTCATTAACATAACATGTTTGAGATAAGTTTTATTTTGTTACCGTACATTATAAGCCTTGTACTACATCATTATTCATCAGAGATGCCAACATATCAAAGAAATAATGGGAGAATTTATAGAGAAGGGTACACCTTAACTTAAGCTAAATTCCAAGATGATTCTCCCTCTGTTAAAGACTCTCTCTAATGCATGCCACATCATTGATCGATACTTTATTGCAGAAATAATGTTACATTTTAATTACAGTACAATTTAGGGACTTTCAACCTCCAATTCATAATATGGAGACTCATCTAATGCCTGAATTGTCCCATCCACACTACAAACTTGTATTATAAATTTGAGGCTACAACTATCTGAAGGAACTTTAAGATCAGATACATAAAAGCACTTTACTTGTGCTACTCCAAGGTACTCCTCCTTCACAGATTCTGAAGTTTTACTTGGATTATCACCTGCTTGTTTTGAGGATTTCACCAAATAGATATTGTATTTCAGAGAGGGATAATTCTTCCCATCTTTTAGTGTCCATGAAATTTTAAAGCTGAGCGTCTTCGAACCGTCGGAACCTGACGTCCATTTTATAAATTTACTGTCGACTAGCCAGGAAGAAGAAACGGGAAAATCTGGCTTGTAGTTGGAACTCTTGACTGTGATGTGACCAAGAAGTGCATAATAGTCTGATAGAGAAGCTAAGGTAGAATCTTTGTAATCTGATAATGAGGAATCTGATATGTAGCACACTGCATGGATTTCGGTTAAAGTGTATCCATTCATTTCGATTTCACTTTCGTTTATAACCCATCCAGAGGAAACCTCCCTTTGTTCATGTGTCGTGATTACTTTGTCGAATTTGCTTGAGAAGTGACTCACTTCCTGGGATGTGAGAAGGGCAGAAACTGTTTCGTCTTCGTTTGAAGTGAACACGAGTTTAAGTCCTAACAAAGAATTGCCATTAGAATTCACCTGCATCAATTATACAGTTATTTACATGAGAAAAATGATTGTTCTGATAGGAATACTGCATATGCAATAATTTCGATGAACTGAAAGAATGTTGCATTAGCATTTGGCAGCTATTCCAGATTATACGAGTATGATGGCATTTTTCTAGTGGATTGATGTGTAGTTATTTCATCAATTAAGATAAAGAAGTTGTAACTTACAGAATAAGCAAAGTGGATCGGCAACTCGCTCAAAAGAAACTCTCCTTGAAGGATTTTCGTCTCAAAATAAGTTTGCTTTTCAAGAGATCCTTTGAATGTAATGTTCCCCCCTCCACTATAGGATGCTTCCTTCAAGCTGCAATTCGCAAGCAAGACAACATAAAATCTTCCTAATTCAAATACGCGGTATATACATTATTCTGTTTAGTTATCAGTTACAAGAGCGTCTTAAAATGATAGAGATTTGTGCCATCACTTACTCTACAGTAACTTGAATAGGATTTCTAGGATCAGCAAGCGGAAGGAATGGCTGCAAGCAAATAACTGAGTTAGATGACAACACTAAAAAAACTCTTTAAATCGGTTAAATAAATTCGCAAATTGAATTTGGGCTCCTGTTATCATAGTTATTTTACTCCAAATCAGGCTCTGATCTCAAGAAAAAAACTAAGAATTCAAATAACGGGTGAATAAAATTTTTAGAGTTAGATGTTGTTTACCCCCTGCCATATGAGCGAGATTTGGTTTAGCCCTTAAGAAATTTTGTTTTGATCCCCTCAACTTACTAAGATTCCCTTTTGGATCACCCTTATTTGCATATGTGGACTACTTGAACTTATTTGACACGTTGACTGTATATATAATTGTCATGCAGGAAATGTTTTAGCTATAATAGTATCAGCTGCAAAATTCTTCTTCATATTACCCCTAACAAATCTAGGGTTCATACAAATAAAATAAAATAAAAGTAAGAACTCAGCGATGAAGAAGAAGACCAAAAGGCAGTCGAAGAAGAAGGGAAACGCGACGAAGAGACGGACGAAGAGACAGTCAGCGAAAAAGGTTTGTTTGGTTTCATTTCTTATGCGATAATGAAAGTTGAATGTTAGGTTAAAGTTTATTTTTGATTTATTTGAGAACTCACAGAGGGAATTTGTAGTGTTGAGTGATGGGGTTACCATTTACAATCAACCCTTGTTTCTGATCTCCATAAGTTTACAAGTTTACAATGGGTAGTGTTCATAGTTTAGTGACTTCTTGGAGGCACTTGTGAGAGACATACAGAACATGGACTAAGATCATGGACTTAGATGAAAAAAAACTTCAAATCAAAAGGATGATGATTGTTACAACTTTACTGCGCGTATGTTTGTGCCACTCAAGGGGAGATGTTTGTGGAGCATAATGGGAGTGATATTGGAGAGTCAGTAGGAGTCCTAGGTGTGTGAACACACCTCTAACTCAATATTGTCTCCAATATCACTCGCTCCACAAACATCTCCCCCTTCGATTTGGGTGACACAAGCATACGCAGCAAAGTCGTAACAATCAATCTCTTTTGATTTGGAAAAAAATTTCATCAATTTCTATGATCTTAGTCCACGTTTTATACTTCTATCGCAAGTGCCTCAAGAAGTCACTAAACTAAGAACACTACCTGGAAATGGTAACCCCGTCACTCAACACTACAAATTCCCCTCCGTGATGAAAAACAGCATCAAACATTTGCAAGTTCTGAAATAAATCAAAGACAAACTTTAACCTAACATTCAGGTGTCATTATCGCATAAGAAATGAAACCAAACGTTTTATGATTTGTATGAACCCTAGATTTGTTAGGGGTAATATGAAGAAGAATTTTGCAGCTGATACTATTATAACTAAAACATTTCCTGTGTGGCAATTATATCCAGAGAATCTTAGTAAGTTAAGGGGATCAAAAAAAAATTCTTAAGGGGGTAAACCGAATCCCGTTCATATGACATGGGTAAACAACATTTAACCCTAATTTTTAATTGGTAATAAATAATTGAACTAACAACAATGATTAATAGATGCAATGATGCATACCTGAAAGCCTTGGCAAGAAATGTTACACCATGAAGCATCTGATACATTGTTTCCATCAACTGAAATATGATAACCACGTCCCTGAAGTAACAACGATAGGATACGTTTAAAAGATGGGATACAAGAGTATTGGATCAAAAAGTTAGATGGCTTTGCAATTGTTAACCTGATCAAAATTTGTATGTAACGGTAGTGGTCTAGTATAATTTTGCAGTACTCCCCAAGATTTCTCCACAAGACCCCACCAACTGCAATATCAAATGCATAGCAATGATGCTGGTAAGCATGAGCGAGAAATTTAATGTTTGAATCGTTTGATATCCTTCATTAATATAAAGAAAAAAAGCATGACCACTTCTAGCCTTAAATTTTTTTCCTGTTTCTTGCTCGTGCTTTTTTCCATCTCTAATTTTAGGTTCTTTCTCTGTCTACAACGATGGCCACTTCCAGTATTTAATTTTTCCTTCTTAATATATTATTCTACTTCAAATTAGTTAAGCTTGTGATAGCAAATTGTAATATGGTATTGCAAAATAGATAGCTAAATTACCTATTCTGAGCAGTCTCGAAATCTGGCGGTTGATTTGTTTCATAGACCCATCCGGGAGCAAATATTGCAGCAGAGACTTCATTCTTTCTTATTACATCAAGAGCAACATTTGCCTGAGACATTCATAACAGATTAAATAAATTAATAGAAAAAACAAACATTGAGATAAATACCAAAATTGGGAAATTAACAATCTACATGATCAACTGCCGTCATAATGTTCTATCTAGAACCATACTTCTCCCCAAATTGTTAATCTCTAGATCTTTCTTAATAACTTTTCTAGTTATTCTTGAGAGAACATCGACTATGAAAAAGTTGGGATAGCAGATTTATAACTCTATTACCACTACAGTAAAAATATATGTATACCGAAGATAACATACATTCCACTGTCCACCGCCATACGTGTTCCTTCCGAATACATCAATTCCCATGTAAACGTCGAACTTCCGATCACCAGCCACAGCAGCAGAGAGCTTTGGATAGCTTTCCTATATGATTACATAACAAAACTAACTAAGAAAATGACAAATGATTAAGCATCATCATTGTGGAAGGAAGATAAGCAATACCTTCCATGTATAGTTTACAAATATTCCATCACATATATCAAAGAACGGCTTATTATATTCGTTTAGTTGATCTTGCCAATTCAGTTCACCATCAACTGTAACACTGTCATACCTACATGACCAATAACACACATCAAAGTCTACTTTCGGTCGGT
Source organism: Lathyrus aphaca (assembly GCA_963966055.1). Classification (NCBI taxonomy): domain Eukaryota; kingdom Viridiplantae; phylum Streptophyta; class Magnoliopsida; order Fabales; family Fabaceae; genus Lathyrus; species Lathyrus aphaca. Next base: position 203,199,424 of record OZ014524.1, read on the forward strand.
ACCATCCACCTGCCACTGCAATAAAAAAAATGCTGACTCTAATACTTACCACAGCACTAATGATCCAGGTAATGAAGAATGCATTGTTAATGATAAATGGTCTACAAACTCTTTCAAATTAGGAATTTGCTTCGGATCCAACTTTACCTCCATATTTATCTGCAATTGTACATTACGAATACAAATAGTTAACAAAAAATCAGACAAATGTGTTGCTACAAAGTAATAGAACGATAATTACGTTATTAGATAATAGAAAATTCAGACATGAATAAAAAGTAGAAACTCTATAAATAAGCAAAGAGAGATAGCGAATTATTACTAGCCACCCGTCGAAGCCTAAACGAACAGCAAGCTCTGCGAGACGTTCTGCATACATTTGTGCAGACTCCTTGGTTGAAAGGAGTACATCACATGTAGCCTTTCCTTCATCCCATTCGGTGATGAAAGTGCCCAACACCTGAAATATCAAAAGAAACCAGAACATATTCAAGAATAATCCATCTGTTCAGATTCAAGCATGATCACTGAATAATCCATCCCATTCGGTGTGTGTATGGTTTTGCGTTGAAGAAAACTGATTTTGGGTGAATTGATTATATAAAACTGATTTTGGCAAGTTGAAAGTAATTATTTATGTATGGATAAACAATAAATTTCAAGTAAAAATCACTTAAAGATTCAAAAGTTACAAATTTTAGCTTCAAGTGGAATCAATACTGAAGAGCATAATCAATTTTACTTGAGAGCAACCAAACATTTCAAAATCAACTTCACACATCCAAAATCAATTCCGGGTGCTCCAAAGGTAAAATTGATTCTGAATAACAATGAGCTGAATATAAAGTGATTTGTATTTGAATAACTAACAAAATTGAGTTGAACAATGTAAAAAATATGTTTAAACTCAAAAGCTACATATTCTAGCTTCAATAGAATCAATTCTACTATAGAAAAACCAAACACCTGATATCACTCCAAAATCAATTCTACACCTCTAGAATTGTTTTTGGCTATTCCAAAAGATAAACCCAATCATACACTCGAACTCAAACTCCATGAATCCGAATTCCCAAAAAAGACTGAGAAAAGTATACTTCACATTTCACAATGATCTCATATAAAATTCCAGTAGCTTCAAAATCACAAGTGGTTCATATCAAAAAGTAAAATCAGAAATTCCAAACAAAAATCAATTGACGGTGAAACAAATGAGCTAAACTCTAACCATAACCAGCTCAACCAAGTTGAACTAAGGCACTAGTGATATATATGGTAGAAGCAAAAAAGCAAATACCTTGACGCCATGACGATGAGCAGTATTAATCCAGCAAGGAGGAGGAAGAGTAACAAGAGAATGAGAAAAGTAAACAAAAACATCAATCAAATGCCAATGCCAAATAGCATAAGCATCAGGATTATTCCCACCTTGAATCCACCTATCATCGGAGTAACCACCAGCCATGTCATGACAAACCAACAACCTACGCCTATGGGGAAGTGTAGAAGAAGAAATGGGAAGTGAAGAGATGTTAAAAGGGTAGTGAAAGGAATCGAAATAAGAGCGAGATTGAAGGTCCTGAAGGGTTTTGATTGGGTATGAAATGGGAAGGGAGGGTTGTTTGGGATCGAAAGGTGGAGGGTCGGAAGAAGAAGAAGAGGGGTGTGTTTCGGACATGATTAGGTTTTGGGATGTTTTGGAAATGAGACGTAGGATGTTTCGAAGTTTTATTAAGAATTGGCGGTTTATATAAGGTTCCAGATGCCGAGGATTCATTTTTTATGTTTTCTTCACATGTCAATGTTTACTTCTACACTGCACTGCATAAACATTGCATTCATATATATAATTAATAAATGGAATAATATTTACTAAATATGGTATTGATGTTTCATTGCTGAATGCATGGATTGATTCCAACTAAGATCATCATTTTTATCGGTGTTGGATGTGTAAGGTAGTTTTGTTGTTTATGCAGAGTTTGGTTTAATGGCAGCTCAGATTCTTCACTATTGAATCTTCTCTCATCTACAGTTATTTTTTCAATTCTAGTGTTATAAGAATTGTAGTAACTTTGTTTGCTTTGATAAAGAATGGATTCTTGAGTAAAAGGAATTAATTATTGAGAAAATCTCAAATCTCACGTTGATCTGAGATAAAGCGTATTGATTGGAGATAGAACATTCAAATAGTGTATATAGTAGTTGGTTTTCTTATAAGTTTCTCTCGAAATAGCTGGAGTTCGAAGGTGAGTTTTATTGGGCAAAACCAATGATTAGAGATATAGGAGACGCAACGCTCTCGACCTATTCTCAAACTTTAAATAGATAAGATGGTGTGGTTGTTTTTAATGGGATGATCACTGTAACACCCTTCTAATCCCACAGAATAAAACATGTTAATGGTTTAAACAAATCAGAGTTCATCTCAGAAAGGTGCCACATTTTCTTCATAAAACGTCTTAACAACATCATTACTTCGTAACACGGTTTTCAAAACATTTAGATTATTTATTTTCTTTTATAAACCAGTAATCAAACTAAATATTTCAGCGGAATCATAACTTTATAAAACTTCATTTATTTCATCAAAACATCAAGACCCTAGGTAATTGTCAACAAACATCATTAACTAAAAATCAACATCTAGTAATCCATAAAAATCATCTTAACATACAACATAGAATTCACTTAAACATGTCTCACCCGATGTTACATCTATCAGAGTAAGACACCATATCACTAAATAAGCGACGCGAAAACAAGACTTCCAGCTACAACCATGCACCAAACTTATTCTTGAGTATCTGCAAGATGGCATAATAGACCATCACCAACGGCAGGCAGGGTGAGTAATCACAAATCAATATAATCGACATTAAGTAAAGATAATCATAGAGCAGTTTGTCATATAGCAACACAACTAAATTCTCATTCATCAACACATCATCAAACTCATCAAACATTTAGTCAACACATATGCATCATGTTATGCCACCAAGAATGAAATGCAATCTTCATAATATCCATGTGGTACCGATTCATCATCATGAATGGACACTAAGCCATCAACCATCCACAAGGGAGCACAACATAAATAACAACACCCCAATCCACACAATGGGATTGAAGCCTCAATCATCGTAAGTATGTCATGAATGCAACGATGCAACAACATCAACATAATCATCATAATTAACACTTGCATCAGCATTCATGTAAATATTCATTATAATCTTCACAAGACATTTATTACCTCAATCATGTAATCTATCAACATATTTTCATCATCACATAGAAATCATAAACATCGTATTATAGCATCACAATTTCATTTTGCACTTAATCATCATAATTCATTTTATCAACATATTTGTCACGTAACAAGTATAAACATCAAAATAGTCACAACTTTTATTTACTCTGTCATAGCATCATTATTGTATCATCGTTCACATAACTCATACCATCATATAAATCAACATATAATCATCATAATTCAACCTACATCTTAACTTCATTTTTATCACCAATTGATCACTAAAACATCAACATAAATCATGGCAACAATTCACGACAACATCATAGCAACATAAGAGAGTAAAACAAGTCACTAGTAATCATTTGGAACAAGAAAATATTTTTCAAAAGGTTGCAGGTCTCGCTAAGCAGGCATCGAGCTCGCTAAGTGAGCTCCTCTCGGGTTGGGGAAGAGGTCTAGTTTTCATTGCTCGCTAAGCGAGCTAGGCGATTTCACAAATCTCAGTCTGTGATAACAGCAAATGCAACTACGATATTTCACCCAAAAAAACACAATTTTAATCACTAATTCAACAACAAAACATATAGCAAATACACATACATCGTATACAACATAAAACACACCACAATTCATCACTATTCCTCAATTCTATTCACTAAATCCTATGTTTTCTCTAAAATTCCCCAATTCTTTCCATTACCTAAACACTACATCAAAATACATTGAAAAGTGATACTCTCCATACCTTAGAGTTAAGCTTTTCCATGGTCTTCATCAAAAATCTCTGGAAACCTCTTCAACCTTTGTTCCTCTTCTTCGTTCTTCGACTTCTTTTTTCTTCTTCTCCCAAAAGCAATTGTAAATTGATCGTATCCCAAACCCTCAACTCCTTTTGTCAAAATTACCCCTAGGACCCCAAATATTTTTTTTCAACTTTACCCTCAACTAAATAGTTAATATTACTATTTACTAAAATAATTTCAAATGATCTCATCCTCAACACAACAATATTCGACCCACACCAAATAATCGACAACAACAAGCTACAAAATTAATCACGAAATTGGGGTGTTATAATCACAAGTTTCACATTGATTGGAGATAGAACATTAAAAGAATTCATATAGTGACATTATGCACCTAATAAATTGATATTGTAAGGATGAGTTAGGTCAAAGACTAATATGGTATCAAAACATATAAACCGAATCTTGAGTTATCCACCATTTAAATCCATTCACCAAATAAAAAAAGACTGTTGGACGCGAGTATATTAGGATGATTTCAAATCCATGTTGGTTGGAGATAAAAACATATATATATATATATATATATATATATATATATATATATATATATATATATATATATATATATATATATATATATATATATATATATATATATATATAAAGTGGCATTCATCATCTTACAAGTCAATATGTAATAATAAGTTAGGTCAAACTCTAATAAAAAGATTCATATGATATCTCATTGTCATTGTCATTGATCGTGGGATAATGGAGAGTTAATTGTCTTCTATCTTAACTTTTGTGGAATAGAGAGCACATCATAAAACTGAAGCAATATTTAAAATAAAAAAATCATTTTTTTCTTTAGAAGGTCATGCTAATGCTCCGTAATATTTTTTTAAGTAATTTAAATAAAATTGGTCAAAAGAAAATTCATGTTGAATATATGTATTTCTAAAAGAAAGAATTAAACTCTTAAAAATGCTCTTGTTTAGGTGTAAAAATATATGGTTAAACAAATTGTATTAATAAATTGAATTGTATTTATAAAAAAAAAACGGAACCATTTAAACGGTTAATAACAGAACCATTTAATTTAAATAATTCTAATTTATAATTTAGTTTAAAATCGGTTAACCAATTTTCTTTGATAAATTTTTTTATTTATATAAATTAATTTTTTCATAAAAATAAGAAGGAAAATGAGTGAAAGTACAAACAAAAAATATATATTTTTTCCTAAAAAAAGGATTTATAAGAAAATTTGCTTTAAATTTATTTTATTTTTGAAAAAATAAAAAATTTAAAATTTTTTCTCAAAAAAAAAACTCGAAATTTAATCAGAATTTTCAGAAAAAAAAATCTGAAAATAATGTTTTTTTTATTTATTCTGAAAAAAAACAATTCTGAAATTATAAAAAAATGATTTATTTCCAAAAATTTATTTAAAAATTCGTAAAAATAAAAAATATTTTTATTTAGAAAAAAATATATATTTGTTTCAGAGTTTGGTGAGGAAAAGACACGAGAACTTTGAAAAAAAAACATTGATTAAGTGAAAAGAATATATTAATTTTAACATAAATAATTTTGAAATTTAATTTTATTCAAAAATTAAATAACATTTTTAAAGCTCTGGTTTCAAACACTTGTTTATTACTGGTCGTTTATTCGTGCGATGGACAGATATATAATATAAAATTAATATTCATGATAAAAATGACAAAAAAATATTTTATTTATAATCTAACATAACTTTTCAAAAAAATTAAATTTAAATTAATAAATTAATCTTAATACAATGAAGTTCAAATTAAATTGGCTTAATTACAATTTTTGTCCCTCTATTTTCATTTTTTTTACTTTTGGTCCTTTATTTTAAAATTTGAAATTTTGTCCCCCTATTTTCATTTTTGTTGACTTTTGATCGCCCAATTTTAAAACTCAAAATTTTGGTCCCTTTATTTTAATTTCTCAATTGGGAAAGGGACTAAAATCCAAAACAAACTTAAAATTAGGGGACCAAAAGTAAAAATAAAATGAAAAAAGAGGGAACAAAATTCTGGAATTTAAAAATGGGGGATCAAAAATAAAAATAATTGAAAATAGGAGGACCAAAATTTCGGATTTTAAAATAGGGGGGTCAAAACTAAAAAAAAATGAAAATATGGGGATCAAAATTGCAATTAAGCCAATTAAATTTGTGTATTGTTGGTTTAAATTTGATATCTCCAAAATATTTTTAATGAAGTAGGTAGAATATCTTCGAGAAACTTTTGTGCGATAAATCCTTTCCATAACTATATTTAAATTTTTTTTAAACAAAAGTCTGATTAAAATAAATAGTTAAATACTATTCTAAAAAAATTAAATTAATTTGTTTTATTTCTTTGAAGAAGGATTTAACCTTCAAATTTCAATTGTCATTCTTAAAGTAACGAGAATAAAAGAGAATAAGACGAGAAAAATAGAAAAATAGAATCAAACAATAAATATAATGAATCAATAAAATAAAAAAATTAAACAACGTATTAGAATATTTTAATTCTGTGTACAATTATTTCATTCATTATATACTTATACATATCAGATCAATAAAAAATCATAAGGAGAAATGATCTTGTAAATAGTAAAAATTCTAATGAGAACTTCGCATTCACATTGATCACACAACTACAATTTGTTACATGATAAAAACTAATATTTAATTAATTATATAGAGAACTTCACCTCCATATTAATGGAGAGAGGGAGAGTTAATGAAAATATAAATATTAATTAATTAATTAATAATTAATAATAGAATTAATTTTTTATTTTTAAAGAATATGAATATGAAATAATTAATTAATTTATAATTATTGAAAGAAAGTGGAGAGAGATTTGGTGTTTGATTTTTAAAGCATACGAATATAAAAATAAATTAATTTATAATCATAGATAGAAAGTGGAGTGAGATTTTGAGGTGAAATAAAATTATTTTAATTTTATTAATTATTTAAAAGGTATATAATTAAATAAAAAATGGGAGATTGGAGATAAAATTATAAATATGTGAGTGATGAGTGATTTTAAAGTTATTAGTTAATTATCATTAATTTTATTAGATAATAGTTGAGTTTGAATGAGATAATTATTTATTTTTTTACTAATTATGAAAATGATATTAATATAACTTATTATTATTATTAATAAGTGAATTAACAGAAATAGAGTTTTCACGAAAAAAATTATTATAGAAGTTACAGGATTATTATTATTATTATTATTATTATTATTATTATTATTATTATTATTATTAATGCAATAACTAATTTATGAATGTAAGCATAAAATCAACAATAGTATAGTATCCATTTTAATTTATTGAAAACCAAACCACGTGTTTGTGTCAGTCTAAACATGTGGGCATGTGTAATAAATTATTTACAAAGATTATGTTGTGAATATCGAAGCTTGGACCAATAGTTTATAATAATTAATAATTCTTGAGATTTTATTTAACTCGTTTATGTATTTTATTAGGCATTTGCGTTGACGGGGGAATCAAACTTTGCCACCCACCACTATCTGCTAGCTAGTTTGAGTTTAATATTTATTTTTTAAATAAATATATCAACTTGTTTTTTTATTAAATATAACAACGTGGTTGGTTTTATATCAACTTAATTGCACTCTTAAGTTTTTTTAAGTGTTTACTGGCAATTGGAACATAAGTTATACATTTGATCTGTTTATACAATTAACAATTGAGCTGACTCGTAAAAACGGAAAATTTTAAGTGAATTCATATATAGCATATGTGAATTCCATTTAAGTAACTTACTTAAAGTTGTAGTAGAACTATCTTTTAGGTCTTTACATATTAGACATTTTATAATTAAATGAATTAGTGCACATTTAAATAAATGTATTAAATGAATTAGTGCACATTTAAATAAATGTCGCCTTAATGTGGAAGCTTGATTTTCCAGCTACCATATTATCACATCAGCCATCCATTGAGATGTGCATAATGTTGGAATTAAATCAGGAATTACAATTTCCATATACATATTCAACAAATAATTCCGTGCAGAAATTAAATAGTAAAAACAATTGTCAAAGAAAATACGATAAATACAAATAGAAATTACAATTTGGAGATATGCTCAGACGGATCCTTATGATCTCTATGTTTCTTAGATAATGAAAATGCGATACATATATTTTTGTTTTGTACTAAAAGTCGTAAGGTGTGAGAAGGAGTATCAAGATGATTGAGCATTACGGTGATCCTTAGTGATAATTTGCTAAATCATTTTAGGAATTGGATCATGATGTTACACGGTCGAAGAGTGAACATCAATAATGCGTCGGGTTTGTAGTTTGCTATTTGTTGGAATTTTTAAACTATTAGAAATAAGATTATAAGATTATGTTTAAGGATTTGGTGTGGGATGAAGAATTAGTTGAACATAATATAAATTTGTAAAAATCTTGAGAGACTGTTTACTTGTAATTATTATGAATGAGTTAAATCACCTTGCGATTTTTTTAAGGTGTTAATTTTTTTGGGTGGTGGTGACTTTTTGTAATGGGTTCAGATACAAAGGTGTATCTGTGATATATAAAATTTTTGCTTATTAAAAACAAATAAAAGAAAATTCATTTTTTAGATTCATTCAATGATCAATATATATGATTCATATATAGATTAAATACATTAATCATTCCATGAATCTAAAAAATGATTTTTTTTCTTATAATAAAAATCAGTTAGTATAAATCTAACCAAGCAACCACATATCAATACAAAAGGGTGATATAACATAGAAAACAAAGTGGTGTGTAAAAAAACTGAACAAAAAACATTAAAAAAACCTAATGTGAAGCAAATACACAAAGCCCAATCCATCAAACTCAACGTGGAGTCCTAAATCAAATTGCAAAAGAAAAGTGTTTTGGATTGGACCTTCATAGACTACATTGGGTCATGGCCCAATACGTCGAGCAGATGTTCATCCATACGGGAAAACATACTAGGCGGTTGAGCATACGCTTGACATGTCGGGCAAGTGACATGTCCACTCTTCCACTTGCCACATCACCCAACTAACCCATATTATCTCCTGAAAGATAGGGGCAGTTGGACCAAGGACAAGACTACTGGCTAGGTCTACACGCTCCTTACGTGTACCTTGGCAGTTCTTTCTTGGGTCTCGCTAATCCAGCCCAAGAAAGGACCTTGGCCCAGCGCTGGGGGCTCACTATAAATACCCTTTTTCACTAAAGGGTCAGATATTCTAAAACACTTTTGCTTACCACTTTTTTGTACCTCTTACTTACTTTAGCATCGGAGTGTCTTGCAAGTACACCCCCTTTCCACTCACCAACCACTTTTGTTGTTCGCGTTCAACTTCTGGAAGGCCCTACTAATCAGGTAAGATCAAAAAGTGTGTAAAAACCTACAAGCATTCTAAACAAACCATAGATGAGTTTGAAAAAACAAACTTATTTTATATAGAATGGTAAATGTTTTGACGGCCAACCCGGACAATACAATGATGTAAATCACAACAGGCTTAACAGCAATTTCAAACCTAAATAAACCAGATCACAACAAGCTAGCTCAAATGCATCCTATCAGACAACTATTGAACATCACATCAACGAAAAGGCTATAATCACCACAGAATCACTAGTGTTGTGTCAAACTCAAATACAATGATATTGGAACAAGTTTGGTTCTACATCTACCATCATTGAGTTTTGATGATAACAAAGTGTAAAAGAACAATTTTGTACTATAATAATTTATTGAGTGTGCAGAATCTGACAAGGCAAGACGCCGGCCAAAATTGATCAAATCAGACTTTGAACTTTAGTCTTAGAGAGGCTTTGAATATAGATATTATGGACTCTTATAAAAGAGATTTTGAACCTTGGACCTCATTTGAATCTGAACCAAAGAGATCACCTGAAGTAGTTCTGAAGTTAAAGTCAACTCTGATTTTCTCTAGCCAACACTTATGAAGAAATCAACTCAGATGCAATTTGATTCATTATTTGAACATGCTTTGATCTTTGAACATGCTATTATATCTCTCTCTTATGCAAAGCCAATGTTTTAGATAAAAAAGAATGAACATATAGTCTACTGTGAACAATACAATTTAAGCTCTATATTAAAAGGATTGTACTCCAAACGACTAAAAAAATTTGACCACTACCCATGATTTAAGGCTAAACCTACCTACTCTTGAAGAAGTTTCTAATTATATCCTCCAACAATCTTATTTTTTCTTCTATAAAATGAAGACAAATGAATTGTGAAAAAGAAGAATGATCAATGCAAGATTGAAGAAAAAGAAAAAGAGAAAGAAAGTTTTAGTGCAGAATTTGAAGAAACTTTATGATGAAGAAGATTCTATGAAGAAAATCTTCTTCAAGAAAGAGAAAATAGAAGAAACACTTTAAGCTTCACTTCAAATATTTTCAAGTGTAAAATCTGAATTTCATTGTGTGTATTTTTCTTAGTAAGAAGTATCTTTGTAATCATCATTATCTTGATTAACAATTGTTAATTTTCTTGAGAGATTAAGTTTAAACAAAATTCTCAAGAAGTCATTGATGGTAGTCTTTGAATTGTATTTCCTTAAGAGACTAGGTTATAGTAAAAATTATCAAGAACACTTTGTCTTTTAGTTTTTGTAATTAGTTTTGGTATTGGATTAAGTCGTTATTAAGAATGTGAAATCACTAAAACGGGTAGATTGGGCGTAACTTCTTTAGCAACGGACCAAGATAAAAATACTTTTGTTGTTTATCTTTATCATTATCATTGTCGTTTGTGTTATTGGGTTACAAAAGTCTTAAATCTAGAAACCCAATTCAACACCCCCCCCCCTTATTTATTCCCAGAAGTAACAATCTTAATGGTTTTGAAGCTGATAGGGATGAATCTATGACAAATATTCTTAGTCAGCTCTCACATCTTTCACTGTTAGGTCAACTAACATAGTTCGTAGTTGCATGTGGGAACGTTAAATATTGCCTTCGATCCGTTGACTTGGGAAACCTCGTCCTTCATCGCTTGTTAGAGAGATATAACTTCACCGGTGAGATTGACGACCAGGGGAGATCTATTTGATTGGGAAGTTCTTAGCGGATATCAAAGGTGCAAACCGCAAATCGCCCCTTTTCTTGTGTTTCTTCCACCACAAACCAGCCAACGACGCCGGAGAAGCAGAACCACCGTTAGAGAAGCAGAATCGAAGAGCTTTGCAAAGAGATTTTCTCTCGGAGATTCAAAAAGAACATAACCAACTACCTAGAAAATGCAACAAGCAATGGAACCGTGACAACAAGACGACCGACACAACACCAACATCATGTCATTTGTGAGAGACATTTTAAAATTTTGTGTGGTGCGTAAAAAGCATATGGAATGTGATTGGTCGTAACTATGATCATAATCTACAACGATTGTGGACGCTGACGTGGATCTTGAAGTTTTTGCTCGGTCGTCGAGGAGAATGGGGGGTGTACCTGCAAGGTACTCTGATGCCAAAGTAAGAGCGGACAGAAGAGTATGCAAGTACGAGTAAAAGTATTTAGGGAGTGAATATTCGATATCTGACCCTATTATGTGAGAGGATTTATATAGAGAGTCCTCAGCGCTTGGCTAATGGTCCTTATTTTGGGTCTGGATCGTGGATCCCCCGAAAATAGGTAACTGCCAGAAACTAGTCGTTGGGACGAGCATACCTAGTCAGACTGGATGTACGTCGAGCATAGAGATATCCGAGCAGAAGTTGTCTTCAGCCGAATCTGGGTGGCTTCTGCGGGTGTCGAGCAGAAGTCTGGAGGGAGCAGAGAAATCCGACCACGGGTAACCGTGGTCGACAGGTTCTCCTCGGCTTGAAGCTAGTGGGTCCCTTTGACATTTAGACTATTGGACTGTCCCATGTATAGGAATGGATTGAGTCATACCTAGTGGAGCAGTCCGGAACAGAATGCATTAAGAAATCCTCTATATTTATAACCACTACTAACATTGAAAACAAATATTAACTAGTTAAAAACCCGTGCTTCCGCACGGGTGAAATCTTAATAGAATTGACGTACTTTATACATACAATAAGTAGTAAATGAGAAAATGAAAATATTAAGGATGTCATTCATAAATAACAAAAAGTAATATTGTTAATGTCAAAATACTTGAATTGTTTACAAAGAATAACAAAATTCAACATGTGTTACAAATGATGAAGACAATGTATTGTTTAACACATTTGCAAAAAGAATCCAATTGCCGAACCTGAAAGAGATGGAAATAATAGTATACTAAGATTGTATGTAAATGATAAAAAAGCTTTATTTTGAATGGTAATTAAAGTTGAAGTGTAATAACCATACCATTTAAATATTTTGGAAGACTTCTTTGAAGACAACATTGCTGGTGGTAGACAAAGCCTGTTTAAGTTTGTCATGTATAAGAATCTTGAGGCCCTTTTTTGATTTAACCCTAGAGATAGCCACATAGAGTTGTCCATGACTAAAAACCTCTTTTGGCAAGTACAACCCAACATTGTCTAGAGATTGTCCTTGAGACTTATTAATTGTCATTGCAAAAGAAACAATGATTGGAAATTGGCGTCTTACCAATTTAAAAGGCCATGGTGATTGCGATGGTGACAAAGACATTCTAGGAATATAAATGGTATTCCCAATATTTTTACCTGAAATGATCTTTGCTTCAATGACATGATTGGCAAGCCTAGTTACAGTGAGTCGTGTACCATTGCACAATCCTTCAGACTGATCAAGATTTCGCATCAACATTATAGTTGCCCCAACCTTCAACCTTATTGCATGATTAGGTAATCCGGAAGTTTTTAGAGCATTCAGGAACTCAGGTGTGACATGCTCATATGCATCAAAGTTAGTAGCATCAAATTTATCTATAGAATCACTACTGAAGTATTCTTTCTCATCTCCTACAATAATTCAAGAATATAAATAATAACTACATAAGTATGGTCGGATAAAGAAAATCATGAACTTCAATAAAAAATATTATTCACAATCATATTTTAATTACTAACATAAGTTTGTGACTAAATGCTAATTCCATACCTGGTAGGAGGTTTGTGATATATTGGTTGATCTCATCTACTACTTCAATTGTTGAAGCTAAGATGGCACGACTTTGAAGATAATCTGAATCAAGATAGTTATGAATAAGATCAGGGTATGTATCCTCAACTATTGCCTTGATAGGATCAGCAAAATTTGAAATCAAAAACTCTTCTGGAATACAGATATCAGCATAACCTTCATTTGGCTCACCCATGGTCCCATCTCCAATTTTTAAAATCCACTCAGAAAAACTTCTAATTTCTTCAATGGTAGAAGTGTTTGAACCTGTTTGCAAGCGCATGTTCTTTGTAAGCTTCAAGACTCTGCATTCATCCCAAATATAAGAAGCATTGATGGTTGCATGGATAATATCCGTTCTGGTACCTCTTGATATAACGGGAAGAATCTGTCTGAAGTCACCACCAAAAACAACGACCTTACCTCCAAATAATTTAGATTTTGTAGTTCCACTCATAATATCATTTAAGGATTTGTCTAAAGACTCAAAACAAAACCTGTTAGCCATAGGGGCCTCATCCCAAATGATTAGATCTGTTATCTTTAGAAGCTCAGCAAGATCATCCTTTTTATTAATGTTGCAAATAGAAGTTTCAAGAGTTGGGACTGGAATTTTAAATCTAGAATGAGCAGTTCTTCCACCTGGTAACAATAAACTTGCTATCCCACTTGATGCAACAGGCAAAACAATTTTTTTCCGAGACCTAACTGCTGCTGATAGAGTGTTCCACATAAAAGTCTTACCAGTGCCACCGTAGCCATATAAAAAAAACACTCCTCCTTCTTGCCTGTCCACAACATCCATGATTTCCTTAAAAATGCCTCTTTGTTCAACTACATATAAGGTACAAATAATTACTATGACAATTAATAATCATTATAAGATATATATTTTAAACATAGCTTATGTCACACTTATATTACCTGTAAGAGAAGAGTACAAGTTTAAAAATAATTCTTCTTGAGCAACAGAATCATATTGACGCTCATCATAAATTAGTCTATTTCCCAAGTTCATAACAACAAAATTTGTCGGATATGGCATTGTCTTGTAGTCCTTCAAGCTTCTGTTATTATTCTGTAATAATTTCTCAATAGCCACCAGTGTCAGTTCTTTCAGCTCCTCATCAGTTAGTGTCAAACCTACACTCCATTAATAGTGTAACACAGCTATTAAGATAACCTAATATATAATAAGTGCAAGGAAAACACATAAAACATTATATGTCATTCATGATTCCAGTTTGTAAGACTTCATGAGATATTGAAACAAATTTGAATGATTGTACAATAAATTGATTTAATTCAAAAAACTGTAAACTAATCCAACACAATGAAGGATGTTCCAACCATAATTCTACATTAATTCTACATAAATTATACAGTTTATTAGATATTATACTCCATTCAATACTTTTTATATGAGATATTTTGGTATCTATAATCATTTTTTATAAAATAATAATGGTTTTATTTACATAATTTTGTTTAAAAAGGTTTATGAGACTCGTAAGCACTTTTCAAATTTACTCATAAGCCTTATAGCATATTAGTGCGAGGATTAAAAAAAAAACATTGCCAATATATTTCTCAAACTCCTTAAGACAATGTTATAATTTATGCAAGCAAAGTAACGTATCTCTTAATATCTAAAGTAACTTAGAATGAATTCTAAATAAGGCATGGTACTTTGAAAAATTACTCTAGCATGGTACTTTGAATAAGTAGTATTATGTGTCAAAAACATGAAAAGGAAAAAAAAAGGGACGAAAGTCATACCTTGATCTCTTGTCAATGCACGTTGTTCATAAAGGATACCATCGGATAAATACAACCATGTCTTTTTCCACACATGTTCAGGTCGGTTTATGGATGAGGAACACAACATGGTTACAAATAACCTACGTAAGAAGTGGCCGGAACCCCAAACATGTGCCTCTTTAATTGCTTCAACAAATTCTTTATCATCTTGTAGGAAACCCATGGCAAAGCACGCACCTCTGAAAGTTTTATGTTGTTTTCCATCAACTTTCTTGATATCATCATAACATAAAGGTCCCTTTTTGATAGTTAGCATCATCCTTAAATAAAACAATTCACCTGTACTTTGAGGAACCCAAATAAGACGACCAATTGTATACCCTTGTTTCCTTGGCTTCCAAGTCCTACTTTGTTTATGATAAACAAATTTAGAAACAAAGTCACCATACGTGAGTAATCTTGCTTCTTCATAAGCTTTGTTTGCCTCAAACCAAGAAGTAAACATTGATTCTGTTACACTTGGTTTAAGTAAAACATTACCAACTTGCTCATAGTCTTTGTAGTACACAGAGTTTTCACCTTCCATGTGAAAATACAATCTCTCTACAGTTGGCTTTCTTCCGTGAATGGAATAAGAAAATATACGCCAACATGCTTCACTCGGTGATATGTATCTACAATCCAAGTATTGCTTTATTTCGTCGACATTGTTTTTGTCCTGACCTTGTATCACAGCAGAAATTCTATCAGAACCTTTGTTAATGTATTTAAAAAGGTATTTGATTGAAGTACTTTGATTGCACCACTCCATGTTGATGTGTGCTTCGTACTTCAATAACAGACTTGGGTTATGAGGGACTACATGACGACTATCAAGAATGACTCCATTTTTCTCAACCGTGTGTCCATTGTTTCGTCTCCTATAAACGGGATATCCATCTTGGTCGACAATAGTCGTTGCTTGAAATTTTTTTGGAAAAAACTTTGAGCATTTTCTATCCTTCATGCAAGGAGACCTAAGATTTGCCAATCCACAAGGACCATGGACCATATGAGATTTGACCAAAGTGTACAATCGTGGTTGTTCCAAGGGGTCTGGCACTTCAGCACTAATGATCTTGTCAATGTCTTCTGGTCCTGGATACTTGTTTGAAGGATGCAAAAAGATCAAGATATGTGCATGCGGAAGTCCTCTCTTTTGAAACTCAATCGTGTACATATCTAGCAAGTGGGAAAAAACAATACGTTAGAAGTATTTTTGGGAAGGATTATATATGTAGAATAAATTAAATATATTAAAAAATAAAGAGAAAGAATTATCTCACATGCCAAGACTTTGCCTAGTACTCCCTTCTTGGTTAAATCTGATAGAAGTTGATCAAACTTGATTTTGAAAATTCTTGAAATAATATCAGGTCGATCTTGTGGTTTCAAATGAAGAGGTGCAAGTAATCTTTGAATTTCTGGCCAATTTGGGTTGCATGTAAATGTTATGAACAAATCAGGAAATCCAACTTTACTACAAATAGCCATCCCATCATAGTACAATTGATCCATAAACCGACGACCACCGACAAAGGATGAAGGCAAAACAACTCTTTTACCTATGCTTGAACCTGGAGTTTGACTTTGTTCGCCTTCTTCATTAAGAGTATTGTACTTGGACACCCGAAGTTTTGGTTGATTCTTGCGAAGCCAATTTAATTTCTCTGATTCTATCATAGTGTAACCATCGACCAGAAATTGTTGGAACAACCTTCGCGAACACAACAGAGTCTTAGCTTCGGTTAACCTGGTTTGAATGCGATATGAAAGCCATTCCCTGATTGTAAGTCGGTTTCGAATGCTATTGGTGAACATGGCCCTATCTCTATGAGCAATGTTAGGCCTATACCCGTCTTCACCGTAGGGAAAAATTAGAGGATACTGAAAAGCCATGTAACTGGCATGGAGCTCATTGATTCTTTGGAGTCCTCCACATTTTTTTTGCATTATTATATCCCGCATTTCAGCTGTGTCGACATCACCAACAATCAAGGCAGCAACTTCAGAAACTGTAGGTTGATTATACACCCTTCCATCTGTGGCCCTATCAGAAATCAATTTCAGCTTCAAATTTTGAGTGTCACCGCTCTCCAACCAATGCTTTGCCATTTGAAAACACTTTGCATGAGGATTATGTTCATAGAGCATTGTAGACAAAAGTTGTACAACAATGGGATCAATGTTGCCAGGGTTC
Source organism: Lathyrus aphaca (assembly GCA_963966055.1). Classification (NCBI taxonomy): domain Eukaryota; kingdom Viridiplantae; phylum Streptophyta; class Magnoliopsida; order Fabales; family Fabaceae; genus Lathyrus; species Lathyrus aphaca. Next base: position 203,216,579 of record OZ014524.1, read on the forward strand.
CTGAAAATGAGATGTAACAGAATTTAGTAAGAAAAAGTAATCTCTAACACTGGACATGGACACTATGCAAACTATGTGCATCAAATAATTTATACCTCAAACCTTGCATTCTATTATGAACTTCATTCTCCGTGTCATAGATATACAATTGGGCAAACTTAGGTGGTTGACCATCTGGAGGTAACAAACTTCCAATTCGATGACACGTTTGACCTTGTATCCTTAGGTTAGGAGGTCCGCGTCCATTGTTAAAACGGTTGTCCAACTTAGCCCCAGGTGATGTGAAGGCAAACATCATATTATAAGTTCTGATTTGTTGTTGAAATTTCCTACTATCGACACTATTGTGATCAAACAAAAGCTTTGCTAATGTGTTTGGAGGCTGTTTAAGCTTTGGTATTTCAACCTTCCCATTGCCACAACACAACATAAACTTTGGGTTAGCCGAGTGTGAACTTTTGTGCATCCTCTCTTCGTACCACATCATCGCATTACAAAAACGGCATTCTATAAGAGGCTCACCGATGTCGTAATATTCTGCATAGGGCATGGCATTATTGAGAAATGTCTTACATTCAATAACTATCATCCATGTTGTAAACTTATGGAAAAAAGTGTGAAGAAAGTCACCTAGAGAAGAAGGGGCTGTTTTATCATTCATTGTAAATTCTGCATCTTCGTTGGCCGTTTCTGAACCGTAGTCATCGTCGGAGAGACATGCTATTCAGAAAACATTTGTTAATAATTTGCAATTTTAAAAAATCAGTCATATCCAGCATATTAGCAGTCAACTAAATGCAAGCAGGCAAAGAAACCAAAAAAAAAATTAGGACTAACTTGCAAAAGGATCGAAGTCGCTATCATTGTCGGAGTCGGTATTAAAATCCAAATTCGCCATAGGTGTAAATATAGGACACCCATCGTCACGCGTGTCCTTGTTATTAGATGTGGAATTTGAGATTGGTGTATGTACAGTAAAAACAGTTGGTTCAGTGACTTTGGGTACATGCTGATTGTTACCATAATTGCAGCCCTGTTTCCTGTTTCATAAATGTTATGTGTTATTCAAATAGAAATCCAGAAATGATGTGAATTTCCAAATAGTCTGGTTATGATGATTGTTAAACATGTACCTGGACTGTATTGATATACCGGGAGATTCGTTAGGCGAGGGATTTGTTGGATTTACATTCCCGATAGGAAACTTTCTGCTCAAGTTCAAAGCCATATGTGGAACTCCCAACTGTTTCCGTGGCCTTCCACGACGTGGTCTGTTGACTGTTTTGCATCTGTTCCAATAAACAGCAGCATGTTCAATAGCATTTAAAAAAAGATGAGACTTGGGATTCAGCTTGTGGTTCAAGTTAGAACATCGTATCATTCTATATTTTAATATAAGGTTAACTTCAATAAGGTAATGTAGTTTACATGTATTGGAACAACGTTTCATTTTAAAAATAATCTAAAGGTATTATATCGTCTTATAAATAATTTGAAAGAATAAAACTAACTTACGTGGCATTTTTAGAAGAACTTCCGAATTCGACTAAGGCGTTTTGTTGTGTAGGCATATGGGCAGCTTGGATACTGAAGTCCATCGGCATCGGATTTTGATTTGTGGTGGCGTTATCAGTTGATGAAAACTTTGACAATAAATTTGTTCCCAATGATTGTATCTGGCACGACTTTAGATTAGATCGCATACAATGTCTTGGTTGGCTAGGCTCTGTCCCAAGTATTGCTGGACTTAGAATTTGTCCGTCCACGGGATCACTTGACACTGACCTCCTATTTTGAAATGATTGAGTGATTTCCAACAAAGGCTGTCTACTTGTGTGCACATTTGGAGTGAATCGAGCAAGTTGCTCACATGTATGTCTCTGTCTTTTAGCACGGTTTTCTTTCAGTATCAATGATCTTCTGGCTCTTGCCTTTTTCCCGGGAGAATTTGTGCCAAGATGGTCCATAATTGGCTCTAACTTGGTGATCTACAACAATCATGTAAACATAAAATTAAGAGAAGGTAACCAAGCTTTCCTAATGCAGCATTTGTATATGTTGACAGAAACATATAGTACCCTGCTAAAGATACATGATCTGCATGCCATGTCTGCCTAGCATTCAATTTGATAAGTAAAACCATGTAGATAATTCTACCAATGATGAGCAGAAAGATATTTTACAAAAGGAACCAATGATTTCATTGTTATTTTGGCCTACCAAGCTACATCAGCACATCGAATCAAGACATGCACATTGGTTTTATTAATAACATTCAGCCTACCAGCTTAAATTAATATGACAATGTTCACAATTTATTGCAACCAACAACATTGACTTCTAGGTTTTGCTAGAAAGGATATAGTAGCATAGACAGATTAACATGGAATTAAATTTTGGTTTTCTGCAACATTCTTATTGAAGTGGCATTCTGCCACAGTCAAACTCTTACATGTAATATGCCACAATCAATGACTAACATGTTATCTGCTTAGAACAGACAAAAACTTTTGTGGTTTATGATATGCATCTGCTTTAAGTGTGAATTGTTTCTAGAGCTAGATCAATTAATGCCAAGACTACAAAAATTATACTACATGTCAGAAGGAATGCAAAGACTAACCTTGATCTAGGGCAAATTTAGTTTAGCAGGACTAAGTGGAAGATTGTGTTGCAAGATAATTGATAAAATTTCTTCCATAGAACATATTACTGTTGGTTTACAGAAGATATTACTGTTATGTGTTTTTTGAAATGTAGATGGTTTTGTTGATTAGCAAAACTAAACAGGCATTGTCATTGACATACTTAGTTAGAAATTAGTACAGATTGGTTAGAATCCAAGTCTAAGAGTACAAAAGTAATTGTTAGGTTCCTGCTTGTTATGGAAATGATTGTTGGGTCAGTGACAAATCGAAAGATGGACCAAAATACAAATGAAACAAAGTATTAATTCTGCTGCAAAATAAATTTTGATGTGAAAGGCTTAATATTCTAAGTTATTTAATAATAGGATAGCCAAAAAAATGCAAGTAATCATGCTTGTGGTACATGTGTGCAGACTGCATATGCAGTACCTGCTGTGTATTTGCAGGGTAAGAAACATTGGAAACCGTTTCATGGAGATGCCTATGGTAGAGTGGCTCAGTTTGCAATGTACCATCTGCTCAAATCACTTGTCAGCACTCCCTATTTTATGGAAAAACTGTAAAGTAAGACAATATAAAAATTGTATTTTATATGCTATGTAAACAACAAAGTAGAACAATATGAACCTGGCTGTGGATGATATAGGTCTGCTATGCACAGTGCAGTAGTCAACATCAGTTGTTTTAAAAAGCTATAGGTCATTGTCATTCAGATGTACTTTATCAACAGCTTCTTAGAACCAAATAGGAAGTGGTGTTTGTGATCTGCATAAAAGGTGAGGATGTTTAGCTGAACAATTAGAAAATGTATGCCAAAAGAAAAGTGAGAAATAAAGAATCCCTGAATATGCATATCCATTTGTATGTGTGACTGGAAATGGAAAGCAAAATGGAAAGCAAAAGACTTTTTTCATTTGGATGGTGAAGTATCTTGATGCATTGACTTTAATTCCAGAATAACAGTTAACTATCACTAAGTGAGCTATTTTTCAATATTGATGATGTGAAGATTATGTAATTTAATAGTTGACAGTTGATCCATAAATGAAGTGTTACACATGACACAAAATGGTTGGCAAAAAAAGTTTTAGACTGATTAATAGTTAATGTGTGATATTAACAACAAAGCCAGCAGTATGTGTAAAGTATTAGATCCTGGGTATATTATATTGGTTACTTAGTTAATGTGTTATAGTGTGCACAATATAACAGTCCATGTGTGATACTGTTAAGTATGGAGCAGCTGTGTATATCAATATGGTTGTAGATGTTGTTTGACTTCACACTTAAAATTGTTCAAATTGTCTAAAAATTAAGTGCAGCTATTCTGTTACACAGTAAAACCACAAAAGCATGATTGTATATCAATGATCTTATAACAGAATTGTATATCTGTGATGTGCATACTGTTTGAATAGCATTCATCAACCTATATCATGAAAAATGTGATGCCAACCAATATATATTGTGTAGAATACATCAAATTTTGTTAAGGGTAAGAAATAAACGCGAATTAGTCATTACAAAACATGATATAGATCATTTAATGTTTGTAGTAGGGATCAAATATTGGAACATGCATCATGGCACAACACAGAATACTATCCACAAAATGGCAATCAATACAAATTAATTGTTTAGGCATAATGCATCAAAATAATTAAAGGTCGTGAAGCAGGCCTTTGTTTCTACTCCTTCTTTAAATGCTTGACCTTCTTACCAGATTTCCCCTTAGTGGCGGATTGTTTCGGAGTGAGTTCTTCAACATCAATAGCATCATTTGCCAAGTTTGTTATAGCAACCCTCTTTGAAGGAGTACTGTTAGAGCTTGCAGAAGGGCTCCAAGGATGGTTTGCAGCAGAGGATGGTTGAGTTGAGTGAGACTGTTCAGCAATCTGTAAGACCTGTGTAATTCATGTGTTAGCATCAACAACAACAAACAAAACCATAGATTTGATGTTGTAAAGGTTAACAGTAGGATGATTTGGTTTAATAGTAGATGGCATGCCTCTAGTTTGTTTGGCTCATTGGTTGGAGAGGTATAGTCAATGAACATAGCTGGAGCATTTGAAGTATGCTGTAAAAAGGCAAACATTAACCTAGTTAGTATGAAGTGTTGGCTGAAATCATATAGTTGCTCAAAATAGAGAAGTGGTACCTCATTTGGAGTGAGGTAATTGTCAAATTTTTGGTAAAGGTTTTCCTCATTAAGAATTGTCACTATAGAGAATTGATCGTAAAACGACTGATATTTGATACGAAACACCATCTCTCTATTTAAAAGAACGTCTAGGTGAGCAGGCCAGATCTTAGGATTGTCCTCTCCTGCCTACAAAACAAAGAAACTGATCAAGTAATGTGGCAGGCAAGCAAATGATGTTTTTAATCAATTCTGAATATTTGCATATAAGAACATAAAAATTCACCTCCTTCATAACTTGTCTTATCTCCATAGCAGTCTTGTTAGTGAAAGGAATACAATCCTTATCCCAAAAAACAAAGGTTCCTTTGTGGTTATCATATTCAACTTCAACTTCTAGCTTGAATCTTTGAAAGCACAGGAATACACTGTTAGAAAGAATTTAATATACTTGAAATCAGTATGTAATAACCATAACAGACATGGGTGGCTTACTTAGTGATAGGCTGGACATCCGAGACTCCACAGGAACACACAAATCTCGAACCTATTGATTTGTTAGAAGCCTTACACTCAGGGCAAGTCTCAAAATACCAACCAAACTTGGATGCTTTGAAACGCTTGGTAATGCCGATAGTAGTTGCAAAACAATCCTAAAGTGTAAAGTAGACATCAGATTATGGTTAAAGACAACAATTGAACAAAAATCTATGGATCTACAATACTGAATAAAAAAACAGTCACACCTTTCCAAGTTCACAGATGGCACGGATGCTCTTAACCTCATTGAGGCCGGTCCAATTTTTGTTACTTGATTGAATGGATGAATCACAAGTCAAAGAGTTTGACATTGAAGATGCAATAGGCAAATCACATGTTCCAAGACTGAAATTAATATAGATATGGATGAACATGTGCGTGTAATAAGGTTTCCAAATGAATTATTACGATGTGAAATGGTATAAAATAACCTGGACTTGAATTCCACAACTTGGGGATGATCCAAGTTAATGTATAACTTTGAACCGTTCCATGCGTTAGACAAACTTGGTAATCCAGAAACTGTATGGAATTATTGAGTTTTCGATTAATGAATATGAACAGTATGTCAGAAATTATAGTGTTATAATATATAACTGTACAAAGGAAACACAAACCTTTATTTGTCTTGCACCAAGCATGAGTCAAAACAATAACCGTAGGTCCTGCATCTTTGGTCAGATTGTTGTAATTCATGAACTGCTTGCCGTAGTCATCCCACAACACAAGTTCAATGACATTGCCCTCAATGTCACGTAAAGTGATGTTGGCGCAAGACTTTTTCCCACCGCCTCCCATTTGCGTCTTCACAACATCTTGTAAAACACCGATAACATCTGTAATTACACAACAAATAATATGGTGACATGTTCTAAAAAAAACAGATACAAACTAAGAAGCAGTATACTCACCATACAACAAATCAGGTTTGAACTTTCCATTGAGAAAGTTCTGAATAGCGTGGAAGTTAAACTTCTGCGTAGGAATTTCTGATATCGCTACTTGTGTCACGGTAGTGCCTCCATTGAATACAACCTTAAGTGGGTTAGAACATACTTTGTACGGGCCATCGTTAATGACCGGCTCACCGTTATACAGATAGTAAGTTTCATTCTCCTTAAGTTGTTCTTGCCAATCTTTGAAGTCCCTACTTCGTGTAATGACATGAATCTGGTCTGACTATTTAATAATAGAACAGAGGCATATCAGTTAAGAAAATTTGATGTTAAAACATGTTAAAATGGATAGCTATTTCAGGATAAATATAAACACAAGGTAATGTTAAATTTGTTGGAATTCAATGATGTATAAATAGTGTTGACATGAAAATACATAAAGGCATAACATGATGGTGTTATTGTGAGGGTGAATGTGTAATACCTTTTCATCCTGAATCACCATTTCAAGGTGCTGTTGGCCATTAATCTCCTTAACTACCCACAAGTCAACCACCCTGATATGCATCTTCCAAACTTGGTTACCTTTGACGAGATCCTTGATCAGAATGGGAGGCCTTGACATTCTACTCTAGAGCAACAAATGAAAGGTAAATTACATTATACAGAAAGACAGATGCTCCATATCAGAAACATGGAAAAGTAATTTATGTAAGTATATCCAGTTTGAAAGATGAAGCAAAAAAAAGGCCTAAAAATGAATATAAGTCATTTTCAAATCAGAAGGAATGGGCGATCTAGGATGGTTTCTGCAAGTGATGGAGAGAGTGTATGACATTATAAACTTATACACATGCTCCATTAAAGAATGTATGCACAGTTTCAAAGCTGAAGTAAAACAAAGCATTAATATGAAGATAAGTATTTATCAAAGCAGAGAGAAAGCTTGAATCTATGATGGTTTCTGCAAGTGAAAAAGAAAGTTTGTGACTTTGTGAATGAGACATCGAAAAACCTGAAAATCCTGCTGATCCTAAGCTCGAATGGATGTTTGGGAAAACTCAGAAAAATGAATGTAACCAAAATCAATGTCAAGACAAAGAAATGATTTCTGTGAAAACAATGGAGATGGAGAAAGTTTGTGACTTTGTGACTTTGTGAATGAGACATCGAAAAACCTGAAAATCCTGCTGATCCTAAGCTCGAATGGATGGTTGGGAAAACTCAGAAAAATGAATGTAACCCAAATCAATGTCAAGACAAAGAAATGATTTCTGTGAAAACAATGGAGATGGAGAAAGTTTGTGACTTTGTGACTTTGTGAAAGAAAGTTTGTGACTTTGTGAATGATTTTAGAAAGTGTGCAAGCATTTTCGAAAAACCAGATGAAAGAAACCGTGTTCGATTCATGAGTAAACTATGAAACACATTGTCTTGAATGTGGAAGAAATCACATGGATTACCTTTACAAACCTGAAAGTTCTGCAGCTTCAATGGTGGAAGGATGTTGAAAGTTCTGCGCGCGGATGCTTCCCTTCAATGGTTTGGAAATGTTGAAATGGTGCTTGTGTTTGACTTTTAAGAGAGGTATGAGACACGTGGCTGTATATTGTGGTAATGGAAAAAGTGATAGTAGATGATTTAGCTAGTTACTATTATGTCCTTTAGTTATGGTAATTGGAATATTTAGCAAGGACAATTAAGGGAGTTTGGGCAACATTTTTGTAATGGCTTGATAGTAGAAAACCAATTTTAACACCACAAAAAGATTCATAAGGTGAAAGGCACCTTAATAAATCATTTTCAAAGGGTCATTATTAAAATTTTAGAAGTCACAGTGAAATGATAATTCGAAAAAAAAGACAATAAAAATGATTACCACTCTCATTTCAAACATGCTTATTAATTTAAATTTATAAAATAATAATCTAGTCCTTAAAATTAAAGAATATAGTGGATACTATATTGTTTCATTTAAATAATTATCATTGAAATGAAACACCGTCCAAATAACTTTGAATGAACTACCTGTTACAAAGTGTGAGATCATTATTTATGGGTTAAAGATCTTCAGATGACAATAATGGCAAGTCCCTCCTTCCAAGTAATTTCATGTTTTTGGAAGAAAGTGATGCTTGTAGTCCCTATTACGGGGGCCATGCCCTTGTTTTTTTGATTCATTTCCACGTGAAAAATCATACATCTCAATAAACTATTTCAATAAAAATTCCAAAACAAATCATTAAGACTTTATTAAAAAGCAAACTTATAGATTCAGTTGCTTAGCCTCCTTAATGACTTATGATATTGCTTCAAAGGAACCTCCAAAGATGGAAAAACTTCTTCCCATTACAGAAATCATACTAGCAGAGTTAAATTCAACGCTTAATCTACCTCTAGGCTCAAATTAAAAGCATGATAAGAGAAGTAAATACCAGTGACGAGTACAAAACAAAATTGTTCTGTATGACTTTGTTTATTAATGTTACAAATACCTAGACTAAACAAAGGCACATGAAATACTAATACAAGTGAAGAACATTAAAAATACTAGATATAGCAATTAGCAAGCATGCAAAATTTTGGATAAAATCAACCTTAAAAGACTTTTTCTGCACCATCGACACTTTCTATGTACATTAATCTATAAATGTCAGTCAGCACATCTATGGCTGATAAGGTCTCTCTATCAGCAACAAAAAGAAAGTCGGTCCTCTGAACTCTGTGAGGTCCATCGCCATGGAAAGATGTATATATGTCAGATCTTTTAGAGTATTCCCAAAGAAGAATCATGTGGCTTATCTTACTAGCCCATTGGTTATCTTAAGAACATTCAATCAGTTCTGCACTCATTACAGTACCATCAACGATGTTCATGGTAGTGTAATCGGACATGCCAACTTTACTTTCAGAGTAAGTCTTCGGTGCCTGTCAATTTGGCATATTCATTCTCATCTATGACCCCTTTCTTCAATTTCTTTAACAACCGGTATTCTTGCGTCAACTCTTCCTCGTCTTCAACAGTCTGCTGAGCACGTCTCTGTTTGGCTGTTTTCTTCCTCATGACATCGGGTACATTGGGAGTTTTCTTTAGCTTTTTAGGTTTTGGCTCTTTCTCTTTGGCTTCTTTCTTCCTTTGCAAATTTTTCTTCCTTTGTTTCTCCCTTGATTTATCCCTATAAAATTGAAGTTTTAAGTCAGCAGCACATTTGTAAAATTTATTTGTAAATCTTGTGTCAATTGCCACCCCCTCTTCAAAAGGGAATCAGATAATCCCTCAATCATGATCATCGAAGAACTAAGTACGCAATAGAATGGCTTCCTAATCCATCCCTGCTTCATTGTATCTTAAAGAATAAGTTTCTACCCATGACTCGAGAAAATAGAAAGAACTTTCATTGAAGTTTAAAATAAATTTTATGATAGTATAATTATAAATATATAATTTTATAAAATAAATAATATCACGAAAAATAATGTAGCTCAAGCCAACTGCTGAGCTAAAGTACTATTATATAGTTGTAATTGAGTCAATGAACTGTGAGATTCAAAAATCAAATTAAGACAGATGCAAGCTGTATATGCTTTTCAGTTTCAAAGATAAACATTTACATCTGATGCTTGTAAAGTTTACAACCATTTACAGAATTATAGTCTTTTAATTTTGTAGTTGTTTAATTAAGGTTGTTAGTGTTTAATTAGGGTTTTAACCTTTCTGGACCTGTTTTAAGGTCCAGTAAAAAAAATGTTCATGCAGGTTTTCATATTTTTATTAAAAAACAGCCACTTTTTTCTTCACAACAACACCATGACTGTTAAGCTCGTGGCAGCAGCCATGGCGCCACGATGCAAAACCTGCTAAGCAACAGCTTTTCCATGGAGCTATGTTGAAATCCCTAAATCCGCCATGGCACGGCCTTAACTACAATTTGATAGCACAACTTGTCATGGACATTTAAGAGTGTCTCTATGATCAGATAAGTCGGAGTTTGATCCATGCCACTTCTATTTCTTGAAAGAAAAAAGATTAAATTTCACCACATGTTTGGATGGCCCTTTCCATTGTTCATACTTCAGGCATAACAGGCTCAAGCTCTCAATAATCAATGTGGGCCTGCTTGTTTATGATTCATAAATATCCATTTTTGATGTTTTGGTTATGCCTGTGTGTGGCGTCTATGTTTTTTCAACCATATTGATGAAAAACTATTTTAAAATGCATGATTTTTCAATTTGGATGTTCTTTCAACCATAGTTAATGTTTTTATTAAATCCCTAAAGAATAATCTTCATATTATTTATATGAAAAATAATTTTCAGAATCCTAAACAAACGGGCCAATAATAAGCTCATTCACAGGCTTTTATCTGGTTGAAAATATGTACAATGCAAAAGGCCCGTAAATAAGTTCACTTGTGTGCATTCATCTTGTGGAAGACATGGGTTTTAGATTAAGGAGATGAAAGAAAGAATAAACAGTATGGTATAGTTATGATTGAAGATTAGATGATAATTGGACCATTCTATTAGGTTAAGCACTAACACGACTCTTACTCCTAATTGAATAGGAAAACAAATCATAATAAGAAGTAATATAGAAACTAATCTTAAGAGATACTCTAAGATAATAAACTAATCCCATTTGACAATTTAAGGTGATGTAAAATTGTTAAATAGCAGCTATATCATTGCGGAATTTGGTTAAACCGTTATTGTTCCGCTATACGCTATTTAGTACATATGGTTGTCAAATAGCAGCTATAGTGGCCCTATTGGCTGTATCACTACTACATATAAATTTTTAACATTATGCTATTTTACGCTATCAGCGATTGACAACAATGATGTGAAGATATTACAAGATAGTTTTATTATATTTCAACACATTTATCGGCTTAAGGTTTTTAGAAATATTGACAATCAGAAAGGTTATTCTATTAAAATGTATTTACCTGAACTTAATGTCCTCGAAATTGATATCTTTAACAGGTTCAAATCCCTCGGTGGATAGTGAGTGGCGTTTTACCTCCGGCACTAAAGGAAGTTGCAATAAGCCATGTCCCGTGGCTAATTTGCCAATTTCAAGTTCTTTCCACCTGTAAGAGTGAGAGCCATTCAACAATAATGATGTATCAATCATTGAGTGGCAGCAAAATTATATGTGAACATTACTCACCTTAAAATATAAGAGCAGTGATGCTCTTTATAAGCACGAATGTAAGAAACAAATGCCCTGACTCCCTTCTCCATGACATCGCGATCTTTTGTTGCTGCAGTACGAATCTAAAACAAGTTTTGATTACCATCCATTGACAAACATAACAAATGGAACCTCCCCTATTGCATCCATAAAACATATCAACACGAGAAATTAAGATAATAAAGGCCAAGAACAAACCTCGGGTATAACATCAGGTGCATTGTCGGAGCATGTTCTTTCTTGAAGTGGAATTCTTCTTATACGCAAGAATTCTACATAAGATTCCTCCTACACATTTGCATAGATTAATTTACCATAAAAAGGATCAACTTAAAGAGTCTCGTGTATATTATTAAAAGGCACTACAGCATGATACTTGCGACCACACCTTTGGTAATAAGAAGATAACTGCATGTCCTTGTTTACCAAGCCGAGCAGTTCGACCAACCCTATGTACGAAAACATTTGGGTCTTGAGGAGGATCATACTGTGCAATAACAGAGGTTGTATTAATTAAATGCATTTGATACAAATGTGTTCCAATGGTAAATATGAATATGAAGAAACATTTGAGCCAAGACGTATTTTTAAATTTGGCAACAGAGCGAGAGAAGATGAAACACAGTGGCTAATAGACAGTAGCCACTACATTGTCACAAAGCTACCTGCACTATACAGTCTACGCCAGGTATGTCAAGTCCACGCGCTGCGACATCCGTACACAGAAGAATTCCATTTGAGAGGGATGTAAATGAAGCTAGTGCCTTCTCCCTCACAGTCTACATGGAAAATAAATAACCAAATAAGTATACAAACAATGATGTTTGACGATAATAATGAGTGGTAAGAAAAACAATGCTGATATGTAGAATAATACACTCCAATATTGATAAATGCTTAGTTGCTAACAGTCAAACATATACCTGTTTCATCTTTCCATGAAGAGAAATCAAGGAGAAGCCTTTCAAAACAGAAAGGCGAGGAAGAACAACTCCCCAATAGTCAACACAAGCACAAGTCATGTAATATCTGCATTAGAGCAAAAACAAAGTTTTGAGTATGATAAAATTAACATTGTATGTCTTACACAATTGATAATTAACATTGTATGTCTTACATTATAATTTTTTTCGAGCGGTTCTTAATAAGGAAATCTACTAGCTGCGACGGCTTCTCATCAGCCTCGCATTTCAAGTACTGCAAGCTCAAAAGTAAGAGAAGAGTATGAGAAAAGGACGAAGATAAACGAAATCACTAGCCAAAAAAGTCAGATATAATCTCCAGTGCACTGCCTCATAGATAATACCTCGGTGTGAAGACCAGAAGGTGTCTTTGAAGATTCTAGTTGATTTGATGCTGCAGCACCATTTGCTGTTTTTGTTTCCGCCCGAACTTCAACGCGCACAGGATTCCTCAATCCTGCTTTGGCAAGCTCTTCCACAGCCTGAGTTTGCGTAGCCGAGAATAAGCCAGTCCTTCGAAGTTTAGGTAACTGAGATATGATAGCATTTAACTGCTTCTGGAATCCCATATCCAAGAGCCTATCAGCCTCATCCAGAATCAAAATCTGCAGACACAATTAGAATCAAATACCAGAAAATATAAGGAATCTTAAAAGTTACAAGATGAAACTACATCATGATATACCTCAAAACTTTTGAAATCCATAATATCCATCCTATTCATAATGTCGTGCAATCGACCCGGTGTGCCGATCAATACATTAGCACCTTCTTCCTCAATTTTCTGCATGTCAGTTTTGACTTCCACTCCACCTACTAGTAGCATTGACTTAACATTCACTAAGGTTGAAATAAAAGGTTGTGCAACATGATATATTTGTGATGCTAGTTCCCTTGTAGGAGATATAATTATCCCCAGAACCTACAAAAGAACGAAGCGGGTGGTTAGTCATAATTTGAATGAACAGAGCAATAAGTGGAATGAGGAGAGGGAGTGACGAACCTGGTGAGGTTTGGGATTGGAAGAGGAACGACGAAGAATTTCGACAAGTGGAATGACGAAAGCTAGGGTTTTGCCGGAACCGGTGGCAGCGTCGACGGCGACGTCTTTGAAGCTGCAGAGTAAGGGAATGGTGGCGGCTTGAACGGGGGTGCAGAAATCGAAGGCGGAGAGTGTGAGGGCTTGGAGTACGGGATCGGAAAGTGGGGGATTGAGGTCGGAGAAACGAGTGGTGGTTAATGCTTTGTTGGGAAAGTCGGAATCCATGAGTATGCAACTTTGCGCCGTTCAGAATCTTTGTCTACCTTTGTAATTTGCTTTTTCTTGCTTATGATGTTTTCTGTTTTAGGGCTTTTGATGTTTGTTGCTCGTAACTCGTGGTGGGAGTAAATTAAGGACTGTTTGTTCAAGTGTTTTTTTAAATTATTTTTTCTAAATTCTCATAAAAATCTTTTTTTTTTAATATAAAGAAAATAGGTCTGGTTCTACTAGAAATAGCCAGTCAAATAAAATCTACAATAAATAGGTCTAGTTCTATCTACATTAAGGATTGTAATATGGATTGTGATTCGTAGAGTTGACTCCCGTATCCGTCTGTAAATAGGAGGTTGGATTTAGATTTTGGGTCCGTCGTTCATCAAAATCCGTTTCGTTAAAGACCATCAATCGTTAAAGTTTGCTTCGTCAAAACCCGTTATTCGCGAAAATTTGCCGCACTTATTCGTTCAGTTTGTCTCATCTTAAACCGACTATTTTTTAGTTAACTCTTGATGGTTTTATTTTATATATTTATTTTAGAATATATGCATATTTTTTGAACTAAAATTTGTTAAGAAAATATGCTTTACAAAAATTATTCTAAGAAATAAGTGAAAAATTTAATTGAAATGTACATGGCGAGTCTAATTTGGCTTGTTTGATAAAAATGTTAGACTTACGTATTTTTAGAATAATTTGAATCCTTATTTATTCGGTGTTTTTTCAAATTGTGCATCCGCTATTGATGTTTGATCAACAATAGACAAGACAAATAAAACTAAATAATATTTATTACAATACCCTTTAATAGAGAGATATATTTTAACAAAAAACAAAAGGGTATTTTTGTCTTTTAATAAATTGTACTAGGGACAAAAGAGTATTTTCATATTGTAAATATTAATAGAGGAGAATGAAAGAGAGAATATATATTTTTAGTAGAAAATTAAAAGGTATTTATGTATTTTAAATCATGTGTGTCAATAAATAAAAAGGGTGTTTTCGTCTTTTAAATAACTTGTATTATGGACAAAAGAGTATTTTCACACTGTAAATATTAATAGATGAGAATGTAAGAGAGAATAAATATTTTTAATAGAAAATAAAAGAGTATTTTCGTATTTTAAAGAACTTGTATCATGGACAAAAAGTTGTCACATGGTTTAACGAGTGACGCAAATTCGAGTTTTTGTCCAGTCCTTAATCTTGATTTTTGTTTTGTCTCATAAACAAATTCTAAATCAAACGCAAGATAACTAGAGTTGTGTTGTCCAATCCCTTATTTTTTAGCAAATCAAATGCATCATTAGTCTTTGATTCCATCAAAAATTTAAGGTGATTGTATTTTTAAAAATGGTCCAAAATGATCTTTTTTGGAAATAAGTATTGCATACTAGAAGGATCCAAGAGTTCAAGGTGAATGTATACAATATTGTATACTAAAGTATCCATTTGAAGAAAATGTGTCCAAAATGATCTTTTTAAAAATGGTCATTATAGGAAATTTGGGGTTTGTGTACGTGGGAGGTGAAATGATAATTTTCCTTAAAAAGGTTATGCTTAGGCTCTTAGGAAATATATTTAATTAAACAAGTAAAGGTAGTCGCTCTGCTGCACAACATAAGGTAGTCGTAGTTGCTCGAGCTGCAAGATATCCACCACATCCCCCTTAAAATGATAGCGATAAAGTCATCGTGAACACTCTGCGTGCACCATCATATTAAGAGCATGGTCAACCTCTTATGTACGTAGGTTTTGTTCCATAATTTAAGCAAGGCGAAGCAACACTTAGATCTTTAATAATGTCGATGATACCTACATAGGAGGCATTACCTAGCTTTCTCTGTTGTAAGCCAACATTGGCATGCAAGGTGCCAATAAACTACTAAGTAATGCTTACAACATCATTCTGATATCATAACTCACAGGTAGTGAAAGAAAGGTTGTTTCGCCTCGAAGAAAACTTGCACAATGCATATTTGAAGGTAACACGGTGCAATAAAATGCTTCCTGAATAAGGCATATTGTCTACCCCGAACCAGACGTAGCGTTTACTTTTTTAGATTTTTGTGACACCTCACATGACAGTTCAGACAATTGTCGCAATCATTTAGTGCATAAAGAAATTTTAAGAACTTTTCTCTCTTTTAAAACAAATTGCACCACCTCTATTTCACTTATGTTTTATTTATTTTCCAAAAAAATAAATTAGTACAAAGAAATAACTTTTATAAATAACAAAAGGTTATTGAATTGGCTCGGGAAAAAAAATAAAAATCCTCGAGATATATCGTTTTTTTCCGCTCCGGTCTTTATCCATTCGTCGGTCTATTATGTCTTTGGTCTTTATCCCCTTGTCGTCCTACCTCATCTTGCTCATCTTAATATATAATTTAACTTCTTAGATTTATTATCTCTCGCTGGTTTCACCATTCAACTTCCTTCATGATAAGCCTTAACTCGTCGCTTTCTCCCGTCTCTCTCGTTTGTTTGATTTTTCAAAGCTTCCATTTTGTTGTTTTTAACTAATTGATGGTTGTGGAGTCATTTTAAAGTTTATAGTTTATGCTTATTAAAAATTTTGGTTTTAGGTTTTTAGGTCTATTTTGGTGTTTTTGGCACAAAGTTATGTTTATTGAGAGTGTGGTAATATGGTGGGGATAATTGCTTTAGGTATTGCAAATAGAAATGCGTACGCAAATGAAGGTGGTTATTGTTGTTGGAGACTATCTCTTTAAGAGACTTTTCATGTTATTTCTTCAAGGCATTTCACATGTTATTTCTAGAGTGTGGTGATGTGGTGGGGAGATTTTTAGAGCATTTGAAGTCATTGGAGGTCATCTCTTCAAGGGACTTCTCATGTTATTTCTATTTATCGATTGTTGTATTGTTTTCTGAATAATGTGTAGCTAAATTATCTTATGTTAGGTTGTGTGATGATGAACCTTATTAATCTTGTTGGCATTATATGTTGGTTTGACTTTGTATGATTCCTTTGAATTATAATTTTAGTTGGTTGTTGCTTATTCTTAATGTTTTTTATTTGAGATACCATGTTAATATGATATTGGACACATATGAATTATTGACTTGTAACCTATGTGTTGGACCTAGAGCAACTGTTCTACTTATGTTGGTTAATTAGGGATAGGAGACCCCGAGTAGTGGCATAGGGAATGACAGTTTGTACCTCGCCTAACACTGCTTATGTTGATGGACTAGGAATATAAAGCTCTGAGTAGTTGTTAGTGAGTTATTCCGTAGGGGACTAACTATAACGATTTTTTTAATTCGCTATGAGATTATAAAGTTAAAACCATCCATACAAGGTATCATACATCGACGAGAGAGGATAAGAGGATTCTAATACACAACCGGACCACTTTCGTGACATTGTTTTCTCGTTTAATTACTTTTCACACCGAAACTTGCAAAATCCCCATTTCTTTATTGTTTTACTTTAAATTGCCCAAATTTTGTCTTGTTCGAACACAATCCTTGTGGGTTCGATCTTTTTATTACTACAACATTATCGGTACTCTTGTCGAAAAATCAACAACAATATTCTTTAAATTTTGGAAATTAAGCTACAAAACTTTGACACAATTATCTCAAACTATATCTCACTGGATGTGTCAATTTGTTGTTTGTAAAATATTTCACTTTCAATAAAGAAACTAGACATCAAAATATGATTTGAGTTAGATCGTATTGACTTCTTATTTAATAGATTTACGTGTTCAAAGTTTTACGTAATGTTCAAATGAAAAAGGGAAAACACTAAAATGTAGTAAAAGAAAAAGAAAGATCACGACGATATATGTAAATATATGTATTAATATGAAGAGAAACATACATTATTCACTCCATTGTCCTAAAAAATAAAATTGTTATCCGCTGCGTATACATATTTGTAATATGTGTCTTTTCAGATGATTTTTTAATACAAAATGAAATTTCTATGACAACGGGTGTTTTTTTTATCTATTTAGAAAAAAAATAACTTCTTCATTTCATGGACGCCACACGACAAACATTGGTTGTCAAACCTATGAGTGTACATGGATTGGGTAAACCCAACAAACGCAGTAAAATCTGCCAAAAATAGTGGATTTTGTCGGGTCATTGGGTGAACACGATTTTCAAAAATGAAAAATCATTCTAAATAATTGGGTTATGATTAAATCCATATCCAACCCATAAAACTCATGGGTTATTGAGTGACTATTTTTTAGCTATTTTTTACAATTTTATGGGTGATGACTTTAATATCTTTAATCTTGGGCTCTTCAATTACAACCTTTTGAACATCTTTTATTTTATAAGTAATTAGTTTAACTTATTTAGGATGTCGTACTTTTATTATTTTGATGCTAATTCTTATAAGTTGCAGGAATTTTATAAATTCTAATTATTATTATGTAACTTTAGTTTTTATAACTATGTTTTGGATGAATTTTATTGTGCATTTAGATATTTGATGTTTTAAAAAATAACGGTAATAGGTTAAATTATTTAGGGTTAATAGTCATTCACCCCCTGCAATATAGGCGTATTTTGATTTACCCCTTTAAAAAAATTGAATTACCCCCCCCCCCCCCCCCGAAATTTTCAAATTCTAAGTCTTTTACCCCCAGGTGGAAAAATTATCCCCCTGTAATTTTTTTTTTATTTACCCCATGGTTTTTACACACTTAGGGGTACCAAAAAAATTCAAGGGATGATCCAATTTTTTTAAAGGGATAAATCAAAAATTGTCTATATATAGGGGATAAATGACTATTAACTCAATTATTTATTAAGAAAATTTTGACAAATCATTTATAATTATATAAGAAAGAAAAAATTATTAAAAAATAAATTGGGTAACACATTATCCAACCCACAGATTTATGGTTTTACCCAACCCGACCCAATGATGGTGTGGGTGGTTATTTTATCTCATATAAACCAATGTACCTTGTATGGGTTGGATCATGGTTTTGGATAAATTCAACCCAAACTGACTCATGTACACTTTTATTCAAACCTCTTTCTCAAGTCTCATTCCTTAATTGTTTGCTAGCTTTTGTCTTAAATTCATAACTTTCTTCTACCGGTTTAAAACACCCAAACCTATATTCAAACCTTAAGTTTTACTATTCCTAAGAGAACTTTCAAATTAAAGATTTTATATTTTAAATATGGACATGTTTGTTTCAATGGACATATATTTGTTTCGGCTCAAAAGAAATAGTTTTTTTTTCAAATATATATTTTATAAAATTATTTTTTAAAATATTATAAGTTTTTTATATTTGTTTTTTTAACATAAAAACTAATTTTAATATCCTATAATATATATATATATATATATATATATATATATATATATATATATATATATATATATATATATATATATATATATATATATTATTGAAGATCAAAAGATAGTCGAAATCATAATTTTTTCAAAAAGTTGGATCTCAAAAATATTTTTTATAAAAATTTATTTGAAATAACTTCAACTTAAGGGATTTTTTGGAATTTTGATATCCAAATTTTTTTCAATAAAATAATGAAATATTTAAAATAAAATTTTAAAAATAATTATTAAAACCAAAATTTTATTTAAAATTTTTTCTAAAAGTTTTTTCCCAATTTTTTTATACAAAATCATATTATATTGTAAAAATAATTTTTAAAAACGCTAAAACAACCGATCCATAATAAAAGTTTTAAAAAAGTTCTTTTAATAATCTTTCGAATTGACCAAAGCATAATCTCTCGAATTGAAAAAAAAACTTTGAGAAATTTTTACCATCCATCTAAAATACTATTGGGATTTTTTTACTGAAATACCTCAGTTTTTCAACAAAATTTCCCAAATAACCTACTTTTCAAACTATTATCCCATCTATCCCACTTTTTACCATTTTTAAGAGGAGTCGTCATACCAATTGGCGACCATGTTTAAAGATTAAAAGGTGTCGCCAATTAGAATGGAGACATCATATGCAATCTCTAATCCAATTGGTGTTTATGTGTTAAGATTAGGAAGGGTCGCCAATTCAATTGGAGACAATGTGTATTTTCAAAATTTAATTTAAAAAAATAAAAAAATAATGAAAAATAATATTATATTAATTAATAAATAAAAATAAATTACATAATTTAATGATGATGACCGGGTTGGGCATACCGACCACCGGTTCCACATCCTCTAGGTCGTATCACTATTTGCCCTCGTTGTTGATTCACTCCATGTGTTTGGGGAGTTAAGGTCCCTAAACCCTAAACCCTAAACTCTAAACCCCAAAGCGGACGAGGATATTTCTTTTGAAGAACCGAAGGATGTTCTGTGTTGTGATTTTGGCCAGGGTCTCGGCTTCGATCCACTTTGTAAAATAGTCCACCCCTACGATGAGGTATTTGTTCTGGAAAGAGCCGATCACAAACGGTATGAGGATGTCCATTCCCCGCCACGTGAATGGCCACGGGGAGGAGAGCGTTTTCAGCTCATTGGGGGAGCGAGGTGTATATCGACATGTCTTTGGCACTTGTCACATTTCTTGACATGTTCTTTGGCATCATGTTGCATTGTCGGCCAGTAATAGCTTGGTCACAAAGCTTTACGTGCGAGTGACCTCCCGCCAAGATGTTGGGAATTGACCCCCTTGTGGATTTCGCCCAGGATGCCGATGACTTTTTCCTCTTCGACGTATTTGAGTAATGGAATGGAGAAACCACGCTAGTAGAGTTTTCCTTCGAGGAGGACGTATGAGCATGCCCTTCTTTTGGCCGCGGATGCTTCTTTAGGGTCCGTGGGGAGTTCGTCTCTCGTGAGGTAGTTATGGATGGGCGTCATCCAACAATAAGTGTCTCCTATGGCGTTTACTTCAGGCGGAGGAGGTGACTTCTCGATGCTAGGTCGGGGAAGGATTTCCTGAATCACAGACTTGTTCCCGCCCTTCTTTCGCGTACTCTCCAACTTAGATAGGACGTCTGCTTGCGTGTTGTGTTCGCGGGGGACGTTTTGGACCTCCAACGCGTCGAATTTTTCGAGTTTATCTTTTACTAGAGCTAAGTATTCAATGAGATTATCGTTCTTAGCTTGGTATTCTCCTCGTACCTGCGACACCACGAGTTGAGAGTCGGTTGATATCTTTACTTCTTTTGCTCCCAAGTCTTCGACTAATCTTAGACCCGTGAGGAATGCTTCATATTCGGCCTGGTTATTAGAGATCGGGAAGGCCAATGCTAGGGATACCTCGATCAGAATACCATCTTCATTCTCGAGGATGATACATGCGTTGCTGCCTGTCGAGCTGGAAGTGCCATCCACAAAGATTGTCCATTTGTGGGCGCCACTAGTTGGGACCGGGTTATGCGTCATTTCGGCAACAAAGTTAGCTAGGACCTAGGCCTTTAGAGCTTTCCTGCTCTCATACTGGATGTCAAACTTTGATAGCTTTAGCGACCATCTCAACATTCGGTCGACCATGTCTGGTCGGTCAAGCAGCTGTTTAACGGGTTGGTCTATTCGGACTTTGATCGTATGGGCAAGGAAGTAATGTCGTAGTCTCCTCGCGGCGTTTATTAAGGCTAAGGCGACTTTATCAATCTTTTGATACCTGAGCTCGGGGCCATGTAGGGCTTTGCTCGTGAAGTAAATAAGTTTTTGCCCATCAGTGGTTTCTCGTATGAGGATGGCACTAACGGCCTCCGTCGTTACGGATAGGTATAGATATAAAGTCTCTTTCTCTAATGGCCAGGATAAGACCGATGGTTCGGAAAGTGCCTTCTTTAGGTGGAGCAGTGCTTGTTCGCACTCTTCGGTCCACTCGAAGGTGGCTTCTTTCGGTAATAGTTTAAAGAAAGGGAGGGCGTGTTGAGCGGACTTGGAGACGAAGCGGGACAAAGAGGCGAGTATGCCATTGAGGGATTGGATGGATTTCTTCGAGTTTGGGGTTGGGAACTCCGAAAACTCCCGACATTTTTCGGGGTTGGCTTCAATCCCGCGTTCGGTGAAGTAGAATTCGAGGAATTTCCCTGCTCGAACACCTTTAGGAGATGATGTGCGTGTTCGACCTCTTTGTGCGATTTCACGATCATGTCGTCCATGTATACTTCGAGCATGTCTCCAATCTCTCCTCGAAAGACCTTGTTCATCATTCGTTGGTATGTGGCCCTGAAGTTCTTCAGTCCAAAGGGCATTACGTTGTAGTAGTAATTGTCCGTCGGGGTCATGAAGGCCGTGTGTCTTTTATATGTGTCTGACATAGGGATTTGATTGTATCCACTATATGCGCCCATTAAAGACAAGAGTTTGAAACCTATAGAATTGTCGACCGGTTTATCTATGTTAGGTAGAGAAAAAGCATCTTTGGGACAAGCCCTATTGATACCAGTATAGTCAACACACATACGCCATTTTCCATTATTTTTCTTAACAAGGACTACATTAGAGAGCCAGGTTGTGTATTGGGCTTCAGAAATAAAATTTGCCTCTAAGAGGTCTTTTACAGCTCGCCCAACCGCCTCTGCTTTCTCGGAAGACTGTTTGCGCCTACACTGTGCTACGGGCTTAATGGCCTGGTCTAAATCTAGTTGATGGCAGGAGACCTCGGGGTCGAGCCCGGGCATCTCAACGGAATTCCATGCGAAGAGGTCTATGTTCTCCTTGAGGCAGATTGCGAGTTGTTCCCTTGTCTCTGATGGTAGTCTGGTGCCTATCTTCACGGCCTTGTCGAGGTGGTTGCCCAGGGGAATAAACTCGAACTCTCCATCGGGGACCGGTCTGAATGGGTGAGTTGGGACTTGCCCATGGAGGGGGTCCTGCACTTAAGTATTGTCCTCGCCGATACGGCTATCGAGGTCGATGGTGTTGATCCCCTGGGGGGAGGTTGCTCTTCGACCCTAGGTTTCTTGTTATTCTTGGTGTTGATTATGACATGTCCTTTGATTGTATCATCATAACATCTTCTAGCGGCCTCAATGTCACCGTGGATTGTGACTATGCGGCCCAACTTGGTGTAATACTTTATTTTCAGATGAATGGTGGAGGGGACCGTTGTCGATTCAACCAGAGTTGGGCGGCCAAGGATGTAGTTGTATAGGGATGGGCATTCAATCACCAGGAACTGGACTTTGACCTCCCTAGTTGTCTCTTGCTCCCCAAATGTGACGAGGAATAGAACATATCCCCATGGTCTTATAGTGGCTCCATTAAATCCTTGAATGTCAGACCCGACGTACGGGGATACGTTGGTTATGTCCAGCTTGAGAGTCTTGAATAGGTGGACGTACATGATGTCCACTGAACTGCCTTGGTCGACTAGGATGCGTCGGACATCAAAACGCACCATTTTGGCTCTTATCAATAAGTGGATGCTCGAGTTAGGTGATCCTCTTGGCAAATCCTCAAGGAAGAAAGATATTGGGTTAGATTTTCCCCGATATTTTGTCAAGGTTGTCAACTGCTCTAGTGTGGTCAGTAGGAGCTCTTCGAATTTGCATTTTACCGAAATGGCGGCGTTCTCGTTGTTTACTCATCCTCCTGATATGACCAAGGCCGCTAGAAATTTCTCCCAAGGGTTGAGGGCAGCAAATCGATCCCCCCTTATGTGTTGGAGAGGTTGAAGTCTTCTGGGCGGGATACACACATGGCCACCTGGTACGGGGAGTCGTCGGGTGGTGTGTTCTCGCGAGCTCTCTTTGTTGCTTGTTCTTCGTGTCGAGGAGCATCGTTTTTCTTAGCGTACTGTTTGAGATGGCCCTCTTGAATCAAGATCCCAATCGTGTCCTTTAGATGGACATAATCTTAGGTCCCATGTCCGTGACTTCTTTAAAAACAACAATATTTGGACTTGTTTGTATGGGGCTTGGGTGTAGAAGGTTTAGGGAACCTCACCCTACCCTACTTAAACTCGGAATTAATGCATTCGGAGAGGATGCATTCGCGGGGAACTGTCAACAACGTGTATTCGTTGAAACGTCCTGCGGGCCCTCTTCCTTCACGGGCTTCACGAGGTCTCTCCTCCTTTCGCTTATCCCCATTGCGGAGGGGAGCATTGGGGTCCTCGTGTTTGGGGTGTCTGGTGTCATCGGAACTACGATTGCTTTGAGCATTATGAGCAACCTGTTTCTCTTTGTATCTGATGTAAGCCTGGGCTTTGTGAAGGTGCTCGTCCAGGGTGCAGAGAGGTTATATTCTGACTGCCCTGCTGAGTTCACTTCCAGGAAGGAGTCCCCTCTCGAGGAGGTATTTCTTCATGTAGTTTGTCGTATCTACCTCGACAACTTCTTAGTTGAACTGCTCGATGTACGAGCGCAACATCTCGTTTTTCTTCTACATGATGGCTTCAAGGGTTGCCTCAGTTTTGGGATGACGCTGGGAGGCCGTGAAGTTCCTTGTGAATGCAGATTTCATGAATCTCCAGGATGTGATTGACTCAGGGGCCAGGCTTTTGTACCAGTCAATGGCTCATTTCCTGAGAGTTGTCGAAAACAGCCTGCATTTGAGGTGTCTGGTGATGTCGTTGCAGTAGTCGAGCATATCATTGATGTTGTCGACGTGATCATCGGGGTCGGTCATCCCGTCGTATACAACCAAATGCGGGGGTTTCTCCATGCCCTTAGGGAGGGGTACCTCCATAATGGCTCAAGAGAGTGGGCAATGTGGATCTTCCTCGTCACTTCTCAACAGGGAATATGCGTCGTTTCCAGGACTTTGCTCACGTCGGGGTGAAGGCCTTGACTGGTCGGTCTCATGGCGTATCCTGGATCTGTTCTTCTTCAGTTCGGGGGAGCACCGACCTCACCGAGGAGGATAACACCCTCGTTTCTTCGTAGCTTCTGGATGTTGCCTCTCATGCAGTGCCTCGCGTTCTCGTCGAGGATGATCTACCTGTCGGTAAGTTTCTAGAGCCATGATCCTCCCATGTTGCTGGTAAAGTATATGGTTGGCCTGATTTAGGGCGTTCACCATAGCTATCATGGTGACATCCCCTTCGACGGGAACTAGGATGGGCTGAAATGGGGGAGCTGGCTGAATTTGAGACTGAGGTTGTGGAACCCCATTATCTTCGGGTTCATGCGACGGGGTAGCATGTTGTCCGTCCCTGGGATCAGCTTCGTTGCAGTTTTGGTTGTCATTCGTCGTGTATTCGACGAGAGGAATGTCGTGGTTGTCACCGTGTTCTCCGGCCATACTGGAAGGATGAAAGACGAATTGGAGCTTTGCTCTTCTGTTGTGGAAGACGGGGATAGCTAGATTCCCACAGACGGCGCCACTGATCTCACCTGATCATAAAGGCCTTCCAGGGGCCGAGCAGGAACAAAGTGAGGTGGGAGAAAATAGGGGGTGTACCTGCAACACACTCTGAAACTTAAGTGAGACTAGGTACAAGAAAATGGTAAAGAGAGAATGAATCACAATACATGACCCTTTAGTGAAAAAAGGTATTTATAGTGAACCCCCAGCGCTGGGCCAAAGTCCTTTCTTGGGCTGGATCAGCTAGGCCCAAGGAAGAACTGCCAAGGTATGCGTAGGAGCGTGTAAGACCTAACACGTGGTATTTGTCCCTGGTCCAACTGCCTATGTCTTTCAGGAGATAAAGAGGGGAACAATTGGATGATGTGGCAAGCGAGGGGAGGATGTGGTCTCCCAAGCACCTGTGTAATAGGTCGAGGTGGTTTCCTGACCTCTTCGTGGGATGCTCATGGCATTTGCTTCTGCCCGACTATTATATGTATCTGCTCGATGTAACACCCTCTACCCCAAAACATAATATTTAAATAATATCAGAGTAATCATCAAAAAGGGTATTACATATCATCAAAAATCAACACAACAGTGTCCTGTCCCGTAACACGGGTTAATCAACATCAAAATATCATAAATCATTTCACAGCGGAATTTAACTTCATAATTCAAAACTTCATAAACATAATTTTCACCATCCTGAATTTAACATCATAAAATGGAAAACATTTATCCAGATAACAACATACGGAAAATAGCTTAACAAAAGAAACCCATCCCAGTGTTACATGACACAGAGCAGGACACATAAACCAGAACCACTCCTAAGGAACACTAAAGCACACTCCGAAACTCATGAATTACTCCTATTGCACTGCAGGACTATTCTTTGACATCTGCAAGTTACCCACGAAAGAGGCAACATTTCCAAGCAGGCAGGGTGAGTAATCATAATATATCATAAACGTACAAGAATATAGAATCATAAATAAATTAGTACACATATCATGACATCGTCAACTACAAAATTTCAGCAATAACCACAACACTATCATGAAATCAATCAACACCAACACAGTCATGAAATTCATCCAGAATATGCAATTCTAACATCCTGATATGCAATATGCATGTGGTACCATTTTCATCGTGAGATGGATACATGACCATCAACCCTCCACAAAGGAGCACATCGTAAATCATCGAGACACTTCAATCCACACAATGGGATTGAAGCAAATAAATGGGCCGAAGCCCCATCGTGAATGTTATGAAATGCAATGATGCGCTACATCGAAAAATTCATCAAAACAATTCGCATCATTCATTTCAATCAGCAGAGCAACCATCAAATAATCATATATATCATCATGATATTACACCCTGAACATTGGTTCTCTAACCACTCTGACACGTCAAAGATTAACCCATACCCGGTAATTTATAAGGTAATTATAAGGTTATTTCACAAATTCATTTATCAAAAACTATTGCATTTTTCCTCATTTCTATTCATCAAAATAAAGTTCAGTTTGTGCTCTTTCCGACGCTTCAAACGGAATATGAATCAGACTTACGGTTTGAAAGATATGAATTTTTAAAGAAATAAAATTTACCATCCCAACAGTGTTAACCGGTTAACGCCTGCGTATTTTTAGAAAAATATTCAAAGTTTATAATGGTTAACCGGTTAACCAAAGCGTTAACCGGTTAACGCCTGTTTTCCAACAGTCCTCTGCTACACAATTGTAGACTGTTCCAATTCCAAAAATCCCCAAACCCCATTACGGGTTTCACATCATAACACTCAAAAACCATTCAAAAACATCAATTAAACCTCAACAACATCCAGACAACAATTATTCAAACAAATATACAATTATAACTCATTCTAATCACTCTAATTCATCAAGACTTTCTCATAAAACTCAACCTAACTCAAAACCCCCAAAACTCATACTATCCTAATCCATTCATATTCCAATTCCTATACATTTATCATAGATTATAAAAACTCCCCATACCTTAGAGAATTTCGCCGCTTTACACTATTCTCTGGGGTTCTCCACAGCCTCCTAACTCTGAGCTTCCTCTTTCTTCAGAGCACTTCTCCAAACACGATAGAAAACCCAAAAATAAGAAAACTGATCGTATTCTCTTCTTTGGATATATTATCCCAGTTTAGCCTTTTCCCATCTTGCCCTCATAATTTCACAAAAGGACCACCTTATCCTTTTCTTTAATATATTTTTAATAATAATAATAAAATAGCATAATAAAACACTATTTATCCTTATTATATAAAAATACTCATTTTCTCCAAAATTCTCAAAACAATCCAAACTCTCCAAATTTTTATAAATTAATTAAATAATTAAATTTAGATTTTCGGGGTGTTACAACTCTCCCCTGCTTAAAGAATTTTCGTCCTCGAAAATTACCTGAAGTAAATAGAGTCGGATACGACTCCCTCATCTGATCTTCGCGCTCCCAAGTCCAACTTTCTCCAGCTGGTCCTCCCCATAATACCTTCACTAAAGCAATTTCCTTACCTCTAAGTCGCTTCAATTCCCTACCATCAATCCTTACTGGTACAGCTTCAATCGTCAGATTATCTCTCACCTGAACATCATCTATCTGAATTACATGCGACGGGTCCGGAATGTACTTCCTCAACTGTGATACATGGAATACATCATGTAAATTCGCAAGAGATGGAGGTAAAGCCACCCGATAGGCCACTTCCCCTATCCTTTGCATAATCTGATACGGACCGATGAAACGTGGAGTGAGCTTTCTAGACTTCAAAGCCCTTCCCACACCAGTCATAGGAGTAACTCTTAAGAACACGTGATCTCCCTCTTGGAACTCAAGTGCTTTCCTTCTCTTATCGTGATAACTCTTTTGACGACTCTGTGACGTTTTCATCCTTTCCTGAATCATTTTTATCTTTTCAATTGTTTCTTGGACAATCCCAGGCCCAAGTACTAAACTTTCTCCTGACTCATACCAACATAATGGAGTACGACAACGTCTACCATACAACGCCTCATATGGAGCCATCCCGATACTAGCATGAAAAATGTTATTGTATGTAAACTCGACCAACGGTAAATGACTATCCCAAGACCCTCCTTGATCTAATACATAAGCTCTCAGCAAATCTTCTAAAGATTGGATTGTTCTTTCCGTCTGACCATCCGTTTGAGGGTGATAAGCAGAACTCATCCTTAACTTAGTACCCAAGGCATCCTGCAAACTCTTCCAAAACCTCGACATAAACCATGGATCTCTATCCGATACAATACTTGAAGGTACACCATGCAACTTCACAATTTCCTCAATATAAATCTCAGCTAACCTTTGCATGGAATGGTTAATTCTCATCGGCAAGAAATGTGCCGACTTAGTTAATCGATCAACAATTACCCAAATCAAATCATTACCTTTAGCAGTCTTAGGTAACCCGGTCACGAAATCCATGGAAATACTATCCCATTTCCACTCAGGAATATTCAATGGTTGCATCATACCTGAAGGTCTCTGATGTTCTATCTTTGACTTCTGACATGTCAAACAAGCATATACAAATTCAACAATGTCTCTTTTCATACCCGGCCACCAAAACAACCTGCGTAAATCCTGATACATCTTCGTAGCACCAGGATGAATACTCAGTCGACTGTTGTGCCCCTCTTCTAAAATACTCTTTTTAATTCCTGCAATATCCGGAACACATACTCTATCTCGGAATCTTAAAACTCCATCTTCATCAACTCGAAAGTCACCTGCATTACCTTGATCAACCAACATCAATTGATCGACTAATTTCAAATAAGATTTCTGACCCTTACGAATCTCTTCCAAAATCTCACTGGTCAGCTTTAACATTCCCAATTTCACACTATCAGTAGTAGTTTCACACAACAGGCTCATGTCTCTGAATTGCTCTATCATTTCTAGTTCTTTCACCATAAGCATTGAAATATGTAACAACTTCCTACTCAAAGCATCAGCCACAACATTTGCCTTACCCGGATGGTAATTCAAATCAAAATCAAAATCTTTCAATAATTCAAGCCACCGCCTCTGTCTCATATTTAACTCTTTCTGATCAAACAAGTATCTTAAACTTTTGTGATCACTGAATACTTCAAATTTCGAATCAAACAAGTAGTGCCTCCAAATCTTAAGCACAAACACTACAACTGCTAACTCTAAGTCATGAGTAGGATAGTTCCTCTCATGAACTCTTAACTGTCTAGAAGTGTAAGCAACCACCTTATTATCCTGCATCAAAACTCCACCAATACCCATCTTGGAAGCATCACAATAAACTACAAAGGATTCATCTGGATTCGGTAAGACCAACACTGGCGCGGTCGTTAATCTTTTCTTCAGCTCTATGAAACTCTCTTCACAAGCAACATCCCACACATACGCTTGACCATTCCTAGTCAATTGCGTCAATGGTAAAGTTATCTTAGAAAAACCTTCAATGAACTTACGATAGTAACCAGCCAACCCAAGAAAACTACGAATTTCTGTAGCTGACTTCGGAGTCTCCCACTGCAATACCGCATCAATCTTTGAAGGATCCACCGAAATTCCACCACTTGAAATTACATGGCCGAGGAAACTCACTTCCCTCAGCCAAAATTCACACTTAGATAATTTAGCAAACAATTTCTTTTCTCTCAACACTTGCAACACAACTCTCAAATGCTCGACATGTTCCTCTTCTGATTTAGAATATACCAAGATATCATCTATGAAAACCACCACGAACTTATCCAGATACTCATGAAAGATTCTATTCATATATTCCATAAACACACCAGGTGCATTAGAAACCCCAAACGGCATCACCGTATACTCATAATGCCCATATCTCGTCCTGAAAGCTGTCTTCGGAATATCATCGGCTTTAACTCGAATTTGATGATAACCAGACCTCAGTTCAATTTTACTAAAGACATAAGCACCTACTAGCTGATCCATCAAATCATCGATCCTCGGAAGTGGGTACTTATTCTTGATAGTCACTTTATTCAATTGTCGGTAATCGACACACAATCTCATACTACCATCCTTCTTCTTAACAAGCAACACCGGAGCACCCCAAGGAGAAACACTGGGTCTAATGAACCCCTTCTCTAACAATTCTTCTAATTGTTTCTTCAACTCATTCAACTCTGAAGCCGATATTCTATAAGGAGCCATCGAGACAGGACTCGTACCCGGTACTAAGTCCACAGAAAAATCAATCTCACGTTCCGGTGGTAAGTCACTTATATCACCAGGAAACACATCTTGAAATTCACAAACCACAGGCAACTCTGCACTGACAGTCGTATCATCAACTTGCAATGAGGTAGACACTGTAAACATCAAAGCTTCATCTAAAACAAGTTCATCCACTTGCTTAGCAGATAAAAACATCAACTCACCATTCCCGCTCAAATCAGGGAACTGCACCGTCTTACTATAACAGTTAATATGAACATAATTGAATTCCAACCAGTTCATACCAAGGATAACATCGATTTGGTGTAATGGTAGGCACACCAAATCCATCACAAAATTCTTCTCGAAAATTGTCAAAGGACATTTCAAACAGACAAGCATGGTAGTCACAGAACCATTAGCAGGAGTCTCTATTATCATATTACCGTTCATATTAGACAACTTTAAACTCAATCTATTAGCACACTCAAGAGAAATGAATGAATGTGTAGCTCCAGTGTCAATAATAGCAATCAACTCAGTATTATTAATAAAACAGGTACCTCTGATCAAGTTGTCCTTCTTTGGAGCTTCTGAACTAGCTATGCAAAAACTCTTCCAGCATTCTGAGCAGTAGCAGCATTCTTCTTTGGTTTCTGGCATTGGACGCTGATATGCCCCTGTTCACCACAATTGTAATAGGTTGGGCCCTCATTAGGACAATCACTTATCTTATGCCCAAGCTTGCCACAACGGTAACATTTCATAACTCTAGTGGTACACACATCGGCCTTATGACCTACTTCTCCACACTTGTAACACTTAACAGGTACATTGGCAGCTCCCCTACTTTGCTTCTTCTCATCAGATGCCTTCTGCTTCCCTCTATCACTAGTAGTCACATAAGGTTTTCCTCTATACTGACTCTTGCCTTTCTTCTCGCTCAGCTGTTTATAGTGAGATGACCGAGCTCGGCTGTTCTCATCATAAATACGGCTCTTATCCACCAACTCTGCATACTTGCGAATTTGTTGGCATCCAATTCCCTGCTTAATTTCAGGTCTCAGCCCATTCTCAAACTTAAGGCACTTGGAAAGTTCAGCATCTGCCCTATTGTAGTGAGGACAAAACTTCACCAGCCTTTCAAATTTGGCAGCATACTCTGCCACTGTCATGTTTCCTTGCTTCAGCTCAAGGAATTCTATCTCCAACTTACCATGAGCATCTTCCGGAAAATACTTCTTAAGGAACTCCGCCTTAAATATAGTCCAAGTCACCACAACAGCCTCATCCTCGAGAAGCTGACGAGTATTATCCCACCAGTCTTCAGCTTCCTCAAACAACATATGAGTCCCGAATTGAACTTTCTGCGCGTCAGCACATGCCATCACTCTGAAAATTTTCTCAATTGCCTTGAGCCACTTCTGTGCGCTCGTCGGGTCATGAGTTCCTTCAAACACAGGTGGATTATTCCTCTGGAATTTCTCCAATGCACGAAACTCATCATGCGCATTGTTTTGAGCAGCAGTCTGAGCAAGAGCTGCAATAACATCAGCGAGAGCACGCGAGTTGTTTCCAGCCATTCTGCATAACACTTACCACATCAGAAGAGAATAATCGTTAAATAAATAACGACTTGACAACTGACTGACAACAACAAGACTTGGTCGGACAGACCGACCTGCTCTGATACCACTAATTTAACACTCTCTACCCCAAAACATAATATTTAAATAATATCAGAGTAATTATAAAAAAGGGTATTACATATCATCAAAAATCAACACAACAGTGTCCTGTCCCGTAACACGGGTTAATCAACATCAAAATATCATAAATCATTTCACAGCGGAATTTAACTTCATAATTCAAAACTTCATAAACATAATTTTCACCATCCTGAATTTAACATCATAAAATGGAAAACATTTATCCAGATAACAACATACTGAAAACAGCTTAACAAAAGAAACCCATCCCAGTGTTACATGACACAGAGCAGGACACATAAACCAGAACCACTCCTAAGGAACACTAAAGCACGCTCCGAAACTCATGAATTACTCCTATTGCACTGCAGGACTATTCTTCGACATCTGCAAGTTACCCACGAAAGAGGCAACATTTCCAAGCAGGCAGGGTGAGTAATCATTTGTAGGCACATAATTTCGACACCATGAGTTTAAGATGTAAAATCATTTTTTGCTAAGGAAATAGTCACCAGATAAAGGAGAAAAAGAAATAAAGATGTTCAGAAGTTTTGTGACAAGACCATATGCTCAAGTATTTCGACAGGAATACAAAGAATGTTCCAGCAAACAAAGTTTGAAGATCTTTTATTATAGTTCAACATTTGACAAAATTTAAAGAATTGATATGTTTTTCGACACTTCGACAGAAGATAAGGTTTTCGACAGAAGCATTATCTTGTAAGGTTTGAAGAGTTTTTGGCCTCTTCGACAATTCAACAAAACGAAGAGGTGCAACGTTTCGTCACAAAGAGGAAGAATTCAAATTTAAAAGTTACAACATTTGGCAGTTGGACGCGTGGAAGCTTCATGAAAAGAAGAATGCATGCAGATTGACAAGTGTCATTTAGTTAGGATTTTTCCGTTTTAGGTAGTTATTTTATTTGTATATAAATAGGGTAGTTGTTGTAGAATCCTGTGTGTGAAAAACTTGTACAATAATCCTGTAAAACACTCTAAGTACCCAGAGTGTGAGAAATGAGTTTGATATTTGGAGAAATGTATGTGTTGAACACCACTTTCATTTAAGTTATTTAAAATTACTAGTCTTGTTTCGTCAAATTATTTTACTTTCAGTCTCTTTACTTTCCTGCAAAATTTATAGTCTTTTCGCCATTTTTCTTTACTTTTTGTTCAAACCTTTAGTTACTTTACTTTTATACTCAAACGTTCAAGATTTTCATGTCATTAACAAAACAAACCACAAACAATTATCAACATTAAGAGTAATTCGACAACAAATTGCACATGTGTCCTAGGACTTGTTTGGTTGGTCCTGCAAGTAACCCAGTTTTGTAGGAGATTGGTTAACCAGAGGTTGTTCGTCAGAAATCACAGCGAACAAATTGGCACGCCCAGTGGGACAGTGCAATTGATAAAAATTAATACGAATCCTCTTAGTTAGAAAGTTTCTTGCTGCATTGTATGATTCTTAGAAGCGGTAAATTAGTCGTAACCGACGTAGAAAGACCAAAAAGAACAAGAGGAAGAAAGATGGCTAATATGCCAAATACTTCAAACAATCCTAACGAAACCATTCCAGTGACCAATCCTATCCCTTCGTCGGAAGGAGGTGCAGGTTCTGGCCCTGTTTTAGAACAGATTAGGCCTTCATCAGCGGATTCGATACCGGTGGGTTCAGGATCCAAAAATGCGCCTGGTTCTTCCACCATGGGGCACTCAATGCCCATGGGAACGCCTCCTCCTGGAGGAAATACCTTTAGGCCATTCATTAATTATTCCATGCCCATGTCTGGTAGAGAACAACCATACAGAATGCCAACTTCAATGATGGCAAACTTACATAATTCATCACCTTTGTTTTCTGATGCTATGGTCCAAATGTCTTCACCGTTACAAGGGTCAGGATATAGCGGAAATGGGAGTAGATTAAATCAGATTCCACCAGGATTCCAAATGCCAACTATTACGAACCATTCTGCGCAAGTAATTCGTCAACAGATGGATGAAAGTAACCATGATATGGTACAGGCATTGACACAACAAATGGGGGAAGTGTTCAACCCTTTAATACAAAACACTACCCAGACAAACCAGATATTAGCAGAACAAATGGCACGTATTGCTAGTTTTTTTTGGAGTCCCTCAAACGCAACAAAGAATACAAATAAATCAAAATCCTGCTAATAGGCCTGTCGAAGAAGAACTTACCATAAACCAAAGGCCATTAGGAAATCCTCAGGAAAATCCTAGGGGCCAAGAGTTAGTGGTCGAACAGCCTCGTGTAGAAATTCCCGTTCGACAGGAACCTAGGAGAATAATAGTTCAAAGAGACCAAAACGTTGATGAAATATTGCAACAGAGAATGCGTTGTAACAATTTGCCTGTCGAAAATAACATTGCAACCATGGTCGAAAGAATAATGGCGCAAAATAGGGTGAATGTAGGATTACAAAGGCCTAGTTATACTTCCCATTTGTCTGAATACGTTTTGCAACAAGAATTACCACCAAGATGGAAAGTCCCTAAATTCACAAAATTTTCAGGGGATACCAGTGAATCCACCATAGAGCACATAACACGTTATTTGATCGAAGCAGGAGAGATTGTTAATAATGAGAACTTAAGAATGAAATATTTTCCAAGTTCTTTGACAAAAAATGCTTTCACTTGGTTTACTTCCTTGCCTGCAACTTCAATATTTACATGGACCCAATTAGAAAGATTGTTCCATGAACAATTTTATATGGGGCAAACTAAGATAAGTTTGAAAGAATTAGCAAGTGTCAAAAGAAAATTCTCTGAGCCTATAGATGACTATCTAAATAGATTTAGATTATTGAAGGCTAGATGTTTTACACAAGTTCCAGAACAAGAATTAGTCGAAATGGCTGCAGGGGGTCTGGATTATTCCATAAGAAAAAAATTAGACACCCAGTATTTAAGAGACATGGCACAACTAGCAGATAGAGTAAGACAAATAGAAAGGCTGAAAACTAAGAAATTTAGATCAAATAAAAATAAAAAGGAAAGAGTGGCCTATGTAGGGATATGTCAAGACGAAGATTATGACGAAAACGAATCCGTCATTTTCGACGAACAAGAAATTGACCTGGCAGAATTAAAACAAGGCCCTCCGTATTCCTGTAAGGTTTTAGCTCCGTCGAATGGAAAAAATCCAGTCGAAATTGAAAGGAATGATAGGTTCCCTAAAAGAACTTACACATTCGACATCACCAAGTGTGATGAAATTTTCGACTTATTAGTTAAAGATGGTCAATTGATAAAACCAGCAGTCACTAAAGAGCCTCCTGTAGACCAACAGAAAAAGAGAGGTTTTTGCAAATACCATAATTTCTTGGGTCATAAAACTTCTCAATGTTACCTTTTCAGGGATCTTGTCCAGAATGCAATCCAGAACGGAAGGCTAAAATTTGGAGACAAAGCTAAGCAACAGATGAGGATTGACTCCAATCCCATGCAGGTTGTGGAGGCCAACCATGTTGAACCAGAGATGGTAAATGTGGTCGAAATGGAAGTAATGTCTGAAGGAAGTTTTGAAATGGTAGAAGCTGCTGAGAGCTTCGACACCAACTTCACCATGATAGAGGCTGTTGAGGGCTTCGACATCCATGTAAACATGGTGGAGAGTGCAAATGGTCTCACTGGTCAGGCTGAGGAGGTTATATCTGAAGGCTGTGTGGCAAAATCAGCCACAACCAAGGTTGTTGAGGATCTTGGCATTAAAGAAATAAATGATTATACCAACACAGAAGAGACTACTGATAGTTTCGACAGCCAGGAAGAAGTCAAAGCTACTGAAGGCTTCGACAAAGAGAGCATAATTAAAGCTACTAAAGGCTTCGACGGAGGGAACACAGTCAAAACTAGTAAAAGTTTCGACAAGAAGAATAACAACAAAGGTACTGAGCATGGAGTGGTCTGGGACACTCTAGGAAAGCCCAGTGGAAAGTTTGACTTCATGGTGAAGTATTATGCACCACCAAGCTCTAAAACTGACATCAATGAAATCAAACCCACAAGATGGGGAGATTTCTTTAGATATGTTGATGAGGGAGCAGATAACAAAGTCCTCATTACCAAAAAAGAGGCCACTGAAGGCCTTAGTCATGACAAAATTAAGGACATAGGAATTGCTGACAAAATCCACATTGTCGAACCAGTGAATGAAAGCATTACCAGAATTAAAGAAGATCCTGCTGAGAGTTGCGTGCAGCCCACCCCTCATGGAATTTTATGCAGAATAATGGAAGATCCAAAAGAAAAGTCAGTTGCGCAATGTTGTAAGTACATCCACAAAGGCTTACACCCAAAAAGCAGTGTGGATCAGTTGAAAGGGAATATCCCTGAGGAAATGATGCTAGTCGAAAAGATGAACAAACTAAAGATTACAAGTGATCAGAATGTAGACGTTCATATGGTGGAGGTCACTCAGAAAACACAACCACATACCAATAAAAAGAATCATCAAGAGGAACATCAGAAGTTTGTTTATCCAAAAGAAGACGAAAGTTTGGTGGAATTCATCCAAAGATGCCAGAAAAAAGAATGCAGAGGTCATGCTTTGTCCAAGGTGTAGTGCTGTATTCGACAGAAAGGCAGCCAACAATCTGGAAGCAGTGGAGAAGGCCAAAAAGAGGGGGAACTGGGGAGCAGTCCCACCAGTCAGAAATGAGAGGTTTGATCCAAGGAAAAGGGAGCATCATAACCAAAGAACGGGAGAAAGGCGTTATAACACCTATAAACCATCCAACAAGGCAAATAATGACAAGTGGTCCAGCTTATAAGGAATGCCCAAGGTCAGAAAAGGTGGAAAAGTTTTGAAGTAAGTAGGGGTGCTTCGATAGAAGCAAAAAAGTAAGTAGAAAAACCAAAGCCAAAATACGTCTCTGAAAATTACAAGGGGAAGAACCTCATGTCGAGGTCGCAATGGAGGAGGTTTCAAAGGGAAAAGAGAGCTGAAAAAGAAACTGCAGAACAAAACAGGGATGGTAAAAATAAAGCTGAATCAAGTAAGTTTGTGCAGGCAATAAGCAAAGGAGAATCTCTGGCAAAAGAAGAGCCTCCTCAGAAAAATAAATCTAGTAACATAACAGAAATGTCGAAGACTAACAACAAAATGCCAGAAGACGAAGAAGTAACTGATGACTTCAAGTCAGATTCTGATGCGTCCTTCGACGGAACATGCAATGTGGTTTCAGTATTGCCTAGAGATTATGACAGGACAATGGAAGTGGAGGACGAAGAGGATGATATGGCAGATGACAGCATAGGGCTTAAGCCTGTTGTAAACACCCCAAATTTGCCCTCACCCATTCACACCATGGTTTGTGATCATTTCATATGCATGAACACCATCATATCATCTCAGGACACATTTTTGAGTCACTGCATAGTTTCTAAGTCATCTGCATCTAGGGTTGGTGATCTGAACAATCCAAGAGCCTTTTGAGCCACTCCAAGGGTCATCAATCACTTCAAGGGGGTCCATGTGTGTTCAAGCATCATATTATATCCTCTCAAAGTCAAGAATGCAAAAGAATCACAAGAACTAGGATTGGTGTGGATGCAGAGCCAAGTTTGACTGCACAGTTGACCTAAAATTAGGGTTTTGGTTTCAGAGGCCATGACTCCAATTTTTTTGGTCATTCTTGTTTCCATTGGTCTTTATATGGTATAGGGAGTATGCATACCAATTTTCATGAAGAAATTCCATGGGGAAGTCATCTGATCAAGGGTTGACTTTCTGGGCAAGTCAGTGCAAAATCAGGGCATCTGAGGCCCCCAATGACCCAACCAATGGGCATTCTTCATCAATTTGAGTGTATATGATCTTTATTTGATCATGGAAGAAGTTTGAAGTTCACAAAAATCAAGAATTTGGAGTTTTTGCAAAGTTGACTTTTTAGGGCATGTTTGACTTTTCAAGATTATGTCATTTTGTGCCATTTTCAAGCCTTGATTCTTGATCCAAAAATGCTTCAAATGAGAAAACCTTGGTCATGAAAGTTGTAGAATACATTTTTCCCTTTTCAAAAAGTACAAGAACATGATCTAATTCATTTTGGATCAAAAGTTATGGTGTGACAAAGTTGGCAAAAATCATTGATTTTCAAGATGTGCACTAAATGGAAAATTTGCAAAATCATGAACCAATGCATTTGTGACTTCTAATTGATGTCTAATCCTTATACCAACATAACACAAGTCTTAAAGTTCAGATTGAACCAAAGGAATCACATGTTTGCATGGTTTGTGAAGCAAGTTTCTTCCATGAGAACTAAAAGGAACCAAGTTGCAAAACCAATGATAACATCTCACCCACTTGCTGCCTAGCCTGCTGACCAATCCTAGCCTTTCTCCCTCACCTTGATGCGCAGCCCACACCCTTTGTACTTGGCTGAAACATGACCCATGCCCCTCCTTACACAAAGTTGACAATTTGCAAAAAGCACCATACCAATCAATAAAGCACATGTCATGTCATCTGACCAATGAGAGAGGTTTATGTGGACAAAATGCTAGCCATTTCATACATCAAGCAAGGCTGAAACACAGCATAGCATCACTTCTCCATTTTCACTCCATAGAGCAAAACCCTTCGAATCTCTCTCCACAGCTCACAAACACATAAGCAAACTTCATAAACCTTCTCAACATCCCTCCCTGGTCACTAAGCACCCCTCAAAACATCCCAAAGCTCAAAGAATCAGAAATACGATTCTTACACCATCTTGAACAGAACTCAGGCAAACTCTTCAATCAGCCCAAACAAACTTCAAGCAAGCCTGGCAAACACTTTGGAGAGGTCATTGGAGTTGTTTAGAAGCAAGAAACTGGCCCAGAAGCTCCTATTTTGAAAGCTTCGAATCAGGTAGCCATGGCTTTCCATTTTTCCAGAACCTCTTTTTATTGTTTCTAATTGATTAAGTATGCTTCACTGATCACCCTGAACTAAAAATTATTGAAAATGGTTGAGAAATGAAGTTGTATTGCTTGTCTGAAATTTTGGCCGTTTTTGTTCTTTGCTTCGATTCATGCTCATGGCTGAAAATAAATGAGAAATGAGGGTGGGGTTGAGTCCAGGAGAGTGAGAGGAACAAATCTGGAGCTTTAGAGCTCCAGAAATGACCTAGGGAAGGTTTTGGAAATTCTCAGGGAGGGAGGTCACCGGAGAAGACGACCGGAGCTCGTCTCCGGTGACCTGAAAGTGATTAGTTGGTAATTAGGGTTAGGGCACCAAGTTTAAATGTGAGCCACTGGATTTCATTTCCCGCGCGTGTATGGAGGGCCTGGATCACTTCATTAACTTTTAATTATGGATTAATATTTAATTAATTAGGATTAGGCTGGTTTGAACCTGGGCCGTCCAGATGCGCGCCCAGTCAAACCTCTTGAACCCAGAATCAATCTCAGCCTCTCCTTCTGATTACTTCCATTTATTTTCATTTTTATTTCATTTCTTTTCATTTAATTTGCACAATTTATTTAAAATAGTAAAAATTGTCTAAAAATTATGAAACTTTTTCTCAAGAATTTCATTAATTTTTATGACACAAAAATATTTTTATTTTCATTTTTAGCATTAAAAAAGTATTTTTAAATATTTAGAAGATTATTTTTAATTGATTAATGGAAATTAATTTATTAAAAATACTTTTAGGTATTTAAAAATCACCAAAAAATTCATGAAATGTTCTAAGACATTTAGAAACATTGTCCAACCTTCAAACCAAATTTATTTTTTGATCTTGATGCATTTTAAGAATTTCTCATTGAATTAAAATCATTTTTGTGCATTATTTTGATCCAAAGTTCAAAAAATCATTTCTGCCTATGCATGAAGAGTTGGACATTGATTCTTTTTGCATTGCATTGTGTTTAGCATGTAGTTTGTGAGATTAAATGGCCATGATTTGATCTTTCATTTTCAATTTGTTTGACATTTCTTTTGTTTAGAAACCCTAAAACCCTAAAAAACTTGTAAAAATCATAACTTGAAATTGGTTAAGAGTTGAGACCTCTCCTTTGGGCATTGGGTTAGTATAGGATTAGGGGTCCTTTGAGTGCATTTTCAATTTTTTGTAATGTTGTTTGCTTCTGATTTTGGTTTGTGTTTGATGTATGATTCATAAACCCTAATTTGAGCTTCCATTTGCATACATCTTGCATTCTCCTGCATAACATGACTTACCATGACATTCCAAGCATCCATTTGATTAATTTGACATCATAAAACATATTGAAAGCATGTTTGATCATTGCATCATGTATTTTCCATGTTGTATGTCATATGCACTTCATAACTTTTCATGTATGTCCTTGCTTCCTAACTTGCTTCATTTGCATTCATAAACTTGTATGATCATTTCCATGTGCTGCCTCATGTTTGTATCACTTCATAGCATCTTTACCATCTCATATTTGCTTCTGGTTTTGGTTTTCATCATGTCATTCCATCCCATTTTGCATTGCATTGCATTTCTTTTCTAACCTTTCAGGTGGTAAGTGACTTTGAGAAGTGAATTTGCCTTCACTTCTCATAACTTTCTCTTCATCACTCTCTTGCATCCATTGCTGCATTTTTGTTTGTGTTTGAGATTGAGCTTGCTCATTCTTCTTCCTCCCACTTTCTTTCTTCAAGTGACTTGACTTCTTGAATGAAGCAAGTTGCTTTGCTTCTCTTGATCCTTTCATCTGCTTCCTGGTGGTTCCATTGAAGATTGTTCTTGCAAACCTCACAAACCTTAGGAACAACCAAGCATGACAATGATTAGGGTTTTGATTAGTCTCTCCTCTTAGTTTTCACCTTTGTGTCTCTTTTGAGTCATCTCTTCTCATCTCATAATCAGGGACTAAACCCTAAAGGCTTTAAGGCTTTGTGATTAAGCTTATGCCTGCATCCTTCTCTTAGGATGGAGTGTATAACTTTAATCCTAAGTGTTAAACCCTTAATGTGTTTAACTCCTTAAATCAATTCACATAATAATCATCAAGACATCACACTTGTAACTTGGGCCTTGCATTAGGGTTCTAATTCTTCCTTAACTGGTTAAGAAGGACTAACCCTAGTGTTAATGGACAAGTCCCCCTCAAGTTGTCTTACAAACCCTAAAATTCACTTCATCATCATATCATTAAATAAAATCCACTTAACCAAAGGCTTGTTTTGTCATGAGTTTAATCCCTAATCATGGATTAAGTTGAGGAGCTTTCCTCAGCTTAAACATTCTCATCTATTATCCTTCTATTAGGATGGTGTAATGAGTCTGTTTAATCCTTGATTATGGCTTAACCTCATTACTTAACACTAAACAAAAACCACAAAAACATCTAATTAATCACAAGTAGGTTAATGATCTTAATCCTACACCAAAGGTGATTAGGTGTGAGAATATGACTTCACACTTAAGGTATTCTCATTACCCCTAATCAGAGGGAAGATGTGATGAGTTTACTAAATCCATTGGTTTAGGCTCAAGCTCATTAACTTATGACACATTCTCAAAAGCAATAAAAGACTGAAAACTCAAAAACAAACAATAATCGTCTCCTCCGGGATTCTTTTTCTCATCTCATTCACTCATAAGCGAGAACTTGCTTCTTCCGTCTAATGCAAGACAGTTTGCACCTGAGCCAGACAGGTCATACACTTGAGCATAGACAAGTAAGCAGTTCACAAGTCAATTCATCTTTCAGTCTCTTTGGGTCGAACTACGGTGTTCTGACTTCCTCATTGCACGAGAGGATACGTAGGCATAACTTAACAGTTATCGAACAAAAGTCTCTGTATATTCCCCCTCTTTCCAGCCTTATCTCTTAAGCCTCATAGTCATGAGCAATTCATTCTTGTTCTCACACTGACACTTCACTTGTACATTTCACACATTTTACACAGACACCTGTACATCCTTTTCCAGCTCTTTTACACACAGATTGCACTGACACTACCCCTTTAAAACACAAATCTTTTAAGCGTGGATCCCGTCGAGTACGACGGACAATCTGGGTGCTAATACCTTCCCAGGTTGTAACTAACCCCCTTTCTCAGTCTCTCTGGTTCGCAAACCGTCTTATCCATCTTTTTCTAGGCCTATGCAGCATTGCCTTTCCTCCGGGATAAAAATGCCTAGCTGGCGACTCTATTCATCTCCAGTGAGTTCACGACTGTGTGTTCTCATTGTCCCTTTCGCCGACCGTTCGCGCTTGTACCTGGATGCAAATCTTTGGGAGCGACACCTGTGTGTTACTATGTAATGAATAATGGCTGTGTCGAAGAGCAGAATGCGTTCTTTGAAAAGCCAAACGATGCAATGAAGTCCCATTTGAAACCTTTGTTTATAAAAGGGAAAGTAGAGAATGTGGGTGTAAACAAGATCTTGATAGACGAAGGAGCAGCTGTCAATCTAATCCCTCATTATATGATAAAGAAGATTGGCAAAGATGACTCAGACACCAAACCTCACAACATGGTGTTGTCTAACTATGAAGGTAAGGTAGGAACAACATTGGGGGTAAT
Source organism: Lathyrus aphaca (assembly GCA_963966055.1). NCBI lineage: Eukaryota > Viridiplantae > Streptophyta > Magnoliopsida > Fabales > Fabaceae > Lathyrus > Lathyrus aphaca. The sequence continues at coordinate 203,258,946 of OZ014524.1, forward strand.
ACAGTTGAACCTAAATTTCGGAACCATTACCAGACCTACAATGTTTGTGGTGACAGCATCAAGAGCAAACTACAATCTGTTGCTATGGAGAGAGTGGATTCATGGGATTGGGGCTGTACCTTCATCCATGCACCAGAGGATAGCAATTTGGAGGCCAGATGGAATTGTCGAGAACATAGAGGCAGACCAAAGTTACTTCATGGCTGATGTGAACAATGTTACTAGTCGTAATTTCGACAAAAACTTGGCTCACATAGCATCTTGCAACCCTGCTGGGTTCGACTTGACAGCCTCCGACAATGCATACTGTTCCATGTATCTCCACCCTACGCATGGATTCCAGTGGGACAAAGAGATAATTGGAGAGACGAATTACGCTTGGGGAACCACTCATGTCAATCCAACTGGGTGGGGAAGTGAATTTAGTGAAAATGACTGAAGCATCAACAATGGAAAGGATTACGACTTATATAGCCGAAAACCAACTCAAAGCGGCCCTTGAGGCCGAAGTAAAAAATATGGTTGTTAAAGCCAATGCACAAACTATCGAAGAGCAACATCCTCAAGAAGATGTTGGGGAACAATGTGAAAAACAAAATATTGAAGAAAACTCTGATGGCGAATGGCAAAATCAAAGGCTTGACGCCATTTATGATGATGAACCCCTGGGGTTTGAAAAAGATCCAGCCCCAACAAATATGAAAATGGTGGCACAGGATCCCTTAGAAGAAATTAATTTAGGACTGGGGGCAGAAAAAAGGCCAACTTACATCAGTGCCAGGATGGATCCTCAGTTCAGATTCGAAATAATCCAATTGCTGAATGAGTTTAAGGACTGTTTCGCATGGGATTATGACGAAATGCCTGGTTTAGACAGGAACTTGGTCGAATTGAAGTTGCCAATAATGGAAGGAAAAAAGCCAATAAAGCAAACTCCCAGACGCTTCGCACCAGAGATCCTGTCGAAAATTAAAGAAGAAGTCGAAAGACTTCTAAAATGCAAATTCATTCGTACAACGAGGTATGTCGAATGGATTGCTAACATTGTTCCTGTGATTAAGAAAAATGGCAAGCTTAGGGTGTGCATTGACTTTAGAGATTTAAACTCAGCTACCCCTAAGGACGAATATCCTATGCCAGTAGCAGAAATGCTTATAGATTCTGCAGCAGGCCATGAGTATTTGAGTATGCTTGATGGATACTCTGGCTATAACCAGATTTTTATTGCTGAATAAGATGTTCCAAAGACAGCTTTTCGTTGTCCAGGGGCAATAGGAACATACGAATGGGTAGTCATACCCTTTGGTTTGAAGAATGCTGGAGCCACCTATCAAAGGGCAATGAATTCTATTTTTCATGATTTCATTGAGACATTTATGCAAATTTATATAGATGATATTGTGATTAAGTCTGTCTCAGGCTCAAACCATATTGACCATCTTCGACAATCCTTTGAAAGGATGAGGAAGTTTGGTTTAAAAATGAATCCCCTTAAATGTGCTTTTGGTGTGCAGGCGGGTGATTTCTTAGGTTTTGTGGTCCACAAGAAAGGGATTGAGATTAATGAGAACAAAGCCAAAGCCATAATGGAAGCGAAAGCGCCATCGACAAAGAAGGAATTGCAGTCTCTACTAGGGAAAATTAACTTTCTTAGAAGGTTCATCTCCAACCTTAGTGGAAAGACACATGCTTTCTCGCCTCTACTTCGACTGAAGAAGGAAGATTTCACTTGGGGGCAAAAACAACAAGATGCTTTCAACAAAATCAAAGAGTATCTGGCTAGTCCTCCAGTTCTAATGTCTCCTTGTCGAAAAAGAAGTATGAGGCTTTACATCTCAGCATCTGACAGAACATTAGGAAGTATGCTTTGTCAGGAAGATGAATATGGCGTCGAAAGGGCCATCTATTACCTCAGCAGAGTCTTAAATGATGCTGAAACTAGATATAGTATAATAGAAAAACTATGTTTATGTGTATATTTCTCTTGTACAAAGTTAAAGCATTATATAAAACCCATTGATGTATATGTATCTTCTCATTTCGACGTAATAAAACACATCTTGTCTAAATCCATTCTACATAGTCGAATTGGAAAATGGGCTTTGGCATTAACTGAATATTCTTTGAAGTATATGCCTCTAAAGGCTGTCAAAGGACAAGTGGTTGCTGATTTTATAGCTGACCACTCAATAGTTGAAAGTGAAATAAATTATGTCGAAATAGAACCTTGGAGATTATATTTCGACGGTTCCAGTCACAAGAATGGAACTGGTGTTGGGGTGTTGATTATTTCTCCTAATAAAATTCCAAAAAAATTCATGTACAAAGTAGAAGGCTTGTGTTCAAATAATGAAGCTGAATATGAGGCTTTGATTGTTGGACTTGAAATATTGTTGGAATTGGGGGCAACAAGAGTCGAAATAATGGGTGACTCTAAGTTGGTAATAAAATAATTGACAAAAGAATACAAATGTGTCAAAGAGAATTTGATCATGTACTTTGTAATAGCCAATAGACTCCTCAAGAAATTCGACAGTGCAGCCTTTAAACACATTCCTAGATTAGAAAATCAGGAAGCAAATGACTTGGCTCAACTGGCATCAGGCTACAAAGTTTCGAAAGAAAATCTGGAGAAAGCTATTGAAGTAAGAGGAAAAGTATTATCCACCAAATTGTCCCCATCAGATTTGGAAACAATAAGACTGGGTTATCGTGACGAAGAAAATTTTGAGATTTTTAATATAGATGATCCAGAGGTGGGAGATTGGAGAAAACCTATTAAGGATTATTTACAAAACCCAAACCAGACAGTCGAAAGAAAAATAAAGTATAGGACTTTAAGCTATGTACTTTTCGGAAATGAGTTATTTAAAAAGACTGCAGAAGGAGTCTTACTAAAATGCTTAGGTGAGACTGAAGCTTATATAGCTTTGTCAAACGTGCACAGTGGTGCGTGTGGTGCACACCAGGCAGGTCACAAGATGAAATGGTTACTATTTCGACAAGGGATGTATTGGCCAACAATGTTAAAGGACTGTGTCGAATTTGCAAAAGGGTGTCAAGAATGCCAAGTTCATGCAGGCATACCTCATGTACCTACTGTTGCACCCTAAAATTTGCCCTCACAAAACAAGACTTTGTGTACTATGAGGTTCACAAGGTTCACAAGGTTCACAAGACACCTTATGAGGTTCACAAGACACCTTATGAGGTTCATAAGATTCACAAGACATCTTATGAGGTTCACAAGGTTCACAAGACATCTTTTGAGGTTCACAAGGTTCACAAGACATATTATGAGGTTCACAAGGTTCACAATGATGTTCACAAGTTTCACAAAGTTCACAATTAGTCAGAAGATTAGACAATTCCCTCAGACAATGCATCCTCCTAAGCAGAGCATCCAAAACTAGGGTTTTGACTTTAATCAGGCTAAATGGACTTCCAAGACTTCAAGTGAGCTTCATAACATCTCATATGTGTTTAAGAACCCCCATGAAAAGTTTCAAGACTTTTCCCAAAGGTTTGCTCAGTCAGATGATCAGATAGGTCAAAATCAGTCAAAGTAGTTAAAAAGTCAAACTGAGGTCAAACCAAAGTCAAACTTCATGATTTTTTTCCAACATCAAGTATATGAAGTAAAATTCATCATTTTATCAAGGGTTGATCATGATTCATCAAGGAGATTTCAGATCATTAAGAATCAGGAGTTTCTAAATTAGGGTTTTCACAGGAAAAGTCAATTGAACTTTGACCAGCCATAACTTTCACATGCTTCATCAAATTTTTCCCATACAAAGCTCATTTTGAAGGAAATTGAATTCTCTACAACTTTGTGTCTCACAAGCCAAGCCCAAAAATGCTTCATTTGGAAGGTATGAGCTAAGACATTATAGGTCCTTTTGAAAGTCAACAAAAAGTCAACAACTTCAAAAGGGCATAACTTGAGAATGGTAAAAGATATGGACATGAAACCAATGGGGTTGGTTAGAGGACTCTTTAAGCTTTCCAAAATGTCCAAGAACACCCTCATAGCATTAAATTTGAAGGATTTGTGCCCTTGCAAAGTTGGGAAATTTTTGGGTGGTTTATGAAGTAAATAGGGTCTTAAAATCATAATTCTTCAAATGGGCTGAACTTTTTGTGACCCAAGGTGTTCCATGACATCATGCACGAAATTTATTTAATATTTTCATAATTTTATTTTATTTATTTTATTTATTATGATTTTTTATATTAAAAATCATTTTAAATTTAAATAAAATATCAAATATGAAGATTTAAAATATATTTTGATTTTAGAAAGTCATAAACATGAGTTGGATCAGATTGATGTGCAATTGATGATGATTGTCTTAAGATAGAAAGGTTTCATTCAAAAATATTTGAAATTCAAGTCATGATCTTTTTCAATCTTTTGAATCCAAAAAGTCCAAATAACCATCCAAATTTTTGACCTAATTTCATTTACTATAAGTACACAAACCTAACACAATGCACAGGGACGAAATTGGCAGCCTCAAGGATAAGTTTCACAAGTTCAAAGTTCATCAAAATTTGAAATTCGGTTTCTGACTTTTTGTGGTTTTTCAGGTGAAATAAGGACATCAATCCCTTCCTTGAACATCTCTGAACATATACCAATGGTCATATGCATCTAAAAGCCCGTGAATTGGCCAAACCGAATCAAATTATTTTGACATTCATGAGTTTTTCGTTTTCATACATTGGTGTAAAATAAATCGCATTTGATCATTGATTCTTGTTTGTGATGAACTAACCATTGTTTCTGGATGCTTTGATTTGAATTTTGATACAGAATGAGCAATCTACCATTTTTAGGGTTTCGGCCAAGCTTTTAGGGCTTCACACTAAACCTAATATAAATGAATTTGAAAAACATAGGATGATTATATAAGCTCTGGGAATCACAATGCCCTAATCAATTGGAAGAAATTGTACCGTTTGCTTGTTGTTTGAAATCCGCAGGTTATGAATATCAAGAACTCGCAGGAAAATGCGTAGATGAATTCGCAGCAAAATTCGAAGGTAGCCAGGAAGAAGACGAAGACCTTGGCGCGCATTCTGGGATTCAAATATTTGCCTTAATATTTTATTGTATTGTTATTAATTTGTTTCACAGAAGCTTGCTTGGCCCAGTGGTGAGAGATGCGCGTGTATTGCTTCAAGGCTTGGGTTCGATTCCTGGAGGCAGCATTCTTTTTGCTTCATTTTCTCATTTATTACATGACTTAATATATTATTAGTTGTAGTGGCTATACACACAGGTGCGCCCTTCTGGCTGGATGGTAAGAGTGTTTGCTTGTTGTGTGAGGGTCCTGGGTTCGAAACCCCCCAGGCCCTTTTTGTGTTATTTTTTGTTTTGTTGTAATTTGAACAGGATATGAAACAAAAGCACCAGGATCCCAATCTCTATCACTAGTGCACGCTGGCCAGGATGGTTTTGTGACTTGCATATGAGGTAGGGGACCTGGGTTCAAATCCCAGGTCCTTTATTTTTGAGCAATTTTCCATATTTTTCTTATCTTTATTTATTTTATTATATTGTTTATATTTTATTAGTAAACACAATTTATAGATATTATTTAAAATGCTTAAAACTTCTTATTTTCTTTTATAAAAATATTTTTTTATTTATAATATGTATATATATAATTTGTAAATAAATTTAGTTTGATTTAATTTGTAGAATAAATGCATATAAACCCTAATATTTTCTAAAACTCTAAAAATATTTTTATAAGACCTAATTATTTTTATAAACCCTAATTGTAAATATTAATTAATTTATTTGTTTATTTTAATTTCATAATTTTTGTTTATATTTTAATTAAGAAGTAAATCCTAATGTATTTTTCTAAATAATCAAACCCTAATTTTTCTTTTACAAAAATCTAATTATGTTATAACTTTTAATTTATTTATTTGTAAACTTTAATTATGTACATATTTTTATAATTTGTTTATAATTATTATTTAATATAATTCTTGCATATAAATAATTTTAGATTATGCTTAAAATAATTAAAAACTCCTAATTTAATCTTGTAAATATAATTTATTTTTATAATATGTTTATTTAATTATAATTAACCATTATTTTTCATAACATGTATATAAATTTAAATTTCTATATTAGTATATAGTACAAATTGTTTATTTTTCTTCTTAAAAAAATCTAAAAAAGATAATTATTTAGTAAAAATTGAACTTTTGATTTATTATTCATTATTATGTCAATTTCTTTTATTTTATTATTACTAACCCCATTTATTTATATATTATGATTTTTATTTTTACTAACCCCATTCATTTATATATTACATGATTTTTATTGTTACTAATCCAATTATTTATTATTATTTGCTTATTTAATTTATTTTAATTATTATTATTATGTAATTGTATCCCTTATGTAATATTTGTAGTAGTAATTTTTATTATTTAATTTAAATGCTATGGTTAGTAAAATAGGGAGTGAAACATGTTTGTACTTAAAATTGAATTTAGCTCATTAACTTAAAGATAAATATTTGAACTCGTACACTCACACACGTAAGTCGATCTTGGATCGCCATCTCACTTCTTAGGGGTTACCTCTCAAGTTGCCTAAACAAAAGGTCAAGTAGGGTGTATAAAGCAAAGTCCCTCATCTTATATCATCCAGTCCCTTAAACAGATAAAAAGATCAAGTCCCTTCGAATGTTGCCTTCGTAATGATCTTGTCCCTTTCGAATAAAGATGATAAGTCCCTTCGAATTGCTTATACACCTTACAGTTGCCTAAATAATGGTTGTCCCTTCACTTGTCCCACACATCCAAGGTAATGACTACCTATTCCTTAATAATAGGGATAGTCTTACCATTTAAAGGATTCAAGAACAGAAAAGACTTAACTTAGGGTAGGATCCTCTTATGTACTTGCTCACTTTTCAAAAACATTTCAAACACTTCACATTTTTCAAACAAATTTTCAAAACAAAGACTTTATATATATCCGTACATGGATCATTATATAGTACTTAAAGGAAATTTTATTCACACACACTTCACATTTCAAAAACAGTTTAAAGTGAGCTAAGTAACTAAGAGCCCATGGATAACCATGGATGTAAAGGGTGCTAACACCTTCCCTTTACATAACCTACCCCCCGGACCCAAAAATCTTTTAAAGGTCTTTCCTGTTCTTTTATGCCTTTCCTTTGGATAAAATAAAAGTCGGTGGCGACTCTTGCTATCCGCAACATAACTAAAAGTCAGTTCTCCCACCGTGTTACAGAACAGGCGACTCTGCTGGGGACTTAATATTAAAGAGGGGTACCCTTAGGAATTAGATCACTTTAAAATTGTTTGCCTTGTTTGCTTTATACTTACTTGTTGGGCTCTTATGTGTGAAAGATCCTAACCCGGATCTAGTGTACCTTAGGTAAATGGCAATAGACCAAGGAAACTGTACGGCGTATATCGATATGGTTGATCTGGTGGCCATAGTTAGTGTGACTTCTTGGTTGGTGCTTATGTTCCTTAAGTCAAGTTGAGGATCATATGAGGCTGCCATATGTTGTCAATACACTAACTAACTTTTAGAACCCTAGTTATCCCATCTTGGCCTTTAGAAAGTAGTGAGATAACCGGCTTTGGTGAAGACTGAAGTTGGTTGATACTCGATACTACACTCATTGAGATCTTAAACTTGGAGGGTTTTGGTTGGCAAGTAAGTTGCCTACTGAACAACCACCCTTGTGAAGGATCAATGATATTGAGATCCCTTAGAACCTGGTTACTTTATAGGACAGGATGAACCAACTAAACTTCAGGGGAGGGTACTTACCTTTGAACCTCATGCAAGCCTTTAAACCTAGGGCTATGGCGTGACTTGTTTGTGTGTGCCACATGTTTGTGATTGAGCATAACATCATGACATCATCATGCATCATGAGCATAGCATTTTCACTAACCATTTCAAGGACCAAAGGATTTATCTTTGTTCTTTGTTGCAGGTCATGGCTTCTGCTCGTAGGAATACTATCAGGATCAACTTTGTAGGCATACCTCCTAAGCTTAAAGAGTTGGTTTCTCAAGTGTCTGATAACTCCCAGTTCATCGAAAGACATGGTCACTTATTGGATTTAGTTACTTCAGGGTTCAATGAAGACATGATGAGTGTTTTGTTTCAGTTCTTTGATCCTAAGCACCATTGCTTCACATTCCCCGACTACCAGCTGGTTCCTACAATGGAAGAGTTCTCTAAACTTCTGGGTATACCTGTTCTTGATCAAAGACCCTTTACAGGTTTGGAAAAAGAACTTAAACCAGAGGTTATTGCTGCAGCTCTACATCTGAAGAAGTCAGACATTGTTCTAGAAACGAGAAGCGGGGTTAAGGGTATTCTTGCTAAGGTGTTGATAGAAAAGGCTCAAGTGTTCTTGAAGGGTATGAGCTATGATGCTTTTGAGGAGATCTTAGCCTTGCTGATTTATGGCTTAGTGTTGTTCCCCAATCCAGATCAGTTCATAGACGTTCATGCCATCAACATATTTCTGAGTCACAATCCAGTGCCTACATTGCTTGGAGACACCCTACATTCTCTTCACACCCGTACTACCAGGGCACGAGGAACTCTGATGTGTTGCATACCTTTGCTATCTAGGTGGTTTATTTCTCACATTCCTCGATCAGTGATGAAGAATGAACAAGGGTTCAGATGGTCTAAAAGGATTATGTCACTCTCTCATTCAGATATTCATTGGTGCTCCAGATCTATGGAGAATGTTACTATCATTGACCGTTGTGGGGAGTTTCCTAATGTGCCACTTCTAGGCATAAGAGGAGGCATTACCTACAACCCTTCTTTAGCTTTACGACAGTTTGGTTACACTCGGAGTGATGGTCCACATGACATGTTGATTCAGGGTATTGTGTTTGACTACGACAACGATCTGCAAGGTTACCATCAAAGGTTCATACGAGCATGGGGAAAAGTGAACAAGGTTAACAGCAAGACTCTGGAGCCCAAGTATACTATTCCTATGGAAGCGTACCTCATATGGGTGCGATCTCTTGCTCAGACTCTCATGATGCCATATCCTGCCATCCTGCCAGTTACTATGGAGCCTGTTGCTGAAGGAGATACCTCTTATACCATCCTTCACCCAGACATGCCCACTGACATGGAAGACTTACAAAGATCCTGGATCCAATTGAAGGAGCAAAGGGATACTTTCGAGACTCATTACAAAGCGAGTCAAGAAAGAATCCTGGAGCTAACAAAGCAACTTCATGAGGAGCGGAATCTCAACTCATACCTCAACACAAAGAGGAAACGTCCATGGGAGACTTAAAACCCCATCTTTTGTATTTATTTCATTTCATTTTGTAAGCCCAAAAGGCAAACAAATTTATTACTAATAAAAGTTTACTTTCTTGATTGTTTAAGCAAATTTAAATCCTGCGGTCCTTGAAAATATTGCATACGCATTTATACACCATATCATTGCATCACAGGTTTATTGTGCACAGGTTTCTTATCTTCTCGCTGTTTATTTCAGCAATGGCTCTTGAACAAACAATTAAAGATCTCCAGGCACAAAATGCACAGTTCCAAGAGCTGATCCTGAACTTGTCCAAGGGGCAGGATGAATTGAAGACACTGCTGACCAAGAAGACCAAAAAGACTAGAAGGTCAGGAGGCCTGATCAACATGGGAAGAAGGTTCAGAGGTCCTGTCAAGACCAAAGAACAGGTTGAAGATTATGAGTCTGAAGAGTCTGAGAAAGAGGGAGGCAGTCTCCACAACACTATGGGGGACTCTGATTCTGAAGCTAATTACTATCACGAGCCTAACGAAGAAAAGTTCAAGATGCTGGTGGATAGAATGGATGCTATGGAATTGCAAAAGTCTTCTGGGCTGGATTTTGAAGACCTGAGTTTGATATCTGGGGTAGTTATACCCATTGGTTTCAAGGTTCCTACTTTCGTAGTTTATGATGGTGTCTCTTGTCCCAAGCTGCATCTGAGGTCTTATGTCCGGAGAATCCAACCCCATACTGCTTATAAGAAGTTGTGGATCCATTTCTTCCAAGAGAGCTTATCTGGAGCTCAATTGGAATGGTACTATCAGTTGGAAAGTGTCAACATCCGTGACTGGAATGATCTTGCTGAAGCATTTTATAAGCAATATCAATACAATGTTGATTTAGCTCCTACTCGCATGCAACTACAAAGCATGTCTATGGGTGCTAAAGAGAATTTCAAGGAGTATGCCCAGAAGTGGAGAGATTTGGCTGGTAGAGTGCAACCCCCTCTAACTGACAGGGAGTTAGTTGATATGTTCATGTGTACGTTGAATGGTCCTTTTTACAGTCATCTCATTGGAAGCTCATCATCTGGCTTCACTGAGTTGATAATGACAGGAGAGCGCGTAGAAGTGGTATAAGGAGTGGCAAGATCCAAGTGGGTGCTTCTTCATCCAATACTGCAAAGAAGCCTCCCAGTGGGAAGAAAGAGGCAAATGCTATTTATGGTCAACCTGATCGTAATAGGAGGCATCAGTCTGTGAGTGCAGTTCATATCTCCAATCCAACTCCTACAACAACAGAACCACCACAGGGAAATCAACAGAGGCCTAGAAGGCAGTTCACTAAGATCAACATGTCACTGGCCCAAGCCTTGCAACACTTGTTGAAGGGTGAACTTATCACTTTGAGGGACCCTCCTCAGAATCCCAAGGTTACCTCTCCCAGGTACAATCCTAATGCACGATGTGCATATCATTCAAATTGTCAGGGACATGATACCAATAGTTGCTGGGTACTGAAGAATAAAATTTAGGATATGATTGATGCTGGAGAAATTGAGTTTGACCCTCCGGGTACTCCAAATGTGATTACTGCTCCCATGCCAAACCATGAGAAAACTATCAATGCCATTGATGAAGATTCACATATTTCCTCAGTTGCAGATTTAACTACGCCATTGTCTGTTATTAAGAAGAAGTTGGTACAAGCTGGGTTCTTTCCAGGTTGTCGTGAAGATTGTGTCTATTGTGCCTATAAGCCGGATAGTTGCTGGAGGTTGAAGGACGGAATTCAACGCCTCATGAATAATTACACCATAGTGTTTGAGAGGACACCACCTTCTGTGGAGAGTATGGTGGATCATATAACTAAAGGTGCGAAGGTTGAAGAGGTGGATATGGTTGATAAAATGCCGGTAAGGATTACTTCCAAGGGACCTGTAAAAATCACTCATAAGGGTCCAATTAAGATTACTGCTGAAGGTCCTGTGAAGATTGTTGCTGAAGCTAGGGTGGCTCCTATGATCATTACCACTCCTAGTCCCATTCCGTATACTTCTGACAAAGCTGTGCCTTGGCATTATGGTTCCGATGTTTATATCTATGGGGTTAAGCAGGAACCCTTAGCTGATACGTCTATTGCTGATGAAAACCTTGATGTTGATAATATTGCTGGATCTAGTAAGATCACACGAAGTGGAAGAGTTTTCTCTCCTCCAATTACCTCCAAGAATACAGTTACTCCAGCTACTACCTCCACTACTGATGCTCGGGGCAAAGGTCCTGTTATTGAACCTACACAAACTGATGTGCCAGCTTCTGATGATCTTTCTAAGAAGATGGAAGAAGTACTGAAGATCATTCGCAAGAGTGATTATGACATTGTTGACCAATTGGGGCATACTCCCTCCAAGATTTCTATGTTGTCTTTGTTGTTGTGTTCTGAGGCTCATGCCAAGGCCTTGATTAAATTTCTGAAAACTGCTCATGTACCAAATGAAATTTCTGTAGACCAGTTTGAAAATTGTGTTGCACACTTGACCTATGATAATGGGTTAGGTTTCTCCGATGCTGATTTGACTCCTGCTAAGAGGGATCATAACAGGGCTCTACATATCTCTATTGAATGCAGGGGCACTACTCTGTCACATGTACTAATAGACAATGGTTCCTCGCTGAATGTGTTACCCAAAGAAGTGCTGAATAAGCTTAGTCCTGAAGATGCTGTGTTGAAGCCCAGTAATATAGTGGTGAAGGCTTTTGATGGCTCGAGAAGAGTGGTGCATGGAGAAATTGATCTCCCAATAAAAGTAGGTTCTTAGGTCTTCAATGATACTTTTTATGTGATGGATATTCGTCCTTCGTACTCTTGTTTGCTTGGTTGTCCCTGGATCCATGGGGCAGGTGCTGTAACCTCCACTTTACATCAGAAGCTGAGATATCCAGTAGAAGGAAAAGTTGTCACTGTTTACGGAGAGGAAGGGTATATGATTAGCCATGTGAACACCTTTAAATATCTTGAAGTGGAAGGTGAATATGTTGAAACTCCGTGTCAGACATTTGAAGTGGTTCCTTGGATTGTTAATGATTATGAAGCTCCTCTTGTTGTCAAGAAAGTTCCTGTGGTCACCAGAACCTCCTACAATGGCCTCCCTTAAAGATGCTAGAGTTGTGGTGGATGAAGGTGGTTGTACTATTTGGGGTCAGCTTCCTGACATTCCTTACAAGTCTAACAAATTTGGTTTGGGTTTCACTGCAGAGTCCCAGAAGGCTGTTCGTCGTGCTCGTGCTGTTCGTATCACCAATCAGGGGATTATGAAAGATCAGATCAATGTTGTGGATGACTATGATGAAGACTACAACTTGGATGCTTGGATTTTTCCTACTGTGGGTGCTGGACTCAATAACTGGAAGGCTGAAGATGTTATTCCTATCTCCTTTAGTCAGGAGTAAATACTATTACTGTGTTGTTACTTTTAAAGTTTGTAATTTTTTAACAATTAAAACTCTTAAGCCTTGTGCCTTACCCGGGGTACAATGGTGTGCTTGTTACGGGATGCCATTTCATTTGCATACTTCATTCAATAAAAATCAGTGGACGTTTCGTTTTCGTAAATATTGTGTTCTTTGTCTTTCTTTTCTTTTATTTTTGTTTTATCAGCTATGTGTTCTTATACACACCCACATCACTAAAATGCAGATCCTCATCCACTCTGGATCCTGTTGATAACAGTTCTACTATTGCATATTATAATTTTGAGAATCCAATCTATCAAGCTGAAGATGGAAATGAGGACGATTGTGAAGTACCTGTAGAGCTTGCTAGGTTGTTACAACAAGAAGAGAAAGCTATATAGCCACATGAAGAGCCAGTTGAAGTTGTGAATTTGGGAACTGAAGAAAACAGGAAAGAGGTCAAGATAGGGGCTGAATTAGAGGATGGTGTCAAGAGCAGATTGATTCAGATGTTACATGACTATGTGGAGATTTTTGCTTGGTCCTACGAAGATATGCCAGGGTTGGATACAAACATTGTGGTTCACCGTTTACCGGTAAAAGAAGATTGTCATCCAAAGAAGCAGAAGGTTCGTCGCATGCGTCCTGAAATGTCAGAGAAGATTAAAGCAGAGGTAATGAAACAGTTTGATGCAGGGTTCTTAGCTGTGACTTCTTATCCTCAGTGGGTTGCAAATGTGGTACCGGTACCTAAGAAAGATGGTAAGGTACGTATGTGTGTGGACTACAGGGATTTGAACAAGGCCAGCCCCAAATATGACTTTCCACTTCCTCATATTGATGTTCTAGTAGACAACACTACTCAGCATAAGGTATTCTCTTTCATGGATGGTTTCTCTGGTTACAATCAAATCAAGATGGCACCCGAAGATATGGAGAAGACAACATTTGTTACACAATGGGGCACCTTTTGCTATAAAGTGATGCCATTTGGTTTAAAGAATGCAGGGGCAACAAATCAGCGTGCTATGGTAGCTTTGTTTCATGATATGATTCATCATGAGATAGAGGTGTATGTGGATGATATGATAGCCAGGTCCCAGAATGAAGAGCAACATCTTGATCATCTGCATAAGTCGTTTGAGAGGTTGAAGAAATACAAGTTGAGATTGAACCCAAACAAGTGTACTTTTGGAGTTAGATCTGGTAAGCTCTTGGGTTTCATTGTCAGTGGAAAAGGTATCGAAGTAGATCCTGCAAAAGTGAAAGCTATACGAGAGATGCCAACTCCCCGTACTGAAAAGGAAGTTAGAGGTTTCTTGGGACGATTGAATTATATTGCAAGATTTATTTCCCAATTAACTGCCATCTGTGAGCCAATCTTCAAGTTGTTAAAGAAAGATCAAGTGATGGAATGGATTGATGAATGCCAGATTGCCTTTGATGAAATCAAGAAATATCTGCTAGAACCTCCTATTTTGATGCCACCAGTTGATGGAAGACCCTTGATCATGTACTTAACAGTATTAGACAACTCAATGGGGTGTGTGTTGGGGCAACATGATGAGTCTGGTCGAAAAGAGCAGGCAATATACTACCTTAGCAAAAAGTTTACCGACTGTGAAACAAGATACTCACTACTCGAGAAAACTTGCTGCGCTTTGGCATGGGCTGCTCGCCGACTAAGACAGTATATGTTGACTCATACTACCTTGTTGATTTCGAAGATGGATCCAATCAAGTACATATTCGAGAAACCTGCTCTCTCCGGATGAATAGCGAGATGGCAAATGATTTTAACAGAATATGATATACAGTATACTACTCAGAAGGCCATTAATGGAAGTGTTGTGGCTGATCATTTGGCTCATCAAGCAATGGATGATTATCAGTCAATGAGTTTTGAGTTCCCTGATGAAGACATTATGATTATTACCAAAGAACCTGGACAATATGACGGACCTGAACAAGGATCCCGATGGACTATGGTTTTTGATGGAGCTTCTAATGCACTTGGTAATGGTGTTGGTGTTGTAATCAGTTCCCCTGAAGGTTGTCATACCCCGATTACTGCCAGACTTTGTTTCTATTGTACCAATAACATGTCTGAGTATGAGGCATGTATCCTGGGTATCAAAGCTGCCATTGATATGAAGATTCAGTTCCTTGACGTGTATGGAGATTCAGCCCTGGTAGTAAGTCAGATCAAAGGAGATTGGGATACCAAACATGATAATATCATTCCTTACAGAGAGCATGTATTGTCTTTGATCCCACATTTTAAAGAGATTACCTTTGGACATATTCCACGAAGAGAAAATCAGTTGGCAGATGCATTAGCCACCATGGCATCCATGTTTGAGATCAGCTGGGATGATGAAGCTCCCAAGATTTCTATTGACAGATTTGAGAAGCCTGCATACTGCAATGAGATTGACACTGAAGAAGCAGAGGAGAAGCCTTGGTTTTATGAAGTAAAAAGATATCTTGAAGCCCAGGAGTTCCCTGAAGGGGCATCTGTCAAAGATAGGAAGTTTCTGAGGAGGTTTTCTGCTAAGTTCTTTTTGAGTAATGGGATTTTGTACAAGCGCAATCATGATTTAACTATGCTTCGTTGTGTGGATAATAAGGAAGCAACTGAGATTATGGAAGATATGCATGATGGGATCTTTGGCACTCATTCTAGTGGTCACACTATGGCAAAGAAGATATTGAGAGCAGGTTACTATTGGTCTACCATGGAAGCTGACTGCTATCAACATTCCAGAACGTGTCATAAGTGTCAAATCTATGCTGATAAAGTACACATACCTCCATCACCTTTGAATGTGTTGACTGCTCCTTGGCCTTTTGCCATGTGGGGCATTGATATGATTGGTGAGATCAAGCCTACTGCTTCTAATGGGCATCGTTTCATCCTGGTTGCTATTGATTACTTTACGAAGTGGGTAGAGGCAGCTTCATTTGCATCTATGACCAAGAATGTTGTGGCTCGATTCATTAAGAATAATCTCATATGTAGGTATGGCATCCCTGAAAGGATTATTACTGACAATGGCTTTAATCTGAACAACACTATGATTACTAATCTCTGCACGTAGTTCAAGATTAAGCATCACAACTCTTCTTCGTATCGTCCGAAGATGAATGGGGCAGTAGAAGCTGCTAACAAGAATATTAAAAAGATTCTACAGAAGATGACTGTTACTTATAAGGATTGGCACGAGATATTACCATTTGCTCTTCATGGCTATCGTACTACAATACGTACTTCAACAGGGGCAACCCCATTCTCCTTATTATATGGTATGGAAGCAGTTCTGCCCATTGAAGTTCAGATTCCCTCCTTAAGAATTATGAAGGATGCAGGCTTGGATGAAGATGAGTGGATTCAGACCCGACTTGACCAGATAAATTTGATTGATGAGAAGAGGTTAGCAGCAGTTTGTCATGGCCAGATGTACCAGAAACGAATGATCAAGGCTTTCAACAAGAAGGTTAAGCCAAAGGTATATCAGGCTGGTGATTTGGTAATCAAGCGTATCATATTACCACAGGGTGATCCCAGGGGCAAGTGGACTCCTACATATGAAGGACCATTTGTAGTCAAAACAGTATTCTCAGGAGGTGCCATGATGCTTACTACTATGGATGGTGAAGACTTCCCACAGCTTGTAAATGCAGACATAGTTAAAAAATACTACGCATAAAAAGAGACCCGCTAAGTTGACTGGCCTAGGCAAAAATAAGGGCATCCCGGCGAACCAAAAGGGTTCGGGCAAAAATTAGGGAAATATATAAAAAAAATGTACACCCGTCAAGTCGAAAACCTGAAAAGGCGGCTTGGGCAAAAAAGGGTATCCCGGTGGATTGAAAACCTGAAAGGGCAATCCAGGCAAAAGTTAGGGATTAAAGCGTATGACTATGTCTCGTTTGGATCACCCATGTAACTACTACCATTTGTGCTACTTACTCAAGCTCGACCAGATAAAGCTCAATCCAATTGTTCTGTCTCAAAAGCAGAAGATGAGATACTTGAAGATAATGGCAATAATAGAATTGAAACTCAATAGGATTATTTCCCACATAGCTGATTTTCTTGCTTTGTAAAATTTTATGACGAATTCCTCTTACTAGGATTTCTGTCTCCTTGTACAAACTTGCCTATGTATAGGTCACTTTGTGATATAAATAAAACTCCATCTTTGAATCCAGATTTACTTTTACCCTATTTACATAAGCGAAACGTCCATTGGTTATGTTTGAATGTATGTATGCTTTTGAATATGATTGATGTTTACCAGAAATGCATAAATGCTTAATATGATTGATGTTTACCAGAAATGCATAAATGCTTAATATGATTGATGTTTACCAGAAATGCATAAATGCTTAATATGATTGATGTTTACCAGAAATGCATAAATGCTTAATATGATTGATGTTTACCAGAAATGCATGAAAATGCAGTAATAGTATTTACTAAGGACGAACGAGGGAAGGATTTCAACGAAGCTTCGCCGGTTCATTCCCACAAGACAGCTACAAATCCCCCGGTAGGGCAAATCCATCTTCATAAGTACTTCGAGTCACATCTCCTCTGGAATTTATATCCATCTCTTTTATCCTCATACGGGTAGTCGGGAATTTATTTTTCCAATAGGAGTACGACGAACGAAGACGGGAGGTTATGTATACCTTACTATCAAACGAAGACGGAAGGTTATGTATACCTTACTATCGAACGAAGACGGGAGGTTATGTATACCTTACTATCGAACGAAGACGGGAGGTTATGAATACTATATTATCAAACGGGAACGAGTTCCTTATATTATTCAGCAACAAATCGGGATTTATTTTCCCTGGCCAGTAGTTGTTATACAAAGATATCCAGACGCGTCAGGCGGCATGATTCATACATACATCATTTACATCATATCATACATATCCATAAATACATAATACATTACTTAAATGCATCATACTATGCATGCATACATAATGCATAAACTAATATTTTCCTTGCAGGATAGTTATATGCAGGTATAACAATATCAACAATTAATACCTCGGGACGTTGTTTATCCTCCTGAAAGCTATCATGACCTTGGGCCGTTGTTTATCTTCCCAAAGGTTATCTCATTATCTCGGGACGTTGTTTATCTTCCCGAAGGCTATCTTGAGACGTCGTTTATCTTCTCAAAAGCCATATTGTTACCTTGGGCCGTTGTTTATCTTCCCAAAGGTTATCTCATTATCTCGGGACGTCGTTTATCTTCCCGAAGGCTATCTTGAGACGTTGTTTATCTTCTTAAGAGCCATATCATTACTTTGGGCCGTTGTTTATCTTCCCAAAAGTATTATCAAACCTTGGGCCGTTGTTTATCTTCCCAAGAATCATATCACTATTTTGGGCCGTTGTTTATCCTCCTAAAAGTATTATCATAACCTTGGGCCGTTGTTTATCTTCCCAAAGGTTATCTCACTATCTTGGGACGTTGTTTATCTTCCCAAAAGTTATATCTTCATACTTTGGACTACATTATTCTCCAAGAAGTATATTTGAAGAACTTTTCTATAGATGGCATCTTTAAGCTCATCTCCAGTTCATCCTGATGGCATCTCTAAGCCCATCTCTAGTTCATCTAAGTGGCATCTTCAAGCCCACTCAAGCATATACAACTAGTCATCAATATCACTCTACGCACCGGTGAGTGCAAATTTTTGGGCTTTTGTGTTCAATCCCCTTCAACCTTCCAGGTCACGACTGACACATATACCAATCTAACCCCTCAGGTTTCAGAAAATTGAACAGGGGCAGCTGTTGCACCCCAAAATTTGCCCTCACAAAACAAGACTTTGTGTACTATGAGGTTCACAAGGTTCACAAGACACCTTATGAGGTTCACAAGATTCACAAGACACCTTATGAGGTTCATAAGATTCACAAGACATCTTATGAGGTTCACAAGGTTCACAAGACATCTTATGAGGTTCACAAGGTTCACAAGACATCTTATGAGGTTCACAAGGTTCACAATGATGTTCACAAGGTTCACAAAGTTCACAATTAGTCAGAAGATTTGACAATTCCCTCAGACAATGCATCCTCCTAAGCAGAGCATCCAAAACTAGGGTTTTGACTTTAATCAGGCTAAATGGACTTCCAAGACTTCAAGTGAGCTTCATAACATCTTATATGTGTTTAAGAACCCCCATGACAAGTTTCAAGACTTTTCCCAAAGGTTTGCTCAGTCAGATGATCAGATAGGTCAAAATCAAGTATATGAAGTAAAATTCATCATTTGATCAAGGGTTGATCATGATTCATCAAGGAGATTTCAGATCATCAAGAATCAGGAGTTTCTAAATTAGGGTTTTCACAGGAAAAGTCAACTGAACTTTGACCAGCCATAACTTTCACATGCTTCATCAAATTTTTCCCATCCAAAGCTCATTTTGAAGGAAATTGAATTCTATACAACTTTGTGTCTCACAAGCCAAGCCCAAAAATGCTTCATTTGGAAGGTATGAGCTAAGACATTATAGGTCCTTTTGAAAGTCAACAAAAAGTCAACAACTTCAAAAGGGAATAACTTGAGAATGGTAAAAGATATGGACATGAAACCAATGGGGTTGGTTAGAGGACTCTTTAAGCTTTCCAAAATGTCCAAGAACACCCTCATAGCATTAAATTTGAAGGATTTGTGCCCTTGCAAAGTTGGGAAATTTTTGGGTGGTTTATGAAGTAAATAGGGTCTTAAAATCATAATTCTTCAAATGGGCTGAACTTTTTGTGACCCAAGGTGTTCCATGACATCATGCACGAAATTTATTTAATATTTTCATAATTTTATTTTATTTATTTTATTTATTATGATTTTTTATATTAAAAATCATTTTAAATTTAAATAAAATATCAAATATGAAGATTTAAAATATATTTTGATTTTAGAAAGTCATAAACATGAGTTGGATCAGATTGATGTGCAATTGATGATGATTGTCTTAAGATAGAAAGGTTTCATTCAAAAATATTTGAAATTCAAGTCATGATCTTTTTCAATCTTTTGAATCCAAAAAGTCCAAATAACCATCCAAATTTTTGACCTAATTTCATTT
This sequence comes from Lathyrus aphaca, assembly GCA_963966055.1. NCBI lineage: Eukaryota > Viridiplantae > Streptophyta > Magnoliopsida > Fabales > Fabaceae > Lathyrus > Lathyrus aphaca. The sequence goes on from OZ014524.1 coordinate 203,278,843, forward strand.
ACTATAAGTACACAAACCTAACACAATGCACAGGGACGAAATTGGCAGCCTCAAGGATAAGTTTCACAAGTTCAAAGTTCATCAAAATTTGAAATTCGGTTTCTGACTTTTTGTGGTTTTTCAGGTGAAATAAGGACATCAATCCCTTCCTTGAACATCTCTGAACATATACCAATGGTCATATGCATCTAAAAGCCCGTGAATTGGCCAAACCGAATCAAATTATTTTGACATTCATGAGTTTTTCGTTTTCATACATTGGTGTAAAATAAATCGCATTTGATCATTGATTCTTGTTTGTGATGAACTAACCATTGTTTCTGGATGCTTTGATTTGAATTTTGATACAGAATGAGCAATCTACCATTTTTAGGGTTTCGGCCAAGCTTTTAGGGCTTCACACTAAACCTAATATAAATGAATTTGAAAAACATAGGATGATTATATAAGCTCTGGGAATCACAATGCCCTAATCAATTGGAAGAAATTGTACCGTTTGCTTGTTGTTTGAAATCCGCAGGTTATGAATATCAAGAACTCGCAGGAAAATGCGTAGATGAATTCGCAGCAAAATTCGAAGGTAGCCAGGAAGAAGACGAAGACCTTGGCGCGCATTCTGGGATTCAAATATTTGCCTTAATATTTTATTGTATTGTTATTAATTTGTTTCACAGAAGCTTGCTTGGCCCAGTGGTGAGAGATGCGCGTGTATTGCTTCAAGGCTTGGGTTCGATTCCTGGAGGCAGCATTCTTTTTGCTTCATTTTCTCATTTATTACATGACTTAATATATTATTAGTTGTAGTGGCTATACACACAGGTGCGCCCTTCTGGCTGGATGGTAAGAGTGTTTGCTTGTTGTGTGAGGGTCCTGGGTTCGAAACCCCCCAGGCCCTTTTTGTGTTATTTTTTGTTTTGTTGTAATTTGAACAGGATATGAAACAAAAGCACCAGGATCCCAATCTCTATCACTAGTGCACGCTGGCCAGGATGGTTTTGTGACTTGCATATGAGGTAGGGGACCTGGGTTCAAATCCCAGGTCCTTTCTTTTTGAGCAATTTTCCATATTTTTCTTATCTTTATTTATTTTATTATATTGTTTATATTTTATTAGTAAACACAATTTATAGATATTATTTAAAATGCTTAAAACTTCTTATTTTCTTTTATAAAAATATTTTTTTATTTATAATATGTATATATATAATTTGTAAATAAATTTAGTTGGATTTAATTTGTAGAATAAATGCATATAAACCCTAATATTTTCTAAAACTCTAAAAATATTTTTATAAGACCTAATTATTTTTATAAACCCTAATTGTAAATATTAATTTATTTGTTTATTTTAATTTCATAATTTTTGTTTATATTTTAATTAAGAAGTAAATCCTAATGTATTTTTCTAAATAATCAAACCCTAATTTTTCTTTTACAAAAATCTAATTATGTTATAACTTTTAATTTATTTATTTGTAAACTTTAATTATGTACATATTTTTATAATTTGTTTATAATTATTATTTAATATAATTCTTGCATATAAATAATTTTAGATTATGCTTAAAATAATTAAAAACTCCTAATTTAATCTTGTAAATATAATTTATTTTTATAATATGTTTATTTAATTATAATTAACCATTATTTTTCATAACATGTATATAAATTTAAATTTTTATATTAGTATATAGTACGAATTGTTTATTTTTCTTCTTAAAAAAATCTAAAAAAGATAATTATTTAGTAAAAATTGAACTTTTGATTTATTATTCATTATTATGCCAATTTCTTTTATTTTATTATTACTAACCCCATTTATTTATATATTATGATTTTTATTTTTACTAACCCCATTTATTTATATATTACATGATTTTTATTGTTACTAATCCAATTATTTATTATTATTTGCTTATTTAATTTAATTTAATTATTATTATTATGTAATTGTATCCCTTATGTAATATTTGTAGTAGTAATTTTTATTATTTAATTTAAATGCTATGGTTAGTAAAATAGGGAGTGAAACATGTTTGTACTTAAAATTGAATTTAGCTCATTAACTTAAAGATAAATATTTGAACTCGTACACTCACACACGTAAGTCGATCTTGGATCGCCATCTCACTTCTTAGGGGTTACCTCTCAAGTTGCCTAAACAAAAGGTCAAGTAGGGTGTATAAAGCAAAGTCCCTCATCTTATATCATCTAGTCCCTTAAACAGATAAAAAGATCAAGTCCCTTCGAATGTTGCCTTCGTAATGATCTTGTCCCTTTCGAATAAAGATGATAAGTCCCTTCGAATTGCTTATACACCTTACAGTTGCCTAAATAATGGTTGTCTCTTCACTTGTCCCACACATCCAAGGTAATGACTACCTATTCCTTAATAATAGGGATAGTCTTACCATTTAAAGGATTCAAGAACAGAAAAGACTTAACTTAGGGTAGGATCCTCTTATGTACTTGCTCACTTTTCAAAAACATTTCAAACACTTCACATTTTTCAAACAAATTTTCAAAACAAAGACTTTATATATATCCGTACATGGATCATTATAAAGTACTTAAAGGAAATTTTATTCACACACACTTCACATTTCAAAAACAGTTTAAAGTGAGCTAAGTAACTAAGAGCCCATGGATAACCATGGATGTAAAGGGTGCTAACACCTTCCCTTTACATAACCTACCCCCCGGACCCAAAAATCTTTTAAAGGTCTTTCCTGTTCTTTTATGCATTTCCTTTGGATAAAATAAAAGTCGGTGGCGACTCTTGCTATCCGCAACATAACTAAAAGTCAGTTCTCCCACCGTGTTACACCTGCAAATGAATTACACTCTATTATAAAGTCTTGGCCGTTTAGGGGTTGGGCTTTAGATTTAGTTGGGGAAATTCGACCAGCTTCTTCAAAGGGGCAAAAGTACATTTTGGTTGGAGTAGACTATTTTACTAAGTGGATTGAAGCTATACCACTGACGAATGTAGATCAGGAAGCAGTTATAGAATTCATCCAGAAACACATAATTTATAGGTTTGGAATACCAGAAACCATAACCACTGATCAAGGATCTGTGTTTACTGGGAAAAACATGCAGGCATTTGCAAAAGAATCAGGTTTTAAGTTATTAACTTCGACACCCTATTATGCTCAAGCAAATGGACAGGTCGAAGCAGCCAACAAAGTTGTGATAAATCTGATAAAAAAGCATGTGGGTAAAAAACCTAGGAATTGGCACAAGACTCTGGATCAAATTCTTTGGGCTTGTCGAACGTCTCCTAAAGAGGCAACTAACTCTACCCCATTTAAGTTAACTTATGGGCATGATGCAGTATTACCAGTTGAAATATATTTACAATCAATACGAATTCAAAGGCATTATGAAATTCCATCTGAGACTTATTGGAGTATGATGATGGATGAGTTAGTTGACTTAGATGAGGAGAGGTTACATGCTTTTGAGTTAATAAAGAGGCAGAAAGAAAGAGTCGAAAAGTTTTACAATAAGAAAGTAAAATTTAAAGCCTTTTTAGTTGGTGATCTTGTTTGGAAGGAGATTTTGCCCATGGACAAGAAAGACAAATTAATGGGAAAATGGTCTCCTAAGTGGGAAGGACCTTTCCAAATCTTAAGAGTTTTCTCAAACGGCGCATATGAAGTCGAAGAAATAGAAAATGATAAAAGGATACTGAAAATAAATGGTAGGTATTTGAAAAAAATATAAGCCAACATTGCAAGAAATAAAGATAGAAATGGAATAAATTCATAAAATTGCAAAACTTGTCTTCGCCAAACAGATGGCGTGGGTAACATTACATATGAAAAGCCTTGAAAGGCTGCCAAAGAAAAACAAATACAAAAACCTATTTCTATTACAAGCTACTATCGAAGAAAAGTTTCTTTGAGTTCGTCAAATTTCTTCTGTTGAAGTTGAATTCGACGTTCACAAAGACTTTTACTAACAGACAACTCGTCAATTTCTCTATTGAGTTGTTGAGCTATCTCTGCATGTTGAAGCCCCTTTTGAAGTTCTCTATCAATCTCCTATTGGTTGGGTTGTTGAAGATTGGCTTGACGTTCTTTCTCTTGAAGAATCTTCTTGTGGAGTTCGACAATTTGAGCCTGGTAAGTCTGGATTTTACTTTCACATTTAGCAGCAGCTTTGGAGTAGTCTTCAGAAAGTTTGTTTAGTTCTGAGATTCTTTCAGTCGAAGAGGCTACAACGTTCCACTCTAAAACTTATTTCTCAGACTTGGTTGTGATGTTCTGAGAAAACTCTTTTTGCCGAAGTAAGTCAGCACTCACCGAGTCAATCATAGACATCAAATCCATTACCAGACGGCTTTCCTCAGTAGAAGCCTCCAAGAGATTAGCTTGTTTCAGAAGTTTTTTCAAATCATATTGGGCAGAAGGTTTTTCGACCAGAACTTTAAACAAGTCTACCCCAAGGATTTTAGTCTTGATCTCATCCATGACAACATCAATTGACTGAACTTCAGAAGTAGCTCCAGAAGTTGTCGAACTGCTGTAGGAGGAATCCTGAAAGTTGTGTCGAGAGCTGAGAAGAGCCTTCAGATATTCTAAAGGTTTTCTTACTTTCAGACTCTCAATTTCTTCATGAGATAAGCTTGTCGAACCCGTGTTTGGAGGAGTTTCTGTTTGAGTAGGAATAGGTTGGGCACTTCCTCCAGGATGCAAGTTTGTATCTGGTCGTTTCGACATATATTTTTCCTCTTCGACAGTCTGCTTGTCAGCTTCTGCTGTATCAATTGGTCCTTGCACTTGTTCATCTTGATCTTTTTCAGTTTTTTCCTCCATGATGAATTCTGGGCGAACAAGGGAGTTGTTGTCAGAGGAGTCTTGGTCACTGATGTCGAATTCACTATTGGTTTGAGGTCCATAAGCACCAGCATCTGGAGTGGCTTCTCCCAAGAGTCGTTCAGCCAAAGTTTTCTCAGAATCAGAGGGGATAATTTTTTCTTGGTTTTTGGAGGTTCCTTCGATGTCGAGATCAACCTGAGGTCAACAGCAAAAGGAAATTGAGTAAAGAAACAATGCAAGTAAAAATGTTGAAGTACTATCAGTCGAAATGAAAATACTTGAGGAATCTCAGTATGGATGCTTGAATTCCCACTCTTCTCACTTTTTGAGTGAGTTTTAGTGATTGGACTGGTAGGGGGAGTTCTTCTGTTGACAATAGATCTCTGGGATGCAACTGTTTTTATTCTCATACCCTTTTTCCTTTTGAGAGGTTGTGGCTCAGGAGATTCGTCTTCAGATTCTTCGACACTCACCTCCTTCTCTTCTTGTTTCCTTTTGGTGGCTGGTGTGCGATCTACCTGAGATGTACAAAAAGAAATGTGTTCAGTGTTAAGAATAGTAAAATTTATACAAGAAAGGTGGAATGTTTTTGCATGTCAAAACCTTCTTGGCAGCTGCAGGTGATTTTTCGACCTGTTTGGAGGAGGTCCCTTCGCCAGGGGTTTTCTTGCTAGTTATCTTGACAGCTGAAAGAAAAGAAAATGAATGAACATGGATATAAAACATATAAAAAGTTAGAAATAAGAAGAGGGGTTGTATTTCTTCGACACCTTCAAGAATAGGAGATTCCACGCGAACGTGTTCTATTCCAATATGAAGGTGCCCTGGGAAGTTGTCCAAATGATACTTGGTCGGAACCACACGTTCGGCAAGTTTTTTGCGAGACTCACGAAGCAGCTTTAAGTCAGACCCACACACAAACCAATCTGGAAATGGAGGGCACAGGGCCACACCAAATTTTGCAGAAGGAATTGGGGGAAACCTTGGAGGAAACGTGGTGTAAGCAAAATTGTAGCGTGCATGTGATGGAATATATGGAGGCAACTCCAACTTATCCATTTTTTCTGAAAATTTATGTTTTAAAGTCACTGCTGCTTCGCCTATGGTTCGACGAAGATCATTTGGTTTGACGAAGATCATTTGGCCTGTAAATAGTTTCAAAATATTTTTGAAAATTTTGAATCTCTTTGATGTGTTTGTCCGTACCTTTCTTCTTTTTATCCTGCACAAAAGCAAAAGCATTCGTCAGGTGTGTTGTGAAAGTTGTTACGTCAAAGAACTTGGTGAGGTAGTATTCTTTCCACTAGACGTCGAAGTCCTCAGTGCACAAATGGGTTGGTCGAAAAATTACAGGGTGGACTTCCAAGGATCCGTCGAAAAATTTGTGATACAGTTCTAAACTTTTTTCTAAATTATGAAAGGAATTGTAGAACAAGATGGAACCTTTCTTGGGATAGATAGGTTTTGTTTTCGTTTGGATTAACCCAAATTGTCTAGCCACCAGATTAGGTTGATAGACAATAAGAGAAATCTTGGTGTTATTCAGGCTATGGTGAGAAAAGAGATGTCCTTGTGTGAGGAATGATTCCCAGATGGATATGTATGAATCCTCTTCCTTTTGGTGTTCTATAGGAAGCTGTCTGGTGAACCATTTGGGACCTACAGTCCTGTTGGCGAAGTGTGCCATGGATGGTGTGAATTTGTAACGTTTTGCAAACATCATTACATAGCTGGTGAAGGCTTGTCGAAGGCTTATCCCTTCATCAGTTGGAGTCAGTTTGACCAGCCTGGGCCATTCGACACGCCTGTTCCTTACCTCTTCTTCGTCTATGGGGTTCTTGATGGGGATGCAGTTTTCAAAAGTGGCATTCAGCCACAGTTGTAGAAGCCAGAAAGGACCTGTTAGGCTGATGTTTCCCTTCTCTTTGATAGTCTTCAGGTTGCTTGCACTTTCTCTAAGAGACTCATAAAGGTTCTCCGGAAGCATTTCACTTAGACAAAAGGTAACTCCAGCATGAAGTTGGTTAGCAATAGTGATGTAACTCCTAGCAACTTGAAGAGATCTGGTGCAGAAGACAAACTTTGCTAGCCACAGAGTGAGGAAAGCCACATGTTCTTTGTCAGAGACCTCTTCAGTGTCTTTACCTTGATGATGTGCAATAAATAGGGAGTAACCAGCATGCTTTGTGTCGAAGCCTATAGGGTCTTTGTTTAAATGTTCAGGGTTGAAAATTTCGCCTATAGGGCTAAGACCTATGATGGCTGTTATGTCGAAGAGGGTTGGGGTGACCATCCCATAGGGGAGGTGAAAATTGTTGTAAGTGCTGTCCCAAAAATATAGGGAAGCCAGCAACATGTTCTGGCAGTAACGTGGTCCTTCTTTCGACAGTTGAATTAGGTCATAGATACCTGTTTTCTTCCAAAATTTTCCCTTAGCCTTTTCGACTCTACTTAGCCAAGCTAGATAATCCGTAGGGTCTTTTGTCAAGGGAGGGCTCCTAAAAATCCTATTTTGATTTAAATATGATAAATCTAGGTTTGTCGAAGCTAAAGGGGTTTCAGGTTTTTTGGTGGATGTTTCAGTAGGTTGAAGGTTCTTACTTGCACCTATGGGTTTTGGGAAGAATAAGAAGGGTAAAAATATTTTAAGCGTTCTTGATCAGCGTTAGGATCAGAAAGTGGACCTAACATTGCTTGGCAAACCCCAAAAATTAAAACAGGAATCAGTACCTGGGATCGGTAGATGCTGGCCTTTTCTCTCTCCTTTGGAGGTTCTGGAATATATTGTTGCTGGTTTACTTGCATTGGCCCAGGTAGCGTGTGAGCAGGAGGAAGATCAGTGGTCCGTTTTGCTTTCTTAGCACCGTGATCAGCAACATTCTTTGGAGGAGCCATTGTTGAGTGAAGTTTGAGCTGGAGTTGCAGAAGGATTAATGGAGTTGAAAACGTTTGTTTGATGAAGAAGAAGAAGTTTAAGAGTGTAAAAAGAATGAAAGGGTTTGGAAAAAGATATTTATAGGAAGTAAAATGATAAAATAAAAAGAGGAAAGAAAAAAAAACGTTTCAGTTTTGATCATGGGATGCGTGTCCTATTGATCAACGATGATGATCAAAAAGTGATGGTTGGTGAGAACCCATGATTAGCTAGGTTATAGGGTTATGGAAGATCGTGTCTAAACGTGGGCTAGATGAGACGTTTTCAGAAAAAGTGAAATCATGGTTTTTTTTGGGACTTAATAAAGTCACGTTACAATTAGTGAAACTGACATGGTGTCAGAATAATTTCGACAGCAAAGGATGATTTCTCGAGAGTTTAGTCGAAACATCTTTGCTGGGGGGCAATTTGTAGGCACATAATTTCGACACCATGAGTTTAAGATGTAAAATCATTTTTTGCTAAGGAAATAGTTACCAGATAAAGGAGAAAAGAAATAAAGATGTTCAGAAGTTTTGTGACAAGACCATATGCTCAAGTATTTCGACAGGAATACAAAGAATGTTCCAGCAAACAAAGTTTGAAGATCTTTTATTATAGTTCAGCATTTGACAAAATTTAAAGAATTGATATGTTTTTCGACACTTCGACAGAAGATAAGGTTTTCGAAAAAAGCATTATCTTGTAAGGTTTGAAGAGTTTTTGGCCTCTTCGACAATTCGACAAAACAAAGAGGTGCAACGTTTCGTCACAAAGAGGAAGAATTCAAATTTAAAAGTTACAACATTTGGCAGTTGGACGTGTGGAAGCTTCAGGAAAAGAAGAATGCATGCAGACTGACAAGTGTCATTTAGTTAGGATTTTTCCGTTTTAGGCAGTTATTTTATTTGTATATAAATAGGGTAGTTGTTGTAGAATCCTGTGTGTGAAAAACTTGTACAATAATCCTGTAAAATACTCTAAGTACCCAGAGTGAGAGAAATGAGTTTGATGTTTGGAGAAATGTATGTGTTGAACACCACTTTCATTTAAGTTATTTAAAATTACTAGTCTTGTTTCGTCAAATTATTTTACTTTCAGTCTCTTTACTTTCCTGCAAAATGTATAGTCTTTTCGCCATTTTTCTTTACTTTTTGTTCAAACCTTTAGTTACTTTACTTTTATACTCAAACGTTCAAGATTTTCATGTCATTAACAAAACAAACCACAAACAATTATCAACACTAAGAGTAATTCGACAACAAATTGCACATGTGTCCTAGGACTTGTTTGGTTGGTCCTGCAAGTAACCCAGTTTTGTAGGAGATTGGTTAACCAGGGGTTGTTCGTCAGAAATCACAGCAAACAGTAATCATAATATATCATAAACGTACAAGAATATAGAATCATAAATAAATTAGTACACATATCATGACATCGTCAACTACAAAATTTCAGCAACAACCACAACACTATCATGAAATCAATCAACACCAACACAGTTATGAAATTCATCCAGAATATGCAATTCTAACATCCTGATATGCAATATGCATGTGGTACCATTTTCATCGTGAGATGGATACATGACCATCAACCCTCCACAAAGGAGCACATCGTAAATCATCAAGACACTTCAATCCACACAATGGGATTGAAGCAAATAGATAGGCCGAAGCCCCATCGTGAATGTTATGAAATGCAATGATGCGCTACATCGAAAAATTCATCAAAACAATTCGCATCATTCATTTCAATCAGCAGAACAACCATCAAATAATCATATATATCATCATGACATTACACCCTGAACACTGGTTCTCTAACCACTCTGACACATCAAAGATTAACCCGTACCCGGTAATTTATAAGGTAATTATAAGGTTATTTCACAAATTCATTTATCAAAACTATTGCATTTTTCCTCATTTCTATTCATCAAAATAAAGTTCAGTTTGTGCTCTTTCTGACGCTTCAAACGGAATGCGAATCGGACTTACAGTTTGAAAGATATGAATTTTTAAAGAAATAAAATTTACCATCCGAATAGTGTTAACCGGTTAACCAAAGCGTTAACCGGTTAACGCCTGCGTATTTTCAGAAAAATATTCAAAGTTTCTAATGGTTAACCGGTTAAGCAAAGCGTTAACCGGTTAACGCCTGTTTTCCAGCAGTCCTCTGCTACACAATTGTAGACTATTCCAATTTCAAAAATCCCCAAACCCCATTACGGGTTTCACATCATAACACTCAAAAACCATTCAAAAACATCAATTAAACCTCAACAACATCCAAACAACAATTATTCAAACAAATATACAATTATAACTCATTCTAATCACTCTAATTCATCAAGACTTTCTCATAAAACTCAACCTAACTCAAAACCCCCAAAACCCCTAAAACTCATACTATCCTAATCCATTCATATTCCAATTCCTATACATTTATCATAGATTATAAAAACTCCCCATACCATAGATAATTTCGCCGCTTTACACTCTTCTCTGGGGTTCTCCACAGCCTCCTGACTCTGAGCTTTCTCTTTCTTCAGAGCACTTCTCCAAACACGATAGAAAACCCAAAAATAAGAAAACTGATCGTATTCTCTTCTTTGGATATATTATCCCAGTTTAGCCTTTTCCCATCTTGCCCTCATAATTTCACAAAAGGACCACCTTACCCTTTTCTTTAATATATTTTTAATAATAATAATAAAATAGCATAATAAAACACTATTTATCCTCATTATATAAAAATACTCATTTTCTCCAAAATTCTCAAAATAATCCAAACTCTCCAAATTTTTCTAAATTAATTAAATAAATAATTAAATAATTAAATTTAGATTTTCGGGGCGTTACACTCGACGTGGTTGGGCCTTGATCTTAAGGGGATTTGGGCCTGAGCCCAACTATGTCTTTGAGGCCCAGTCTAGAACAGTTGAATTCCCAATTTCGACCTCAAGAACCCTAACAATGGTGGTTGGCCGAATCTGCATCAAACTTCAAATTAATTTGTCCAGAAAGCATCTACACATCACCACAAACAATATTAAACAAACAAAATTAATTCATGATGCATAAATTGAAGGAATCGAAAATTCAAGGATGTGACATAAAAATGAATTCAGTTTGCATGATTTGGCATGATTTTGATCATGGTGATGATGCATTCATGTTAAGAATGCTTCAAGGAATCTATTGGAACCTTCAAAAGCTTTTGAAAACAGCTGCAAATGAGATACCTATTTTGAATTTTTTTTGAAAATTTTGAAGTGTGGATAGGGTTCTTCAGCTCAGAAAATTCGTCCCTTTCCTTGTATTCTTGTTGTGTACTTATATATGAATGAAATAGGTCAAAAAATTGGGCCTTTTGTGGTGGATTTTAGATTACTTGAGGATGAAGAAAGATGGTTTCTATTTTGGTCCAAAAATTAGATAAACATCAAACATTTGATCCTAAAATAGATCTAAGACCAAATATATGATTTTTATTATTTATCTTAATTAAAATTGAATTTAAATGAATTAAATTTAATATAATATAAAATAAAATATAAAAAATCAGATATTATGATCCAAGGGTCGTGCATGATTTTATAATTGAGTTTGGGTTGGAAAAATATGGGCCCATTTGGAAGAAATTTGAGTTTTGGTCTTTTTTGCTTCATACACCTCCTCAAAATTGCCCAACTTCAACAATGCATAATTCCTTCAATTTTTATCCCATGTAGGTGTTCTGGGAATTTTTAGAAAGCTTAGAGTGTCCTATAACTACTCCTTTTGGTCCCATATCAATTTGATCTTCCATTTTTAAGTTATGAGCTTTTGAAAAAGTTGACTTTTTGTTGACTTTTAAAATGACTTGTAATGTCTTGGCTCATATCTTTCAAATGAAGCATTTTTGGCCTTGACTTGTGATACACAAAGTTGTAGATAATTGAATTTCCTTCAAAATAAGCTTTGGATGAGAAATTTTTGATGAAGTATGTGGAAGTTATGGCTAGTCAAAGTACAATTGACTTTTCCTACACAAAACCATAATTTAGTAACTCTTGATTCTTGATGATTTCTGGGGTTTCCTTGATGAATCATGATCAACCCTTGCTCAAATAATGAATTTCACCTTATAATCTTGATGTTGACCAAAAATCTTGAAGTTTGACTTTGTGTTGACCACAATTGACTTTTTGACCAAGTTAATTGATTTTTGATATTCCGAGCATCTGACTAACCAAACTTGTAGGGAAAGTCTTGAAACTTGACATGAGGATTCTTTGAAGTATGTGGAATGTCATGAAGTCCATTCGTGGCTTTAGAAGTCCAATTTACCTTGGGAAAATAAAAACCTTAGTTTAAGATTCATTGCTTAGGAGGAGGCTTTGTTTGATGAAACCTTGAATCCCTTTGAGCAATTGAGAATTTTGTGACCATTGGGAGACCTCTTGAGACACATTATCTTGAATATGTGAGGGCAAATTTTGGGGTACAACAATCATAATCCATTGTTATAGTATTCATAGTTGTTTCCTGTTAAGACAATGATTTTTTATTTATTATCTATACAGATGTTGGTAGTTTAATGTATTTTGAAATGTAATAAGTTTCTTTATTTTGATTGTTTGAAGATTCTGTAGATGCACGAGTATCCTCCAACATTCATTTTTGTTTTTGCCAACCATGATACCTTATTTAGTAAAGAAAGTTAAGAACTCTTTATCCATTCACTGGTTTTTACTATATCAAGATTATGTAAATAAATACGTAACCACAAATATGCATGTTTATACTTGACATCCTTGATACTGGTTTTTTTCTTAGTTTTATCATGTCTTTGTCCACTCAAACTGAGTCAGCCCTCTTTTATACTTTGAGTCTGTACACTGACATTTGAATCATCCTGCATGGTAATGATATTCATGCAAGGGTTCCAACCATAATGAAGCATGCATTTGATTATGTCTTATCCGTGGACAACACATACACGATAGTAAATTTTCAATTCATCCCCAATGAACTGGTTTTCAAGGACCCAAAGCATAAATTCATGTTGGTATTTACCGGTGGAACTTCTGTGTGTGACAAGAACAAGCACAATATTCCCCCCAAGGTTCTGAAGTTTACACCCTTCGCAGATATAATTTGTGGAGAGTGGAAGAGAGACGTTTTGTTGGGTCAGTCTGCTAAACATATCATGCTTTCTTATTTGTTTATTTCAATTATGTTAATTTGTAACAATTGTTAAGGGTTTGAAATTATTCCATTCACAGACGTCATCGGTATGGTCACCGATATTGGCTACAGCCAACTTCATGGTGGAACCAAGAAGCAGCAAATTAATTTGGTCCTTAAAGATCTGGGGTATTTATCCTGTTTCTTAGTTATTACCTCTTCATATAAGAAAATTCATTAATCTTTAATAATTCATTTAAGTAGATTCATTAGTTATTACCCCTTCATATAAGTAGATTCATTAATCTTTAATAATTCATTTCTGCTTCGTGATTATATAGGAACAACACAATCAATTGTACTTTGTGGGAGAGATATACTATCCAATTCAGTGAATACTTTAACAATAGGAATGACATTACACTGCCTACAATCGTTATCATACAATTTGCTCGGGTCAATGAGGAAGGTATATATATTGCTCATTTCTTATTATCCATGTGCTTTGATTTCAAATATTCATCAAAACACTTATCTCCTTTCCCTCTAATGCAGGAAAATATCTTTTATGTGTTTCCAATACATTTAATGTGACTAAACTGCATAGCAATGACGAAATGCGTGAGATTTGAGATTTCCTCAATAGGTTATATGTTTTTCAATTTCATTAACTTTGACCTTTTTTTCATTAATCTTGATGTATGCGCTAACTGTATTTTCTTAATTCCAATGTTTGTGTACAACATAGTGTTGCACCCTAATTTTTGCCCTAAGTTTTATTTGCATTTTCATCTGCATCTTGCATACAAACAAGATCGCACTGGTTGCTCGTTTCTTCTCGTGTTAGGTTTATGCCTCGGAGGGGATCACCGTTGTCTTTAATTACTTTATTTGTTTATGTTTACTAACCATTAATCAAAATCCAAAAATGTTTTGTTTCCTTTTACTAACATTTTTTCAGGAAGGGGAACCACGTGAAAATGCCAAAAATAGCAGTCCTGCAGCTCGAGTAAACTTCACAGAAAAAGTCGAAGTTGATCCGCAAATAATTCAAATTTTTATCTGATCAAGGATTTCCCAAGTTAATTGATTCACTCAAAGGATTTCCAAGGTTCATGTGTTCACTTCTTCGACGTACAACAAGAATCGGGCCGAAACAACCAAGCAACCATGTTTGATTAAAAAAATTCAAATTTTAGCTTGGTTAACCGGTTAACCAATTGGTTAACCGGTTAACCAATGCGAAATTTGAATTTTTTATTCAAATTCAGCACCCTTAGATCATTGATTTAATTGGAATATTCTAGATCCATTGGTTTCTGATTTCTCTACATCAATTTGATCATTTCCTACCATAAACCCTCATTAATCACCACTCTTTTCCATTTCCCACCAAGATTCCAATTACCAAATCTAAATTCAAATTACTAAAGCAAGCTCCATTCCACCAAATTTCCATACCTAAGGCCTTTAAATAGGACCACAATTTCATTCATTCCACAAGCTTTTGATAGTCACAAAACCTCTTGCAAAATACTCCCCCAACACCAAAATTCTCAAAAGCTCACTTTCTTTCTTTTGAAGTTATCAAGAATTCACATTGAATTCTTAATTAACTTGAGCTAAAACTTCATCCTTTCATTCTTTTGTTTATCAATTTCAGTAGATCTAAGCCTGTGTTGGTCCAATTTGAAAAAGAGCTTTTGGTAATTCATCTTCCTCCATAAACCCATATTCACCATCAATATTCAAGATGTAGATTCTTGGTGCCTTTGTTTCTATATCCTTTGGATCTTTATTTGTTGTTTGATTGCAGGGATTCCACTGTATTTTGGTTTTAAAATCCGTGCAAATTTAGATCATGATCATCCAATGTTTGTGAAAAGGTTTCAAAATGGATCATGCTGAATTTTCTGCATTTTTTAGCTTCTGGTACAGCGTTAATCGGTTAACCATTTGGTTAACCGGTTAACCATCTTCAAAACAGTGTAAATTATCCAAAATCTGCTTGCGTTAACCGGTTAACACAAGTCAGAATGGTGTTTTTGGCTTGTTTTAAGCCCCTTTTTGGTTCCTCTTTCTTCTTCTTCTTCCTCCTATTTATTTTTACCTTGGGAAGCACTTATGGGAGTGATTTCTCCTTAATTTCAATGAACTTTGGGTGTAGATTAGATTAGTTAATGTTCATTAATTCAAAACTACCTTTAAGTGGATTATTCAATTCATTTATGGTACTTTGCATTAGTGATACATTTTCATGCTTGAATCCACCAAGAAGAGTGATTGAACTTAAGGATGGAAGAATACCATAAGTGAGGCTCAATTTGGTATTCACCTTTAGTTTTATGCGGTATCGCGTCCGGATAACGATTTACATATCGTTTATCTCGAATGCATTAGCACTAACATTATACACCTTAATTGGTGGTGGCCAACCTCATTTGTAGGGTAATTACTTCGTAAATTACTCGGCGATTGCTTAACATATACCTAAATGTGTCCCGACTTCGGAATAAAAATCTAATTGGGTACTTGCAATTTCGTGGACCAGATCTCTTGTTGATCGCGTAATCCCAAAGTGGTTAATCATATTGCATTAAGAATTGAGACTTATGAATGTTTGATGCGTAGGTGCTTTGGGTCTCCCAATCGCCTTTCAAATTTCATTGAATTCGGTTTGATTTGCCTTGATTAATCGCTATAGTGTAAGATGCTAAGCGGATCCGGTTGCCTTCGATTTTGGTTACTCTTTCTTTTTAGTTGTGGTTGATTAAATTCACCATACAATTATTATGTAAATATTATTATACTATTACTACTATTAATATTTTAGATTCTTGCACTTTAATTTCTTTTTGTTACTAACATTTAATTTCTTGCACTTTTATTGCCTTTATTCTATTTTGCTTTATTCATCCATATCATGTTTATTATTTGCTCTCATTATTTGTTGTTGATTTTCTATTTGTCCATTTGGACACAAAAACATTAATAAATGATTAAACTTCTAAAAGACTCGTGACTTTAATTTGTGGACTAATGGTTACTATCCCTGGCATTGGAATGGAAGTATTGGACATAGATTTTAAGATCCCTTCCCCTTGCTTTGATCGTCATGAGGTTGGATTTAGCCTTTATTTGGCCATTTGCTAGCTCATAAGGATGGAACTCTTATGCTCATAATTTTGAAGTATCATCAAGTTTGGTTAGATCTTTCTTCCCTTATCTCTTTATTTTCTTTTTTAGGATAGTCCCTTCATCTTCTCCCATTCTTCAATTTTCAAAACCTTCTCCCCTTTTCAAAGGATTCCTTCTTTTTAAAGCATCACCTCTTTAATAAACAAAAACCTTGACTTTTGTCAAGTGGCTTTTACTCTTTTTTTCTTCTTTTAAAATCAATGAATCTAATCATGTTGACCTTAATTCAAAAAATAAAAAGAATCAAACTCATTCAAGTTGTTTTGTACTTTTGTGCACTTTTGTTTATTTTCTTAAAAGAGTGTCGATTATGAGTCATTATTCTTTAGTCGGGTGAAAGTCTCTTAATCTCCATGGTTGTAGTTTGATGTAATCGATTCTCTTGTCATTTGTGGGGGTTTAGTGGCATACTCGTTGATTTTATCCGAGTTGGCGCCCTCCCCATAATGATGTATGAGTCCATGCCTTCATTCTCATGGTAGATTTGTTAGGCTATTCACTTGAAGATGATAAGTTCTCTTCACTTAATAAAATGAATCATAACCCACCCTTTTTCACTATTTGTACCACGAACTACGGGGTTTTGATCTTGCATTGCACTTTGTGGGAACGTAGGCATGAGGCGTTAAACCTCTTCAAACACAAAAATATTAAAAAAATAATTATTTTCTCATCCCTCCACTCACATTTTACGAACCATTTCCAAACCAAAAACAATAAATTTTTCAAAAGGCTCCCGTGGAGTACCACAAACATTTTGGGTGCGTAAAACCTTCCCATTTTGTAACCTATCCCCTCACCTGTTTCTCTGTTGTGTTTCTTTAGCTTTTTGCTTCTAGATTCATTAGGATTTATTCGCTCTTTTTTCCTTTTCCTCTTGGAATAAAATAAAAGCGCGGTGACAACTCTATTTACTTTGAGTTAAGTTAATTAATAGCTTACACTCATGTTTTTACCACTACACATAGCATCTGACACATGGTTGGGTTTCAGGGTTCGTCTCAGACTATGACAACCCAATCAGCTAATTGGTCTCAATCTTTTGGGAGTTCAGAACTAACATCATATGACAAGTTCATGTACAATGCCGATGTACTGCTGTTGTGACAAATTATACATCTAAATGAGGTTACTTAATGCTTTTGTTCTTCATCCCTACCTCTAGACTTAATGTATATTCATTATTGTACTTGATATGTTTGTTTAATCTCATTGGTTTTCCACAGATCACTCAATGTGTAACCGTTGCAAAAATTGACATGCTCAAGACATCCCAAGGAGGATGGTATTATCGGGCCTGTCATGAATGTCCAAGGGTGGCAAAAGGAAACATTCCTCCTTTTATTTATGCTGCTGGCCATAACACTGAGTGTGAACTATACATGTCCAATTTATATTATGTTATTGTCTCATATGTTTTAGATTATGTGATAAACTAGTTGTCATGGGACAAACCATATCTACCTTGTTGTTTTCTATATTAACATCTACTCCTTGCATGTATAGGTATAAGATTCTGGTTGAATTTGTTAGTCAGGGGTGTATAGCAACGTTTGTCCTATGGGACTGTGAATGTTCAGAATTGTTGGACATTTCTGCGGATCACCTGCGAACCAACATGCTTAACATAATGATATTATAGTCTTTAATTCATATTGTAATTGTTGGTATATTCATGGTAATCCATTATATGTGACTTTATTGCTTTTCTATTAAGCTGGTGTGACTGACCCACTCGAATACCCTTTAGCACTTGATGTTTTGGTTGGTCTGAACCTGGCCTTCAAAGCTAAGTGGCAAAAGGATTATAAGAATGCATCTATGGTCTCCATTTTTTCAGGATCCAACAGTCATCAAACAACTTCAATTATCAATAGCACCGAAACCGGTATAAATGATTTGTATATTCATAGAAATTGAACTTTTACAAATGCTATATCCTAACATGTTTATTGTCATCTGATTCTAAATAGCTAAAATCAATATCTCCAACAAAAAATACCATGTTGATACATATGACCTTGACTATTGCATATCCTTATATACAAATCCAGTTAAACAATACTTTATGAGTATACTTACGTTTTGCTTTATAATTGATGTGACTGCAGATTGTTGAAAGCGTATCCCATGTTGTTCCAATAGGGGAATAGGAATTAATTGTTGTAACTAAGTGATTTTAATCCTTCTGTCACGGTCTAATTATCAATTTCGTTATATGGACTTCATGTTATTCTCTAATGTAATTTTGTTTCTTTTCCAGGAACTTGATGTCACTTATAATCTTAATCCTGATCCGGTTACACTACGACACAGTCAAATAGGGTTGCAACAACTGATTTGGATGCATGTATACTATCCAATGATGAAGATTTTCGGCATTCATCCACCGAACCTAAGAAGATAATAAAGCTGGAGAAGTAGAATGGAACTACCGATGGAATGTCTTTGTTTAAAAATCGGGCTCAAGTTTATAATATCAATCTCTGTCACTTTTGTTCAAACAACTACCTGGCTTCCATGATTTGTTTTGTAATTCATAACTTATATGCATTTGTAAAGATTTTTTGTAATGTCTAAACAATGTTATTTTGCTACTACTATGGTTATGATAATTTAAGAACAACACACTTTCGTAATTTCCACTTATTTTGTCCAGTTAATGTTTTGTTACCAGATTTTAATAATATTTACAACATTAAATAATTCTGCCATGGATGCAGAATGTTCGGACCCTTAGAATTTCTATAGCATAACCAAAATGGCCTATAAACCTGGTTTCTCGACTTACAGCTTAGGACCAGGAATGTTTTTTTAACATTTTCTCATTTCCTGCAACACCACACACACTAAAAAGCACTTTTTCACTCTTTAGTCCCGGTTTCCCGGTAAAAACATCTATCTTGGGTTGCGTATCACCTACCTTTTGATATTGGTTTGTGTGTTTCCTACAGTGTTGCCTAATTCTTGTTGCACACATCCCTTACTGTCATTGTCCTTTTGTGTACAAGTGGAACCTATAACATCATTTCCTATATTTTAGATTGCGGTTTTATATTTTTATTTTTTGTACCTTTAACCTTTGGACACACATTCCTATCTCTGTACAGGCTATTTTTTTAAAAAAAAATTATCAACTCCCACATTTTTTGGTGTTCATCATCACAATTCAAATTTTCAACCAAAAAGTTGAAAGACAAACTATATGGATTATAAACACAATCCGGTTTTCAGTTTAATGTTGACTTTTTCCTATTTTTTTCAATCATACTATCTTTGACTGATATTCTATGAAATCGGAACAACACTTTTTGCAGATGTATGTCCATTTTGATATCCTCTTCTTTCCATTACTTATTTAGATCATTGCTCCGAAAATGTGATGAAGTTCTTATGATGTTATGTTTTTTTACAATGTTGATCCAAATATAACCATTCAAAATTACAAATTTATTCAATGGATGAGGGAAACAAATATGTTGCTGCAGAGATAGCCAGAAGAAAAAGAAAATTATATCTCTTACAAAAAAAAATCAACACACTCCTAACAACAAGGAGAACAATGGTTCGCATAAACAACCTTCAACATATAACACGCCTACCACAACTTCTCGAAGTAGATTACGAACACCTCTTACGACAGACATTACAAATATACTACGTATGGAATCTTCTAATCATCATCGTTTCCACCAGCATATTTCTAAGAGGCCATAAATGCCTATTCCGGACCCGATTAATCTTATACAACAATTCAACGTCGTTACGCAATGTAAGCAAACACGTGTCTATGAGCAACAATTGATTCCCCAACCTAATCATTCTTCGGCAAATTCCAACACCCTGCATAATGTTCGACCTACACCTCAACTCAAGTCATGGAAACACAAATCAGCCAGACAATGATGCTGGGGAGGATGCTTTTGACTACAACTTTGCTGATGAGGAAGCCACACAATTTGTCATATTTCAAAGTTCTTATTCTCATAGTATACTTCGGTTTCCATCAAATTACTGTTTCATTATTTTATTTATTTTGATGTTTGTTGATTTATAAGTTTATGTTTATGTAATTGTCTGCAAATTTTATGAATGTATGATGCATTTGTCTTGCAACTTATTTTGACATTGGAGATCCTTTGTGGGAATGCTAACATTGTGGTGCCTTTATGTGGTATCAAAAGCAGACAGATAAGATAAGACACACAACACAACCTAAGTTCAGCCTCTGCTGCAAGGGAGGAAACATTGCAATTCCACTGCTTAAACCTCCACCACCTCAATTGCAAAAACTTCTATTTGATAAGGACAGTCGTCAGGATAAGTCTTTTCAATCTAACATTCGCACCTATAACGCAATGTTCTTTTTCATGTCTCCTGGGATGAAATTCAATACATCCAACACAATGGGGGCAGGGGTCCGCCTACACTTAGGCTTCATGGTCAGACATGCCATCGAATTGGAACCTTACTTCCTGAAGTAGGTTAAAGGTCTAAATATGCACAATTGTATATCCACGACACGAACAATGAAATTGTCAACCGAATAGAGTGTTTTAGGTTTGGTTACTAACATTCTCGCATTTTGACTTCTTTTGTCACCTCAATGGTTAGTTTATTTATTAACTTGAATTTGTTTACTATTTCTTTCTAGTGACAATAAATCCATAGACAGTTCCATTGTAACAACCCTTAAGTTCATGTTGGATGAATACAACCCTTATGCAAAAGCTTTTCGCATGACCAGAGACATGTTGGCAACAAACAACGTGCAGGATTTAAAACCGAGACTGATATCCGAATGATCCACCGATGGTCGAATCTATAATTGTCCAATAGTCTCGGAAGTAGCTGCTTTAATAGTTGGTGATATCGATTCAGTGCCCAAAAGAGACATTATAGTTCAATATTCCGATGGACACTTACAACGAATTGATGAATTCCATCCGACCTATTTAGCATATTAATACCCTTTACTCTTTCCTTATGGTGAGGATGGATACAAACCTAACATTCTCCACCAATTTATACACCAAAAGGTCGTAACAAAGAAAAATCGGCAAACCGTCAAGGATTGACTATGCTTTTGATTGCACAACAGAACTGGTGAGGCAAAAACCTTACTTAGTTCTAGGAGACTCTTCTAACAGTTTTTGGTAGATGGATACACAATGATGGAGACGGAGCATCTTAACTAGATTCGAAAAAATCATACTAAACTGTGTGTCGGTAAGTATACAAAACTAAATGAGGCTCGGGGAATTTCTCAACAAAACCAACACAACAAGGTAGGGAGAAGAGTTGTTTTTCCGTCATCTTATGTTGGTGGAAAACTCTACATGGATCAGCTATACTTCGACGATATGGCAATCTCAAGTGCTTTGGGTTTCCCTGATCTATTTATTACATTTACATGCAATCCTAAGTGGTCTGACATTACTAGACTTTTTTCAAAAGATAACTTAACCACACGACATGTCGAATATCATTTCTAAAGTATTCAAGATAAATTTTGATGAACTAATGAGAGACCTTACCAAACGTCATGTACTGGGAAAAGTCTTGGCATGCGAGGCCTCTAAGATTTGTGACTTACAATTACACTCTAATTTTTGTATCTAACTAAATACAGTTCGTTTTGTTATGTAGATATATACACAATATAATTTCAAAAAAAAGGACTACCACATGCACATATTCTACTTTTCTTGCATCCAAACAATAAGTATCCCACACCACCGGATATTGACAACATCGTTTCTGCAAAAATACCTGATTCGGTTCTTCATCCAAAATTATACCAATTGGTCAAATCACACATGATGCATGGACCTTGTGGTTTTTCCAGAATGAGTTCACCATGCATGAAGAACAACAGATGTTCCAAGTTTTTCCCTAAAAAATACAAAGAACAAACGATTGTTGACAGCGAAGGATATCCCATATACAAGAGAAGTTAAAAAAAATTGATTGTCAAATCAGGCATTACATTGGATAATAGGCATGTAGTCCCTTACAACACACACTTGCTTCTTAAATTTGAGGCTCACATCAACATGGAGTGGTGTAACTAGAGCACTTCCATCAAATACCTTTTCAAATATATCCACAAGGGATACGACAGAATCACTGTTGCGGTAGTACTGACAACTATTTCTTTTTCAGGAGGCCAAGACTTTGTTGATGAAATCAAGGAATACCTCGACTGTAGGTATGTTTCCCTAAGTGAGGCGTCATGGAGATTATTTCCCTATAAAATTCATGGGAGGAAACCTGCAATTGAACGCATGTTTTACCATTTGGTTGGTGAGGAACCACTATACTATATTGATTTTGAAAGAATGGAAAATGTTTTGGAGAAAGCCAGTGTAACGAAATCAATGTTCACTTCATGGTTAATTGCAAATCAAACTTTTCCCGAGGCACAAAATCTAACATACGACCAATTTGTTTCCAAATTTGTGTACATCAAAAGAAAACAGGCATGGAAGCCACATCAAAAGGGTTATACCTTTGGCCATTTGATTTGGGTACCCCCAACAACAGGCGAACTTTTTTATCTCAGGATGATGCTCACAGTTGTTAAAGGACCTAAGAATTACGAGGTCATTCGTAATGTTTGAGGAACGTAGTATGACTCTTTTCGGGAAGCATATTTTGCCATGGGTTTCCTTGATGATGACCGTGAATATACTAGAGCCATTCAAGATGCAAGTCAATGGGGATTCAAACATTTCCTTAGGAAGTTATTCGTTGTTATGCTTATTTCGGGAGCTATTAATAGACCTGCAATGGTTTGGAATGAAACACGGTCCTTATTATGTGATGGCATTTTGCACAGAGAGAGACAATTTGCAAATAACAAAGGTAATTACTTTAAAATGAAGATTATGCAGCATTCTGCAATTATGACTTAACTTTACAAGGATACTAAAACTTCTGATACTACTCACGATGAATATTTTGTTTCCCATTATGCAGAACTGGTTTTGCAAGACACTGATCTCAAGAATTTAACATTGATTGAAAATGAATCTTTACTTCAATCCAACCGTGGGAGCCTTACACAGTTTAAAATGATGTCGGCTGCCGATGGTTATGTTATACAACAGCTGGGGAACCGCCTTATCTACGACGAAAGATCTTACGACACAACTCTGATGAAGAATGAGTTCAATTCACTTTTCGTAGCACTGACAGGTTTATTACAATTTTTTGAAACTTCTATTATTTATATTACAGTTTCTGTTAATTTGTATGCCTTCTATTTTTTTATTATTTGTTAGATGAACAACGCATTATCTACGACAAAATAATGTTTTCGGTTTCAAAACAAAAAGGAGATGTGTTCTTTCTTCATGGCTATGGTGGTACGGGGAAAACCTATATCTGGAAAACACTTTCCACTTTATTGAGATCAAAACACGATATTGTTTTGACCGTTGCTTCCAGTGGAATTGCTTCTCTTTTATTGCCTGGCGGTAGGACGACACATTCGATGTTTAAAATACCTGTTCCAACTTTGGAAAATTCAACCTGTATGACTGATTATGATGATGAATACAGTGAACTACTACGACAAAGAAAGCTGATCATCCGGGATGAGGCCCATATGTCTAGCAAATTTACAATTTAAGCACTCGATAAAATTTTACACGATATCATGAGTAAGTATGGGAATTCCGATGTCATATTCGGATGGAAGGTGGTTGTGTTCGGGGGTGATTTTAGACAGATTTTGCCAGTAACTCCAAGAGGGACTAGATCTGACATTATCCACTATGCAATCAATGCATCTTAAATATGGGATTCATGTGAGGTATTGACATTAACTCGGAATATGCGACTCGAGGATTGTGCTACTGACGCAGACTCACTTGAGATATCTGAATTTTCCGATTGGCTGTTAAAATTAGGTGAGGGTAGGTTATGTGAGTGTTCGCTGTTGATTTTGGCGAACAACCGCTGGTTTTCCAATCTTATCAAATTGGTTCACTTGCAGAATCAACCACACAAATCCTAGGTTACATGTGCTTTTTGACAAACATTTTATCTTTAACAATTTTTTGGTCTCACTTTTATTAAGTCCTTTATGTACGGATAATTTGACTAACAAAAAGAGTAAAAGTTCTGGTGAAAAATAAATAAAATAAACTCGGACAATGCATAAAGTAAATTTCGAAGAAGATAAATGACTTGTAATGTAAATTAATTGTAAATACTTTGAACTTTATTTAAATTTGATAAAATAAAATGGTGTTGTTTACACGTACATTTCCAGATAAAACTCTTTTCTCAAACACAGTTACTTCGAGTATTTTTGCAGGAATTTTGTACAAGTTTTTTCACACACTAATTCTGATAAGAACTACTCTATTTATATACAAATAACATAACTGTCGCTAATAGATAAATCCTAAAACTATGACACTTGGCCTTCGGCATGTTCTCTCTTCACCAGGTGCTTCCATGCGTCTTTCTGCCAAATGTAATAACTCTTGATTTGAATTTCTTTCTTTGCATCGAAACGATGCGTCTTTTCAAGTCTGTTGAATTTGTCGGAAAAAAACAACATTATCTAAATCTGTCGAAAACCTCCTATAAGTACATTCTTCAATTTTTTCTTTTCTAACCACATATATACATATATATATATATATATATATATATATATATATATATATATATATATATATATATATATATATATATATATAATCCATTTGTCGAAGTAAATACTATTTGTACATTATTTCATGGCGTCGAAAATGCATGTCTATAGTGAGTTGAACGATGGGTATGCTGATATTAAAATTCCACATGATTTACTTATTGTCGCTCCCGATAAATGGGACTGGCCCAAATAAAGGTACAGACGCGAACGGTCGGCGAAAGGGACAATGAGAACACACAACCGCGAACTCACTGGAGATGAATAGAGTCGCCAGCTAGGCATTTTTATCCCGGAGGAAAGGCAATGCTGCATAGACCTAGAAAGAGATGGATAAGACGGTTTGCGAACCAGAGAGACTGAGAAAGGGGGTTGGTTACAACCTGGGAAGGTATTAGCACCCAAATTGTCCGCCGTACTCGACGGGATCCACGCTTAAAAAATTTGTGTTTTAAAGGGGTAGTGTCAGTGCAATTTGTGTGTAAGAGAGCTGGAAAAGGATGTACAGGTGTCAGTGTAAAGAAGTGTAAAGTGTGAGATATACAGTGTCAGTGTAAGGATAAGAGTGAAATGCTCATGACCATGAGGCTTAAAGAATAATGCTGAAAGGAGGGGGAATATACAGAGACTTTTGTTCGATAACTGTTAAGTTATGCCTACGTATCCTCCCGTGCAATGAGGAAGTCAGAACACCGTAGTTCGACCCAAAGAGACTGGAGATGAATTGACTGTGAACTGCTTGCTTGTCTATGCTCACGTGTATGATCTGTCTGGTACAGATGCAAACTGTCTTGCATTAGACGGAAGAAGCAAGTTCTCGGTTGTGAGTGAATGAGATGAGAAAAGAATCCCGAAGGAGACGATTATTGTTTGTTTTTGAGTTTTCAGTCTTTTATTGCTTTTGAAAGTTTGTCATAAGTTAATGAGCTTAAGCCTAAACCAATGGATTTAGTAAACTCATCACATCTTCCCTCTGATTAGGGGTGATGAGAATACCTTAAGTGTGAAGTCAGATTCTCACACTTAATCACCTTTGATGTAGGTTTAAGATCATTAACCTACTTGTGATTATTTAGATGTTTTTGGTGTTTTTGTTTAGTGTTGAGTAATGAGATTAAGCCATAATCAGGGATTAAACAGACTCATTACACCATCCTAATAGAAGGATAATAGATGAGAATGTTAAGCTGAGGAAAGCTCCTCAACTTAATCCATGATTAGGGATTAAACTCATGACAAAACAAGCCTTTGATTAAGTGGATTTTATTTAATGGTAAGATGATGAAGTGAGTTTTAGGGTTTGTAAGACAACTTGAGGGGGACTTGTCCATTAACACTAGGGTTAGTCCTTCTTAACCAATTAAGGAAGAATTAGAACCCTAATGCAAGGCCCAAGTTACAAGTGTGATGTCTTGATACTTATTAAGTGAATTGATTAAGAGATTTAAACACATTAAGGGTTTAACACTTAGGATTAAAGTTATGCACTCCATCCTAAGAGAAGGATGCAGGCATAAGCTTAATCACAAAGCCTTAAAGCCTTTAGGGTTTAGTCCCTGATTATGAGGTGAGAAGAGGAGACTCAAGGAGACACAAAGGTAAAAGCTAAGTGGGGGACTAATCAAAACCCTAATCATTGTCATGCTTGGTTGTTCCTAAGGTTTGTGAGGTTTTACAAGAGAAGTCTTCAATGGAACCACCAGGAAGCAGATGAAAGGATCAAGAGAAGCAAAGTAACTTGCTTCATTCAAGAAGTCAAGTCACTTGAAGAAAG
Source organism: Lathyrus aphaca (assembly GCA_963966055.1). NCBI lineage: Eukaryota > Viridiplantae > Streptophyta > Magnoliopsida > Fabales > Fabaceae > Lathyrus > Lathyrus aphaca. The sequence goes on from OZ014524.1 coordinate 203,305,400, forward strand.
AAAGTGGGAAGAGGAAGAATGAGCAAGCTCAATCTCAAACACATACAAAAATGCAGCATGGATGCAAGAGAGAGATGAGAAGAAAGGTTATGAGAAGTGAAGGCAAATTCACTTCTCAAGTTCACTTACCACCTGAAATGTTAGAAAAGGAATGCAATGCAATGCAGAATGGGATGAGATGACATGATGAGAAACAAAACCAGAAGCACATACATGATGCTAATGATGTTATGAGATGCTACAATCATGAGGCAGCACATGGAAATGATCATACAAGCTTATGAATGCAAATGAAGCAAGTTAGGAACCATGAAAACACATGAAAAGTTATGAAGTGCACATGACATACAACATGGCAAATACATGATGCAATGATCAAACATGTTTTCTATATGTCTTATGATGTCAAATGAATCACATGGAAGCATGGAATGTCATGGCAAGTCATGTTATGCAAGAGAATGCAAGATGGATGCATATGGAAGCCCAAATTAGGGTTTATGAACCAAACATCAAACAAAAGTCAAAATCAGAAGCAAACCCTAAGATAAAAATGGAAAATGCCACACAAAGGACCCCTAATCCTATACTAAACCAATGCCCAAAGGAGAGGTCTCAACTCTTAATCAATCTCAAGTTATGATTTTTACAAGTTTCTAGGGTTTTTAGGGTTCCTAAACAAGAAAAATGTCAAACAATTTGAAAATGCAAGATCAAATCATGGAAATTTAATCTCAAAAACTACATGCTAAACATAATGCAATGCAAGAAGAATCAATGTCCAACTCTTCATGGATAGGCAGAAATGATTTTTTAAACTTTGGATCAAATTAATGCATAAAAATGATTTTAATTCAATGAAAAATTATCAAAATGCATCAAGATCAAAAAAGAAATTTGGTTTGAAGGTTGGACAATGTTTCTAAATGTCTTAGAACATTTCATGAATTTTTTGGTGATTTTTAGATACTTAAAAGTATTTTTAATAAATTAATTCTCATTAATCAATTAAAAATAATCTTTTAATTATTTAAAAATACATTTTAAATGCTAAAAATGAAAATAAAAATATTTTTGTGTCATAAAAATTAATAAAACTCTTGAGAAAAAGTTTCATAATTTTTAAGACATTTTTGCTATTTTAAATAAATTATGCAAAACAAATGAGAAAAATATGAAAATAAAATGAAAATAAATGAATTAAAGAGAAGTCAGCTGATCCAAGGGCTTGATTCAAAGTCACACGCGCGGGAGTTGACTGCGCGCCACATCCTACGGCTCAAATTCAAAAATGACTAATTAATGCTTAAACCCAAATTGCGCCGTTAAACACTTTCAGATGACCGGAACAGTGTTCCGGTCATCTTCTCCGTTCACCCCAAACCTCAAACTCACTCCATACGTTATGAAAATGAAATCTAATTGAACAGAAATGTTTCCCACTCACTCACGAATCATAACCCTCACACAAAACAAATTTATTTTTCCAGGAAAGGCTGAATCGAAGCAAACAAGAACTAGGGCAAAAAAGTTTCAGAGATCAATTAAATTCTCATTTCATCACCATTTTCAAAACTAAAAGCACCAGGACAATCAGTGAAGCATAGCGAACAAGTTTAGAACATAAAAAATGATTTTTGGAAAAATATTTCTTGAGCTACCTGAGATTCGAAGCTTTCACTCCAGCAACTTTCAGACCTCCCCTCCTTGTGAAATCCACCCCTTATGACCTCTTGATGATGCTTGAATGCTTTGGAGAAGTTTATGCTGGCTAGATGAAGAGTTTGAACAGCTTCTGCTCAAGCTCAGTTGAAAATGGCAATGGTGATGCAGGCAGTTTCAGGCCAATGTGAGTGGTTCTTTGTGATCAGGGTGATGTTTTAAGAAGGTTTGTGGAGTTTGTTTGGATGTTTATGGCCTGTGGAGTGAGTTTCGAAAGAAACTGCAAGTTGGAGTGAAGATGGAGAAGTGGTGTTCTTGCTTGATTCAGGCTTGGTTCTTTGTTGGTTTAGGCTTAATGGAGTATGGTGAGATGATTAGTGAAGCTGGTTTGAATGTTAGTGAGCTGGGCAGAGAGATTCGAAGAGAAATGCCAATGGGGTGAGTTTTGTGTATGTGATGTTATATGTTGTTTCAGCTTGGCCTCCTGATATCTTTGGCTTGCAAATGGATAACATAAAATAATCCTATAGGTCAGATGATTTGACCTGGCCTTTATTGATTGGTAAGTTCACTTTTGCCAAAAGTCCACTCTTTGTGTAAGGAAAGCATGGGCTTGGTTCTAGGCTAGTACAAGGCATGGGGCTGCGCAGCAAAGGTGAGGGGAAGGGCTGGCAAGGTTCAGCATCCAATGTAGCAAGTGGTAGGAAGTGTGATCATGAGTCTTGCAACTTGTTCCAACTTTGGTTCACATGTGATTTCCTTGTCCAACAAGCCATAAACCATGAGAAACTTGGTTCAAATCTGATTTTTAAGAGTTGCATGATGCTTGTGTAATGGTTTGAAGACAATTAGAAGTTACAATTTGCCTTGGTTCATGATTTTGCAAATTTTCCTTTTAGTGCATAACTTGAAAATTAGTGATTTTTGCCAACTTTGTCAAACCATAACTTTTGATCCAAAATGAATTAGGTCATGTTCTTGTACTTTTTGAAAAGGGAAAAATGTATTCTACAACTTTCATGACCAAAGTTTTTCCATTTGAAGCATTTTTGGATCAAAAAGCAAGGCTTGAAAAATGACCTAAAATGACATATTCTTGAAAAGTCAACTATGCCCTAAAAAGTCAACTTTGCAAAAACTTCAAATTCTTGATTTTTGTGAACTTCAAACTTCTTCCATGATCAAATAAAGATCATATACACTCAAATTAATGAAGAATGCCCATTGGTTGGGTCATTGGGGGCCTCGGATGCCCTGATTTTGCACTGACTTGCCCAGAAAGTCAACCCTTGATCAGATGACTTCCCCATGGAATTTCTTCATGAAAATTGGTATGCATACTCCCTATACCATATAAAGACCAATAGAAACAAGAATGACCAAAAAAAATTGGAGTTATGGCCTCTGAAACCAAAACCCTAATTTTAGGTCAACTGTGCAGTCAAACTTGGCTCTGCATCCACACCAATCCCAGTTCTTGTGATTCTTTGGCATTTTTGACTTTGAGAGGATGTAATATGATACTTGAACACACATGGATCCCTTTGAAGTGATTGATGGCCTTTGGAGTGGCTCAGGAGGCTCTTGAATTGCTCAGATCACAAACCCTAGATGCAGATGACTTAGAAACTATGCAGTGAATCAAAAATGAGATATGAGGTGATATGATTGTGTTTATGCATATGAAATGATCACAAGTCATGGTGTGAATGGGTGAGGGCAAATTTGGGGTGTTTACAGCTGCCCCTATTCAAACATGAGTTAGCTGTGCAGGATGTAAGCGACGGCTTATCAGGCAAACAAGATAACTTGTGGTTGAATACCAAAGACAGTCCAAAATTTGCACTCACAGAATAAAGAAGAAAAGGGATATAGATTGTAAAAGGAAAATAAAGTATATTGTAAAGTGCGGGAAACAAAGCAATGACGGGGACGGCCGACATGCTGGGGATAAAAGGTAAAGCCAAGACGGGGACGACCGACTAGCTGGGGAAAATCAAATTATGATGGGGACGGCCATCAAGATAAAGTAAGATTCTCTGGGAATTAATGAAACATGACGGGGACGGCCATCAAGTTCATAAAGCAAAGTAACCAACGATGGGGACGGCCATCAGGCTAAAAAAGGAAAAGGGACCACGACGGGGACGGCCATCGGGTTAAAGAATAAATGAAATAAACAGATGATGGGGTACGGCCATCAAAGGTGAAGGACGATCACCTAGCAGGGGACGGCTGCTCTGTTGGGGAATAAAGGAAATATGATGGGGACGGCCATCAAAGGTGGAGGACGACCACCTGGCAGGGTACGGCTGCCGAAAATATCAACGATGGGGACGGCCATCGGATGAGCATGATGGAGGACGACCATCAAGAGGTGGAGGACGACCACCTAGCAGGGGACGGCTGCTCTCAGGGTTTATCATGACATAGGACGAATGCCAGATAACCAAAATCAACAATGGGGACGGCCATTGGATAAAATTGATGAAGGACGATCATCAAAAGGGTGGAGGACGACCACCTAGCAGGGGACGGCTGCTAAAAAACAACGACGGGGACAGCCATCGGACGAGCATGATGGAGGACGACCATCAAGAGGTGGAGGACGACCACCTAGCAGGGGACGACTGCTCTCAGGGTTTATCATGACACAGGACGAATGTCAGATAAAGGAAAACTTGCTTTGTTGGCGATCTACTGGGGAATAGTAAACACGGACGAGTGTTTATATCCAAGAAACAAAAGGTATAAGTGTTTGGTATTGTATAGATTAAAGATGCGGACGAGCATCCTTAAGACTACGATACGGACGAGTATCGGGTAGAAACAAGTACTGACACGTGTTCAGAGATGATGATACGGACGAGTATCAACTGGTTAACAAAGAACACGGACGAGTGTTGAATCTGAAGGGATTCTTCTGGGGAAAAGTAGACACAGGCGAGTGTCTAAATTCAAGAAGACATGAGTGTTTGACACGGTGTATGGATTAAAGATGCGGACGAGCATCCTTAAGACTATGATACGGACGAGTATCATGATAGAAACAAACGCTTGACACATGTTCAGAGTTGATGGTACGGACGAGTACCATCCGGTTAACAAAGAGCACGGACGAGTGTCGAATCTGTGGGGATATGAATGGTATATACAAGATACAGACGAGTATCTGTATGAGTGTATCATGAGTAACGAGTATGAGTATTGTATAGATGAGTGTTTATCTGTTGGGGAGGGTGACACGGACGAGTGTCAAGAGAGAAAAGTATAATATGAACAAATATCTGATATACAAAGTGTAGGTGACTGCGCTGGGGATACGACACGGGCGGGTGCCAAGAAAGTGTATATAAGTATATGTGAGCGCAAAGAGGATGTCTTTGGCTTTCTGCTAGGGTATGACACGGACGGGTGTCAGGATGTACCTGTAATACGGGTGGTCTTGTTTGCAAAGAGTGTTCAGGCGACTTTACTGGGGAAAAGGTGGCACGGACGGGTGTCAAAATGAGTATATATTGGCGTATGTGGATTGTGAGGCAGCTGCTTTTGCTGGGGACTCCGGTGGGGATTTTTCTGTACATTGATGAACTGTCATCATTCACAAGTGCTGATTTAAAACATGGCTTATGATTATGCTATGTGTTGGATTTTTTTTGCCGTAATGCTCTGTGTTAAAACGGAATGCTACGCTTTGTGGGTGAATATGATGCGGATGCTATGATTATGCAAAGATACCAAAACCGGGATCCGGGTCTCGTTGCTGTGAAGATCTTCGATCGATCTGTTTGGAGTAGACATCCCAGCTGGGGTGAGATCATTAGTGGATCTTATGAGATGATATCTGCTTGGGGATACAGATCACTGATAGCCCCATCTCAGTAATGGGGGACCCAGCTGGGGTTTGTGGAAGCTTTCTTCACTCTGTTGTGAGTTCTTCATGCGTTGCTCTGCTGGATAGAGGCTGGAGCTCTGTGGGGAGATGGCTCTCTAACTTTTGTGCTCGGCTGAGGGCGAGATGGCAACTCGACTGGGGAGAAAGAGAGGAATTACTGAAAGACCTCCCTAGAAAATCTGTTACGGTAGCTTCTTGACTCAGCCGGGGATATGGGCATCTTCTGTGATACCTGCCCATTCTGATGGGGATAAGTAATAAGCGGCCAACTCAGCTGGGAGGAGTCGTGAAAGGCAACTCAGCTGGGGAGAGGGCACCTTGGGTGCTAAAATTGAGTGTTGACTTGCCAGCTTGCTGGGATGGAGCTTACACGCCCCAAGTTGCGTTCTGGATACCTGCAATCCTGAAAAAGATAGAGAAACGCACAAGATAATCCCGAGGTATCCCTTACTGGATTCCGTCATAGGAGTTAGGATACTTCTGAGAGTAAGCATATTTCCTACAAGCATGTTTTTACTTTTGAAGATAAGCATCTGTATTCTTATGCAATCAGTTTTTTTCTTTTAAGACATCAGACATTTTTTGCAAATAAAATGTACAAAATGAGACATGACTGAAAATCTGATTTTATTAATTCATATGCCCTGAATTGGCGAGATACAGTCAAAGGAACATATCCCCTGAAATGAGGAGATTGTTACAAATTGAGAAGCAAAATGCTGGCAGTGTTGATGACGCTTTGAGGAGCTTCCTCTTCACTATGACTTTTTGACGTTCTTCTCATCTTGCTTTCTGAAGAATGTTGATTCTGATTGAGGCTTGATCCTTTCGAAGCTTACCAAGTTGTAAGTGATACAGACGAATTCAGAGTGCAGTTGTTCGCTTATTCCCTTATTTTGCATGGATCGCCCTTTCGGGTTTTCGATCCATCGGGATACCCATTTTTGCCCGAGTTGTCCAATGTGGCTTTTCAACTCAGCGGGTGTACATTTTTCATTTATTTTCCCTTATTTTTGCCCGAGTCTTTTATTCTGTTTTTGACTCGCCGGGATGCCCTATTTTTGCCTGGACTTACATTCTATTTTTATGTCCAGCGGGTCATTTTTATGCGAAGTATTTTTTAACTGCATCTGAATTCACAGGGGACGGGAAATCTTCACTATCCATGGTGCTGAGCATCAGTGCTCCACCAGAGAAAACTTTCTTTACTACAAATGGTCCTTCATAATTTGGAGTCCATTTGCCCCTGTGGTCTGTATGAGGAGGGAGGATTCTTTTCAGCACAAGATCTCCTACTTGGTACTCTCGATGCTTGACTTTCTGATCGAAGGCTTTCTTCATTCTCTTCTGATACAACTGTCCATGACAGATTGCAGCCAATCTTTTCTCTTCGATCAGACTCAGTTGTTCGTATCGGGCCCGAACCCATTCTGCTTCACTCAGTTTAACATCCATTAGTACCCGGAGAGAGGGTAATTCAACTTCGAAAGGTAGGACCGCTTCCATACCATATACAAGTTGATACGGTGTTGCCCCAGTGGATGTCCTGATTGACGTGCGGTACCCATGCAAAGCAAATGGTAGCATTTCATGCCAGTCTTTGTAAGTGACTACCATCTTCTGCACAATCTTCTTGATATTCTTATTAGCTGCCTCAACAGCGCCATTCATCTTTGGCCTGTAAGGAGAAGAATTGTGATGTTGAATCTTGAAGTCCCGGCACAGCTCTGCCATCATTTTGTTGTTCAAGTTGGAACCATTATCAGTAATGATTCGCTCGGGAACTCCATATCGACAGATGATATCTCTCTTCAGAAATCTGGCTACCACTTGCCTTGTAACATTTGCATATGAGGCTGCTTCAACCCACTTAGTGAAATAGTCAATGGCGACCAAGATGAATCTGTGGCCATTTGAAGCAGTTGGCTCAATTTTGCCAATCATATCAATGCCCCACATGGCAAAGGTCCATGGTGAAGACATGATGTTCAAAGGATTGGGAGGCACATGCACCTTATCTGCGTAGATCTGGCATTTGTGGCATTTTCTGGCGTAGGCACAACAGTCTGCATCCATGGTGATCCAATAATACCCTGATCTTAACAATTTCTTAGCCATGGCATGCCCTCCTGCATGGGTACCAAAGGATCCTTCGTGCACTTCATGCATCAACAACTCTGCTTCTGTCTTATCAACACATCTGAGGAGTACCATATCAAAGTTCCTTTTGTATAAAGACCCATCAGTGTTCAGAAAGAAACTACCAGCGAGCCTTCTCAAAGTCTTCTTATCATTGGAAGATGCCCCAGGTGGGTATGTTTGATCCTCCAAGAAGCACTTAATGTCATGGAACCAAGGCTTATCATCTTTGACAATATCTGCTGCGAACACATATGCTGGTCTGTCAAGTCTGGACACTGAAATCTGAGGTACAAAGTTGGCAGCCTGAACTTTGATCATGGACGAAATGGTGGCCAGAGCATCTGCAAACTGATTCTCATCCCGAGGGATATACTCAAGCTTGACTGCTGTAAAGAAAGTCAATAACCTCCTTGTATAATCCCTGTAAGGTATCAGATGATCCTGGTGGGTGTACCATTTGTCATTGGTTTGATTGATTACCAGAGCTGAATCTCCGAATACTGTCAATGTCTTGATCCTGAGGTCAATGGCTTCCTCAAGACCCATAATGCAAGCTTCATATTCAGCTTCGTTGTTAGTGCAGTTGAAAGTGAGTTTTGCCGAGAAAGGCATGTGAACTCCTTTAGGTGCAATGAGTACTGCACCAACACCACGACCATTCATATTAACAGCCCCATCAAACATCATAGTCCATTCTTCTTCTGGGTCAGGCCCTTCAGTGTGAACATGCTCTTCATGATCTTTTGCTTTTATGAACATGATGTCTTCATCAGGGAAGTCAAATCTCATAGGCTGGTAATCATCAATGGGTTGCTCAGCTAGATATTCAGATAGTACACTGCCCTTGATGGCTTTCTGAGAGGTGTACTGGATGTCGTATTCTGTGAGAATCATCTGCCATCTTGCAACCCGTCCGGTAAGTGCTGGCTTCTCGAAAATGTACTTGACTGGGTCCATTTTTGATATCAACAAAGTAGTGTGGGTCAACATATACTGTCTCAGTCGGCGAGCAGCCCACGCTAAAGCACAACAAGTTTTCTCGAGCAGTGAATAACGTTGTTCACAGTCGGTAAACTTTTTGCTTAGGTAGTATATTGCATACTCTTTTCGACCAGACTCGTCATGCTGGCCCAACACACACCCCATCGACTCTTCTAATACTGTCAAGTACATTATCAGAGGTCTTCCTTCAACTGGAGGCATAAGGATTGGAGGTTCTTGTAAGTATTCTTTGATCTTGTCAAAAGCCCTTTGGCAGTCTTCGTTCCACCTGACCGTCTGTTCTTTTCTTAGTAGTTTGAACAAGGGTTCACAAGTTGCTGTAAGGTGAGATATGAACCGCGAGATGTAGTTCAATCGACCTAAGAACCCTCGAACTTCTTTCTCAGTTTTCGGTGCAGGCATCTCTTGGATGGCTTTGACTTTGTCAGGGTCAACTTCAATCCCCTTCTCGCTTACAATAAAGCCCAGCAGCTTACCAGATCTCACCCTGAATGTGCATTTGTTGGGGTTTAACTTCAGTTGGTACTTCCTCAGACGCTTGAACAGTTTCAGCAGATTTACCAGATGATCTTCTTCAGTAAGGGACTTGGCGATCATGTCATCCACATAACACTCGATTTCCTTATGGATCATATCGTGGAATAATGTCACCATAGCCCGTTGATATGTTGCGCCGGCATTCTTGAGCCCAAATGGCATTACCTTGTAGCAGAACGTGCCCCAGGGTGTGATGAAAGTTGTCTTCTCCATGTCTTCAGGTGACATTTTAATCTGATTGTATCCTGAAAATCCGTCCATGAAGGAGAATACCGAGAACTGAGCTGTGTTATCCACCAATACGTCAATGTGAGGTAATGGGAAGTCATCTTTTGGGCTGGCTCTGTTCAGATCCCGGTAGTCAACACACATTCTTACTTTGCCGTCTTTCTTAGGCACAGGTACTATGTTAGCAACCCACGGTGGATAGCTAGTCACAGCAAGGAACCCGACGTCCCATTGCTTTTGTACCTCCTCCTTGATTTTCATAGCCATGTCTGGGCGAGTACGAAGCAGTTTCTGCTTAACTGGCGGGCATTCTTCTCTCAAAGGCAGCTTGTGCATGACAATGTCGGTATCCAACCCTGGCATATCTTGGTAAGACCAAGCAAACACGTCCACGTACTCTTGAAGCAGGTCAATCAATTGTCTCTTCACTGAGTCTTGTAAGCAGGCCCCGATTTTAACCTCTTTCACGTCTTCATCTGTACCAAGATTGATCACTTCAACTTCCTCCTGGTGAGGAGTAATAACCTTTTCCTCTTGTCTCAACAACCTGGCTAGCTCTTCAGGAAGCTCATATTCTTCTTCAACCCCTTCATCAGCTTGATTGATTGGATTGTCAAAGTCATACGAAGTCATAGCCGTGCCGTTGTTGGTGCTGTCAGGAATGCACTCTCTGCAAGGGTTCAGTTTGTTCATTTTAGTGATTTGATTTTAATCTTGTTTTAGAAAAGTGAAATAAAGTTGTCATTTTGAAAACACTGCCATTTATTTTTTTGTACAAAAAGAAAAATGAAAAAAAACAGTGAGCGGAAAAGAAAAAAAGACTCATTTGCAAAAAGATGTCTGATATTTCATTGATTAATCTTGTTGCACAAAAAGTACAGATGGCCCGATTACAAAATGAGTCTTGTCATCTTGGGCAAGATGCAAGACTTTGATGCATGCTATAAAAATACAGGAAATAATAATTACTCTGCATGAGTAACTCTTATAATTTCCTGGGAAGACCAGTTTGAGATACTGCTCCCCGGGATCTTTGGACGAATCCATCTTTCCAGGTTGCGTTCTTCTTCCAGCTCGTCTTCCAGACAGTTGATAGCATCAGGGGTGAGCATCCCCCCACTCACAAAGTTGGGCTCTTTCGTAGCCTCTGCTTGATCTTGTTGAGTTGGTTTGTAACCCAACCCAAATCTGTCCTCTTTCTTCTCCACCGATAGCAGTTTGCCCCAGCCTTGGGCGTTTCCTCCCTCAACAACCTTCCGGGCTTGTTGGTATGATGATATTGAAGTACCAGGTACAGCAGAGGTCTCATTGATGTTCAAAGCTTCGAACCCCTGACTCATTGTTTCATGGATCTCCCCATCCATCTCAATGTATTTATAGGTAGCCAGGTGGCTGACAAAAATATCCTCTTCTCCACAGATTGTAACAATTTGACCCTCCCACTCATATTTTAACTTCTGGTGAAGGGTAGAGGTCACGGCGCCAGCGGCGTGAATCCATGGCCTACCCAATAGACAGCTGTAGGCAGGCTATATATCCATCACGTAGAAGGTAGTTTTGAAAGTCTGTGGGCCAATCATTACTGGCAACTCAATCTCTCCCAGAACCGATCTCTTTGAACCATCAAAGGCTCTCACCACTAGGTTGCTGGGTCTCAACGCCAATCCGTCATATTCTAGCTTCACCAGGGCCTTCTTTGGTAAGACATTGAGGGATGACCCCGTGTCTACCAGCACATGGGGAAGGACAACACCCTTACATTCCATGGTTATGTGCAAGGCTTTGTTATGGCTGCGGCCTTCCGTTGTCAAATCAGTATTGGTGAACCCTAGTCCGTGACTAGCATTGACATTTCCAACTACAGCTTCCAGCTGATTGACAGTGATCTCTTCAGGCACGTAAGCTGCGTGCAAGACTTTGAGTAGTGCATTCCGATGGGCTTCGGAGCACATAAGCAATGAAAGGATAGAGATCTTGGAAGGCGTCTGATGAAGCTGATCCACTATTTTATAATCACTCTTCTTGATGATTCGCATGAACTCATCAACCTCTTGGTCAAAGGGTGTTTTCAAAGCTTATTTAACAGTCTGCTCTTCCTGCACCAAGCTTTTTCCTTTTGCTTTAGCAGCAGCTTCTGCTTCGGCAGTGGGTCTCTGAATTTGTGGAGCGAAAAGACGTCCGCTTCGAGTGAAGCCTCCGCCTCCTCCCACATTGTCAATTTGTGGTGCAGAGGTTGATGATTCAAAAGTGATTTTTTGTCCTTCACAGTACAGGTCAGAGCCGTAATGCCACGGGATGGCATTGCTACTTTCATAAGGTACTGGTCCAGGCACTGTGATAGTGACTGGACTGATTGCAGCTGTGGAAGGAACTGTGATAGTCTGTGGATCGTAATAAATTGTGACTGGTGCCCTGATGGGAGCAACACCTTCTAAGTTGTAGACAGAGTTGTTTTCAGGATCATAAAATATTGTGACAGTCGAGACATCTTCATGATTTGTTGTTGGTGTTGTAGGAGACATTGGTGGAAGGATGGATGTTGTTGTTGTAGGAGTTTCAAAATGGAGTGGTGCTGGAGTTGTAGAAGAAAAATTTGTTGATAACTGATCAGTTGAGATAATAGATGAAGTACTTGTTGATGAAGCCGAAGAATTGTCAGGAACAATGGTTGTTGCAGTTGTAGGAGGTTCTGGAATTGTTGCTGATGAAATTGCTGGATTTGTATGAAATGATGTGGTGATCTGAAGTTGGCCACTCTGAATGAGACCGTCTATGCCATTCCTCAGGTTATCGCACCCGTTTACCGAGATATTGCAGTAAGCACACCCCAACTCACACCCCGGGAACATTTGACATTCGAGGAGTTGAGCCTTAATTTCTACCAACGGTGTCCGGATTTGACCCACACTGGTTATTAAATAAGACGGCTTGTCTTCTTCAATAGCGTTAATTCTGGGACCACCGTGGTTTGACATGGGGTTCTTATTGACATTGGGTGGTGGTGCGAAATTCAGAGCTTTCGAGTCTACCAGGTCTTGTACCTTCATGTGCAGGGCTCTGCACTTTTCTGTACTGTGGCCAGGTGCGTTGGAATGAAAAGCACACCTAGCGTTGGAGTCATAATTCCTGGGTAGACTGTTGGGATCTGGAGGTGCCAACGTCCTTAGCTCAACTAGGTTGAGTTTCAGGAGTTGTGGCAGCAATGTAGCATATGGCATAGGGATCAGATCGATTACCCTGTTGGCTTGAGATGGCCTCTGTTGGAATGGCCTTTGCTGGTTATTGTTGTTGGTGTTGCTGTTGTTGTAATTTCTCGGAGGATACTGATTATGTTGATGGTACTGAGGTTGTTGATAGTTTTGTTGCGGAGGTTGATAAACTGGTTGAGGATGAGCCGGAGCGGGAATGGTGACTGCTGCCACTGATCTGTGAACATATTGGGGCCTGCCCCTGTTGGTGTGGATGGCATTGGTCTCGCCAGTTCTTCTTGGGCCTGCAAAAGGCTTTCTTGTGCTACTGGACGAGCTTGCACCATTGTCAGATATCTTACCCATTTTTAACAAACTCTCAATTCTCTCCCCAGCTATGACAACATCTGCAAAGCTAGTGGAAGAGAAAGCAGCCAGCCTGTCAATGTAAGTCCCCTGAAGGGTGTTCATGAACATATCTGCCATTTCCCTTTCGGACATAGGTGGCTGAACAGCAGCAGCCAATTGCCTCCATCTCTGGGCATATTCTCGGAAACTTTCCCTTGACGACTGTGACATTCCCATTAGGAGAGTCCTGTTGGGTGCCATGTCTAAGTTGTACTGATACTGTCTGATGAAGGCCTCTGCCAGGTCCTTCCAGCATCTGATAGTTGCCCTTGTCAAGTGAGAGTACCATTCTCTTGACGCTCCAGTTAAGCTATCCTCGAAATAGAACATCCAGAGCTTCTCATCCATTGTATAGGCCTTCAGCCTTCCCAGAAATGACTGTAAATGAGTCCGGGGGCATGAAGTCCCGTTGTATTTTTCAAAACAAGGAGGCTTAAACTTATGGGGGATCCTGACCCCGTCTACCAAGCCCATGTCCATGACGTCGAAACCTAGAGAGTTTTGAGACTCTAAGGACCTCAATTTCTCAGCTATCTCATCCAATCTTCTATCATAAGCTTTTTCCCCAGCACCCATTACTGTAAACTGATCCTCTTGGGGGTCTTCTTGAAGTACCCTGGCTGCAGTGGCAGTCCCTTGAACATTTGCAGGGATGTTGACCTCAGGATGGAGGTGTGGTCCAAATACAGGGGGGTTAACATGAGGTTGGACCCTTTCATTGTTGCTAGTGCCGGCAGTTCCTATATGTGGATCTTCTTGATTCTGCCTTTCCACCATGACCCTCAATCTTTCCTGGCTCTGAGCCATGTTGTTCATCACTTCCATAAACTGAGTCATTTGATTCCTCATCTCTAGCCTTTCGTTTGCCATTTGATTTCTGACCTCAGTAAGGTCCTGCTGCATCTGATCCATTTGAATGCCCGGAAGGTTGCTACGGGTCGGATAACGGTGCGGACGGTTGAGGGGAAATACTCGGCGCCGAGCAATAGTTCCTGAACATCACAACAGAGTTAGTGGCAATAAAACAAAAACCTACAAAACAAACAAAAGTGTTAGCATGCAATGCAGTATGCTTATTTGTTTTCAAGGTATCCGGTTTGGCATTCAGTTTTGACCCTTCCAGACCCTTGAAGATGCTGTTGATGTTGCTTTTGAAGTGAAACCCGGATGGAACAAACCAATACATATATTACAAAAATCAAAAGGTACATAGTTTGTTTTACAAATACAAGCCCTCTGGGGGGTCAAAATACATTACAAGAAAATAAAAGTACATGGAATGAAAGCAACAACAAACAAAGGGTCAAACACCAAGACCAAACTCATCCTCACGAACTTCCTTGAGAAGTGCTTCGGTCACAGGATCAGCCGGACGCTCCGTGAGATTCCTGATGAGGAGATTCCGGGTGGTAACAGCTGCTGTTAGCTTCTTGTGCTGACTTTGGTCTTTTGACCTCTTCACCCCAGCTTTGATCTTCAACTCTGATATCTCCCTCTGGGCTGCTGCCAGGGCTTCTTGCTGCTCTTTTGCACTAGCTTCCAGTTGCTCCATCTTGTCTTGAACTCTCTTGTCCTCCAGAGTACGGGCTTCGGTGATCCTGACCCACCGAGCTTGACTCTCCTTCAAATACAAGTCTGTCCTCGCCCTCTGGAACTGAGCTTCTTTGCAAGCATTCTTCAGAATTTGTTCTCCAGCTTTAGACTTTTTGATATAATCCCCAGACTTCTCAATCTTAACCAGATGCTCCACTCTCAACTTCTCCAATCTCTCAACCTCCCTCATACCATCACTCCTCTCCCGGAGGGTCTTCTGCAAAGCTTGAGTTAACTTCTCATTTCTTTCTTTCAAACTCTCAAACTCCTCCAAACTGACAGTGGCAGGTGGTGCTGAAGATGATTCAGGCATATCTTCTATAGTAAAGGGCATCCCAGAGAATTGGGCCCTGGCACGGGACCATTCATAATATTGTGCTGATGCCACATTGTTGCACTTCCCCAAAATGGTTATTCCCTTGGTTTGAACATTATCCCAGGCCCAGGCTGCCTGCCTAACAATAGCCAGATTAATCTTGTTCTCATAATAAAGAGTTTCAACCAAGTCCTGTGCCTTAGGAGTGTGGACCAGGGCATAGCCCAGTTGTCTTCTAAACAGCAGAGGGTTGTAATTAATACTGCCCTTAACTCCTATTAGGGGCACATTGGGAAAATGCCCACAGCTGGTGATGATATCCCTACCCTTGGTGCTTTGAGTGCACCATCTGATATCGGCTGAAGTTAGAGCAGTGAGTCTCTTAGCCCAGTTGCTCTGCTGATGAGGATTCAAAAATGCATCTGTCCTGGGCAGATGCCTGAGAAGCCAAATATGGAATAATGGAGCACAACACCTCACTAATCTTCCCCTCTGCTTTTCATTCCTCTGATGCACTGAATAGTAGAGATCCCCCAATAAAGTGGGCACTGGGTTCTTCAAGATGAACAGATGGATTGCATTCTTGCTAATGAATCGAGGCTCATCTGCAAACAATACAATTCCATATATGCTCAAAGCCAATAAGGCACAGACAGCTTTCCACTCCCCTAAAGAGGCTTTCAGGGTAGCTTGAGAGATCAAGAAGTCCAGATGAAAACCAGGGATTCCAGCTTTAGAAGTCATATGCTGCTCAATCAGGACAGGTTCCAGATGCAGAGCCTTTGCTATTTCTCCATTACCAGGAAAGACCATCTCAGGGTTGAAAGGGATTCCACCCCTGATAGGCAAACCAACCAATGATGAGTATTCTTCTAATAGAGGGCCCAACTGAAAGTCTTGGAAAGTGAAACATCTCAGTGGGGGATCATAGAACTGAATGCAAGTGTGGATCAGGCTTCTCTGTGAAGGGTCCAGATCTATAACCATATCAAGTATATCCCCATAGTGTTCCCTAAACAATGGTATGTGATCTGGAGTGATCAGGGTCTGAATCCTCCTGATGTCAGATAACTCTGGCTGGAAGAAGTGATAGGTGATGTTGCTCTTTTTAGGAGCCATGATGTTGAAGATGAGCAGATGCTGATGATAATACTGAAGAACTGGCCACTGATTGGCTGGTGCAGGTGATAGCTGAAGCAGATAGCTGAAGCAAATGCTGATGAAGATAGATCAGTACTGAAGATGGGGTCAAAACCAGAACCAAATGAAGATGGATACCCTGAAACACAAATAAGCAAATGTCAATATGATGCAATGTTTATGTATGCACATGATATGCAAGGGTCTGTGACTGAGCTGGATCTGATCAAAACTCTGATATAGGTCCAAGTATGTCCAAGAAATCCAGACGGAGGTCTATAAATCCAGTAACCAAGGTGGGGGACTCAAATAAAGAGCCACATGTCCAGGGTTTAGAATCACAAGAACTGTCCCAAAATGGAGCATTCTTACACCAACAAAGTAACAGGGTGTTCTGAGGCCAAGGTACCTGCAAACCTGTAAACAGCCCAACCCCATCACAGGTGGTGTTCTAAAACAAGGATCCTCAGACTTGGATCAGTTATGAGAAGTGTAAACACTTCTAACCCGGAGGTACAGTGTTTACAATAACCATAAAAGTTCCTCCTCTAATTCACCTCAGTTTCTGAAGGTCAATACTAAAAGGTCATCCAGACTTAGCAGGCTTCCCAGATAGCTCTAGCATTGCAGGAAATCTGCAACACAGAGTTCTCAAGAAGAAACCCATATCTGAACCGTGTTTCATATTCCCGCACCAGACCGAGATGGAATGGGAAAGAATATGATTCACTCTAGCCTAGGTGTCACTCAGGTCCCAGGTATAGGACCTTAACTCTCAATAGAACACCCACCCACCAAAGCAAAACCAGATCCAGCCAGACAGCATGACAATATGATATATGAAAACTGTAAAGAAAGCAATAAATAAAGCTGTACAGAAAGCAGTAAATAAAGCAAATATACAAACACAAATAAGCACATAACACCCCAGTAAACACAAATCAAACAAGCGCTAGGAGGAACCCACAAAAAGAACCAGAAGCCCTGGTTACAGTATAAGGGTCCCCAGCAGAGTCGCCAAGCTGTCGCTCCCGATAAATGGGACTGGCCCAAATAAAGGTACAGACGCGAACGGTCGGCGAAAGGGACAATGAGAACACACAACCGCGAACTCACTAGAGATGAATAGAGTCGCCAGCTAGGCATTTTTATCCCGGAGGAAAGGCAATGCTGCATAGACCTAGAAAGAGATGGATAAGACGGTTTGCGAACCAGAGAGACTGAGAAAGGGGGTTGGTTACAACCTGGGAAGGTATTAGCACCCAGATTGTTCGCCGTACTCGACGGGATCCACGCTTAAAAGATTTGTGTTTTAAAGGGGTAGTGTCAGTGCAATTTGTGTGTAAGAGAGCTGGAAAAGGATGTACAGGTGTCAGTGTAAAGAAGTGTAAAGTGTGAGATATACAGTGTCAGTGTAAGGATAAGAGTGAAATGCTCATGACCATGAGGCTTAAAGAATAATGCTGAAAGGAGGGGGAATATACAGAGACTTTTGTTCGATAACTGTTAAGTTATGCCTACGTATCCTCTCGTGCAATGAGGAAGTCAGAACACCGTAGTTCGACCCAAAGAGACTGGAGATGAATTGACTGTGAACTGCTTGCTTGTCTATGCTCACGTGTATGATTTGTCTGGTACAGATGCAAACTGTCTTGCATTAGACGGAAGAAGCAAGTTCTCGGTTGTGAGTGAATGAGATGAGAAAAGAATCCCGAAGGAGACGATTATTGTTTGTTTTTGAGTTTTCAGTCTTTTATTGCTTTTGAAAGTTTGTCATAAGTTAATGAGCTTAAGCCTAAACCAATGGATTTAGTAAACTCATCACATCTTCCCTCTGATTAGGGGTGATGAGAATACCTTAAGTGTGAAGTCAGATTCTCACACTTAATCACCTTTGATGTAGGTTTAAGATCATTAACCTACTTGTGATTATTTAGATGTTTTTGGTGTTTTTGTTTAGTGTTGAGTAATGAGATTAAGCCATAATCAGGGATTAAACAGACTCATTACACCATCCTAATAGAAGGATAATAGATGAGAATGTTAAGCTGAGGAAAGCTCCTCAACTTAATCCATGATTAGGGATTAAACTCATGACAAAACAAGCCTTTGATTAAGTGGATTTTATTTAATGGTAAGATGATGAAGTGAGTTTTAGGGTTTGTAAGACAACTTGAGGGGGACTTGTCCATTAACACTAGGGTTAGTCCTTCTTAACCAATTAAGGAAGAATTAGAACCCTAATGCAAGGCCCAAGTTACAAGTGTGATGTCTTGATACTTATTAAGTGAATTGATTAAGAGATTTAAACACATTAAGGGTTTAACACTTAGGATTAAAGTTATGCACTCCATCCTAAGAGAAGGATGCAGGCATAAGCTTAATCACAAAGCCTTAAAGCCTTTAGGGTTTAGTCCCTGATTATGAGGTGAGAAAAGGAGACTCAAGGAGACACAAAGGTAAAAGCTAAGTGGGGGACTAATCAAAACCCTAATCATTGTCATGCTTGGTTGTTCCTAAGGTTTGTGAGGTTTTACAAGAGAAGTCTTCAATGGAACCACCAGGAAGCAGATGAAAGGATCAAGAGAAGCAAAGTAACTTGCTTCATTCAAGAAGTCAAGTCACTTGAAGAAAGAAAGTGGGAAGAGGAAGAATGAGCAAGCTCAATCTCAAACACATACAAAAATGCAGCATGGATGCAAGAGAGAGATGAGAAGAAAGGTTATGAGAAGTGAAGGCAAATTCACTTCTCAAGTTCACTTACCACCTGAAATGTTAGAAAAGGAATGCAATGCAATGCAGAATGGGATGAGATGACATGATGAGAAACAAAACCAGAAGCACATACATGATGCTAATGATGTTATGAGATGCTACAATCATGAGGCAGCACATGGAAATGATCATACAAGCTTATGAATGCAAATGAAGCAAGTTAGGAACCATGAAAACACATGAAAAGTTATGAAGTGCACATGACATACAACATGGCAAATACATGATGCAATGATCAAACATGTTTTCTATATGTCTTATGATGTCAAATGAATCACATGGAAGCATGGAATGTCATGGCAAGTCATGTTATGCAAGAGAATGCAAGATGGATGCATATGGAAGCCCAAATTAGGGTTTATGAACCAAACATCAAACAAAAGTCAAAATCAGAAGCAAACCCTAAGATAAAAATGGAAAATGCCACACAAAGGACCCCTAATCCTATACTAAACCAATGCCCAAAGGAGAGGTCTCAACTCTTAACCAATCTCAAGTTATGATTTTTACAAGTTTCTAGGGTTTTTAGGGTTCCTAAACAAGAAAAATGTCAAACAATTTGAAAATGCAAGATCAAATCATGGCAATTTAATCTCAAAAACTACATGCTAAACATAATGCAATGCAAGAAGAATCAATGTCCAACTCTTCATGGATAGGCAGAAATGATTTTTTAAACTTTGGATCAAATTAATGCATAAAAATGATTTTAATTCAATGAAAAATTATCAAAATGCATCAAGATCAAAAAAGAAATTTGGTTTGAAGGTTGGACAATGTTTCTAAATGTCTTAGAACATTTCATGAATTTTTTGGTGATTTTTAGATACTTAAAAGTATTTTTAATAAATTAATTCTCATTAATCAATTAAAAATAATCTTTTAATTATTTAAAAATACATTTTAAATGCTAAAAATGAAAATAAAAATATTTTTGTGTCATAAAAATTAATAAAACTCTTGAGAAAAAGTTTCATAATTTTTAAGACATTTTTGCTATTTTAAATAAATTATGCAAAACAAATGAGAAAAATATGAAAATAAAATGAAAATAAATGAATTAAAGAGAAGTCAGCTGATCCAAGGGCTTGAATTCAAAGTCACACGCGCGGGAGTTGACTGCGCGCCACATCCTACGGCTCAAATTCAAAAATGACTAATTAATGCTTAAACCCTAATTGCGCCGTTAAACACTTTCAGATGACCGGAACAGTGTTCCGGTCATCTTCTCCGTTCACCCCAAACCTCAAACTCACTCCATACGTTATGAAAATGAAATCTAATTGAACAGAAATGTTTCCCACTCACTCACGAATCATAACCCTCACACAAAACAAATTTATTTTTCCAGGAAAGGCTGAATCGAAGCAAACAAGAACTAGGGCAAAAACGTTTCAGAGATCAATTAAATTCTCATTTCATCACCATTTTCAAAACTAAAAGCACCAGGACAATCAGTGAAGCATAGAGAACAAGTTTAGAACATAAAAAATGATTTCTGGAAAAATATTTCTTGAGCTACCTGAGATTCGAAGCTTTCACTCCAGCAACTTTCAGACCTCCCCTCCTTGTGAAATCCACCCCTTATGACCTCTTGATGATGCTTGAATGCTTTGGAGAAGTTTATGCTGGCTAGATGAAGAGTTTGAACAGCTTCTGCTCAAGCTCAGTTGAAAATGGCAATGGTGATGCAGGCAGTTTCAGGCCAATGTGAGTGGTTCTTTGTGATCAGGGTGATGTTTTAAGAAGGTTTGTGGAGTTTGTTTGGATGTTTATGGCCTGTGGAGTGAGTTTCGAAAGAAACTGCAAGTTGGAGTGAAGATGGAGAAGTGGTGTTCTTGCTTGATTCAGGCTTGGTTCTTTGTTGGTTTAGGCTTAATGGAGTATGGTGAGATGATTAGTGAAGCTGGTTTGAATGTTAGTGAGCTGGGCAGAGAGATTCGAAGAGAAATGCCAATGGGGTGAGTTTTGTGTATGTGATGTTGTATGTTGTTTCAGCTTGGCCTCCTGATATCTTTGGCTTGCAAATGGATAACATAAAATAATCCTATAGGTCAGATGATTTGACCTGGCCTTTATTGATTGGTAAGTTCACTTTTGCCAAAAGTCCACTCTTTGTGTAAGGAAAGCATGGGCTTGGTTCTAGGCTAGTAAAAGGCATGGGGCTGCGCAGCAAAGGTGAGGGGAAGGGCTGGCAAGGTTCAGCATCCAATGTAGCAAGTGGTAGGAAGTGTGATCATGAGTCTTGCAACTTGTTCCAACTTTGGTTCACATGTGATTTCCTTGTCCAACAAGCCATAAACCATGAGAAACTTGGTTCAAATCTGATTTTTAAGAGTTGCATGATGCTTGTGTAATGGTTTGAAGACAATTAGAAGTTACAATTTGCCTTGGTTCATGATTTTGCAAATTTTCCTTTTAGTGCATAACTTGAAAATTAGTGATTTTTGCCAACTTTGTCAAACCATAACTTTTGATCCAAAATGAATTAGGTCATGTTCTTGTACTTTTTTAAAAGGGAAAAATGTATTCTACAACTTTCATGACCAAAGTTTTTCCATTTGAAGCATTTTTGGATCAAAAAGCAAGGCTTGAAAAATGACCTAAAATGACATATTCTTGAAAAGTCAACTATGCCCTAAAAAGTCAACTTTGCAAAAACTTCAAATTCTTGATTTTTGTGAACTTCAAACTTCTTCCATGATCAAATAAAGATCATATACACTCAAATTGATGAAGAATTCCCATTGGTTGGGTCATTGGGGGCCTCAGATGCCCTGATTTTGCACTGACTTGCCCAGAAAGTCAACCCTTGATCAGATGACTTCCCCATGGAATTTCTTCATGAAAATTGGTATGCATACTCCCTATACCATATTAAGATCAATAGAAACAAGAATGACCAAAAAAAATTGGAGTTATGGCCTCTGAAACCAAAACCCTAATTTTAGGTCAACTGTGCAGTCAAACTTGGCTCTGCATCCACACCAATCCCAGTTCTTGTGATTCTTTGGCATTTTTGACTTTGAGAGGATGTAATATGATACTTGAACACACATGGATCCCTTTGAAGTGATTGATGGCCTTTGGAGTGGCTCAGGAGGCTCTTGAATTGCTCAGATCACAAACCCTAGATGCAGATGACTTAGAAACTATGCAGTGAATCAAAAATGAGATATGAGGTGATATGATTGTGTTTATGCATATGAAATGATCACAAGTCATGGTGTGAATGGGTGAGGGCAAATTTGGGGTGTTTACACTTATTACAGGCTTCGATGATAAAATCAATAATAATATTTTTGACATGATGCCTGGTAAATATCATAAATATGTTTTACCTTTTATAACTTAAAACTTTCATATTTTGTTTACTCGTGCATAAACATGACGGTTTGGTATGTCTAATGTATTGTTTAATTCCTTATGTTCTGATAGGCAAATCAAATGATTTCTATAGTTCTGACTCTGTGGATCGATCCGAAATACATGATAATGGCATTCTCGAAGTTCTTAGTCCTGTGTTTCTTAGTTCTTTAAGGACTTATGGGTTGCAAAACCTTCACATTAAATTGAAGATTGGAACTCCGATCATGCTAATGAGGAACATTGGTCAAGCTGAGGGATTGTGCAACGGTAGAAGGCTTATTGTTACGAGAATGGCTAACCATGTACTTAAGGCTAAAATTATGGATGGGAAAGGTCATGGAAAAGTAATTTACATTCCAATAATGGATATGTCTCCTTCACAATCACCTTGGCCTTTCAAACTAAGCAGAAGACAATTCCCAATAATTGTATCTTTTGCCACGACAATCAATAAGTCCCAGGGTCAATCTTTGGATTGGGTTAGACTATACATTCCAAAGGATGTCTTCACCCATGGACAACTTTACGTGGCTATCTCGAGGGTAACCAACAAAAAGGGTATCAAGATCCTTATACACAACGATGACAACAAACCAAAGTCTTCCACCGCTAACGTCGTATATAAGGAAATTTTTGGCAATGTTTAGTAGTAATTTTATGTCCTTTATTTTTCGCGAATTTGAGGTGCCCGTGCCATGCTCAATGAGTTTTGAATAATTGGGAATGTTCATATTCTTTCGTCTCTTTCGAAACATGAGAATATTGATATTCCTTACTTTAATAACAAATGTGTATGGACATGGATCGTGTATTTGTATACTATTTCCCCACCCCTACCAATGATACAGTTTTTCTGAATGCAATAACACGTCTACTGTTGTTTTCTTACATACCAATCAATTCTGTTTATAAGTAACCATGCATAACCCATAACATTTATTTCATGCGTCTTGAGTGCTAATGGATACTATAAAACTTTTTGCCTATCATTCATTGCAGTTTTATACGCCATGCATTTAATAGTCTAGAACAACCAAACAATACATGCTTAACATTATATAATAGAACAACAAAACATTATTTACATATGCAACAAAATAACTGTGATATTGAACATAACGGCTAGAACAAGCTAGCAAAACATTCTTAACATTTTAAACTTAACAACCACCACCATGTATAAAACATCCTACTACCATACTTAAAGTACTTATATTGTTTCAAGACGGTTTCCATTTTTCACAAAATAACTGTGACATCCTAAAAAACTTAATTACCACTTCCTAATACCGCTTATGTTGACAGAGTTGCCCTCCTTCGCAGAATACTAACATAAACCCAATTCGCCGGTATTGTTATGCAAAATCTTAACTTGTCTCCCCTTGCCAGTCTCATATGCTTTGCGTATTCGTACCAGCCGCGTCCCATGAACTTTTCAAATATGATTTTCTTCCAGTCACGCTTCACACAATGGATCTTCGCCGTGTAACTCATGCGGTTGTCCCAGTCCACTAACTCAATTGATTTATGGTTCAATCCTATTATGTTTTTGGTCACATGCATTGGAAAGTGATGCAGTTGTTCACCACATAATTTATTAGCACATTATTATATAGAATTATATTTTCTGATTAAGTGTCGTTAAAATATATTAAAGTATTACAAACTTACCATCATATTGTTTGTAATTTTGTAACCGAAACGGACATCCCTTTCCCATTTGTATTCATCATCCGACTCTTCTTCTTCTTCTTCTTCTTCAGAATCAACAACTCCTTCATTGTCATCAACAACATTGTAACCAGGAGGGTCAACCGGTTCCAGTCTTACCGCTTCTACCTCTGGTATGTCTAAATCAACACCCTGTCCTTTCTCTTCAATTTCCTTTCTGGCACTAACGCCAACCCTACATTTCATATCAGATTCACATTATAATATCCAACATTAAAAGTTAAACACACATACAAAAGACTACGACATTGTTAAGAAAATTTATACTAATATCAGGTTGATTCATAAACCAATCAAGACAATGTTTTATACCTTTTTCTTACATTATCAAAACTATGTACCTGTTTTAGTGTAATTCACCACAGGCATTGACAACTCCACCACCCGTTTCGTATACTCCAAACACCTCTACGAGATCATTAACAAATGTTACTTTCTTCATTCATTCCCCTTCATTTAAGTCTTGACTTCCCTTACAAGCATTCTCATTCACCTGCCGAATCTCTACATCCAGCTCATCCTTCATTTTCATGAACAACTCCAGGTTTCTTTATAAAATAATCAAATGTTAGGTTTTCTACTCACTCATATCATTTTTAAATTTCTCAATCACCCTGAAAACAAACCAATTATGACACACATAATACAATGTCTGACGCACAATAACAATAACACAGAACGACGAAAAACCCGCATGAGCACAATCATACATAGAGAAACAAATTCAACTATGTATAAACCAAATACAATATTTCACTATTTCATACCTTTGTTGTCTCTTTCTAATTTCCTCCCGTCTTTTTGTTTCCTCCACAAACTTTTCAGAATCTACACTCTCCCTGTTCACACACGATACAGGCACAAGTTTACCCCAATCACATTAACAATTTCAATATATTTAATGGCCCTAACACATTTCAAACAATGTTTATCATTATATGTCAAATATTTACATAACCTATAGATTGTATGGATTTACGATTACCTCGTTGTGTCGTTCCCATTGTTTACGTGGTTTTCGTTGTCGTCCTGTGTCATGTCCACAACTTTGACCTCCGATGAGACTCCCTTGCCTTTGGGTGTGTTCATCTTGCTTCCAGAGGTTTCGGTTATCAACATGCATATTTTCGATTCTATTTCCTCTTCCTCTGTGATAGGTGACCTACAAACAAGGTGCGAGGGAGGGATCACAACGTAACTCTGGAATTAGACAATCAGTAGTGAAACAACATGCAAACAAACCGATGACACTTACCTCATTGACAAATTCTTTTCACCACTATTGTCCATGTTTTCGATCATTTTTTCTCAGCAGTCCAAACTGTTCAGTTCCTTATTTTGCATGTTAAGAAGACTTTATGTTTCCATAACTTATATCACTTCCCAAAGCAAGTTTCATTTACTTTTTTATCTTTCAGACACGTTACCTACGAGAAACACTACCACGTAACATATTTTTTTAAACTTTTCATTAATTTTTTTAACTTAACATTATATAATATTAACGTTGGACTAGTTGTGATATTTACTCCTTCTTTAATTCAATCTTATATGGCATCACAAATATCCAATTTTATGTTAACAAAAATATTATTTTAACCGATACAATTATTGGGATTCATTTGTACAACCCATTATAAAATATTAATTGTGTTGGCCCACCGATCAATTTGTTAGGCCAAGAACATCTCATGTGGTGGGATTGTCTCTTACACATTTACCTTCAATATCTGTGATCAAACAAAACACAAGCGGTAACAAGTTTGGTTTTACTGAGGTTATCATGCCCGCCTCAAAGAATCAACATATTGGCTTCAGGTACATCTTTATTTCCCTTCTAATTGTCCTTCTCAATCGGCTACATTGATGAAGATGATTGAATTTGATTGATTACGTTTTCCATTTCCTTTACAAATGACGATAACCTAACTTGTTGTGTGTATTCAACACTCCTCAATCGTGGTTCCGCATTTGATTATATTCAACCCTGTATAGTTAGTTTTCTGTAAGCTTCTCAATCGATAATGAATGTTAGTCATACTTAATGTTGACTTCAAACTCTGTATTTTAGCATTTCATACTCTTCTTAGGGTTTAACAATTTTGTTATTACTAACGATTTTGTTTCGTTTTTCCATTTCATATACAAATTCCGATGACCTATATTATTATGTGTTTTGAAATTCCTCAACCTTGGTTCCGCATATTATTATATTAGAAATATGTACACTTCTGTAATGATAATGAATGTTGCTCATACTTAGTGTTGGCTTCAAAGTTTGTATCTTAACATTTCATACTTTTCTTAGGGTTTGACGATTTTATGCTTCTTAACAGCGCCCAACGAAGTGACAGGGAGAGAAAACGTTGCGGGAATCTTATTCTGCTTAACTACTGTAAGTCTCAGGAAACAAAGGAACTTAATAGAGGCAAATATAAGGTCATGTCATCACCATCTTCTGATTGCTATAACCAACAAGGACAATCTTCGACTACATTTCCCATTGCAATCCCAAGGTATACATAATCAGATATTTCAAACTCTTAATTAGTTCTCCTCTCAATTTGTATCCATTTGTTAAACATGTCGTAACTTATCTTCCTTCCATTCGTATTGTTTTATGCCATTACATAGTAGCGATGAAGCTGTATCATCCTGGAGAATGGTCCTTGACATGGCTTACCTGCAGGCCGAGGAAGCAACTGCTGTTACAAACAAAGACACAAAAATGGTTGTAGATGGATCTCCAGGACTCAAACGTTTGGTCCCGCCGGCTGAAACTCGCAACAAGGTCAGGCTTCCTGTTAAGAAACGAAACAAATCCAACAATTATAGGAGTGGCAACCCTGGTCAATGCTCCCACGTTATTCTATCGTCTGATAGTGAAATGTATTATACTATCTTACATTTATTTGTTGCCATTTGTTCAGTACTGTCCTGTTTCGTACAATTTTTGTTATAATAGTTTTTCTTTGAATGATTCGTAATTGCATTACTCTGTCAATGTTTTAGTTTCGATGAGGATTCTTGTGTTTCACGAATTGAAGAGGGGATAAGATATTATGTTTGGAAACACAACATTAGAAATGGCAAGAAGGTAAGATCAAATCTTCTTGTGAGTCTTATGCTTTTACATTATATGTAATATGCCTTTTGCTTTCTTTTTACAATCTCAATGGTTACATGTTTTGTCTAGATTTTTTTATAGCAAATCCCACAAAGGTTGATTAGGGACTGCCACCAATTTGGAAAAAAGGCCATAGACTTGGTTGATGCTGACAACGACCAAGAATATGAGTGTGAGATACATCATTATAGTAGCAAATACTCCTCTCATACTTTTATAGGAAGAGGTTGGTATCAGTTTGCCGTAAACAAGCATATTACAAGAGGGGATCACCTTGCATTTATTGTACGACACCATGACGCCGATAACATCATTGTGAAACTACTTAACCGTTAGTACATAAACTGCCTCATTTTTCATGTCGCTTTGTTTTGGAAAACATAACATTATTAACTTATTTGTATGGTTAAACTTCTATCTTTGTTTTGAGTTCCTATTTTGTATGTTATGGTTAACATCTTGAACAATTATGGTGAATTTTCAAGTACAATCAAACTTTACGCATTTTATTTGTAATATATCTGTGTAATGAGTAATTCTGCATAACATATACTTATTTTACCTATTTTTTGTTTACTTAATTGTATTATCTAAACTACGTTTTTGATCGTAAAATACCAATTTGTTACGACCTTTAAGATACCAATTTCTAATGACCTGTAAAATACTATTCTTATCACATTTATTTTACCAATTTGGTATAACCTGGAAAACACCAACCAATTTGGTATAACCTGGAAAACACAATTTACATTTTTTATTATATTTAAACTAATCGATTTTTTTTCTCAATTTTATGTATCTCAAAATAGTTGCGGTAGATTACACAAATAAGCAAGAAAAGTAAAAAAAGAAAAAAAAAACGCATTGTCCTCAACCCACACAACTAGTAAGATTTGTTCCTTCCATGTACGTTCTCCACCCCGTGTTCGTCACTCAACTAACCATCACAATGACATTCCGATAGTCGTTTTCTCCTTTTCACTTCTCATCCTTCAACAATGGCGTTGGTACCTCTTCAACGCACCTTCCTCACACTCTTCACCGTTATTATACTTTCACCGTCTCTGAGCTTCGCAACACCTACCTCAGCTTGCCAATTCACTTTTCGCGACGGAAACAAGCTTTACAATTACACCCTCTCTTCTCCCATTCGTAACTTCCCTCACGGCATTCTCAGCGAAGACGGGTCCACCTCTCTCTCTATCTCTAGTTTCTGATCTAGGATTCTTCATTTTTTTTATTTCATCATTCTTTTGCTTAATTTTATTTCGTCTTAGAATCATTTATAGGATTGTTTAATTGATCCCATATATCATGAATTGAATCTCACAAAACATTTCATTTTTGTTTTCTGTGTTTTTAGGTTTTACAAAGTGTCAGTGAACCAGACCACCCTTTGGTTTCAGGTTGGCTCCATCAGGTCACGCTTATTTCTTTGATTTCTGATTAGTAATAATCATTTTTTACCTGCAATCTTTCATAAACCTACCAAGCATGGATACGACACCGACACTGACACGTTGACACTAGTAAATGGTAATATTTTGAAAATATAAATAATTTCAACCTAATCAAAAGTGTCCGTGTCAAACACGGACAAGGACACACCTTTTTCATAGTATAAACCTAGATTTTTTTTACTTTTGGGCTCTTTATAAGAAGAAACTTGTTTCATATTGGTGCTTATATGACTAAGGTCCAGTTTGGATTTGCTTATAGTTCATGAGAGAATCTAAGTTAAAAAAATTTTTTTAGTTCTTCATTTACAAAAAAAAGTCCATATAAAGTTTTAAGTGTTTGCAGAGAAGTTATATGGGAAAGCCTTAAAAAAATGTAGACGTAGAAGCTAGATTTAACACATA
This sequence comes from Lathyrus aphaca, assembly GCA_963966055.1. Lineage (NCBI taxonomy): Eukaryota > Viridiplantae > Streptophyta > Magnoliopsida > Fabales > Fabaceae > Lathyrus > Lathyrus aphaca. Next base: position 203,334,378 of record OZ014524.1, read on the forward strand.
TGGGAAGCTATTGTAGAAAAAACTTGAAGTTATTGTGAGATTCTTTTCATCTTTCTTTTTCAAAGTGTTTATGGAAAAGTTTATCCATATTTGCTCGATATTAGTTTTTCAAAGCACATAGTTTTCTTCTATAGGCTATGATAGCTTTAATGTAGTTTCATGCCAGATTGATCTATAATTGAATTCTGCATTTGTTGTTTGAGCAGCTTTGCGATGGAATGATTTTCAATCACGACCCTCCAATATGTGCCGACTGCTGGGTAAACGAGTCTCTTTCTGCAAAGCTATTTTCTTTTTGTTGATCCAGTACCCTATATTTTCATGATGTTATAAAAGGAACAGTTGATGAACTTACATGAATTTAAGATATATATGCTACATGTAACATACTAAAAATCATTTCTTAGAGACCTTATAGGTGATAAATCCAATTATACATATGAAGCTTTATACTTCCACTCCCCTTCTCACACAGATATCCACTTAGACCTGAAACCCATTGAACACTAATTAAGGTGTAAATTTTAGTGTATTTATATATATGGAAAAATAACTATTAGATTATGAATCAAGTGTGATATGTCATCATAGCGACATAATGTAATAATTCATAGTAGATGGCCCAAAAATCAAGCTCATTGGAAATTCTATTTGGTTTAGTTTACTCTTAAATTAACAATTAATTGGTCTAGGCTGGTGGTTCCTATTTATATAAGTAAATCTACTAGTACAAATATCAGTGATAAATGGCAGCGAGGATAATATTGGATAGGATTTTAAAGTTGTTCATTGGACTTGCCGCAATATTTTTATCCCGTCATTTTACAAAACTTCCTACATGTCTTATCACTGTATGTATGCTTTAGGAATGTGGAGGGCCAACTCGTTGTGGGATGGAGTGCAGTGCACTCGTTTCAAACAACATCGGAGGTATAATTCCCAACACATCTGTTTTCTCCCATTTACTTGCACCTGCGAAATTGAGGTAGCTATGTAGAATCTAATTGGTATATTTGCTTGTGGTAGCTATGACAAATGCAAACAGTTTGGTTGATTAGTTGTTCTAACTTACATACTATGAATGGAATATGATGATTTAGACTTGGTGGCTGTGAATCATGGTGTGAAATTTTGGATGTTCCGAGAATTGCTTCATTAGCGTTCTTTTTAGATCACTGTCAAAGAAAAGTGCAATTCTAGTTTCTGTTGCTAGCAGATCTTCCAAGTGACTGATTCTCTTTCACAGTAAAAATTAGATTCTAATGCTGCATTTATAAAAAAGGGTGTTTGAAGTAATTTTTATATACTTAAAAGGCATTTTATTTATGCAAGTGCAACATAACGACTTTAGTGAATTTTGTAGCTCCTTTATCGTATAGAAAATAATTATCCAACCTTTTCCTTGATGCAAGTTTATTTCATTTTAATGGTGTCTTTCCCACCCCTCCATCTGTGTTTCCTTTTTCTACACTGATTTTGTAATATGAAGAACCTACAGTCTAGCATATTTCTATATGAAACTACTTGGCTGTCTGCTTGTGTTTTTTTTTTTTTTTTGTGCTCTTGTACTCTCATTGGAACATCCGAAGAAGTGTTTTTATACTTCATAGATAAAGTAAAGAGGTATTTTCATTGTTAGCACTGTTTCAGCTTGGGCATAATGGAATTGTTAGAGGAACGTTACATATTAAAAATAATGTATTCTAATAGAGTCTGTTTTAAGTTCTAAACATCAAATCTTGTTCATCATCAATTGGGAAGAGCTGTAGTTCAAAGAAATATGAACCTGGAACATGTTAACCTTCTAATAAATAAACAATACTCAACTAAAGTCACTTTTTGTGTATTTCTCAGTGTGAAGTTAATGAGGGTATGGTCATCTAACAGAGTGATAACTGCAGGTTATCATGTATGTGCAGCCATAGGACGTGGCCCTAAAATTGACATTGATGTTATTGGTAAGACCAATTCAATTATATGTTTATGGTTTTTGATTTGTTTCAATCATTGTTTTCTTTTATTAATTTTCAGTTCTCCATTTTAGCTCAAACTTGTGTTGCTTGTATGCCAAGTTATGCATTATTTGAGTCAACTGATTTAATGCTGTTCTGATGGTAGATAAGAAAAGTCCCCACACTGGTATTATTGTGAAAATGTCAAGCGGCAGCCTCAAGTACAACTGTTCTCTGGCTGTGTCTGTGCTTTGCAATCTAAATGGAGTACAGGTTTTTAATTCTTTCAGTTCCTCCCATGTTTTTAATAGATTAAACGGGATATTATAGAACCAATACTGGTTGAATTTATCATATTTTCATTACCAAACTTCTGCTTACAGGGACCTCAAACCCTGGAGAGATCGGGGGATTGTAATTATGTGAGTAACTGTTATCAAGATTTTTTGTTTATTTCCTTGCATATTATTTGTTATTTTATGTAGATTCCAGATGTCCTGCTTTAGTTATATTGTCCTCAATTCTTATGCAGTATGTTTCTTAATTAGTGAACTTAAAATTGTAAATCAGTGACATTCTTTGAAAGTATAGGAAATGTTGAACTTGGATTATTGAATTGACAAAGAACATAATTGAGTTTATCAGCTATTTCTACTCATTTAGATTACTTGTGAAAGTTTCATAGTATTATCAACATGGCATTGATGTCCATGTTCCATTAGCTAGTGTGGTATATGCTCTGGTCTTGGCTTCCTTTTATTTACTATTTTCAGTTTAGTATCATGTAAGCATCGTATTATACTTTTTCTTTTCTGCAAAATAATTTATCATTTCAAACTTAAAGAGTAATGAAGAAAAATCTCCCCACCAACTTCTATTTTCTCAATGATGCAAAGACATTTTTGTCTGTATTCATGTTTATTAATATCCGTGTTCAACTATTCATGTTGATTGATGTTTTCATTGATGAAGTGATTTTAAAACCAGACACAGTTAATTGTTACTTTTTTGGTAACCCTGTTTCTTAAGCAGGCTACAGAGCTAAAACATCCATCTGGTTGTGCTATGATTGTAAATGTCCACGGGAGTGGGTGGGGGTGGTTTGGCACTTTACTTATAATGTAAGCATTTTACTCTCTTGCCTGATACTTTGAATTTTGTAAGGGATTCTAATTTGGCTAAATTACTAATATTTGTTTCATCTTATCTCATTCCAGTCTTCTGTGCTTATTTGCTGCGTACCTACTGGCTGGTATAGTGTATCGATATTTCTTCCTCAAGATTCGCGGTATAGAAGTATGTTCTCACCTTTCCGTCTTGTGTTCATGTGTTTTTTCTTCTTCTGGTAGGGGTATATTTGCCTGTTTTATTTGTGTCATTTAGGTTGTGTGAATTGTCTATTTCAGAATTTTTTCTTAGTGTTTGGATGAAGGAATTCCAAATTCAAGGGAATTTGAAATCAGCTATTCGTTTTCAAAATTCATTGTTTGTATAAAGCAATTGAATTTCTTAATTTTCAAAATCATTTTATTAAATTTTCTCTCATAATTTCGTTTATTTTTTGAAAGTAATTAATTTAAATTTGTTCTGGCCTAATTGCTTTTACTTTTTGAAGTAATTAATTTAAAATAAAAGAACTAATTTTTCTTCTCTAATACAACTTCTTTTATTTATAAGATTATACCTTTTTTTTTTATCTAGAGAAATCTAATGAAAATTGTAATAATTTTTAAAAGTTGCACAAAGATCATATGAAAATTTAAGAAGTCCTTGTTGTTAAAGCCAGGTCATCACATTTCCCCCTCTCTGCAAGTGAATTTTTTTACTATGTGTTGGCCACTAGCCAAAAAAAAAAACATATATTGTAAAATAAATTAAATTAATAAAACAATGTGACTTATAACAACAAAACATAATATTCAAACACAAGAAATGTAGCAAAATTAAAACCTGTATTACAAAAATCCTAAGTATACGCAAATATATACTAAGTGTCAAATATTTTTATAGAGGCAAAGAAGAAATTCAAAGACCATTTGATCCAAGATAAACCGCATAACATATCCATCGTCAACTTGAACCTAAAAAAGCTGGGAAGAAATTCAAAGAATATATCAAAAGTGGTATCTCGCACTACATCCTAACGAGTAAAAAGTGACCAAGTTATAGCTCAAAAATCAAACATATTATATTGGTCTCAAGAAGTAGAAGCCAGTAGATAATTCTTTCCACTAAAAGCTTTGAGAATTGCTATTTTGTTTGGGTTTTCAGTCAACCAATTGGTTGCTTTATAGCGTAGTGTGTCATCAGTAATCATCTCCATTTCATTCAACACTTCTTGCATAATTTGTTTTGAGCATTTCCTTCCATCTTTTTTTTTTACTAACTAGTACAAAGTCTTTCAATGATTTAGTCACTTCTCTCATAGAGTTGATCATCCCCTCTTTCTCTCCACCTTTGTTAGCACGAGTACATTGTACTTGTTGAGGAACTTAATTCATCTAAATCAATATTCATATCAGAACCTTTTCATCTAAGTTTGCTTCTTTGCTCATGACATCATTCACATCAAATGCATGTTCTACTTGAACTTCGCTTGCTCTATCTTTAGCACATATATTTACAGTGCTATCCTAATTTGGAATGACCTTAAATCCAAATCGTTTGGCTTCTTCATGAGATTTCAAAACAAAATGAAACAACGATAGTCACTACTATACTCTTTAACGAGTTGGTGTATAACTCAAAAAAACAAGATTAGTTGTAGTCTTATGAGATTCTTGTTCTCTGGGTGTGGAAGAAGCTATGAAGGAAGCTAATTTAGAAGCAAATCGATACATTGCAGTTGCAGCAACAACAAAACATGAATGTTAGAGGAAGTAGTGAAGTGAGATCAGAGAATAGAAGATGTGAGATGAAAATACAACAACACTTTAATAATGAAGCAGCAATTTAATGAGATTGAAAAGCAATCTAATGCAATAATCTAGTTGAACCAAAAAGAAGTGAGATGAACCCAATCATATTGAACACCAACCCAAAATAACATCTTTGAGCATGAAAAGATTGAACACCAGTACAACACCAGTTGCGATTCTGTATTCATAGGAGAGTACATATAACCTACATATCATAGCACTGGTTGACATCACTCATGCATATTGTGATCAAGATTCAGATTTGAGAGGAAAAGCCATACAATTATCGAGTTCGGGATAAATCATAACTTGCAAGTTTAGGACGATTCTTCAACAAATAGATGGTATGGGGAATTGGAAAACTAGAGTTTGAAGATCATAAGATGGAAAAGGGATAGAACTTACTAGAGATAGAGATAGAGTTCCGAGAGCGAGTGTGAGGAGTGGAGCGAGCGAGTCTCACAGCTAATTTCACAATTCTCTCATTTGAGGTGGAATTGTAAATTCCCTCTACTTGGTCAATGAGAAATACCCATTAAAATTCCATAATTTTAAAAATTCTCACTCTTTTATCCAAACAATGGATTTTAACACACCATTTTAATTCCCTAAAAAATTACTTTCCCTCAAGAGACAACTTTACCCCAATATCCCACAATCATGTCTTTTTTATATCCTCAAAGAATGAATAAAAGAGTATGTACCCCAATTCATCTCACAACATGATGCAGATTTGGAGCTATATTCAAAGCATCAATAAGGTATCCGAAACCTATTGGTCGATATTTTCTTGTAAAAAGTTTAAAATATTGGAGAATACTTCATTGATACGTATCTAGGAGTATCATACATGTATTGTTATTGGATAATCAATACTTTTTTGCAATTTTGGTTGGAAATTGATTCTTGATTACACTAAGTCATTTTGTTAATTCATTTTGTTTATCATGTTATATACTGTTATCCCATGCCAATCTTTTTTGAGTGCGCTAAAGCAATCTTTTGTAGGATATTTTGTCAATTAGGTTTAGGACTGAGATGTTTTTTCATTGACCCTATTTTTCAGGTCATCCCAAACTTGGACATCTGGATCAGCTTGCCTAGGAGAATACAGGTATTCTTCCCCTTGAACGCTTCAAATTCAGTATTTTCAATCTAGCAGCAAAGGAAATAAGTTTTTAAGAAGGTTGGGAGTTGAATACTTCGTATAACCTTTGTTCTCTGCTGTGTCTTTGCAGAGTCTGTGCTCATCTTTGGTTAGAAAGTTTAAGGGGCCGTCGGAAGGTCACCGGAGCTCCTATTCTGCTGTGAACTTCTGAGATAAACGTGGTGAGTTAATTATCGGTTATCTCAGACAATAGACAGGCATGCTGCAGAAAACTAAAACTCAGATGCTCTACTGGTCATATCTGATGCTTCTTTGATACAGAACCTTCTGCAGAAATTTGTAATTCCTGTCTATTCTCCTTCCATGAATGAATTTAGTATTTCACATTCTTTATTTATCTCTGAAAGAAAATGAGGAGGACGAGGAAGAGAAAGAAAAATATAAAACAAGAAAGTGTAGTATGATTCTCATGGAAAAAATTGCATTATACTGGAGTTAATCCAATAATTTTTGGTTGACATTTGTTAGCTGATAATCAGGTAGTTGAGTTGAGGGAACTTATTTTCTTGTAACTTGCTTGTTACCTTAACCATTCATTATTGTTTTCCACTTTCAAGGTTCTTTCACATATATGCGTTTTCTACAAACGGCCAGATTGCTCTGAGATTGTGCCACTTTTTTTTTTGCCACATTGAAGGATGAACATATTAGAATCCAATTGAGTTTTGGTCTATGCTGGGACTGAATAGTTGGTCCACCATGAACTGAAAACTTATTTATACTAGGCAATTACATAATTCACTTTCAAAGCAAACTTGTCAGTTTACTTGGTGGAATTCTTGTCTATTAGGTGGGGTTGATAGTTTATAATTTATAATAAAAACCGAATCAAACTTGTGTAATGTATGAATGATAGAAAGTTTTCCTATCAAAACTATAAGAGTAGGGTTTCAATACTAAACAGAGAATAAATAAAATTATCTAAAGAAAAGTAAAATAAAAGATAAGATTTTTCATTTGATTGATATTCCAAATGTGTCAAAACACTACATTATATAACTTCAATAATGGATAATGAATCTACATCGTGGCAGAAAAAAAGTATGTTTTTGGCGAAAGGGGATGTACCTTTCCTTGCCTGTAGAGAAACAAGACCATCAATGTTTAGGTCCACTAAGACATGTTCCCTAATCATATCCCGTAAAACAATGCTTTCACTCCATTTTTTTTTCTTTCAATTTATATATAAATGATATATATAATTGTTTGTCAAATAAATGATACTCTGATTATCAGAATACAGCTAGACCCCACCTTGCTCAATATTCAATTCTCTAATCAGTTTTGTAAGCCATAAGGCTTCTTTGACATCTTCACTACTACTGTGTACTACACTTCAAATCTTCTTCACATGGTAAGACTGATCCAAAGAATTTTCTTGTTTAGATCTTGGGATTTTGATACCAAGAATTACAGAGGCCTTTCATATCAAAGTTGTTGCACAATAATGATTTCACATTATTACTGACATGAATGTTTGATCCAAAAATGAGTAAATCTTCAACACAAAGACATATGCTGATGTAGATTCCATTTTCAAATTTGTAAACGCATTTTTCACCTTCATTCACTTTGTATCCATTCAATATCATTAAGTTATCAAATGGCTTCAGAACTATACTAAATTTCTTTTTGTTGTTTGAAATAACCAAGACTTGTTTCTTTTTCATCTTGTCTCAAAGATTAATCTTCAATTTGAAGGCTAATAATCAAACTCTCAAATAAAAATTCTTTTGTTTTATGGCGAAGAATTTTTCTTAAACACCTTCAAACTAGGGGTAGTTTTTCAATAATAAAAGCAATTTGAAATTGTTCATCTAAAGACATACCTTTGATAATGATTTGATAAACAGTCTTTTGAAGTTCGTGACATTGAGCCTCCACATACCTTTCATCTTTACCATCTGATACTTGAGGTAACAACTAAAAACATACTTCTTTTCCAGAGGCTGCCAAAACTATGTTTGATAACACGATTTTCTATCGATTATTTAGCTTGGTTTCCGATTAATTAAGTTATCGTTTTTTGTAATTTACATGATATTATGCAAGGTATTTGTATGTTTTTGCAGGTATTCTGATTTATATGACTTGTAGAAGAAAGAGAGCTAAAATGAGGAAGACTTGAAGTCCTTATCAGAAGAAATGAGAACGGATGACAAAAAACTAAGTTTCTACATTCTGAAGCCCAGGCGACCGTAACATACTTGTGACGCCCGTCACACATGGCATAAGTGGGACGATCGTCCTGAATCTAAGACGACCGTCACATGCCTCAGTCAAAATAAAAGAGTCGTTGCGGCGTTATTTTCTCAGTTCAATTCAGTAGCAGTCAAGCAACGTAATCAAAGCTCAAAAATATTTTTTTTCCTGAATTTCCTCAACAACTCAGTCTACATCAGCTGATATAAATAGAAGCCATTGCAATTTCCAAGAGGAGCTTTGACCTAATCCTTATTCTGTCGTTTTGTTTTCGGAGCCCAATTTAATTTTCCTGTTCAGAGCTTTGTTTCTATTTTATTTTTCTGCATTAAGTTTCCATTGTCATTACCTTACCAAACCAGTAATAGCTTCCTACATCGGGAAGCTATTGCAATTTTTATAGTTTCAAGCCACTGTCGTTCTAGTTTTATTTTTCCGCAAGAATTTACTACACCAAGATTGTACTGTTATCCTGTACTTCGGTCCAGGTTTATTTTCAAATTTATAGAATTGCATTTATTTCTATTCGCCATGCTTTATATTGTTTATTGCTTTTATTTATTTATGCTTGTTTTAACTAATATGTCTGGCTAAAAATTCTTAATCGGTATGTAATTGATTATCTGGAATGAACTCAATAGATTTAGGCTAAAATCATAAACAAAACTATTTCTGGTTTCGATTTCTTAATTTAAAATAAGTTTTTATTACGAAAGTAAAAAGGTAACAAGGTTAGGATTAGACCATGAAATTGTGAGGTTTTAACCGGATAGGTGAAATAGGACATTAGTTTAAATACAACGGGAGGGATTTAAAGCTAATTAGAATCTATAGGTTTTCAAAAAGTACTTTTAACTCAATTTGATATAGCGAAAACGCTCAATCTGACTTAGGAGTATAGTTATAGGCAAGACCACGAGAGTGTGAGTTGACGACTTTTAAATTGATATTTTCTACAAAAAGATAATTTGACTAATCTTTATAAGCCGATAATCTATTGAATCCATGAAAACTTATTAATTATGTACCGATATTCTATCGTAATCTAATTTAATTAAAATTCTTAATTCCTCGTTCCGTTTTAACTAAAAATTACTCGCCTTAACTAAACATAGTAACACCTGAAAACATTAGTTTGATTATCTAGTCCTTGTAAGATCAATATCTTTTATTGCTACGCGATTAGGATGTATACTTGCAGTTAGTACCTCAAGACTTAGGAAGTCGCGACCAAGTTTTTTGGCACCATTGTCAGGGACTCTGATTTAGTCAATAATGCAATTTGTTTGTTGCGCCGTATAGACTAAGGCAAAACCAAAATTCTATTTCTGTCGATTGTATGCCCAGTACTCGCTCACGAGGCAAAGAATTAGAACCAGAAATCGATGAAGTTGAGCATTTCTTAAGTTTAAGACATCAAATCAAAATTTCTGAAACTCCTTTACCTGAAATTCTTATACCCGAACTAGGTGAAGAACCAAACATGACCGAAAATGGACAATAGAACCGTCTACTCAAGTCATATGCGACTCCGACTCAACAAGAACCACATAACAATATTGCTACCCCAGCTATTACCCGAAATGATTTCGAGTTGAAACTCTCACTGCTATCATCTGTACAACAAAATCAATTCTCTGTAAATCCTGCAGACGATTCTAATGAACATCTGACCAAGTTTGTGCAGTACGTAGACACAGTGAAGGAAAACAGTGTATCTCAAGACGCAATAAGGCTACAAATTTTTTCGTTCTCTCTAAGAGATAAAGCTTGGGCATGGTTACAATCCTTACCAGCCAACTCTGTTACAACATGGGCCGAACTGAAGAACGTTTTCCTATCACGTTATTTCCCACCAAGCAAGACAACTATGATGAGAGCACAAATTAATGGATTTCGACAAAAAGATGTCAAATCACTTTACGAAGCGTGTGAGAGATACAAAGATCTGATGAGGCTATGTCTACACCACGGTTTCGAAAACTGGGTGACCATCATTACCTTCTACAATGGGATTTTATACAACACCAGACTCACAATAGACGCTGCCGCAGGCGGCGCTCTCATAAATAAACCGTATGATGAAGCCTACAACCTCATTGAGAATATGGCTCAAAACCACTGCCAATGGGGAGGTGAGAGAACTCCTGTAGTGAAGACCCAAATAAAAGGTGGAATGTATGAAGTTAATAGCCTAGATCACGTCAACGCTAAGGTAGACACTCTTGTTCAAAAGATAAATAACCTGACCATAACACTTCTAGCCACCGTAGTTGTCGTTACTCCGAATTGCGAAGTATGTCGAATCACAGAGCATTTGATAACACGATTTTGTATCAATTATTTAACATGGTTTCCGATTATTTAAGTTTATATTTTACGTATTTCGAACAATATTATGCGAAGTTTATGTTTATTTTGCAGGTATTAAGATATACATGACTTGTGGAAGAAAAGAATGAAAATGAGATAAAAACGAGGTTTTTAACAGAAGAAATGAAGCAGATAACAGAAAAGAGTTTCTACATTCTTATTGCATGACGACCGTCACAAAAAATTGACGACCGTTACAAAATGTTGACGACCTTCACGCCTTAGCAAGCCCAGACGAACATCACAAGTGTTATATCAGAACCCTATTACGCGCGCATCAGTCAAATAACAGAGCCGTTATACAAAATTCTCTCATTCAATAGAGATATTTTCTCATTCGTTTCAGTCTTAATCCAACCCTACACAGTCAAGGCTTAGCTAAAGATTTTCGTACTAATTCTCAACAACAGTATTCACCATAGGCTATAAATAGTAGCTGTTTCGAGTTCCAAAGGGAGCTTCAATTACCTTACCGAATTTCTGCCATTTTTTCATTTGAAGTCGTTTCTTTAAGTTCAAAGATTTTTATTGTTTATTTCCTTTCTCGACATTTAATTTAATTTCCATTCCTGGACCTTAGTGATAACCTTCTACCTTGGGAAGCTATCACCATTTATTTTGTTTCCAGCCACTGCTTTTGTTTTAAGGTTATTTTCTGCAAGGATTATTCATTCAAGTGTACTTAAGCTAGGTTTCTTAATAAATTATATGCTTTACTTTTTAATTATTATGTCTTATATTTTTATGCACTTCTTCTTCTACCTTTCCTTTTCCGAGTTAATTAATATATTTGGCTAAACCATTTAATCGATATGTGATTGTATAACCGAAACGAATTCAATATAACTAGGCTAAAACCTTAAGTTTAATTTACTTTTTGGTTTTTATTTCTTATTATAAAATCAACTTTTGTTACGAAAGTAAAAAGGTAAAAAAAAGGTTAGAATTAAGACCACGGGAGTGTGAGATTGTAACTTGATAGCTGAAATTGAGCATTGATTTTAAATACAAAAAAAGCGCTTTAAAACCAATTAGAATCTATAGGTTTCCAAAAAGTACTTGATCGTACTTGGAGATCAGAATCCGATGTGGCCGCGTCGTACGTGGATGAGCACGGTTGATGATGGAGAAAAAAGGGGTGTACCTGCAAAGGCAATCCAATGCTAAAGTCAGAAAGTGAGCAACAAGTGAGCAAATACGAGATTTTGGGTCAAGATTTGAATACCTGACCCTCTCAAATGAGAGAGTTTATATATTGGTCCAAGTGGATGGTTATTGGCCCAAATTGTTGGGCGCGGATCGTGGATTCCACAATAACCATTGACGGTTAGGAACTAGCTGTTAGGGCAAGAATGAATCTGCTCGACTTACCCTGGGTCGGATGGCTTTTGTACCGAGTGAGGGGTTCGTCCAGCAATCGATCCTTAGGATTTCGAGCATCGTGGGGGTCAGAGGGCCGTTGGTCCGTGAGATAGATAGGGCCCAATTCTAATGATTGGGCCAGTCCAGAACAGGAGCCCCCCAAGTCGTTGCTTTTTGTCGAGGAAGGGATGACTTAAAGGTGGCTTGATGCTCAGAAATATTGGCGGATGTCGGAGGATTGATCTTCCGAGCGTTCTTCTCGTTGGTCGGTGTGGAGGAAGTGGAAACGAAAAGGTGATGTGTCTTGGGATTTATGCCAATTTAATGCTCTGACAACAAGCCTAGGGGCTAGCGTGTAGGCTATCATTGCCTAGGGATAAGGGTCACGCTTCAGCTGCACGTTCCTTTTTCCCTATAAATAGAAATGTTGTTTCATTTTGACACTTTTTGCTTCGTCTTCTACCTTTCTTCTTTGCTCGTGCCTCCGTTTACCTTACTCCGCCGTCGATCACCGTAGATCGTTGTCGACCACCGCACTTCTCAACATACTCTTCTGCAATGGCGTCTCAAGGCCAAGGTTAGAATTTTATTTTGAATTTTTTAGATTTAGTTATTAAGAAGTAGTGATGCATGCGGCTTAGGTTTCAATATCGGTAGATTAGAGTAATGTATATAGATTTTAGGTTTTAGTGGTAGCTGTATCGCTGCCTACTCTGAACCATGGTTCACGGTGGGCGGTGATCATGGTCGATGTTCGACCAAGGTTTAGGGTTTCGCAAAGAGCCTACGTCCGTTGCGAACCACGTATTTTAGTGATTCCCTGTTGAGTGTTGATCGCACGTTTTGGGCGTCGATCACTCGAGGGCTTTGGTCGGGACTCTGTCCACGGGCCGTTGCGCGCCCTTTCACTTAATAGGTAGTGGAAGGATGAATTTGATATTCTGATCGAATTCACTGACACCTTTCCTCTACTTTTCAGGTGAAAATGTGCTCGTCGATCCCTTCGACATATCCTCGGAGGAGAGTTCATCGGAGGATTCAGGCTCCTCGACAACTGTCCCGCCTGGCTCTGAAAGTTCCTCGGGGGATTCAGAGGCGATTGAAGTAAATGACGCTGGGATAACATCTGGGGACAAGGTTGGCGCCCCTGAGGTTCCACAAGAGGAAGAGAGGGTATTCACGCATGAGGAGTGGGTCGTCGAAGACTTGCTGGGCAAGGTCTCGTCTTACGTTCGACCGCGTGTGGATCATCTGCCTGTGGTGGGGGACCATGCTCACTGGAGGGTGACATGCCCAGGTGACAACGATCGGATTTTCTCGGAGTTTGGCGGAAGAAAGTTTTCGATGTACGAGTATGCCATCACGACTCTAGGGATTAGGATGCCTTTTAGTGACCTGGCCTGCTCGGTGTTCGGTTACTTGGGGGTAGCTCCCTCGCAACTGCACCCCAATTCCTATGCTTTTATGAGGGCATTTGAGATGAAATGCGCGCACCTGGTGAGGGGGCTACTCTTCCTCTCTTCTTCCGGATGTTCTCTCTGCAGCGCCAGGTGGGGCGTGGAACAGCTCGGAAGGGTTTCATATCTTTCAAACAACGGGCTAAATTTTTTAAGGCATATTCAGAGTCTATCTGATCGTTCAAAGGTGACTACATCTCGATTGAGCCTGTGACTAGGGGAGAAACTAGGTCGATCAGTTTCATGGGGGACGATACTGATGAGAATGATGTTCCCGGTTGGACGCGGAAGGTCGTCTGATCCGTAGGAGGATTTGGAGGTTCCCTTTCTCGTAGGATTACGGTCATTACGGGCGACCGGTGAATGACTTTTTCCAAATAAGGGATGTTCTAGGCGAGGAGGATGCGACCAGCTTCGAGGAATTTCGTAAGTGGGTGCCATCTTTCACTCTGATCCCGATGCTCGACGGGGAGGAGAAGATGATGTTAGCTTCTGATGGAGGAGAAGCTGTGGAACGTCCGCTGATCGACGTCACAACTCTCTTGGCCTGTAAAAACGGACAAGAAGTGTCCGACCTGTTTGGTATTTCTTATTTTATTTTTATTGTTGTTTATTTGTTGTGATTTTCTGCTCGTGGTTGGTCTGACCCTCGTTTGTTTTGTTTTGTAGGCTCAATGGCGAAATCTCTAGACAAGATCCAGGAGATACTGATGCAAGGCAATAAGCGGAAGGCCAAGACCATTCAGACTCGACTGGTGGGAAATGATACGAGCGGATTTGGCTCGGGTTCTATCGCTCGAGGATCTCCGGACGTGACTTTGGGTTCAACCCTTAAGAAGCATAAAGTTGGACCGGTCATCACGGATCTGACGATCAACGGCCCTGCAAAACTAAAACACTCTTTGCCGTCGTGTTTCGTGCAGCAGAACTTCTTTGAAAGCACATCTTTAGAGGTTGACCGGGCAGATTCGCTGTCTCTTGAGCAGATGGACCGTCCTGCTCGGAGATTATCCTTAGCGCAGGACGCTAGCACAGTGATGTGGGTGCTGTCGATGGCCTCTATGTTTGTCGAGGGGAGTTCTGGGCAGGACCTGAAATCACCCGCCTGAAGACTCTCTTAGCTGCTTCGGAAGAGAGAGCAAGGAATTCCGCTGAGGATGCTGAGGTCGCGACCAAAGAGTTGACGGTGCAGGAGGACGTGATCGCCAAGCTGGAGGTGGATAAAAAGAGAGTCGTCGATCAGAACAGGAAGTTGAAAGAGACTTTCTTCCCCAAGGACGATGAAGACGAGGATACCAATGGGCTGATGAGTAGGGCACATTTCCTTGCCCGGTTGGATCAGGATCTAGAGGATTTGAGGGACTCGACTAAGTTGAGCTTCCAGAATGTTGTGGATCAGATTAAGGCCCTTCATCCCGAGCTAAACCTCGATGCTGACCAGATCATCTATTTGTACAAAGTTGTGGACAGTCGGTTCATAGTCCCTGATTACATGATTGTGGATGATTCTCAACCGGGGGAGTCCGACCAGCCGATCCAGCCTGTCGTCCAGCAACCTCTAAGCGAAAATCAGCTAGGGGTGCAAGAAGGGGAGGGTAATTAGGTCGGTCTGCGTGCCTAAATTACGTGTAATTTATAATCCTTGCTTAGGGACGTGGTCCCCTTTTTATGTAATTTCGAACAAGTCGGCCTTTAGGGGTCGCAACCTTTTGATCAAAATTTCCGACCTTGGTGGTCGTTTTACGATTTATGCAGTGTTTTTGTTATGTGTATGACTGCCCGTCCGTCAAAGGACTTTTATTTTAAATGTCTTTTTTCGCTAAGTGTTTTGCATCCGTTTAGTGCGAGGAGTATGACATAGTGGTCGATAAGGGGATAAATGCTCGTAAGGAAATGT
Source organism: Lathyrus aphaca (assembly GCA_963966055.1). Taxonomy (NCBI): domain Eukaryota; kingdom Viridiplantae; phylum Streptophyta; class Magnoliopsida; order Fabales; family Fabaceae; genus Lathyrus; species Lathyrus aphaca. Next base: position 203,349,707 of record OZ014524.1, read on the forward strand.
GATCCATCGGTTTGGGGGACCGATAAGATATTGAGAGGTTGGCTCTGGGTCGGTATCTGGGTCAAGATTGTGGCTCAGATCTCCGTGGCTTGAACGTCCCATCACGAGCTGGGGTTCTACCTGGTCGTGGTACTTAGACGATGTCAGATTCGTTCGAGTATCCGTTCGTGCGACAGTTACCTTCCTCATCGTGATGGGGAGGTCCCGTTGGTCAACATTTTGGGCTGCAATGCTTGTACCTGGGCATGCAGGTTCGGTCGGACCTTTTACACCTCGTAGGGGAGTAAAGCGGCCTTCATACTAGCTGTAGTATTACTTAAGTTTCTCGGTGTTCCATGGCTGTGCGAGTTCTTCCCCTTGAAGATTGTCAAAGTAGTAGGCCCTGTTCTCGGTCTTTGCTCGGACGCGATATGGACCTTCCCAATTTGGTGCTAGTTTCCCTTCTCGGGAGTCTTTGTGGTTTTTCCTCAAGACGAGACTCCCGACTTTGAATGCTCGTTTAATAACTTCCGTGTTGTATCGAGCTGCAATTTTTTGTTTGAGCGTGGATTCTCGAAGAGCTGCTCCTGATCGGATTTCTTCGACCAAGTCGAGCTCTTCCCTTAGCATTTCAGAGTTGGTATCTTGGTCCATGGGTGATTCTGTTCGTATGGACGGTATGTGCATCTCTATGGGGATGACTGCATCGGTTCCATATGCTAGCCAGAACGGGGATTCCCCGGTTGTCGAGTGAGGCGTGGTCCTGTACGGCCAAAGAACGCTGTACAGCTCTTCGACCCATCATTTTTTGTGTTCGTCCAACCTTCGCTTAAGGCCTATCAAGATTACCCTGTTATCCGCTTCAGCTTGCCCGTTAGTCTGGGGGTGCTCGACAGAAGCGAAGTGTTGTTTGGTTCCCACCGAGGATACGAATTCCTGGAAATGTTTGTCGGTGAACTGGGTTCCGTTGTCTGTTACGATGGCGAGCGGTACTCCGAATCGAGCGAGGATGTTCCGCTTCAAGAAGCGTAAGATGTTTAGTGCGGTGATTTTGGCTAAGGCCTCCGCTTCGATCCATTTGGTGAAATAGTCGACGCCCACAATGAGATACTTGTTTTGGCCGGTGCTGATGACGAAGGGTCCCAATATGTCCAGTCCCCACCAGGCGAACGACCGTGGGGAAGACAACGATTTCAACTCAGTAGGGGAATCTATGTGCACGTTACCATGTCATGGGCACTTGTCACATTTTTTAACGTGCTCCTTTGTATTGTCCTGCATCGTCGGCCAATAGTATCTCACTCGTAGAATCTTGCGAGCGAGTGATCTCCCATCTGGCTTTTGTGCGTTGACCCCATCGTGAACTTCCCTCAGCACATGTGGGATGTTTTCTTCCTCGACGCATCTGAGAAGTGGTGTGGAGAAACCTCGGCGATACATCTTCCCCCCAACCATCGTGTAAGAGCACGATCTACGCTGTATGGTGCTAGCCGTTTTCGGGTTGTTGGCAACTCGTCTTTGGTTAAATAGTTGAATACTGGGGTCATCCAACAGTTAGTGTCTCCTACGACGTTGATGTCTATTTGTGTTGACGTTTTCCCAATATTGGGTTGAGGGAGTATCTCTTGTATGACGGATTTGTTGCCCCCCTTCTTTTTGGTGCTCGCCAGTTTGGACAATATATCCGCTCGGGTGTTGTTTTCGCGCGGGACGTGCCTGACTTCCACGAATGTGAATCGTTTTAGTTTCTCCTTGACCAAGGCTAAGTATTCGGCCATGTTGTCATTCTTGGCTTGAAAATCGCCTCGTACTTGGTTGGCGACGAACTGGGAGTCCGTGCATATTACAATTTCTTCTGCTCCTAGGTCGTCTGCAAGGCGTAAACTGGCCAGGAAGGCTTCGTACTCTACTTGATTATTGGATGTGGGGAAGGACAAGGTTAAGGATACTTCGATGAGTGTTCCTTCCTCGTTCTCTAGCATCACCCCGGCCCCGCTTCCTGTCGAGCTAGACGCTCTTTCGACGAAGATGGTCCACTTAGACGGAGATGTCGCAGTTTGTTCGGTGAAGGTAAGCTCAGCTACAAAGTCGACCAAGGCTTGAGCTTTGAGGGCCTGTCGTCCTTCGAATTTGACGTCGAACTCGGATAATTATAACTACCATTTTAGCATTCGTCCGACCATATCTGGCCTTCCGAGCATCTGCCTGATGGGTTGGTCTGTCCTGACGACGATAGTATGGGCCAAGAAGTAGTGTCGTAACCTTCTTGCTGCGAAGAGTAGGGCCAGTGCTACCTTTTCGATCTGTAAGTATTTGATTTCAGGGCCGCTCCATGCCTTGCTCGTAAAGTAAATGGGTTTCTGTCCCTTGGGGAGCTCTCGAATAAGGGCGGCGCTGACCGCCTCGTTTGCTACAACGAGGTAAAGGTACAGCGTTTCGCCTGCGTTAGGTCAGGAGAGTACCAGGGGTTTGGATAGTGATTTTTTCAAGTGAGTCAAGGCTTACTCGCATTCGTCGTTCCATTCAAAAGTTGATTCTCTTGCGGAGGAGTTTGTAGAATGGGAGCGCGTGTTGGGTAGACTTAGCCACAAATCGAGTGAGAAAGGCAAGCACTCCATTTAACGATTGTATCGATTTTTTAGAGTTTGGGGTGGGTATCTCTGCCAACACTCGACATTTATTTGGGTTGGCTTTGATCCCTCGCTCGGTCAAATAAAACCCGAGGAATTTACCTGCTCGAACTCCGAATGTACATTTTTCAGGGTTGAAACGCATCTTGCATTTTCGAGCTTGGTCGAACACCTTTCGTAGGTCGGAAGCGTGATCTGTTTCTTCCTGAGATTTGACTACCATGTCGTCCATGTATACTTCAAGCATGTCCCCAATTTTTGCTCGGAAAACTTTGTTCATCATACGCTGATAAGTGGCGCTCGCATTTTTTAGACCGAATGGCATAACGTTATAGTAGTAATTTCCTGATTCGGTCATGAATGCCGTGTGTTTTTTGTCAGTCACGACCATGGGAATTTGATTATATCCAGAATAAGCGATCATAAATGATAGTAGTTTGAAACCGGATGAGTTGTCGACCAATTTATCAATATTTGGAAACAGGTAAGCATCTTTCGGGAAAGCCCGGTTAAGATCAGTATAATCAACGCACATTCTCCACTTTCAATTAGATTTTTTCACAAGTACAACATTGGAAAGTCAGGTAGTGTACCTGGCATCCGTTACAAAGTTTGCCTCTAGGAGGTCTTCTACAGCTTTCTCGGCCGCTTTAGTTTTTTCGGTCGACTGTTTTCTTCTCCATTGGGCGACGACCTTGTGATTTGGATTGATGGATAGATGGTGGCATGCTACGTCTAGATCGAGTCCGGGCATTTCAGCTGCACTCCATGCGAACAGGTCGGCGTTCCCCTTCAGGCATGCTTCCAGTTGTTTCTTTGCTAGTTCTGGGAGGTGGGCCCCAATCTTCACGCATCTGCTCGGATCTTCCCCCAGCGGGATTAGCTCGAATTCGCCATCGGGGATTGGTCGGGCTAATGAAGAGGAGGGCTGCTAGGAACTTTCAGCTTCGTCAGGAAACTTGCAATCTAGGTCGATGGAATCGACCCGAGGGAGAGGTGCAGGCACTTATGTGTTCAGGGAAGATGTTGAGGTGGAAGCTTTGGGCTGGTATGATATCGAGCTAAGGCCTTTAGAGGCTGCTTCGAAACAACGACGAGCGGTCTCCAAGTCACCATGCAGGGTGGCTACTCTTCCTGACATTGTGTAGTATTTCATCTTCAGGTGGACAGTTGATGGGACGGCTAGAAGATCGGCCAACGTTGGTCGACCTAGGATGCATTGATATAGAGAGGGGAAATCGACGACCAAAAATTAGACGCATATCGATCCGGCAGTTTCTGCGGCCCCAAACGTGACTATGAGATCGACATAACCCCATGGTCGTGACACCACACCATTGAAACCTTGGAGGTCAGATCCCACGTATGGCGTCAGGTGAGTCTCGTTTAGCTGGTGTGTAGTGAACAACTGCGAATACATGATATCGCATGAGCTACCTTGGTCGACCAATATTTTGCGGACGTCGAAGTTGTCCATTTGGGCTCAAATGAGCAGTGAAATGCTGGCATTAGGTGCTCCCCCTAATATTTCCTCCTTGTAGAAGGAAATGAGCACTGAATTGTCTCTGGGCGGGTCCAACGTGGCGTTCAGGGCCGGCCCTTTTGCAATTAGTTGGTCAAATTTCCTCTTTACGGAGCCGACCGTGATCCTGTTGAATCCTCCGCCCGAGATCACCATGGCAGAAGGGAAGGCTTCCCAGGGGCTATGGGAAGATAGATAACCTGGACTCGCTTGACAGTCGGGCAGAAATAAATCTACCGGGCGATAGATGTTGAGGGCTACTTGCATATTGGTGTCTGCGGGTACTACCACCGCTTCCCCGACCTTGATGGTTTCTTGTGCCTCTGGCCTGGAGGTTTCTTTGGATTTCGTGAATTGTTTGAGGTGGCCATCTTTGATGAGTATCTATATTGTGTCCTTCAGGTGGATGCAATCCTCAATGTTGTGTCAATGGATCTTGTCGAACCTGCGGTACTTGGTTTTATCGGTGCTCGGTTTGGCGATCAGTTGCTTGGGAAAGCGAACCCCCGCTTGACAGAACTCCGAATTAGCACATTCGGATAATATTTTCTCCCTCGAACCAACAAAGAGGTATACTCACGAAATCGGCCCACTGGTCCTCTCTGCTTCCGCGGTTCACGGGAACGGTCTTCCTTTCTTTTGTCGCTTCCCCGACGAGATATCGAGGGTTCATCGGATTTGGAAAGGTTTGCGTCCTCTCTACGTCGAGCATCACAGACGGAACTGGTCGCCTGCTTTTCCTTGTATTGGATATATGTTTGAGCTTTTAAGAGGAAAGCATCTAGAGTTGCGGGTGTCTCAATACCCACTGCTCGGTGGAAAACGGTAGATGGGTGTAGTCCATGCACCAATAAATATTTCTTTATGTCGTTCGTGGTTGAGACCTGGACGACTTCTTTATTGAACCTTTCGATGTAGGTCCTGAAGGGGCTCATCTTTGCCCTGTATTATGGCTTCAAGTGATGCTTTCGTCTTTGGATGGCGTCTGGAAGCAGTGAAATACCTGGAGAAGGTTCGATCAAGTTGTCTCCAGGAAGTGATGGATTCGGGCTCGAGGCTTTTATACCAAGTCATCGCTCCTTTCCTTAGGGTGGTCGGAAAGAGACGCCATTTGATTACTCCTCGGACGCCCCTATAGTCGAGCAGGGCGTCGATGTTCTTAATATGTTCGTCGAGATCAGTTATTCCGTCATATGAACCCAGTGGTGGGGGCTTCTCGAGCCCTCTTGGCAATCTGGTAGCCATAATCTCAGATGAAATGGGTCCTCTGATCTCGTTGTCATCACTAGAGGTGAGCAAACGGGATCTTGAACGGCGTTTTTTGTTTCTCCCGGGGACAAAGAGTTTGACATGTTCTTTTTTGATCGTTTCGGGGATGGAGATCTAGATCATCTTCCCTTTTGGGGAGGGGAGCGACGATTGTCCTCTTGCGACCCTTGATGAACCTTGGTCGGCACCGGCGAGCGACGTCTCTGTGGAGGTGACCGACCACAATTCCAGATAGATGATTCGTCGTGATAGCCTTTATCTTTCTTTCTCCGGGATGAAGGGTTGCGTTGCCCCCGGTGCCTTTTGGGAGATCGAGATGATCGACGATCGGTTTCTTCGAGACAGGTTATCTGCGCACTGTGCGCCAGGAGCAGGAGATAGGTCTGATTGATTGTTTCAACCAGTGTGGCGAAGTCTGATCCGATGGGCGCGGCCACGGAAGGTATGATTTTTGGTTGGCTCTCGAGCGGCTGGTCGCGCTCGGGAGAAGGTGAAGTTGTCTTTCCGTCCTGGCGATCCTGGACGGTTTCTTGGTGTGAGAGGGGTGAAAAGATTGCTCCCCCATTGAGTAATGAGGATACCATCAGCAGTACGGGCTTCGCAGGGGATATCGTTAGCGGCCATGGATCTTTTTGAATAGTAACTTTGGTTCTTGAAATTCTTTGATGAAGAAGAACGTGGAAGTTTCTTTCCCACAGACGACGCTACCTGATCATACCTGGAGATCAGGATCCGATGTGGCCGCGTCGAACGTGGATGAGCACGGTTGATGATGGAGAAAAAAGGGGTGTACCTGCAAAGGCACTCCGATGCTAAAGTCAGAAAGTGAGAAACGAGTGAGAAGGTACGAGATTTTGGGTCAAGATTTTAATACCTAACCCTCTCAAATGAAAGGGTTTATATACTGGTCCAAGTGGATGGTTATTGGCCCAAATTGTTGGGCGCGAATCGTGGATTCTACAATAACTGTTGACGGTTAGGAACTAGCCGTTAGGACAAGAATGAATCTGCTCGACTTGCCCTGGGTCGGATGGCTTTTGTACCGAGCGAGGGGTTCATCGAGGAATCGATCCTCGAGATTTCGAGTATCGTGGGGTCAGAGGGCCGTTGGGCCGCGAGATAGATAGGGCCCAATTCTAAGGATTAGACCAGTCCGAAAAAATACTTTTAACTTGAATTGACACAGCGAGATCGCTCAATTGAACTTAGGAGTATAGTAATAGGAAAGACCACAGGAGTGTGAGTTGACGACTTTTAAACCGACATTTTCTACAGAAAGATAAGTTGATAAATATTAATAAGTTTTATTGAATTCGCGAAGGCGTACCAATTACATACTGATATCCTTATTATAATTTAATTTAATTTAAAATTCGTACTTTCTCGCTCCTTAAAACTAAAACATCACTTGCCTTAGCTAAACATAATAATATCTCGATAGTGCTAAGTTGATTATCGAGTCTCTGTGGGATCGATATCTTTTATTACTACGCGATTAGGTTGTATACTTGCAGTTAGAATATTTAGACTCGGAAAGTCACGACCAAGTTCTTGGCGCCGTTGCCGGGGACTTAGATTTAGTCAATAATGCAATTCGTTTGTTGCATCGTCTAGAATAAGGCATCAAAATTTACCCTTTGTCGATTGTATGCCCAATACTCGCTCTCGAGGCGAAAACCTAGAACCACAAATGAATGAAGTTTAGCGTTTCTTAAGTTTGAGGCACCTAACCGATACTAACGAAACCCTTTTTCATGAAAACCTTGTACCAGAACCAGATGAAGAACCAATCATGGCCGAAAATGGAGGACCACAACAAATTCCACTCAAGTCTTGTGCGACTCCAACTCAACAAGAACGACACAATAGTATTGTTGCGCACAACAAATTCTCTACATGATTACAATCTCTACCAGGAAACTCTGTTACAACATGGGCAGAACTGAAGAACGTTTTCCTATCACGTTATTTCCCACCAAGCAAGACAATTATGCTGAGAGCTCAGATTAACGGATTTCAAAAGAAAGATGTCAAATCACTTTATGAAGCGTGGGAGAGATACAAGGATCTGATGAGACTATGTCCACACCATGGGTTTGAAAACTGGGTGACCATCATTACCTTCTACAATGAACTTCTATACAACACAAGGATGACGATAGATACTTCCGTGGGCGGTGTTCTTATGGATAAACCTTACGAAGAAGCCTACAACCTCATCGAGAACATGGCTTAAAACCATTGTCAACGGGGAGGTGAAAGAACACCTGTAGAGAAGAACAAACTAAAGGGGGAATTTATGAAGTGAGCAGTTTAGATCATGTCAATGCTAAAATGGATGTCATCACCCATAAAATTGATAACTTGACCATAACACCACCATCCACCGTGGCTGTCGTAACTCCTAATTTTGAAATTTGTGGAATCCCAGGACACACACCAACCGAATTTCAACTTCTTTCCGGATTAACCACATACCAGGTAAACTATGCTCAAGGAAATCCATACTCTAATACCCACAACCCATGATGGAAGAATCATCCAAATTTCTCTTACAAGAACAATAACGCCTTGTATGTGCCTAACCAAACACAAGATGTACACCCAGGATACCAAAAAGCTAGTGCACCCGCTCCAAATACTCCTAGGAAATCCAACCTTGAAATGATGATGGAAAAATTCATAGTCACACAGACTCAAACAAACTAAGAATTCCTGAACTAGAACATCCATACTAGTGAGCAAATCAAATAATTTGTGACAAAAGTATACGCTTTAGCCACTCATAACAAGTTGTTAGAAACTCAGATTTCTCAAGTAGCCCAACAACAAGCATCCATTGCTTCCCCCGCTAGAATGTTTCTTGAACATCCACAACCAAATCCTAAAGGTCATGCAAATGCAGTTATACTAAGAAGTTGAAAAGAATTTGACGAACCTGTGGATCCTAGAACCAAAAACCCATCCATGTACCGAAAGCATGAAAAATCAACTAAGAAGAATGATAAACCATAGGAAAAGTAAGACAATGAACAAGAGGCCAAGGAAAAGGAAAAACCTTATATACCCCCGCCACCGTATAAACCACCAATTTCGTACCTCCAACGGTTAACCAATTCTAAAACTATGGGACAATTCAAGAAATTTGTAGAGCTTCTAAAGCAGTTAAACATTACGATACTCTTTATAGAAGCTATTACTCAGATGACCTCATATGCTAAATGTTCCGGCCCGATCCAATTCTTCCTATTGGGCCGAAAAGACTGATCCATTTACCTTGCTCGACGTCGAGCACAATCATGAAAAGTGGTCCTCTGTCGACCACTAATGATCCGGTCACAAAGAGACCCTCTAACGGCTAGTATTGACCGTTTCCTATCTTCACGGACCCCTCGATCCGCACCTCATAAAACGAACCAATAGTCTTCTAGCTGGTCCCTTATATAAACTCTCTCATTTGAGAGGGTCAGGTATTCAATTCTCAAACTTAATACTAGTACTTGCTCACTCTCGCTCGGTTACTTACTTTAGCATCGGAGTGCATTGCAGGTACACCCCTTTTTTCTCCTCAACGACCATATCCGTCCGCTCTCGAGACCAGCCGTATCGGATCCTGATCTCCAGGTACGATCAGGTGGCGCCGTCTGTGGGAAAGCTAAGATTTCCCCGTTCTTCTTTCAAGATCCTCAAAGAACCAAAGTTTTAACAAGATCCATGGCTGCTCGGGACAACCAGGAGAATCGATCGAATGATGGGATGATTCTCACGCAACGTGAGAGCAACGTCCAGCCTCCCCTACACGATGAAACAGTGCACGACCGACCAGAAGGGAAGGCGACATCACCTTCACCCGATCGTGACCAACCCTTGGAGAGTCGCCCAGAAACTCTTTTTCCTTCGACTCCTTCGGGGTCAGATTTCGCCGCACTGGCCGAAATCCTAAATCAAACGAACTTGCTACTCCTCACTCATGGTGAAAAGATTGCCCGACTTGAAGATAATTCTCGTCGACCTCATTCTCCAAAGAAGCCCCAAGGGGAGCTCACTCCGTCTCCTGCGACGAAGAAGAGGAGAGGAAACACCGACGAATCAACGGGCAACAAACGCTTTCGTCAGTCATCTCCACAACCCTCTCCTAAAAGAAAATCAAGAAGGAGCAGATCAAGATCCACCTCCCCTCGAAGAACAAAGAAATACGATCACAAATCATCGCTTATTTCCAGTGACGACGAGGACGCTCGGGGTCCCCTGTCATCTGAAATTATGGCAGCCAAGCTCCCAAGAGGCTTGGAGAAACCTCCTCCTTTAGGCTCGTACGACGGGACTACCGATCCAGACGAACACATCGAGAACATCGATGCCTTGCTCGACTATCGGGGTGTTCGAGGAGCAATTAAATGTCGACTCTTTCCCACGACGCTGAGGAAAGGGGCAATGACGTGGTACAAAAGCCTTGAGGCTGAATCCATCACATCATGGAAACAACTTGGGCGCACGTTCTCTAGACACTTTACTGCATCAAGACGACACCCTAAGACAGAGGCTTCGCTCGAAGCAATAATCCAAGGGAGGGACGAGCCTTTACGAACTTACATCGAAAGGTTCAATAAAGAGGCAGTCCAAGTGTCTACGACCGACGACATGAAAAAGTACCTGCTGGAACGAGGGTTACGTCCCTCGACCGATTTCCATCGGGCGGTCGGCATTGAAACCCCGGCCACCCTTGACGCATTCTTGCTAAAATCCCAAGCTTACATCCAATATGAAGAAAAGCAAGCGGCCAGTTCAGTAAGAGACGCTCGACGCCGTGAAGACGCCAAACCACACCGAGTTGATGAACCCTCGACATCTCGTCGGGGAGGAGACAAAAGAAAGGACGAGCGCTCCCGTGAACCGCGGGAGCACCGAGGACCTATTGGTCGGTTCCACGAATACACGCCCCTCCTAGCCTCCAGGGAGAAAATTTTGTCTGAATGCGCCAATTCAGAATTCAAACAAGCGGGAGTACGCTTTCCGAGACAACAACCTAGCAAGCCCGGTACAGATAAAACAAAATACTGCAGATTCCACAAGAGTCATGGGCACAACACAGAGGATTGCATCCACCTCAAGGACGCAATCGAAATCCTCATCAAAGACGGGCACCTGAAACAGTTCACGAAGTCCAGAGATAATCCTCGACAAGATACTCAAGAGACCCAGAAAATCGAAGAAGCCGTGCCAATCCCTGCAGACGCTAACATGCAAGTCGCCCTGAGCATTTACCGCCCGGAAGATTTCTTTTTGCCAGACCACACCAATGGTGCGGGATACCTCTCCTCCCACAGTCTGTGGGAAGCGTTCCCTTCGGCGATGGTCATATCAGGGGGAGGCTTCAATAAAATCACGGTCGGTTCCATGAAGAGAAAATTCGACCAGTTAATCGCCAAAGGGCCCGCGCAAAACGCCACTTTAGATCCACCGAGGGAAGGTTCCATACCCCTCGCATTCTATCGAGAAGAGCTCCTGGGAGGAGCACCCAACGCCAACATTCCTTTACTCATCCGAGCACGCATGGCGAACTTCGATGTAAGGAGGATATTGGTGGACCAAGGTAGTTCATGCGACATCATGTACTCCCAACTGTTTTCAACACTCCAACTGAACGAAACACATCTGACTCCATACGTCGGATCAGACCTACAAGGTTTCAACGGAGCAGTATCCCGACCGTGGGGTTATGTTGACCTGTTTGTCACTTTCGGGGCGGGCGAGACAGCCAGGACGGTTAGGGTCCAATTCCTTGTCGTAGATTGCCCGTCGCTATACCAATGCATATTAGGACGACCAACTTTAGCCGAGTTGATAGCCGTGTCGTCCACCGTCCACTTGAAGATGAAGTACTATACTACTTCAGGCAGAGTCGCCACATTGCATGGAGACGTCGACGCTGCCCGCAGATGTTTCGAGGCAGCATCAAAAGGCCTCAGCTCGATATCGTACCAACCAAGTCCCCCAACATTGGATTCGCCAGATGTGCCCAAGACTTTCCCTCAAGTCGATTCGATCGATCTAGACTGCAGGTTTTCAGATAGTAGCGAGAGCGTCCAGAGACCAGCAGAGGCCTTAGCCCGACCAATACCGGACGGAGATTTCGAGCTAATTCCCTTGGGAGAGGACCCTGCCCGGTGCGTCAAGATCGGGGCACATATGCCCGAATTTGTGAAGCGACAGTTAGAAGCTTGCCTCAAAGGGAACGCAAACTTATTTGCATGGAGCGCCGCAGAAATGCCAGGGCTCGACCCAGAAACAGCTTGTCACCACCTCTCTATCGACCCAACACATAAAGCGGTCGCTCAACGCAGGAGAAAGCAGTCGAGCGAGAAGACTGATGCTGCCGAATCTGCTGTTAAAGACCTCCTAGAGGCTAAATTTGTAACCGAGGCCAGGTATACGACCTGGCTCTCAAACGTTGTACTTGTGAAAAAATCTATTGGAAAATGGAGAATGTGTGTTGATTATACCGATCTCAATCGGGCATGCCCGAAAGATGCATACCCTTTACCTAACATCGACAAGTTGGTCGACAATTCGTCCGGATACAAATTATTATCCTTCATGGACGCATATTCGGGGTACAATCAAATACCCATGGCCGTGTCTGACAAAAAATACACGGCCTTCATGACCGAGTCGGGCAATTACTTTTACAACGTTATGCCCTTCGGTCTAAAAAACGCAGGAGCAACGTATCGGCGCATGATGAATAAAGTTTTCCAAACCGAAATCGGAGACATGCTCGAAGTATACATGGACGACATGATCGTCAAATCTCAACGAGAAACGGACCACGCGTCCCATCTGCGAAAAGTGTTCGACCAGGCACGAAAGTTCAAAATGCGCTTCAACCCTGAGAAATGCACCTTTGGTGTCCGAGCGGGAAAATTCCTCGGATTCTATTTGACTGAGCGGGGCATCGAGGCAAATCCCGATAAGTGTCGAGCGTTCGCGGAGTTCCCAACCCCCACGTCCAAGAAGTCCATACAATCACTAAACGGGGTCATTACCTCCCTTGCTCGATTCGTAGCAAAATCGGCTCAACACGCTCTCCCCTTTTACAAGCTCCTCCGTAAGGAAGTAACTTTCGAATGGACGGCAGAATGCGAGTTAGCACTATCCCACCTGAAAAAAGCATTAAGTGAACCTCCAGTCTTATCCAGACCGGAAGAGGGGGAGACTCTGTATCTCTACCTTGCGGTCGCGAACGAAGCAGTGAGCGCGGCCCTTGTGCGCGAACGACCCGATGGGCAAAAGCCCGTGTATTTCACGAGCAAAGCTCTCCACGGCCCGGAAATTCGGTACCTTCAGATAGAAAAGGTCGCATTGGCCCTCCTTCTCGCAGCAAGAAGACTACGCCATTACTTCCTGGCTCACACCATCATCGTAAGGACCGATCAACCCATAAGACAGCTGCTCGATCGACCAGACATGGCCGGCCGAATGTTAAAATGGTCACTAGAACTATCTGAGTTCGACATCAAATTTGAAGGAAGACAGGCCCTCAAAGCTCAAGCGCTGGCCGACTTCGTGGCTGAACTTGCCTTCACCGGGCAAGACCCGAAAGCTTCGTCCAAGTGGGTTATTTTCGTGGACGGCGCATCTGGCCCGACGGGCAGCGGGGCTGGTATCATTTTGGAGAACGAAGAAGGGAACGTCATCGAAGTATCCTTGACTTTATCTTTCCCCACTTCTAACAACCAAGCAGAATATGAAGCCTTCCTGGAGGGCATACGGCTCGCAACCGACCTAGAAGCAGAAGAGATCACAGTTTGCACGGATTCCCAATTGGTTGCAAGCCAAGTCCGAGGGGATTTCCAGGCTAGAAGTGACAGCATGGCCGAATATCTGGCCCTCGTAAAAGACGAAATAAAACGGTTTAAGAGTGTGGAAGTAAAACACGTTCCTCGGGAAAACAACGCTCGCGCAGATATCCTGTCCAAGCTGGCGAGCACTAAAAGGAAAGGGAACAACAAGTCCGTCATACAAAAACTGCTCCCCCGACCAAGTATCGGGCACTCTTCAGCCTGCGTACACATTAACGTCGTGGGCGACACGGGTTGCTGGATGACCCCAGTGTTCAACTATCTAACCAAAGGAGAGTTACCAACCGACTCAAAAGAGGCCAGTACTATACGACGAAGGGCATGCTCATACTCTTTAGTAGGCGGACGTATGTATCGTCGAGGATTCTCTACACCCCTCCTCAGATGTGTAGAGGAGGAAAACATTCCACACGTACTCAGGGAAGTCCACGAAGGAATCAATGCGCAGCATCCTGGCGGACGTTCGTTAGCTCGAAAAATTTTGAGGGCAGGATACTACTGGCCCACCCTCCAGCACTACGCAAAGGAGCATGTAAGAAGATGCGACAAATGCCAACAACATGGAGATGTGCACATAGCACCTCCATCCGAGCTAAAATCGTTATCATCCCCCTGGCCGTTCGCATGGTGGGGAATGGACATTTTAGGACCATTCTTCGTTGGGTCTGGTCAGAACAAATACTTAATTGTAGGCGTCGACTATTTCACCAAATGGATAGAAGCTGAGGCCCTGGCCAAAATTACTGCACTCAATATACTTCGATTCTTCAAAAGAAACATCCTCGCCCGGTTCAGAGTGCCCCTCGCCATTGTGACCGACAACGGGACTCAATTCACGGATAAACATTTCAAAGAATTCGTTGCGTCAATGGGGACAAAACAACACTTCGCTTCACTCGAGCACCCTCAAACTAACGGGCAAGCCGAGGCCACAAACAAGGTAATCCTGAGAGGTCTGAAACGAAGGTTGGACGAGCATAAAAAACACTGGGTCGAGGAGTTACATAGCGTATTATGGGCATATAGGACCACTCCCCATTCAACGACCGGAGAATCCCCATTTCGATTAGCATATGGGACCGAAGCAGTAATTCCAATAGAAATGCATGTCCGATCAAGACGCACGGAATTCCCCATGGAACAAGATATCAATGCTGAAGCTTTAAGAGACGAGCTCGACATGGTCGAAGAAATTCGATCGGAAGCCGCTCTTCGAGAAACTATTCTCAAACAAAAGATAGCCGCTCAGTATGATTCCAAGGTCATCAGGCGGACGTTCGAAGTAGGCAGCCTTGTCCTTAGAAGAAACCACAGGGATCCCCGCGAGGGAAAATTAACGCCCAACTGGGAAGGCCCATATCGCGTTCGAGCAAAAACCGAGAACGGTGCTTATTACTTAGAAAATCTACACGGGGAAGAACTCGCTCGGCCTTGGAACGCCGAAAAACTTAAACAATATTATAGTTAAGTCAGTCACCTTACTCAACTCCCAGGCGAAGAGAAAGAGAGACTAACGAAAAACTGCGTGCCTAGGTACAAGCACGTCAGCCCAAATATCACAAATCAAGCAAGACCTCTTTTCGAGCAAAAGAAAAACTTGTTGCACGAACGGATACTCAAACGAGTCCGACGTCGCCTAAGTACCACGACCAGGTAGAACCCCAGCTCGCGATGGGACGTTCACGCCACGGAGCCCGGGCCTTTATCTTGGCTCGAGCACCGATCGAGGGTAAAACCCTCCAACACTGATTGGTTCCCCTAATCAACAGATCGTCCATACCCCCCCCCCCCCCCCCCGTATCTATCCAATTGCTTCTAACTAATGCAAATACGAGCGTCAAACACTTAGTAAAAATAACAAATAAACTATGTCCTCCGACGGACGCATTATTACGAGCAAACAATATATGCAACCGACCTCCAGGGTCAAACACTTAACATTTAAAAGAAATGCGGCACCAAAAGGCCGACTTGTTCGGAGTTACAAATAAAGGGGGCCACGCCCCCCAAAACAAAATACATTATAAATTACAAAGGCACGCAGGCCATCAATTAATTATCCTCACCCACCGGGCGGCTTTCCTCTGCACGAGCTTCCTCCTGTCCCAGCTGCTCCTCTGGTTGGTCAGGCTGAGCAGTCGTCCCCGGCTGAGAGTCGGCCACCACCAAATCAGCAGGGACTACAACCTGGCCATCCACCACCTTGTAGAGATAATTCATGCGATCGACATCCAAGGCTAGGTCGGGATGGAGAGCTTTCACTTGCTCCACCGCATTCAGGAAGCTGAACTCAGTCGACGCGTTCAGATCTTCCATATCTTGGTCGATCCGAGCGAGAAACTGAGCCCTCGTCACCAAATGCTTGGTATCCTCGTCCTCATCCTCCTTGGGGAAAAAGGCGTCCTTCAGCTTCTTATTCTGCTCAAGCAACCTCTTCTTGTCGACCTCCAATTTGGCGATGACCGTTGCTCGTTCAGCTGATTCCGTGGTGACCTTTTTTACCTCCTCTGTGGCCGCTGTCAGCTTGGCCTCAGAAGCAGCCAACTGCTCCTTGAGTTTGCTATTTTCCAGCTCCAGCAAAGGGGACCCCTCGGCCGTCATCCAAGCCATGGTCAGGACCCGCATCACCGCGCTCGCGTCCTGAGCCAAAGAAAGCCACCGGGCAGGACGGTCCTTTCCCTCCAGGAACAGGGAGTCCGCCCGGTCCACCTCCATACTGTTCCCCTCAAAAAAGTTACGAACAACAAAACATGGGGGTATCCCATGCTTTGGCTTTGGGGGAGCACCGGCCGTCAGGTCCACAGTAGTCGTCGCTTTATGCTTTTTCATCAAAGAGCCAGTAGAGGCCCCCGGAGAGCCCTGGACCAAAGGACCCGAGCCTGAACCGCTCGCCTCAGTCAGTCTGGTCTGTACGACCCTCGACCGTTTCCGCTGCTGCTGGACCAAACGCTCGTGGATTTTGTCCAGAGGATTTGTCAAGGAACCTGAAAAGAAGAACAAAACCAAAATTAGTTACGAGCAACAAAGTCAAATCGAAAATTTAACGAGCGTAAGCGAACGGATACCAAAAAAATCAGATACTTCCTGCCCATTATCACAGGCCAACAGCTCAGTAACACTGATCAGGGGACGCTCCAAAGCTTCTCCCTCATCCTGATCGACCATAACCTTTCCTTCTCCGTCCAATAGAGGGGTCGGAGTAAAGGAAGATATTAACTTTCTAAAGGCCTCAAAGCTGGCCGCATCGTCATCATTCAAAGTATCCCCCACCTGAACGAATTCCCCCACTGGTCGTTCATAATGCACATGACTCCAAGAGAGGGGAAACATCCATAATCTCCTCGGAATCACCTGACCTTGGTCGTCAAGCTTGGGCTCGTCATTCTCATGAGTATCGATTCCGAGAAAACTCATAGCTCTCACGGCCGCGTCGCTCGCAGGATTTATCAAGAAGTAGTCGTTTTTGAAAGCCCGGATGGATTCTGAGTGGGCTTTGAAGATCTTGGTCCGCTGCTTAAAAGACACGAATCCCTTCCGGTCGGTTCCTCGCCCGACTTGGTGCTACAAAGAAAAGAGGCGGAAGAAGAGAGGAAGTGTGGCCCCAACGCCCAGAAAGGCGCACGTCATCTCGAACGCCCTCAGGAATGCGTATGAGTTGGGGTGCAGCTGGGAAGGAGCTATGCAGAGATGTCCGAGCACAGCACTCACGAAGTCGCTGAAGGGCAACGTCACCCCCAGAACCGAAGTGGTGTATTCATACATGGAGAATGCCCGACCGCGAAAGTCTGAGAAGATGCGGTCGTCGTCTCCCGGGCAGGTCACGACCCAGTCAGCAGGATTCCCAACAACTGGCAGCGGCTCCGATCGAGGTCTTGAGAAGGAAGACACTTTGTCCAGCAAATCTTCCATCACCCACTCTTCGGGCGAGACCCTCGACTGGGCAGGACACTAAGGCGATTCTGTCGACTGCCCCGTGGTACTTGTGTCTGAACTATCCGAAGAGCTTCCTGAGTTTGAAGGTATGGACACAGACGATTCCATATTTCCCGAGGATGTATCCTCAGAAAGCACGTCCAGCGGATTCCCGAGCGAGTTTTCACCTGAAAAACAGAGGAAAGGCATCAGTGAATTCGATTAAGAATATCAAATCCACCCTTCCACCACTTGACAAGTGAAAGGGCGCGCCTCAGCTCAGAAATTGTGTTCCGAGCTGTAGCCCTAGCTAACCATTGCTCGAGGCAACAGCTGACGCCCAACAGTATAAATGACAAAACCTATCCAAAAATCTAAAGTCTAAGTCGACCAAAATTTCCGTCGACCCTAAAGTTAGGGTTCACAGCCGACCAGCTACGGTGGCAAGAACTTTAAGGCTTACTAATCCTAAAATCCTAAAACTACCGGTAGAATCGCCCTAAACCGCATGCATTCTACAAAACCTACGCTATATACACTAAAAGAGAGGAAAGGAACGGTACCTTGAGCTTGAGAAGACATTTTGGAAGAAAGTAAGCTTCTGCAAAGGGTGGTCGGCAAGAAATGACGGTGGTCGACGGCTGAAACAACGACGGCTGAACGGGCAGAGTCTTGAGAGAGAAGATGAAACGAAAAGGTCAAAATGGGCCCTGAGAATCCTATTTATAGGATAGAAGACACGTGCGCACGCGCGTGACCCCTATACGCTAGCCCCTAGACTAGCCGTCAAATCATTAATAGGCGCGAATATCCAGATATTCCAGCTTTTCGTTTCACATTCCTCTACCGAGCAACGTATTGTTTGCCCGAAAGACCGACAGCGAAGATCCTCGACCATGACATCACGCTCCGCCGAGCACAGTATCGCTTTTAAGTCACTGCCCAACGGCACGAGCAATGACTTGGGGGGCTCCTGTTCCGGCCCGACCCAATTCTTCCTATTGGGCCGAAAAGACTGATCCATTTACCTTGCTCGACGTCGAGCACAATCATGAAAAGTGGTCCTCTGTCGACCACTAATGATCCGGTCACAAAGAGACCCTCTAACGGCTAGTATTGACCGTTTCCTATCTTCACGGACCCCTCGATCCGCACCTCATAAAACGAACCAATAGTCTTCTAGCTGGTCCCTTATATAAACTCTCTCATTTGAGAGGGTCAGGTATTCAATTCTCAAACTTAATACTAGTACTTGCTCACTCTCGCTCGGTTACTTACTTTAGCATCGGAGTGCATTGCAGGTACACCCCTTTTTTCTCCTCAACGACCATATCCGTCCGCTCTCGAGACCAGCCGTATCGGATCCTGATCTCCAGGTACGATCACTAAATTTCTAAAAGAGATCTTATCCAACAAAAAGAAAATCGAGGAGAATGAAACAGTTACACTTACTGCTGAGTGTAGCGCTTTCATCCAAAATAATATGCCTCCTAAACTGAAGGATCCAGGAAGTTTCTATATTCCTTGTGTAATAGGAAAGTTCATCATAGACAAAACTCTATGCGATTTAGGAGCCAGTATAAGTGTTATGCCGTTGTCAATATGCAAGAAGCTCAATATGGGACAACTAAGACCGACCAAGATGTCAGTTCAACTAGCCGACCGCTCAGTAAAATTCCCGGTTGGTATTTTAGAGAATGTTCCTATACGAGTAGGCCAATTCTACATCCCAACTGATTTGATAATCAGGGACATCAAGGAAGATGCTACGACTCCTATCATACTAGGAAGACCATCCTTAGCCACCGCCGGAGCTATCATAAATATGAAGAAAGGCAGGCTGACATTCAAAGTAGGAGAAGAGAAATTTGAATTCATTTTAACCCAATTCCTCCAAGCTCCAGCCATAAACGACACATGTTTTCTTATAGACGTCATTGACGAATGTAGAAGTGAAATGAAGAAATAAGATACTACATATTCTGAGATAATGAAGATCCCATCCCATCCGATCTTTGAAGACAATAATTGGCAAGAACCTTATAAGGACGAAAGTCTTAATTAATGCCTAGCTCTTACACCCAACCACATGCCATGCCCAAAGAAACCCACTCTAGAACTAAAGGTATTACCTAACAATCTTAGATACAAATTCCTAGATTCAGAACTTAAAATACCAGTCATAGTAAATGCAAACTTAGGACAACTCGAAACCGAAAAGTTATTAGATGTCTTAAGAAAATATTCAACTGTGTTAGGCTACAACATATATGATTTAAAAATAATAATTCCTTCAATATGTATGCATCACATTATGCTAGAGGAAAACTGTAAAACCTCTAGAGAACCCCAGAGAAGGAACAACTCGATTTTAAGTACTATAGTCAATGATGAAGTAAAGAAGTTACTAGACGCTTGTAAACACCCCAAATTTGCCCTCACCCATTCACACCATGGCTTGTGATCATTTCATATGCATAAACTCAATCATAGCATCTCATATCACATTTTTGATTCACTGCATAGGTTCTAAGTCATCTGCATCTAGGGTTTGTGATCTGAGCAATCCAAGAGCTTCTTGAGCCACTCCAAGGGTCATCAATCACTTCAAAGGGGCCTATGTATGTTCAAGCATCATATTATATCCTCTCAAAGTCAATAATGCCAAAGAATCACAAGAACTGGAAATAGTATGGAGGCAGAGCCAGGTTTGACTGCACAGTTGACCTAAAATTAGGGTTTTGGTTTCAGAGGCCATAACTCCAATTTTTTTGGTCATTCTTGTTTCCATTGGTCTCTATATGGTATAGGGAGTATGCATATCAATTTTCATGAAGAAATTCCATGGGGAAGTCATCTGATCAAGAGTTGACTTTTCAGACAAGTCAGTGCAAAATCAGGGCATCCGAGGACCCCAATCATCCAACCAAAGGTTTTTGTAGATGTTTTAGAATTGGTAGGATTTTTGGACAAACAAGAAGTGTTGAAGTTAGACTTCAGGATGTCCCAACAGATGTTGTGACATTGTGTAAGTTAATGTAATAAGTTCATATTTCAGGATGTCCCAACAGATGTTGGGACATCTCAAACCTGATCCCAGAATTTCAGCTTTCCCCATCATTTTGAATGTGTATGATCTTTATTTGATCATAGAAGATGTTAGAAGTTCACAAAACTGAAGAATTTCAAGCCATTTGCAAAGTTGCCTTTTTGGGAAAGTAACTTATAATGGAAATTTGCCTTTTTGGGAAAGTAACTTATAATGGAAAACTTGTAAATTCTCATGGCCAGCCTTTATGTGACTTCAATGTGACCTCTAATCATCATACAAATACAGTGCATGACTTAAAAAATCAGAATTGGCCCAAGGGATTTCTCACTTATTTGCCTTGATTTTCAAGTATCCATAAGTCATTTTTCATGAAAGTGCAAAGAGGGATTTTTGGCAAAATCATTCTCAAAGGAGTTGTATGATCTCTAGCTGTTTTTAATACATTGTCATGACCTAATGAGGCATTCCACATCAGAAATTCAGCAAGACTTCTCACATTCACATAGCCAAAATCATGAAATGTCACAAGTGGGCAAGTTGCAAAAACTCCTCTAGCTCATGATCCAAATGCAGTAGCCTTTCATGAACCATCCAAGGGCCTTCCTTGAACTCAGCTGATGCAGTACAGGTTAGGAAACCATCTCTGACACAGCCCATGCTTCAAGTACACCAAACCATGACTTTTTGCAATTTCTCCCATGCTCTTGGAATAGTGATCAGCCACCTCTACAAACCTGCTCCATAGCCTACTCAAACATTATGGAACATAAAGCAAGCCATACACAAGCTGAATACACACATTGCAGCATACACAAAAAAAACTGGCCTGAACCTTCTCCTCTTCAAAAACTCTCTCCACAGCCTTCAAACATTAAAAAAAATTCCTTCACACACAAACCACAAATCATCCATAGAACAGATCCCACCCCTTACAATGATATGAAACACAACACACAAGAACTGCATTTCCTGTCACACCAGAACTGAACCACAAAAACTAGCCACTTTCAGCCTCATTCAAGGTTTCCATTGGCCTCAGGGGGTTAAAGAGAGATCATTTGCACAAGAGGGAAGCTTTGAAAGCTCACTTTCTAGGTGATTCAGTTCTTCTGATTATGCTGAAGACACATAACAAAACTCCCTACAGATGCGCCTTATTCTGTTTTATTCTTCCATAATTAATTCCAGGTAACTTTCCTTAATTTATTCAGTCATTAATTAAATTCTGGTAGCAGGTCTGAGATGTCACAACATCTGTTGGGACATCCTGGAAAACTGAACTGATTTCATTAACTGATACAATGTCCCAACATCTGGTGTGACATTCTGAATTAAGTTCATTTGCTTATGCTCTGTCTGATACAATGTCACAACATCTGTTGGGACATCCTGGAAAACTGAACTGATTTCATTAACTGATACAATGTCCCAACATCTGGTGTGACATTCTGAATTAAGTTCATTTGCTTATGCTCTGTTTGATAATGTCACAACATCTGTTGGGACATCCTGGAAAACTGAACTGATTTCATTAACTGATACAATGTCCCAACATCTGGTGTGACATTCTGAATTAAGTTCATTTGCTTATGCTCTGTTTGATAATGTCACAACATCTGTTGGGACATCCTGAAAAAACTGAACTTATTTCATTAACTGATACAATGTCCCAACATCTGGTGTGACATTCTGAATTAAGTTCATTTGCTCATGCTCTGTTTGATAATGTCACAACATCTGTTGGGACATCCTGAAAAAACTGAGCTTATTTCATTAACTGATACAATGTCCCAACATCTGGTGTGACATTCTGAATTAAGTTCATTTGCTTATACTCTGTTTGAGATGTCACAACATCTGTTGGGACATCCTGAAAAACTGAACTTATTTCACAAATCTTGACATGTGTTTGCATCATCTCTTAGCATCATTAACATCATGTAAATGCTTCTGGTTTTGATTTGCATCATGTCATTTCATCTCATTTTGCATTGCATTGCATTTTCTTTTCTAACCTTTCAGGTGGTAAGTGATTTTGGGAAGTGAATTTGCCTTCACTTCTCATACTTTCTTCTCATCTCTCTCTTGCATCCATGCTGCATTTTTATATGTGTTTGAGATTGAGCTTGCTCATTCCTCTTCTTCTTACTTTCTTTCTTCAAGTGACTTGACTTCTTGAATGAAGCAAGTTACTTTGCTTCTCTTTGCTCCTTTCATCTGCTTCCTGGTGGTTCCATTGAAGATTCTTCTTGCAAAACCTCACAAACCTTAGGAACAACCAAGCATGACAATGATTAGGGTTTTGATTAGTCTCCCCACTTAGATTTTACCTTTGTGTCTCTCTTGAGTCTTCTCTTCTCATCTCATAATCAGGGACTAAACCCTAAAGGCTTTAAGGCTTCGTGATTAAGCTTATGCCTGCATCCTTCTATTAGGATGGAGTGTATAACCTTAATCCTAAGTGTTAAACCCTTAATGTGTTTAAATCCTTTAATCAATTCACATAATAATCATCAAGACATCACACTTGTAACTTGGGCCTTGCATTAGGGTTCTAATTCTTCCTTAATTGGTTAAGAAGGACTAACCCTAGTGTTAATGGACAAGTCCCCCTCAAGCTGTCTTACAAACCCTAAAAATCACTTCATTATCATACCATTAAATAAAATCCACTTAATCAAAGGCTTGTTTTGTCATGAGTTTAATCCCTAATCATGGATTAAGTTGAGGAGCTTTCCTCAGCTTAAACATTCTCATCTATTATCCTTCTATTAGGATGGTGTAATGAGTCTGTTTAATCCTTGATTATGGATTAACCTCATTACTCAACACTAAACAAAAACACCAAAAACATCTAAATAATCACAAGTAGGTTAATGATCTTAATCCTGCATCAAAGGTGTTTAAGTGTGAGAATCTGACTTCACACTTAAGGTATCCTCATTACCCCTAATCAGAGGGAAGATGTGATGAGTTTACTAACCCATTGGTTTAGGCTTAAGCTCATTAACTTATGACAGACTTTCAAAAGCAATAAAAGACTGAAAACGCAAAAACAAACAATAATCGTCTCCTCCGGGATTCTTTTCTCATCACCTTCACTCACAAACGAGAACTAGCTTCTTCCGTCTAATGCAAGACAGTTTGCATCTGTGCCAGACAGATCATACACTTGAGCATAGACAAGCAAGCAGTTCACAAGTCAATTCACCTTTCAGTCTCTTTGGGTCGAACTACGGTGTTCTGACTTCCTCATTGCACGAGAGGATACGTAGGCATAACTTAACAGTTATCGAACAAAAGTCTCTGTATATTCCCCCTCTTCCCAGCTTCATTCCTTAAGCCTCATAGTCTTGAGCATTTCACTCCTGTTCCTTACACTGACACTGTACATATCACACTTCACTTCTCTTACACTGACACTTGTACATCCTTTTTCTAGCTCCTTGATACACAAATTGCACTGACACTACCCCTTTAAAACACAAACCTTTTAAGCGTGGATCCCGTCGAGTACGACGGACAATCTGGGTGCTAATACCTTCCCAGGTTGTAACCAACCCCCTTTCTCAGTCTCTCTGGTTCGCAAACCGTCTTATCCATATCTTTCTAGGTCTATGCAGCATTACCTTTCCTCCGGGATAAAAATGCCTAGCTGGCGACTCTATTCATCTCCAGTGAGTTCACGGCTGTGTGTTCTCATTGTACCTCTCGCCGACCGTTCGCGTCTATACCTTTATCTGGGGCCATTCCCCACTTATCGGGAGCGACAGCTTGGCGACTCTGCTAGGGACCCTTATACTGCAACCAGGGCTTCTGGTTCTTTTTGTGGGTTCCTCCTAGCGCTTGATTGATTTGTGTTTACTGGGGTTTTATGTGTTATTTGTGTTTGTATATTTGTATTTATTTTTGCCTTATGTACAGTTGTTTACTGCTTTCTTTATAGCTTTGCATTATATCACTGTCATACTGTGCTGCTGGCTGGATCTGTTTGTTTGCCTTGGTGGGTGGGGTTCTATTGAGAGTTAAGGTCCTATACCTGGGACCTGAGTGACACCTAGGCTAGAGTGAATCATATTCTTTCCCATTCCATCTCGGTCTGGTGCGGGAATATGAAACACGGTTCAGATATGGGTTTCTTCTTGAGAACTCTGTGTTGCAGATTTCCTGCAATGCTAGGGCTATCTGGGAAGCCTGCTAAGTCTGGATGACCTTTAGTTTTGACCTTCAGAAACTGAGGTGAATTAGAGGAGGAACTTTTATGGTTATTGTAAACACTGTACCTCCGGGTTAGAAGTGTTTACACTTCTCATAACTGATCCAAGTCTGAGGATCTTTGTTCTAGAACACCACCTGTGAGGGGGTTGGGCTGTTTACAGGTTTGCAGGTACCTTGACCTCAGAATACCCTTGTTACTTTGACTTGATTAAGAATACTCCATGTTGGAACAGTTCTTGTGATTCTAAACCCTGGACATGTGGCTCTTTATTTGAGCCCCCCACCTTGGTTACTGGATTTATAGACCTCCATCTGGAATTCTTGAACACACTTGGACCTATATCAGAATATTTTGATCAGATCCAGCTCAGTCACAAACCCTTGCATATCATTTGCATACATAAATCATTGCATCATATTGACATTTGCCTATTTGTGTTTCAGGGTATCCATCTTCATTTGGTTTTGGTTTTGACCCCATCTTCAGCATTGACCCATCTTCAGCCAATCAGTGGCTCATTCTTCAGTGTTATCATCAGCACCTGTCTCTACTCATCTTCAGCATCATGGCTCCTAAAAAGAGCAACATCACCTATCACTTTTTCCAGCCAGAGCTATCTGATATCAGGAGGATTCAGACCCTGATCACTCCAGATCACATACCACTGTTCAGGGAACACTATGGGGATATACTTGATATGGTTATGGATCTGGACCCTTCACAGAGAAGCCTGATCCACACTTGCATTCAGTTCTATGATCCCCCATTGAGGTGTTTTACTTTCCAAGACTTTCAGTTGGGCCCTCTATTAGAAGAATACTCATCATTGGTTGGTTCGCCTATCAGGGGTGGAATCCCTTTCAACCCTGAGATGGTCTTTCCTGGTAATGGAGAAGTAGCAAAGGCTTTGCATCTGGAACCTGTCCTGATTGAGCAGCATATGACTTCTAAAGCTGGAATCCCTGGCTTCCATCTGGATTTCCTGATCTCTCAAGCTACCCTGAAAGCTTCTTTAGGAGAGTGGAAAGCTGTTTGCGCTTTATTGGCCTTGAGTGTATATGGAATTGTATTGTTTTCAGATGAGCCTCGATTCATTAGTAAGAATGCAATCCATCTGTTCATCTTAAAGAACCCAGTGCCCACTTTATTGGGGGATCTCTACTACTCAGTGCATCAGAGGAATGAAAAGCAGAGGGGAAGATTAGTGAGGTGTTGTGCTCCATTATTCCATACTTGGCTTCTCAAGCACCTACCCAGGACAGATGCATTTTTGAACCCTCATCAGCAGAAAAACTGGGCTAAGAGACTCACTGCTCTAACTTCAGCAGACATCAGATGGTGCACTCAAAGCACCAAGGGTAGGGATATCATCACCAGCTGTGGGCATTTTCCCAATGTGCCCCTAATAGGAGTTAAGGGTAGCATCAATTACAACCCTCTGCTGTTCAGAAGACAACTGAGCTATGCGCTGGTCCACACTCCTAAGGCACAGGACTTGGTTGAGACTCTTTATTGCGAGAACAAGATTAATCTGGCTATTGTTAGGCAGGCTGCTTGGGCCTGGGATAATGTTCAAACCAAGGGAATGACCATTCTAGGGAAGTGCAACAATGTGGCATCAGCACAATATTATGAGTGGTCCCGTGCCAGGGCTCAATTCTCTGGAATGCCCTTTACCTTAGAAGATATGCCTGAATCATCTTCAGCACCCCCTGCCACTATCAGTTTGGAGGAGTTTGAGAGCTTGAAAGAAAGAAATGAGAAGTTAACCCAGGCTTTGCAGAAGACCCTCCGGGAGAGGGGTGATGGTATGAGGGAGGTTGAGAGATTGGAGAAGTTGAGAGTAGAGCATCTGACTAAGATTGAGAAGTCTGGGGATTATATCAAGAAGTCTAAAGCTGGAGAACAAATTCTGAAGAATGCTTGCAAAGAAGCCCAGTTCCAGAGAGCAAGGACAGACTTGTATTTGAAGGAGAGTCAGGCCCGGTGGGTCAGGATCACCGAGGCTCGTACTCTGGAGGACAAGAGAGTTCAAGACAAGATGGAGCAACTGGAAGCTAGTGCAAAAGAACAGCAAGAAGCCCTGGCAGCAGCCCAGAGGGAGATATCAGAGCTGAAGATCAAAGCAGGGGTGAAGAGGTCCAAGGACCAAACTCAGCACAAGAAGTTAACAGCAGCTGTTACAACCCGGAATCTCCTCATCAGGAATCTCACGGAGCGTCCGGCTGATCCTGTGACCGAAGCACTTCTCAAGGAAGTTCGTGAGGATGAGTTTGGTCTTGGTGTTTGACCATTTGTTTGTTGTTGCCTTCATTCCATGTACTTTTGTTTTCCTATAATGTATTTTGACCCCCCAGAGGGCTTGTATTTGTAAAACAAACTATGTACCATTTTGGCTTTTTGTAATATATGTATTAGTTTGTTCCATCCGAGTTTCACTTTGAAAGCAACATCAACAGCATCTTCAAGGGTCTGGAAGGGTCAAAACTGAATGCCAAGACCGGGTACCTTGAAAACAAATAGGCATACTGCATTGCATGCTAACCCTTTTGTTTGTTTTGTAGGTTTTTGTTTTATTGCCACTAACTCTGTTGTGATGTTCAGGAACTATTGCTAGGCGCCGAGTATTTCCCCTCAACCGTCCGCACCGTTATCCAACCCGTAACAATCTTCCGGGCATTCAAATGGATCAGGTACAGCAGGACCTTGCAGAGGTTAGAAATCAAATGGCAAACGAAAGATTGGAAATGAGAACGCAGATGACTCAGTTCATGGAAGTGATGGACAACATGGCTCAGAGCCAGGAAAGATTGAGGGCCATGGTGGAGAGGCAAAATCAAGAGGATCCACATATAGGGACTGCCGGCACCAGCAACAATGAAAGGGTACAACCTCATGTTAACCCCCCTGTGTTTGGCCCACATCTGCATCCTGAGGTCAATATTCCTGCAAATGTTCAAGGGACTGCCACTGCGGCCAGGGTACTTCAAGAAGACCCCCAAGAGGACCAGTTCACGGTAATGGGTGCCGGGGAAGAAGCTTATGATAGGAGGTTGGATGAGATAGCTGAGAAATTGAGGTCCTTAGAATCTCAAAATTCTTTGGGTTTCGACGTCATGGACATGGGCTTGGTAGACGGGGTCAGGATCCCCCATAAGTTCAAGCCTCCCTGTTTTGAAAAATACAACGGGACTTCATGCCCCCGGACTCATTTACAATCATTTCTGGGGAGGCTGAAGGCCTATACTATGGATGAGAAGCTCTGGATGTTTTATTTCGAAGACAGCTTGACTGGAGCGTCAAGAGAATGGTACTCTCATCTGACAAGAGCAACTATCAGGTGTTGGAAGGACCTGGCAGAAGCCTTTATCAGACAGTATCAGTACAACTTAGATATGGCACCCAACAGGACCCTCCTAATGGGAATGTCACAATCTTCAAGGGAGAGTTTCCGAGAATATGCCCAGAGATGGAGGCAATTGGCTGTTGCTGTTCAGCCGCCTATGTCTGAAAGGGAAATGGCAGACATGTTTATGAACACCCTTCAGGGAACCTATATTGACAGGCTGGCCGCTTTCTCTTCCACTAGCTTTGCAGATGTTGTCATAGCTGGGGAGAGAATTGAGAGCCTGTTAAAAATGGGTAAGATATCTGACAATGGTGCAAGCTCGTCCAGTAGTACAAGAAAGCCTTTTGCAGGCCCGAGAAGAACTGGCGAGACCAATGCCATCCACACCAACAGGGGCAGGCCCCAATATGTTCACAGATCAGTGGCAGCAGTCACCATTCCCGCTCCAGCTCATCCTCAACCAGTTTATCAACCTCCGCAACAAAACTTTCAGCAACAACCTCAGTACCATCAACAAAATCAGTATCCTCCAAGAAATTACAACAACGGCAACACCAACAACAATAACCAGCAAAGGCCTTTCCAACAGAGGCCTTCTCAAGCCAATAGGGTGATCGATCCGATCCCTATGCCATATGCTACATTGCTGCCACAACTCCTGAAACTCAACCTAGTTGAGCTAAGGACGCTGGCACCTCCAGATCCCAACAGTTTACCCAGGAATTATGACTCCAACGCCAGATGTGCCTTCCATTCAAATGCACCTGGCCACAGTACAGAAAAGTGCAGAGCCTTGCACATGAAGGTACAAGACCTGGTAGACTCGAAAGCTCTGAATTTCGCACCACCACCCAATGTCAACAAGAACCCGATGCCAAACCACGGTGGTCCCAGAATTAACGCTATTGAAGAAGACAAGCCGTCTTATTTAATAACCAGTGTGGGTCAGATCAGGACACCGTTGGTAGAAATCAAGGCTCAACTCCTAGAATGTCAAATGTTCCCGGGGTGTGAGTTGGGGTGTGCTTACTGCAATATCTCGGTAAATGGGTGCGATAATCTGAGGAATGGCATAGACGGTCTCATTCAGAGTGGCCAACTTCAGATCACCACATCATTCCCACCAAATCCAGCAATTTCATCAGCAACAACTCCAGAACCTCCTACAACTGCAACAACCATTGTTCCTGACAATTCTTCGGCTTCATCAACAAGTACTCCATCTATCGTCTCAACTGATCAGTTATCAACAAATTTTTCTTCTACAACTCCAGCACCACTCCATTTTGAAGCTCCTACAACAACAACATCCATTCTTCCAACAATGTCTCCTACGACACCAACAACAAATCATGAAGATGTCTCAACTGTCACCATATTTTATGATCCTGAAAACAACTCTGCCTACAACTCAGAAGGTGCTGCTCCCATCAGAGCACCAGTCACGATTTATTATGATCCACAGACTATTACAGTTCCTTCAACAGCTGCAATCAGTCCAGTCACTATCACGGTGCCTGGACCAGTACCTTATGAAAGCAGCAATGCCATCCCATGGCATTACGGCTCTGACTTGTATTGCGAAGGACAAAGAATCACTTTTGAATCATCAACCCCTGCACTACAAGTAGACAATGTGGGCGGAGGCGGAGGCTTCACCGAAGCGGACGTCTCTTCGCCCCACAAATTCAGAGACCCACTGCCGAAGCAGAAGCTGCTGCCAAGGCAAAAGGGAAGAGCCCTGTGCAGGAAGATCAAGCTGTTAAGGAAGCTTTGAAGACACCCTTTGATCAAGAGGTTGATGAATTCATGCGAATCATCAAAAAGAGTGATTATAAAATAGTGGATCAGCTTCATCAGACGCCTTCCAAGATCTCGATCCTATCATTGCTTATGTGCTCCGAAGCCCATCAGAATGCACTACTCAAAGTCTTGCACGCAGCTTACGTGCCTGAAGAGATCACTGTCAATCAGCTGGAAGCTGTGGTTGGAAATGTTAATGCTAGTCACGGACTAGGGTTCACCAATACTGATTTGACAACGGAAGGCCGCAACCATAATAAAGCCTTGCACATAACCATGGAATGTAAAGGTGCTGTCCTTTCCCATGTGCTGGTAGACACGGGGTCATCCCTCAATGTCTTACCTAAGAAGGCCCTGGTGAAGCTAGAATACGATGGATTGGCATTGAGACCCAGCAACCTGGTGGTGAGAGCCTTTGATGGTTCAAAGAGATCGGTTCTGGGAGAGATTGAGTTGCCCATAACGATTGGCCCGCAAACCTTCAAAACGACCTTCTACGTGATGGATATACAGCCTGCCTACAGCTGTCTATTGGGTAGGCCATGGATTCACGCCGCTGGCGCCGTGACCTCTACCCTTCACCAGAAGTTAAAATATGAGTGGGAGGGTCAAATCGTTACAATCTGTGGAGAAGAGGATATTTTTGTCAGCCACCTGGCTACCTATAAGTATATCGAGATGGATGGGGAGATCCATGAAACGATGAGCCAGGGTTTTGAAGCCTTGAATGTCAATGAAACATCTGCTGTGCCCGGTACTTCAATATCATCATACCAACAAGCCCGGAAGGTCGTTGAGGGAGGAAACGCCCAAGGCTGGGGCAAACTGCTATCGGTGGAGAAGAAAGAGGACAGATTTGGGTTGGGTTACAGACCAACTCAACAAGATCAAGCAGCGGCTGCGAAAGAGCCCAACTTTGTGAGTGGGGGGATGCTCACCCCTGATGCTGTCAACTGTTTGGAAGACGAGCTGGAAGAGGAGCGCATCCTGGAAAGCTGGATCCGTCCAAAGATCCCGGGGAGCAGTATCTCAAACTGGTCTTCCCAGGAAATTATAAGAGTTACTCATGCAGAGTAATTATTATTTCCTGTATTTTTATAGCATGCATCAAAGTCTTGCATCTTGCCCAAGATGACAAGACTCATTTTGTAATCGGGCCATCTGTACTTTTTGTGCAAACAAGATTAATCAATGAAATATCAGACATCTTTTTGCAAATGAGTCTTTTCCTTTTCATTCACTGTTTTTCCATTTTTCTTTTTGTACAAAAAATAAATGGCAGTGTTTTCAAAATGACAACTTTATTTCACTTTTCTAAAGCAAGATTAAAATCAATCACTAAAATGAACAAACTGAACCCTTGCAGAGAGTGCCTTCCAGACAACACCGACAACAGCACGGCTATGACTTCGTATGACTTTGACAATCCAATCAATCAAGCCGATGAAGGGGTTGAAGAAGAATATGAGCTTCCTGAAGAGCTAGCCAGGTTGTTAAGACAAGAGGAAAAGGTTATTACTCCTCACCAGGAGGAGGTTGAAGTGATTAATCTTGGTACGGATGAAGACGTGAAAGAAGTTAAAATCGGGGCCTGCCTGCAAGACTCAGTAAAAAGACAACTGATTGATCTGCTTCGAGAATATGTGGACGTGTTTGCTTGGTCGTATCAAGATATGCCAGGGTTGGATACCAACATTGTTGTGCACAAGTTGCCTTTGAGAGAAGAGTGCCCACCGGTCAAACAGAAATTGCGCCGTACTCGCCCGGACATGGCAATGAAAATCAAGGAGGAGGTACAAAAGCAGTGGGACGCCGGGTTCCTTGCTGTGACTAGCTACCCACCGTGGGTTGCTAACATAGTACCTGTGCCCAAGAAAGACGGCAAAGTAAGAATGTGTGTTGATTACCGGGATCTGAACAGAGCCAGCCCGAAAGATGACTTCCCATTACCTCACATTGACGTATTGGTGGATAACACAGCTCAGTTCTCGGTATTCTCCTTCATGGACGGATTTTCAGGATACAATCAGATTAAAATGTCACCTGAAGACATGGAGAAGACCACTTTCATCACACCCTGGGGCACGTTCTGTTACAAAGTGATGCCATTCGGACTGAAGAATGCTGGTGCCACATATCAACGGGCTATGGTAACATTATTCCACGATATGATCCATAAAGAAATCGAGTGTTACGTGGATGACATGATTGCCAAGTCCCTTACTGAAGAAGATCACCTGGTGAATCTCCTGAAGCTATTCAAGCGTCTGAGGAAGTACCAATTGAAGTTGAACCCCAACAAGTGCACATTCGGGGTACGATCCGGTAAGCTGTTGGGCTTTATTGTAAGCGAGAAAGGGATTGAGGTTGACCCTGATAAAGTCAAAGCCATTCAAGAGATGCCTGCACCGAAAACTGAGAAAGAAGTTCGAGGGTTCTTAGGTCGATTGAACTACATTTCGCGGTTCATATCTCACCTTACGGCAACCTGTGAACCCTTGTTCAAGTTGTTAAGAAAAGAACAGACGGTCAGGTGGAACGAAGACTGCCAAAGGGCTTTTGACAAGATCAAGGAATACCTGCAAGAACCTCCAATCCTTATGCCACCAGTTGAAGGAAAACCTCTGATAATGTACCTGACAGTATTAGAAGAGTCGATGGGGTGTGTGTTGGGCCAGCATGACGAGTCTGGTCAAAAAGAGTATGCAATATACTACCTAAGCAAAAAGTTTACCGACTGTGAACAACGTTACTCACTACTCGAGAAAACTTGCTGTGCTTTAGCGTGGGCTGCTCGCCGACTGAGACAGTATATGTTGACCCACACTACCTTATTGATCTCGAAGATGGACCCAGTTAAGTACATATTTGAGAAGCCAACTCTTACCGGACGGGTTGCAAGATGGCAAATGATTCTCACAGAATACGACATCCAGTACACTTCTCAGAAAGCCATCAAGGGCAGTGTATTGTCTGAATATCTTGCTGAGCAACCTATCGATGACTACCAGCCTATGAGATTTGACTTCCCTGATGAAGACATCATGTTCATTAAAGCAAAAGATCATGAAGAGCCTATTCACACTGAAGGGCCTGACCCAGAAGAAGAATGGACTATGATGTTTGATGGGGCTGTTAATATGAATGGTCGTGGTGTTGGTGCAGTACTCATTACACCTAAAGGAGTTCACATGCCTTTCTCGGCAAAACTCACTTTCAACTGCACTAATAACGAAGCTGAATACGAAGCTTGCATTATGGGTCTTGAGGAAGCCATTGACCTCAGGATCAAGACATTGACTGTGTTCGGAGATTCAGCTCTGGTAGTTAATCAAACCAACGGAAAATGGTACACCCACCAGGATCATCTGATACCTTACAGGGATTATACAAGGAGGTTATTGACTTTCTTCACAACAGTCAAGCTTGAGTATATCCCTCGGGACGAGAATCAGTTTGCAGATGCTCTTGCTACCATTTCATCTATGATCAAAGTTCAAGCTGCTAACTTTGTACCTCAGATTTCAGTATCCAGACTTGATAGACCAGCATATGTATTTGCAGCAGAAGTTGTCAAAGATGATAAGCCTTGGTTCCATGACATTAAATGCTTCTTGGAGGATCAAACATACCCACCTGGGGCATCTTCCAATGATAAGAAGACTTTGAGAAGGCTTGCTGGTAGTTTCTTTCTGAACACTGATGGATCTTTATACAAAAGGAACTTTGATATGGTACTCCTCAGATGTGTTGATAAGACAGAAGCAGACTTGTTGATGCACGAGGTGCACGAGGGATCCTTTGGTACCCATGCAGGAGGGCATGCCATGGCTAAGAAACTGCTAAGATCAGGATATTACTGGATCACAATGGATGCAGACTGTTGTGCCTATGCCAGAAAATGCCATAAATGCCAGATTTATGCGGATAAGGTGCATGTGCCTCCCAATCCTTTGAATATAATGTCTTCACCCTGGCCCTTTGCAATGTGGGGCATTGACATGATTGGTAAGATTGAGCCAACTGCTTCAAATGGCCACAGATTCATCCTGGTCGCCATTGATTATTTCACCAAGTGGGTTGAAGCAGCCTCGTATGCAAACGTCACAAGGCAAGTGGTAGCCAGATTTCTGAAAAGAGATATCATCTGTCGGTATGGAGTTCCCGAGCGAATCATTACTGATAATGGTTCCAATCTAAACAACAAAATGATGGCAGAGTTGTGCCGGGACTTCAAGATTCAACATCACAATTATTCTCCTTACAGGCCAAAGATGAACGGCGCTGTTGAGGCAGCTAATAAGAATATCAAGAAGATTGTGCAGAAGATGGTAGTCACTTACAAAGACTGGCATGAAATGCTACCATTTGCCTTGCATGGGTACCGCACGTCAATCATAACATCCACCGGGACAACACCGTATCAGCTTGTGTATGGTATGGAAGCAGTCCTACCGATTGAAGTTGAATTACCCTCTCTACGGGTACTGATGGATGTTAAACTGAGTGAAGCAGAATGGGTTCGGGCCCGATACGAACAACTGAGTCTGATCGAAGAGAAGAGGTTGGCCGCAATCTGTCATGGGCAGTTATATCAGAAGAGAATGAAGAAGGCCTTCGATCAGAAAGTCAGGCACCGAGAGTACCAAGTGGGAGATCTGGTGTTGAAGAGAATCCTCCCTCCTCATACAGACCACAGGGGCAAATGGACTCCGAATTATGAAGGACCATTTGTGGTAAAGAAAGCTTTTTCCGGTGGGGCACTGATGCTCAGCACTATGGATGGTGAAGATTTCCCGTCCCCTGTGAATTCAGATGCAGTTAGAAAATACTTCGCATAAAACGACCCGCTGGACATAAAAACAGAATGTAAGTCCAGGCAAAAATAGGGCATCCCGGCGAGTCAAAAACAGAATAAAAGACTCGGGCAAAAATAAGGGAAAATAAACAAAAGAAATGTACACCCGCTGAGTTGAAAAGCCGCATTGGACAGCTCAGGCAAAAATGGGTATCCCGATGGATTGAAAACCCGAAAGGGCGATCCATGCAAAATAAGGGAATAAGCGAACAACTGCATTCTGAATTCGTCTGTATCATCTACAACTTGGTAAGCTTCGAAAGGTTTAAGCTTCAATCAGAACCAACATTCTTCGAAAAGCAAGATGAGAAGAACATCAAAAGTCATACGAGTCATGGTAAAGAGGAAACTCCTTAAAGCGTCATCAACACTGCCAGCATTTTGTTTCTCAATTTGTAGCAATCTCCTCATTCCAGGGGATTTGTTTCTTTGACTGTATCTCGCCAATTCAGGGCATATGAATTAATAAAATCAGATTTTCAGTCATGTCTCGTTTTGTACATTTTACTTGCAAAAAATGTCTGATGTCTTAAAAGAAAAAACTGATTGCATAAGAATACAGATGCTTATCTTCAAATAAAACATGCTTGCAGGAAATGTACTTACTCTCAAAAGTGCCTAACTCCTATGACGGAATCCTGTAAGGGATACCTCGGGATTACCTTGTGCGTTTCTCTATCTTTTTCAGGATTGCAGGTATCCAGAACGCAACTCGGGGCATGAAAGCTTCATCCCAGCAAGCTGGCAAATCAACACTCAATTTTTAGCACCCGAAGTGCTCTCTCCCCAGCTGAGTTGCCTTTTATTATCTATCCCCATCAGAGTTGCCAGGCATCACGGAGGGCACCTACATCCCCGGCTGAGCCAAGGATTCTCTTCAACAGAATCCCCAGGAAGGTCTCTCAATGATCTCTCTTTCTCCCCAGCCGAGTTGCCTTTTTATCCTCAGCCGAAATACACAAAGTCAGGGAATTATCTCCCCACAGAGTTCCAGCCTCTATCCAGGAGAGCAGCGCATAGAAGATCACAACAGAGTGAAGAAAGCTTCTACAAACCCCAGCTGGGTCTCTCATTTACACGGATATGTCTATCATTGACATATATCCCCAAGCAGATATCATCTCATCAAATCTACTAATGATCTCCTCCCCAGCTGGGATGTCCATTTCAATAGATCGATCAAAGATCTTCGCAGCAGTGGGACCCGGATCCCGGTTTGGTACCTTTGCACAATCATAGCATTTGCATCATATTTACCCACAAAGCGTAGCATTCCGTTTTAACACGGAGCATTACGGCAAAAAAATCAAACACATAGCATAATCATAAGCCATGTTCTGAATCAATACTTGTGAATAATGACAGTTCATCAATGTACAGAAAAATCCCCGCCAGAGTCCCGGCAAAAGCAGCTGCCTCATGAACCACAAACACCGGTATATACTCGTTTTGGACACCCGTCCGTGTCATCATTTCCCCAGTAAGTCGCCTGAACACTCCTTGCAAACAACACCACCTGTATTACAGATGCTTCCTGACACCCGCCCGTGTCACATCCCCAGCAGAAAGCCAAAGACATCACCTTTGCACTCACATACACTTATATACACCTTCTTGGCACCCGTCCGTGTCATATCCCCAGCACAGTCACCTACACTTGGTATATCAGATATTTGTTATTATTATACTCTTCTCCTTTCGACACTCGTCCGTGTCACCTCCCCCAGCAGATAAACACTCATCTATACACTCATACAGATGCTCGTCCGTATCTTGTATATACTTTCATATCCCCACAGATTCGGCATTGATCCATGTTCTCTATTAACCAGATGGTACTCGTCCGTATCATCGTCTCAGAGCACGCGTCAAGTGTTTGCTTCTACATGATACTCGTCCGTATCATAGCCTTAAGGATGCTCGTCCTCATCTTTAATCCATACACTGTGTCAAACACTTTTGTCCTCTCGAAAGGAGACACTCGCCTGTGTCTACTATTCCCCGAAAGAGTCCTCTCAGATTCAACACTCGTCCGTGTTCTTTGTTAACCAGTTGATACTCGTCAGTATCATCATCTCTGAACACGTGTCAGTATTTGTTTCTACCCGATACTCGTCCGTATCGTAGTCTTAAGGATGCTCGTCCGCATCTTTAATCTATACACCATATCTAAACACTTATACCTTTTGTTTCTTGGATATAAACACTCGTCCGTGTTTATTGTTCCCCAGTAGATCGCTAACAAAGCAATTTTCTTTTTATTTGACACTCGTCCTGTGTTGTGATAAGCCCTGAGAGCAGCCGTACCCTGCTAGGTGGTCGTCCTCCACCTCTTGATGGTCGTCCTCCATCATGCTCATCCGATGGCCGTCCCCATCGTTGATTTTAGCAGCCGTCCCCTGCTAGGTGGTCGTCCTCCACCCTTGATGATCGTCCTTCATCATTTTATCCAATGGCCGTCCCCATTGTTGATTTTTGGTTATCTAACAATCGTCCTATGTTATGACAAACCCTGAGAGCAGCCGTCCCCTGCTAGGTGGTCGTCTTCCACCTCTTGATGGTCGTCCTCCATCATGCTCGTCCGATGGCCGTCCCCATCGTTGACCTTTTATCCGATGGCCGTCCCCATCGTTGATATTTTCGGCAGCCGTACCCTGCCAGGTGGTCGTCCTCCACCTTTGATGGCCGTCCCCATCATATTTCTTGTATACCCAACAGAGCAGCCGTCCCCTGCTAGGTGATCGTCCTTCACCTTTGGTGGCCGTACCCCATCATCTGTTTATTTCATTTATTCTTTAACCCGATGGCCGTCCCCGTCGTGGTCCCTTTTCTTTTTAACCCGATGGCCGTCCCCATCGTTGGTTACTTTACTTTATGAACTTGATGGCCGTCCCCGTCATGTTTCATTAATCCCCAGAGAATTTTACAGCTTTACTTGATGGCCGTCTGTTGCACCCCAAAATTTGCCCTCACAATACAAGACTTTGTGTTCTAAGAAGGTTCACAAGGTTCACAAGTTCCTCAACATTTACAATACCTTTCATGAAGTTCATGAAGTCTACAAGTTACTTCTTGAAGGTTCACAAGGTTCACAAGTTTCACAAAGATTACAAAGCTTTCCTGAGGGTCATGAGGTCTACAAAGCCACTTCATGAGGTTCACAAGGTTCACAAGCTTCACAATACCTCCCATGAGTATCACAAGATATTTTATGAAGATTCACAAGGTTCACATAGTTCACAATTGGTCAAAGAAGTTGACAATTCCCTCAGACAATGCACCTCCTAAGCAGTGCATCCAAAACTAGGGTTTTGATTTTAATCAGGCTAAATGGACTTCCAATACCTCAAGTGGGTTTCATAACATCTTATATGTGTGTAAGAACCCCCATGTCAAGCTTCAAGACTTTTCTCAAAAGTTTGCTCAGTCAGATGATCAGATAAGTCAAAATCAGTCAATGCAGTTAAAAAGTCAAACTGAGGTCAACTGTGGTCAAACCAAAGTCAAACTTCATGATTTTTTGCCAATATCAAGTATATGAAGTAAAATTCACCATTTGATCAAGGGTTGATCATGATTCATCAAGGAGATTCCAGATCATCAATAATCAGGGGTTTCTAAATTAGGGTTTCCTCAGTAAAAGTCAACTGAACTTTGACCAGCCATAACTTTCACATGCTTCATCACCAAGTCTCCATCCAAAGCTCATTTTGAAGGAAATTGAATTCTCTATAACTTTGATGTTGAAGGTTAAGCCCAAAAATGCTTCATTTGAAAGATATGATCTAAGACATTATAGGTCATTTCAAAAGTCAACAAAAAGTCAACAACTTCAAAAGGGCATAACTTGAGATTGGTAAATGATATGGACCTGAAACCAATGGGGTTGTTTAGAGGACTCTTCAAGATTTCCAAAAAGTCCAAGAACACCCTCATACCTTTAAAATTGAGGGAGATGTGCCTTTGCAAAGTTGGGAAATTTTGTGATGGTTTATGTTGAAAATGGAGGCTTAGAAGTAATTTTTTCCAAATGGGCTTGTTAAGTTGTGACCCAATCCATCTCATAACATTGTGCACGACCCAATTGACCAAAATTCAGCATTTTTATTATTTTTTATTTATTTATTATTGATTTAATTCATAAAAATCATTTAAAATAAATATAAAATATGAAAATCTATTTTTGGGTGAAGATATTGCTTCTAGAAATTCTTAAATGGTGATTGAATTAGAAAGAGAAGGAAATCATGTGAATTATCCAAAAAAAGCAAGCATTCATGATCAAATATTTGAACTTTTACACCATAATCTTTTTCAATATTTTTGGATCAAATCTTCACACAATGACTACATATTTCTGACCTAAATTACTCCCATATAAGTATCAAGCATAAGCATAACCCTAGCCACGAATTTCCAGCAGCCACAAGTAAGTTCACAAAGTCAAAAAATCTTCCAAAAACTCACTTTCGGTTTCTGATTTCTAGGTCTCCACAAGGTATTTTGAAGACATAGCAAGCTTCCTTGGACTCTTCTGATCATAAATCATCATCCATATGCATCTCATATGCACCCAATTGCTTAACCCGAATTCATCTTGACCTTGAATATATTTTTTTCGAATCCATTGATTTACTATGTTTAAACTGTTTTTGATTGTTGTATGATGTTTAGAATGGACTACAGAACGATTCTGGGTGGTTCAATTGGATTTTCCTTACAGGTACAAGAATCCACCATGATTAGGGTTTTCGGCCCTCTTTAGGGTTTCACGATTTCCAAATGATAAATGGATTTGAAAGACATAGGACGATTGCAAAACTCATTAGCAATTCAATAATATAATCAATTTGGTAAAATTTTGTTGTTTGGATTGAGTTTGTGATTCGCAGGGATGAAGAACTCGTAACAATATTCGCAGGAAAATTCAAAAGAAAATTCGCAGCAAATTTGAATGAAGAAGACGAAGTTTGGCGCGCTGGTAGAATTTGAATATTCGTTTTAATATTTTATGATTTTGTTTGTTATTTATTTCACAGAAGCAACACAGCTCAGTTGGTATGCATATGCGTGTGTGGAGCAAAAGGTCATGGGATTGAAACCAGGCTCCAGCAATTTTTTTTTGTGTAAATTCATTTATGCAATGGACTTAAAATATAATGATTAGTAGCGCATGTATTATCAGGATAGCTCACCCAGCAAGATTGGTCATATGCGTGTCTCTTTGCCTAATAGGTCCTGGGTTCGATTCTATACCCAGGCCTTTTGTTGTTTTTTATGAATTTCCAGGTTTAAAGAACAAAGCCAATGGACGCTCATCCTTCTTGCACTAATTGCGTGCAGCCTAGTTGGTAGCCTCTCTCATTATCCAGGTAAAGGACCTGGGTTCAAATCCCAGGTCCTGATTTTGTTTAATTTTTCATTCTTTTTATTTTTGGTTATTATTTTCCTATATTATTCCCTATATTATTTTCATAAATAAATTCAAAATAAATTTCTAAATGACATATGCATGTATATACTATTTTCTCAAAAAATCCAAATTAACTTTATAGTTCTCCTTATATTTTTTAGTAGACTATTATTATAAATTAAATCCTAATATTTTTTATATACATTAAAACCTTATTTAATTTTCAAAACCCTAATCTTTAAAACCCTAAAAAATATTTTCTAACATAAAACCTAATTCTAATTTTTTATATAATTTTATGTATATATATCTATTATAATTCTTGTAAATATATTTATAATTCAAATTAATTTTTCTTTTAATGTTTAGAAATAATTTAATTTATGATAATTATATTTTTTGTATATGGTTAAAAATAATTTGTAAATATAATTCTAAACTATTTTCTTCATATATGATGTAAATACATTTATGTTATAATTTTTTTTTTTTTTTTTAGAGCAATTGAATTTATAATCAATAAAGATTAAATCTTATACTTCATTCTTCTCTTTATATAATATGTGTTTATTTAAAAATAATTGAATAATTAAGTTTTTTTGTAATTATAACATATTTAAAAATAATTTAATAACTTGTAAAATTGAAATAATTGTTTGTTCATATTTCTTTTAAATATAATTGTTTATAAATATTTGTTATTATTACTACTAACCATATAATTTATTTTGCTTTATAAATTTTATATTATTATTATTTCAATTAATTTTTATTATTCACTAACCACTCCTATTTTATTTTGCTTATTATTTAATATTATTGTTTATCACTAACCCCCTATTTTTATCTATTATTATTTATTGCTTATTTATTTATATTTTATTTATTTTTGCTATTTAATTATCTTGCTTATTATAATTTTGTAATTGTTTCTTGGATGTAAATTGTTTAATTATTTAATTATTATTATGGTTAGTAATTAGGGAGTGTAAAACATGTAGGATATATCAAAATAAATTTAGATCATTTTTTTAATATAAGATAATTAAAATAAACACTCACACACACGTAAGTCGATTTTAATCGCCATCTCACATTTCTAAGGTTATCCCTCAAGTTGCCTACGAATAATGGTCAAGTGGGGTGTATAAAGCAAGTCTCTCGAAAGAAAATCATCAAAGTCTCTTATGGTTGCCTTTACGGATCGAGTCCCTTCGAAATAAATGATGATAGTCCCTTCTTTATGCTTATTACACCCCACAATGGCCTTCAAAATCAAATTGTCCCTCACATGTCCCTTTACATCCAAAGTAAGGACTACCTACTCCTTAATAGTAGGGATAGTCGTACCAAGGAAAGGATAAAGAATAAGAAAGACCTTAAACATTAGGGTAGGTTACTCCTAGATACTTGCTCACTTCAAAACTTTTTCACACTTAAACAAATTTCAAACAAATTTTCAAACAAGTTTTTAACACATCCTTACATGGATTATTTATTAACTATTCTGAAAATTTTCTATTCACACACTACACTTTCAAAAAACCATTTAAAGTGAGCTTAAGTACCTAAGAGCCCATGGATAACCATGGATGAAAAGGATGCTAATACCTTCCCTTTTCATAACCTACCCTCCGGACCCAAAATATTCTCTAAGGTCTTTCCTGTTCTTTTATAACCTTTCCTTATGGATAAAATAAAAGTCGGTGGCGACTCTTGCTATCCGCAACATTGTTTAAGGTCAGTTCTCCCACCGTGTTACAGAACTGGCGACTCTGCTGGGGATCTAAATTAAAGAGGGGTACCCTTAGGAATTAAGATCACTTTAAATTGTTTGCCTTGTTTGTTTTATATTACTTGTTGGGGTGCTCTTATGTGTGAAAGGTCCTAACCCGGATCTAGTGTACCTTAGGTAAATGGCAATAGACCAAGGAAACTGTACGACGTATATCGATACGGTTGATCTGGTGGCCATAGTTAGTGCGACTTCTTGGTTGGTGCTTATATTCCTTAAGTCAAGTTGAGGATAATATTGAGGCTGCCATATGTTGTCAATGCACTAACTAACTTTTAGAACCCTAGTTAACTCATCTTGGCCTTTAGAAAGTAGTGAGGTAACCGGCTTTGGTGCAGACTGAAGTTGGTTGACACTCGATGCTACGCTCATTGAGATCTTAAACTTGGAGGGTTTTGGTTGGCAAGTAAGTTGCCTTCTGATCAACCACCCTTGTGAAGGATCGATGATATTGAGATCCCTTAGAACCTGGTTACTTTTGTAGGACAGGATGAACCATCTAACTTCAGGGGAGGGTACTTACCTTTGAACCTCATGCAAGCCTTTAAACCTAGGGCTATGGTGTGACTTGTTTGTGTGTGCCACATGTTTGTGATTGAGCATAACATCATGACATCATCATGCATCATGAGCATATCATTTTCCCTAACCATTTCAAGGACCAAGGGATTTATCTTTGTTCTTTGTTGCAGGTCATGGCTTCTGCTCGTAGAAACACCATCAGGATCAACTTTGTGGGGATACCTCCCAAGCTTAAAGAGTTGGTTTCTCAAGTGTCTGATCACTCCCGGTTCAACAAGAGACATGGTCACCTATTGGATCTAGTCACTTCAGGGTTCAGTGAAGACATGATGAGTGTCCTGTTTCAGTTCTTTGACCCTAAGCACCATTGCTTCACATTCCCCGACTACCAGCTGGTTCCTACCATGGAGGAGTTCTCTAAACTTCTGGGTATCCCTGTTCTTGATCAAAGACCCTTCACAGGCTTGGAGAAGGAGCTTAAACCAGAGGTTATTGCTGCAGCTCTACATCTGAAGAAGTCTGACATTGTTCTAGAGACGAGAAGTGGAGTTAAGGGTATTCTTGCCAAGGTATTAATGGATAAAGCTCAAGTGTTCTTGAAGGCCATGAGCTATGATGCTTTTGAGGAGATCTTAGCCTTGCTGATATATGGCTTAGTGTTGTTCCCCAATCCAGATCAGTTCATAGATGTTCATGCCATCAACATTTTCCTGAGTCACAATCCAGTGCCTACATTGCTTGGAGACATCCTACATTCTCTTCACACCCGTACTACAAGGGCAAGAGGAACTTTGATGTGCTGCATACCTTTACTCTCTAGGTGGTTTATTTCTCACCTTCCTCGCTCAGTAATGAAGAATGAGCAAGGGTTCAGATGGTCCAAAAGGATCATGTCACTATCTCACTCAGATATCCATTGGTGCTCCAGATCTATGGAGAATGTCACCATCATTGACCGTTGTGGGGAGTTTCCTAATGTGCCACTTCTAGGCATAAGAGGGGGCATCACCTACAACCACTCTCTAGCTTTACGACAGTTTGGTTACGCCCGAAGTGATGGTCCACATGACATGTTGA
The DNA here is from genome assembly GCA_963966055.1 of Lathyrus aphaca. Classification (NCBI taxonomy): domain Eukaryota; kingdom Viridiplantae; phylum Streptophyta; class Magnoliopsida; order Fabales; family Fabaceae; genus Lathyrus; species Lathyrus aphaca. The sequence goes on from OZ014524.1 coordinate 203,392,969, forward strand.
TTCAGGGCATTGTGTTTGACTACGACAACGATCTTCAGGGTTACCGTCAGAGATTCATACGAGCCTGGGGAAAGGTAAACAGGGTTGACAGCAGGACACTGGAGCCTAAGTACACCATTCCTATGGAGGCTTATCTCAGATGGGTACGATCTCGTGCTCAGACACTCATGATGCCATATCCTGCCATCCTACCAGTTACCATGGAACCTGTTGCTGAAGGAGACACTGCTTATACCATCCTTCACCCAGACATGCCTACTGATAAGGAAGACTTGCAGAGATCATGGATCCAACTGAAGGAGCAAAGGGATACTTTCGAGGCTCATTACAAAGCAAGCCAAGCAAGAATCCTAGAGCTCACAAAGCAACTTCACGAGGAACGAAACCTCAACTCATACCTCAACACAAAGAGGAAACGTCCATGGGAGACTTAAAACCCCATATTTTGTACTTATTTCATTTCATTTTTGTAAGCCTAAAAGGCAAAACAAGTTATTACTAATAAAAAGTTACTTTCTTGTTTGTTTAAGCAAATTTAAATCCTGCGGCCCTTGAAAACATTGCATATGCATTCCCATATCATTTCATTGCATCACAGGTTTATAATTGTGCACAGGTTTCTCATCTTCTCGCTGTTTATTTCAGCAATGGCTCTTGAACAATCAGTTAAGGATCTTCAGGCACAGAATGCACAGTTCCGAGAGCTGATCTTGAACCTGTCCAAGGGGCAAGATGATTTGAAGGCACTGCTGGCCAAGAAGACTAAGAAGACTAGAAGGTCTGCTGGGTTGCTCAACATGGGAAGAAGGTTCAAGGGTCCTGTCAAGACCAAGGAACAAATTGATGACTACGAATCTGAGGAATCTGAGAAAGAGAGAGGCAGTCTCCACAACACTATGGGGGACTCTGATTCTGAGGCTAATTACTACCATGAGCCTAATGAAGACAAAATCAAGATGCTGGTGGATAGGATGGATGCTATGGAATTGCAAAAATCATTTGGGCTGGATTTTGAGGATTTGAGTCTGATATCTGGGGTTGTGATACCCATTGGTTTCAAAGTTCCTACCTTTGTGGTTTATGATGGGGTCTCTTGTCCCAAGCTGCACTTGAGATCTTATGTCAGAAGGATTCAACCTCACACTGCTGACAAAAAGTTGTGGATCCATTTCTTTCAAGAGAGCTTATCGGGAGCTCAGCTGGAGTGGTATTATCAGTTGGAGAGTGTTAACATCAGAGACTGGAATGATCTTGCTGAAGCTTTCTATTAGCAGTACCAATACAATGCTGACTTAGCCCCCACTCGCATGCAGCTTCAGAGCATGTCTATGGGTGCCAAAGAAAGTTTTAAGGAGTATGCTCAAAAGTGGAGAGACTTAGCTGGAAGAGTTCAACCCCCTTTGACTGACAGGGAACTAGTTGATATGTTCATGTGTACGCTGAATGGTCCGTTTTACAGTCATCTCATTGGAAGCTCATCATCTGGCTTCACTGAGTTGATTATGACAGGAGAGCGGGTAGAGAATGGTATCAAGAACGGTAAGATCCAAGTGGGCACTTCTTCATCAGGTGCTGCAAAGAAGCCTCCCACTGGGAAGAAAGAATCCAATGCTGTTTATGGTCCACCTGATCGTAACAGAAGACATCAGTCTGTTAGTGCAGTTCATATTTCAAATCCAACTCCTGCAACAACAGAGCAGCCTCAAGGCAACCAACAGAGGGCTAGAAGACAATTCACGAAGATCAACATGTCAATGGCTCAGGCATTGCAACACTTGTTGAAGGCTGAACTTATTACCCTGAGGGAGGCTCCTCAGAATCCCAATGTTACCTCTCCCAAGTACAATCCCAATGCACGATGTGCATATCATTCAAACTGTCCAGGACATGATACTAATAACTGCTGGGTCTTGAAGAACAAAATTCAAGATATGATTGATGCTGGAGAAATTGAGTTTGATCCACCAGGTACTCCAAATGTGATTACAGCTCCAATGCCAAATCACGAGAAGACTGTCAATGCCATTGATGAAGAAGACCTGCATGTCTATTCAGTTATGGAGTTGAGCACACCATTGTCTGTTATCAAAAAGAGTTTAGTACAAGCTGGGATCTTTCCAGGTTGTCGTGAAGATTGTCTGTATTGTACCTATAAACCGGATAGTTGCTTCATTTTGAGAGATGGAATTCAACGTCTCATGGATAAGTATACTATAGTGTTTGAAAGAAGACCAGCATCTGTAGAAGGTATGGTGGATCATCTGACTCGTGGTAAGAAGATTGAAGAGGTTGATATGGTTGACAAAGTACCGGTGAGAATCACTTCAAAGGGTCCCATCAAGATCACTCATCAGGGCCCAATCAAGATTACTGCTGAAGGTCCTGTGAAAGTTGTTGCTGAAGCCAGAGTGGCTCCTCTGATTATTACCACTCCTGGTCCTATTCCTTATACATCTGACAAAGCTGTGCCTTGGCACTATGGGTCTGATGTTTACATCCATGGTGTCAAGCAGGAGCCTTTACCTGATATGCCTGCTGACATTGGTAATATTGCTGGATCTAGCAAGATCACTCGTAGTGGAAGAGTCTTCTCTCCTCCAGTTGCTTCTAAGAGTGCAGTTACTCCTGCTGCTACTTCCACCACTGATGCTCGGGGCAAAGGTCCTGTTATTGAGTCTGTATCTACTGATGTGCCAGCTGCTGATGATCTCTCTAAGCAGATGGAAGAAGTATTGAAAATCATTCGCAAGAGTGATTATGACATTGTTGATCAGTTGGGGCATACTCCCTCAAAGATTTCTATGTTGTCCTTGTTGCTGTGTTCTGAGGCTCATGCCAAGTCCTTGATCAAGTTTTTGAAGTCTGCTCATGTGCCCAGTGCAATTTCTGTTGATCAATTTGAGAACTGTGTTGCTCACCTGACCTATGACAACGGGTTAGGATTCTCTGATGCTGATTTGACCCCTGCCAAGAGGGATCATAACAGGGCCTTGCATATTTCAATTGAATGCAGGGGCACTACCCTGTCACATGTACTGATAGACAATGGTTCTTCTCTGAATGTGTTGCCCAAGGAAGTCCTGAATAAGCTGAGTCCTGAAGATACTGTGTTGAAGCCCAGTAATATTGTGGTAAAGGCTTTTGATGGTTCTAGAAGAGTAGTGCATGGGGAAATTGATCTTCCAATCAAAGTTGGTTCTCAGATGTTTACTGCTACATTTTATGTGATGGATATTCGTCCTTCATACTCTTGTCTGCTTGGTCGTCCCTGGATCCATGGGGCAGGTGCTGTGACATCTACATTACACCAAAAGTTGAGATATCCGGTGAATGGAAAGGTTGTTACTGTCTTTGGAGAGGAAGAATACTTTGTCAGCCATGTAAACACTTTCAAGTATCTGGAAGTAGAAGGTGAATACATTGAGACTCCATGTCAGTCATTTGAAGTGGTTCCCTGGGTTGGTAATGATTGTGTGACTCCTCCTGCTGTGAAGAAGGTTCCTGTGGTCATCAGAAAACCTCCAACAATGGCAATGGCCTCCCTCAATGATGCTAGAGCTGTGGTGGATGAAGGTGGTTGTACTATTTGGGGTCAGCTTCCTGATATTCCATACAAGTCTGACAAGTTTGGTTTGGGTTTCACTGCAGAGTCCCAGAAGGCTGTTCGTCGTGCTCGTGCTGCCCGTGTCACTAATCAAGGGGTTGTGAAGGACCAGATTAATGCTGTGGGAGATCCAAATGAAGACTACAACTTGGATGCATGGATTTTTCCTACTGTGGGTGCTGGACTCAATAATTGGAAAGCTGAAGATGTTATCCCTATCTCCTTTAGTCAGGAGTAAATACTATTACTGTGTTATGTTTTTTAAGTTTGTAATTTCTTGAACAATAAAACTTTCAAGCCATGTGCCTTACCCGGGGCACAATGGTGTGCTTGTTACGGGCTGTCATTTCATTTGCATACTTCATTCAATAAAATCAGTGGACGTTTCGTTTTCGTAAATATTGTGTTCCTTGTCTTTATTTTCTTGTCTTTTTACTTTATCAGCTATGTGTTCTTACACACACCCACATCACTAAATGCAGATCCTCATCCACTCTGGATCCTGTTGATAACAGTTCTACTATTGCCAATTACAATTTCGAGAATCCGATCTATCAAACTGAAGACGGAAATGAGGACGATTGTGAAATACCTGTAGAGCTTGCTAGGTTGTTACAACAAGAAGAGAAAGCTATACAGCCACATGAAGAGCCAGTCGAAGTTGTGAATCTGGGAACTGAAGAAAACAGAAAAGAGGTCAAGGTAGGGGCTGATTTAGAGGATAGTGTCAAGAGCAGGTTGATTCAGATGTTACGTGACTATGTGGAGATCTTTGCTTGGTCTTATGAAGATATGCCAGGGTTGGATACAGACATTGTGGTTCACTGTTTACCAGTGAAAGAAGATTGTCGTCCAAAGAAGCAGAAGGTTCGTCGTATGCGTCCTGAAATGTCAGAAAAGATCAAGGCAGAGGTAATGAAACAGTTCAATGCAGGGTTCTTAGCAGTGACTTCTTATCCTCAGTGGGTTGCAAATGTGGTACCAGTTCCAAAGAAAGATGGTAAGGTACGTATGTGCGTGGACTACAGAGATTTGAACAAAGCTAGCCCCAAAGATGATTTTCCACTTCCTCATATTGATATTCTGGTAGACAACACTGCTCAGCATAAGGTATTCTCTTTCATGGATGGTTTCTCTGGTTACAATCAAATCAAGATGGCACCTGAAGATATGGAGAAGACAACATTTGTGACACAGTGGGGTACTTTTTGCTATAAGGTAATGCCATTTGGTTTGAAGAATGCAGGGGCAACATATCAGCGTGCTATGGTGGCTTTGTTTCATGATATGATTCATCATGAGATAGAGGTATATGTAGATGATATGATAGCCAGGTCTCAGAATGAAGAGCAACATCTTGATCATCTGCACAAGTTGTTTGAGAGGTTGAAGAAATACAAGTTGAGATTGAACCCAAACAAGTGTACTTTTGGAGTTAGATCTGGAAAGCTCCTGGGTTTCATTGTCAGTGGCAAAGGTATTGAAGTGGATCCTGCAAAAGTGAAAGCTATACGAGAGATGCCGGCTCCCCGTACCGAGAAGGAGGTTAGAGGTTTCTTGGGACGATTGAATTACATTGCAAGATTTATTTCCCAGTTAACTACCATCTGTGAGCCAATCTTCAAGTTGTTGAAGAAAGATCAGGTGATGGAATGGAATGATGAGTGCCAGACTGCCTTTGATGAAATCAAGAGATATCTGCTAGAACCTCCAATTTTGATGCCACCAGTTGATGGAAGACCCTTGATTATGTACTTAACAGTGTTAGACAACTCAATGGGGTGTGTATTGGGGCAACATGACGAGTCTGGTCGAAAAGAGCAGGCAATATACTACCTTAGCAAAAAGTTTACCGACTGTGAAACAAGATACTCACTGCTCGAGAAAACTTGCTGCGCTTTGGCATGGGCTGCTCGCCGACTAAGACAGTATATGTTGACCCATACTACCTTGTTGATTTCAAAGATGGATCCAATCAAGTACATATTCGAGAAACCTGCTCTCTCCGGAAGAATTGCAAGATGGCAAATGATCTTAACAGAATATGATATACAGTATACTACTCAGAAGGCCATCAAAGGAAGTGTTGTTGCTGATCATTTGGCTCATCAAGCAGTAGATGATTACCAATCAATGAATTTTGAGTTTCCTGATGAAGACATTATGACTGTTACCAAAGAACCTGGACAATATGACGGACCTGAACAAGGATCCCGATGGACTATGGTTTTTGATGGTGCCTCCAATGCACATGGTAATGGTATTGGTGTTGTAATTAGTTCCCCTGAAGGTTGTCATACCCCGATTACTGCCAGACTTTGTTTCTATTGTACCAATAACATGGCCGAATATGAGGCATGTATCCTGGGTATTAAAGCTGCTATTGATATGAAGATTCAGTTCCTTGATGTGTATGGAGATTCAGCCCTGGTAGTAAGTCAGATTAAAGGAGATTGGGATACCAAGCATGATAATCTCATTCCTTACAGAGAGCATGTGTTGTCTTTGATCCCACATTTCAAAGAAATTACCTTTGGACATATTCCACGAAGAGAGAATCAGTTGGCGGATGCATTGGCCACCATGGCATCTATGTTTGAGATCAGTTGGGATGATGAAGCTCCCAAGATTACTATTGATAGATTCGAGAAGACTGCATACTGCAACGAGATTGATACAGAAGGGGCAGAGGAGAAGCCTTGGTTCTATGAAGTGAAAAGATATCTTGAAGCTCAGGAATTCCCTGAAGGGGCATCTGTCAAAGATAGGAAGTTCTTGAGAAGGTTTTCTGCTAAGTTCTTTCTGAGTAATGGCATTCTGTACAAGCGTAATCATGATTCAACTATGCTTCGTTGTGTGGATAAGAAGGAAGCAACTGAAATTATGGAAGAGATGCATGATGGGACCTTTGGCACTCACTCTAGTGGTCATACCATGGCAAAGAAGATTTTGAGAGCAGGTTACTATTGGTCTACCATGGAAGCTGATTGTTATCAACACTCCAGAACTTGTCACAAATGTCAAATCTATGCTGATAAAGTTCATGTACCTCCATCACCATTGAATGTGTTGACTGCTCCTTGGCCCTTTGCCATGTGGGGCATTGATATGATTGGTGAGATCAAGCCTACTGCTTCTAATGGGCATCGTTTCATCCTGGTTGCTATTGATTATTTTACGAAGTGGGTAGAGGCAGCTTCATATGCATCTGTGACTAAGAATGTTGTGGCTCGGTTCATTAAGAATAATCTCATATGTAGGTATGGCATCCCTGAAAGGATTATCACTGACAATGGCTCTAATATGAACAACACTATGATTACTGATCTCTGCACGCAGTTCAAGATTAAGCATCATAACTCTTCTCCGTATCGGCCAAAGATGAATGGGGCAGTTGAAGCTGCTAATAAGAACATTAAGAAGATTATACAGAAGATGACTGTTACTTACAAGGATTGGCATGAGATGTTACCATTTGCTCTTCATGGTTATCGTACTACAATACGTACTTCAACAGGGGCAACCCCATTCTCCTTAGTCTATGGTATGGAAGCAGTTCTGCCCATTGAAGTTCAGATCCCCTCCTTGAGAATTATGAAGGATGCAGGCTTGGATGAAGATGAGTGGATTCAGACTCGACTGGACCAAATAAATTTGATTGATGAGAAGAGGTTAGCAGCAGTTTGTCATGGCCAGATGTACCAGAAGCGAATGATCAAAGCTTTTAACAAGAAGGTTAAGCCAAAGGTATATTAGGCTGGTGACTTGGTAATCAAGCGTATCATATTACCACAGGGTGATCCTAGGGGCAAATGGACTCCAACATATGAAGGACCATTTGTAGTCAAGACAGTATTCTCAGGAGGTGCCATGATACTGACTACAATGGATGGAGAGGATTTCCCTCAACCTGTAAACGCAGACATAGTTAAAAAATACTACGCATAAAAAGAGACCCGCTAGGTTGACTGGCCTAGGCAAAAATAAGGGCATCCCGGCAAACCAAAAGGGTTTGGGCAAAAATTAGGGATATATATAAAAAGATGTACACCCGGCAAGTCGAAAACCTGAAAAGGCGGCTTGGGCAAAAAAGGGTATCCCGGTGGATTGAAAACCTGAAAGGGCAATCCAGGCAAAAGTTAGGGATTAAAGCGTATGACTATGTCTCGTTTGGATCACCCATGAAACTGCAACCAGTTGTACTACTTATTCAAGCTCGAACAGATAAAGCTCAATTCAATCGTTTCCGTCTCAACAGCAAGAAGATGAGATACTTGAGTGGCAATAGTAGAATTGAAACTCAATAGGACTGTTCCCACATAGCTGATTCTTTTTGTAAAACTTTATGGCAAAATCCTCTTACTAGGGTTTATGTCTCCTTGTACAAACTTACCCGTGTATGGGTCACTTTTTGATATAAATAAATTCCATCTTTTGAATCCAGATTTACTTTTACCCTATTTACATAAGCGAAACGTCCATTGGTTGTGTTTGAATGTATGTATGCTTTTGAATATGATTGATGTTTACCAAAAATGCATGTATGCTTTTAATATGATTAATGTTTACCAGAAATGCATGAAAATGCAGTAATAGTATTTACTAAGGACGAACGAGGGAAGGATTTCAACGAAGCTTCGCCGGTTCACCTTACAAGACAGTTACAAACCCTCAGTAGGACGAATCCATCTTCATAAAGTCTCATCTCCCCTGGAATTTATATCCATCTATTTTATCCTCATACGGATATTCGGGAAATTACTTTCCAATAAGGGTACGACGAACGAAGACGGGATGTTATACTTATCCTACTATCAAACGAAGACGAAGGTTATATATACCCTACTATCCCCAACAACGGGAGGTTATATATACCTTGCCATCCCCACCAACGGGAGGTTATATATACCTTGCCATCCCCACCAACGGGAGGTTATCTATACCCTGTTATCCCCAGCAGACGGAGGGTTATATATTCTTCAACAACGAATCGGGATTTATTTTCCCTGGCCAGCAGTTGTTATACGAAGATATCCAGACGCTTCCGGCAGTATCATATCATACATACATCATTTACATCATACCATAGCATATATATCCATAGACATACAGTATATTACCCAAGTGCATCATATCATACATGCATACATAAAGCATAAACTAATATTATTATACAGAATGCTACCTTGTTTTCAGGTTAATTATCCAACAAACAAACTTATGATCTTTGGGACTGCTTTATTGTAACCTCAGGGTTACTTTATCCTCCTGATGAGCTTCTTTGGGACTGCTTTATTGTCACCTCAGGGATACTTTATCCTCCTGATAAGCTTCTTATGACTTCAAGATTGCTTTAGAGCTATCCATTGCTCTATCCTCCTGAAATCACATTATTACTTCAAGATTGCTTTAGAGCTATCCATTGCTCTATCCTCCTGGAGTCATATCATTACTTCAAGACTGCTTTAGAGCTATCCATTGCTCTATCCTCCTGAAGACATATCACATTATTATTTCAAGACTGCTTTAGAGCTATCCATTGCTCTATCCTCCTGAAGACATATCACATTATTATTTCAAGACTGCTTTGGAGTTGTCATTATTGATTGCTCTATCCTCCTGAAATCATATTATTTCTTCAAGACTGCTTTAGGGTTATCATTATTGATTGCTCTATCCTCATGAAGACATACTGTTACATCAGTATTACTCCAGACTCCTGACAGTTCTCATTATACTGCTGAAGAACTTTCCCCTAGTGGCATCTTTAAGCCCACTCAATCATGTTCAACCAACCATCAATATCACTCTATGCACTGGTGAGTGCAAATTTTTGGGCTTTTATGTTCAATCCCCTTCAACCTTCCAGGTCACGACTGGTAAATATACCAATCTAACCCCTCAGGTTTCAGAAAATTGAACAGGGGCAGCTGTTGCACCCCAAAATTTGCCCTCACAATACAAGACTTTGTGTTCTAAGAAGGTTCACAAGGTTCACAAGTTCCTCAACATTTACAATACCTTTCATGAAGTTCATGAAGTCTACAAGTTACTTCTTGAAGGTTCACAAGGTTCACAAGTTTCACAAAGATTACAAAGCTTTCCTGAGGGTCATGAGGTCTACAAAGCCACTTCATGAGGTTCACAAGGTTCACAAGCTTCACAATACCTCCCATGAGTATCACAAGATATTTTATGAAGATTCACAAGGTTCACATAGTTCACAATTGGTCAAAGAAGTTGACAATTCCCTCAGACAATGCACCTCCTAAGCAGTGCATCCAAAACTAGGGTTTTGATTTTAATCAGGCTAAATGGACTTCCAATACCTCAAGTGGGTTTCATAACATCTTATATGTGTGTAAGAACCCCCATGTCAAGCTTCAAGACTTTTCTCAAAAGTTTGCTCAGTCAGATGATCAGATAAGTCAAAATCAGTCAATGCAGTTAAAAAGTCAAACTGAGGTCAACTGTGGTCAAACCAAAGTCAAACTTCATGATTTTTTGCCAATATCAAGTATATGAAGTAAAATTCACCATTTGATCAAGGGTTGATCATGATTCATCAAGGAGATTCCAGATCATCAATAATCAGGGGTTTCTAAATTAGGGTTTCCTCAGTAAAAGTCAACTGAACTTTGACCAGCCATAACTTTCACATGCTTCATCACCAAGTCTCCATCCAAAGCTCATTTTGAAGGAAATTGAATTCTCTATAACTTTGATGTTGAAGGTTAAGCCCAAAAATGCTTCATTTGAAAGATATGATCTAAGACATTATAGGTCATTTCAAAAGTCAACAAAAAGTCAACAACTTCAAAAGGGCATAACTTGAGATTGGTAAATGATATGGACCTGAAACCAATGGGGTTGTTTAGAGGACTCTTCAAGCTTTCCAAAAAGTCCAAGAACACCCTCATACCTTTAAAATTGAGGGAGATGTGCCTTTGCAAAGTTGGGAAATTTTGTGATGGTTTATGTTGAAAATGGAGGCTTAGAAGTAATTTTTTCCAAATGGGCTTGTTAAGTTGTGACCCAATCCATCTCATAACATTGTGCACGACCCAATTGACCAAAATTCAGCATTTTTATTATTTTTTATTTATTTATTATTGATTTAATTCATAAAAATCATTTAAAATAAATATAAAATATGAAAATCTATTTTTGGGTGAAGATATTGCTTCTAGAAATTCTTAAATGGTGATTGAATTAGAAAGAGAAGGAAATCATGTGAATTATCCAAAAAAAGCAAGCATTCATGATCAAATATTTGAACTTTTACACCATAATCTTTTTCAATATTTTTGGATCAAATCTTCACACAATGACTACATATTTCTGACCTAAATTACTCCCATATAAGTATCAAGCATAAGCATAACCCTAGCCACGAATTTCCAGCAGCCACAAGTAAGTTCACAAAGTCAAAAAATCTTCCAAAAACTCACTTTCAGTTTCTGATTTCTAGGTCTCCACAAGGTATTTTGAAGACATAGCAAGCTTCCTTGGACTCTTCTGATCATAAATCATCATCCATATGCATCTCATATGCACCCAATTGCTTAACCCGAATTCATCTTGACCTTGAATATATTTTTTTCGAATCCATTGATTTACTATGTTTAAACTGTTTTTGATTGTTGTATGATGTTTAGAATGGACTATAGAACGATTCTGGGTGGTTCAATTGGATTTTCCTTACAGGTACAAGAATCCACCATGATTAGGGTTTTCGGCCCTCTTTAGGGTTTCACGATTTCCAAATGATAAATGGATTTGAAAGACATAGGACGATTGCAAAACTCATTAGCAATTCAATAATATAATCAATTTGGTAAAATTTTGTTGTTTGGATTGAGTTTGTGATTCGCAGGGATGAAGAACTCGTAACAATATTCGCAGGAAAATTCAAAAGAAAATTCGCAGCAAATTTGAATGAAGAAGACGAAGTTTGGCGCGCTGGTAGAATTTGAATATTCGTTTTAATATTTTATGATTTTGTTTGTTATTTATTTCACAGAAGCAACACAGCTCAGTTGGTATGCATATGCGTGTGTGGAGCAAAAGGTCATGGGATTGAAACCAGGCTCCAGCAATTTTTTTTTGTGTAAATTCATTAATGCAATGGACTTAAAATATAATGATTAGTAGCGCATGTATTATCAGGATAGCTCACCCAGCAGGATTGGTCATATGCGTGTCTCTTTGCCTAATAGGTCCTGGGTTCGATTCTATACCCAGGCCTTTTGTTGTTTTTTATGAATTTCCAGGTTTAAAGAACAAAGCCAATGGACGCTCATCCTTCTTGCACTAATTGCGTGCAGCCTAGTTGGTAGCCTCTCTCATTATCCAGGTAAAGGACCTGGGTTCAAATCCCAGGTCCTGATTTTGTTTAATTTTTCATTCTTTTTATTTTTGGTTATTATTTTCCTATATTATTCCCTATATTATTTTCATAAATAAATTCAAAATAAATTTCTAAATGACATATGCATGTATATACTATTTTCTCAAAAAATCCAAATTAACTTTATAGTTCTCCTTATATTTTTTAGTAGACTATTATTATAAATTAAATCCTAATATTTTTTATATACATTAAAACCTTATTTAATTTTCAAAACCCTAATCTTTAAAACCCTAAAAAATATTTTCTAACATAAAACCTAATTCTAATTTTTTATATAATTTTATGTATATATATCTATTATAATTCTTGTAAATATATTTATAATTCAAATTAATTTTTCTTTTAATGTTTAGAAATAATTTAATTTATGATAATTATATTTTTTGTATATGGTTAAAAATAATTTGTAAATATAATTCTAAACTATTTTCTTCATATATGATGTAAATACATTTATGTTATAATTTTTTTTTTTTTAGAGCAATTGAATTTATAATCAATAAAGATTAAATCTTATACTTCATTCTTCTCTTTATATAATATGTGTTTATTTAAAAATAATTGAATAATTAAGTTTTTCTGTAATTATAACATATTTAAAAATAATTTAATAACTTGTAAAATTGAAATAATTGTTTGTTCATATTTCTTTTAAATATAATTGTTTATAAATATTTGTTATTATTACTACTAACCATATAATTTATTTTGCTTTATAAATTTTATATTATTATTATTTCAATTAATTTTTATTATTCACTAACCACTCCTATTTTATTTTGCTTATTATTTAATATTATTGTTTATCACTAACCCCCTATTTTTATCTATTATTATTTATTGCTTATTTATTTATATTTTATTTATTTTTGCTATTTAATTATCTTGCTTATTATAATTTTGTAATTGTTTCTTGGATGTAAATTGTTTAATTATTTAATTATTATTATGGTTAGTAATTAGGGAGTGTAAAACATGTAGGATATATCAAAATAAATTTAGATCATTTTTTTAATATAAGATAATTAAAATAAACACTCACACACACGTAAGTCGATTTTAATCGCCATCTCACATTTCTAAGGTTATCCCTCAAGTTGCCTACGAATAATGGTCAAGTGGGGTGTATAAAGCAAGTCTCTCGAAAGAAAATCATCAAAGTCTCTTATGGTTGCCTTTACGGATCGAGTCCCTTCGAAATAAATGATGATAGTCCCTTCTTTATGCTTATTACACCCCACAATGGCCTTCAAAATCAAATTGTCCCTCACATGTCCCTTTACATCCAAAGTAAGGACTACCTACTCCTTAATAGTAGGGATAGTCGTACCAAGGAAAGGATAAAGAATAAGAAAGACCTTAAACATTAGGGTAGGTTACTCCTAGATACTTGCTCACTTCAAAACTTTTTCACACTTAAACAAATTTCAAACAAATTTTCAAACAAGTTTTTAACACATCCTTACATGGATTATTTATTAACTATTCTGAAAATTTTCTATTCACACACTACACTTTCAAAAAACCATTTAAAGTGAGCTTAAGTACCTAAGAGCCCATGGATAACCATGGATGAAAAGGATGCTAATACCTTCCCTTTTCATAACCTACCCTCCGGACCCAAAATATTCTCTAAGGTCTTTCCTGTTCTTTTATAACCTTTCCTTATGGATAAAATAAAAGTCGGTGGCGACTCTTGCTATCCGCAACATTGTTTAAGGTCAGTTCTCCCACCGTGTTACACCGTCCCCATCATAATCTCTTATTTTTCCCAGCTAGTCGGCCGTCCCCGTCTTTGCTTTACCTTTCATCCCCAGCATGTCGGCCGTCCCCGTCATTGCTTTATTTCCCGCACTTTTCCCAGCATGTCGGCCGTCCCCGTCATTGCTCTTTACCCAGCAGTCGTCCTCTGCTCGACGGTCGTCCTCCGTCGCCCACACTTTACAACATACTTTATTTTCTTTTACAATCTATATCCCTTTTCTTCTTCATTCTGTGAGTGCAAATTTTGGACTGTCTTTGGTATTCAACCACAAGTTATCTTGTTTGCCTGTTAAGCCGCCGCTTACATCCTGCACAGCTAACTCATGTTTGAATAGGGGCAGCTGTAAACACCCCAAATTTGCCCTCACCCATTCACACCATGGCTTGTGATCATTTCATATGCATAAACTCAATCATAGCATCTCATATCACATTTTTGATTCACTGCATAGGTTCTAAGTCATCTGCATCTAGGGTTTGTGATCTGAGCAATCCAAGAGCTTCTTGAGCCACTCCAAGGGTCATCAATCACTTCAAAGGGGCCTATGTATGTTCAAGCATCATATTATATCCTCTCAAAGTCAATAATGCCAAAGAATCACAAGAACTGGAAATAGTATGGAGGCAGAGCCAGGTTTGACTGCACAGTTGACCTAAAATTAGGGTTTTGGTTTCAGAGGCCATAACTCCAATTTTTTTGGTCATTCTTGTTTCCATTGGTCTCTATATGGTATAGGGAGTATGCATATCAATTTTCATGAAGAAATTCCATGGGGAAGTCATCTGATCAAGAGTTGACTTTTCAGATAAGTCAGTGCAAAATCAGGGCATCCGAGGACCCCAATCATCCAACCAAAGGTTTTTGTAGATGTTTTAGAATTGGTAGGATTTTTGGACAAACAAGAAGTGTTGAAGTTAGACTTCAGGATGTCCCAACAGATGTTGTGACATTGTGTAAGTTAATGTAATAAGTTCATATTTCAGGATGTCCCAACAGATGTTGGGACATCTCAAACCTGATCCCAGAATTTCAGCTTTCCCCATCATTTTGAATGTGTATGATCTTTATTTGATCATAGAAGATGTTAGAAGTTCACAAAACTGAAGAATTTCAAGCCATTTGCAAAGTTGCCTTTTTGGGAAAGTAACTTATAATGGAAATTTGCCTTTTTGGGAAAGTAACTTATAATGGAAAACTTGTAAATTCTCATGGCCAGCCTTTATGTGACTTCAATGTGACCTCTAATCATCATACAAATACAGTGCATGACTTAAAAAATCAGAATTGGCCCAAGGGATTTCTCACTTATTTGCCTTGATTTTCAAGTATCCATAAGTCATTTTTCATGAAAGTGCAAAGAGGGATTTTTGGCAAAATCATTCTCAAAGGAGTTGTATGATCTCTAGCTGTTTTTAATACATTGTCATGACCTAATGAGGCATTCCACATCAGAAATTCAGCAAGACTTCTCACATTCACATAGCCAAAATCATGAAATGTCACAAGTGGGCAAGTTGCAAAAACTCCTCTAGCTCATGATCCAAATGCAGTAGCCTTTCATGAACCATCCAAGGGCCTTCCTTGAACTCAGCTGATGCAGTACAGGTTAGGAAACCATCTCTGACACAGCCCATGCTTCAAGTACACCAAACCATGACTTTTTGCAATTTCTCCCATGCTCTTGGAATAGTGATCAGCCACCTCTACAAACCTGCTCCATAGCCTACTCAAACATTATGGAACATAAAGCAAGCCATACACAAGCTGAATACACACATTGCAGCATACACAAAAAAAACTGGCCTGAACCTTCTCCTCTTCAAAAACTCTCTCCACAGCCTTCAAACATTAAAAAAAATTCCTTCACACACAAACCACAAATCATCCATAGAACAGATCCCACCCCTTACAATGATATGAAACACAACACACAAGAACTGCATTTCCTGTCACACCAGAACTGAACCACAAAAACTAGCCACTTTCAGCCTCATTCAAGGTTTCCATTGGCCTCAGGGGGTTAAAGAGAGATCATTTGCACAAGAGGGAAGCTTTGAAAGCTCACTTTCTAGGTGATTCAGTTCTTCTGATTATGCTGAAGACACATAACAAAACTCCCTACAGATGCGCCTTATTCTGTTTTATTCTTCCATAATTAATTCCAGGTAACTTTCCTTAATTTATTCAGTCATTAATTAAATTCTGGTAGCAGGTCTGAGATGTCACAACATCTGTTGGGACATCCTGGAAAACTGAACTGATTTCATTAACTGATACAATGTCCAAACATCTGGTGTGACATTCTGAATTAAGTTCATTTGCTTATGCTCTGTCTGATACAATGTCACAACATCTGTTGGGACATCCTGGAAAACTGAACTGATTTCATTAACTGATACAATGTCCCAACATCTGGTGTGACATTCTGAATTAAGTTCATTTGCTTATGCTCTGTTTGATAATGTCACAACATCTGTTGGGACATCCTGGAAAACTGAACTGATTTCATTAACTGATACAATGTCCCAACATCTGGTGTGACATTCTGAATTAAGTTCATTTGCTTATGCTCTGTTTGATAATGTCACAACATCTGTTGGGACATCCTGAAAAAACTGAACTTATTTCATTAACTGATACAATGTCCCAACATCTGGTGTGACATTCTGAATTAAGTTCATTTGCTCATGCTCTGTTTGATAATGTCACAACATCTGTTGGGACATCCTGAAAAAACTGAGCTTATTTCATTAACTGATACAATGTCCCAACATCTGGTGTGACATTCTGAATTAAGTTCATTTGCTTATACTCTGTTTGAGATGTCACAACATCTGTTGGGACATCCTGAAAAACTGAACTTATTTCACAAATCTTGACATGTGTTTGCATCATCTCTTAGCATCATTAACATCATGTAAATGCTTCTGGTTTTGATTTGCATCATGTCATTTCATCTCATTTTGCATTGCATTGCATTTTCTTTTCTAACCTTTCAGGTGGTAAGTGATTTTGGGAAGTGAATTTGCCTTCACTTCTCATACTTTCTTCTCATCTCTCTCTTGCATCCATGCTGCATTTTTATATGTGTTTGAGATTGAGCTTGCTCATTCCTCTTCTTCTTACTTTCTTTCTTCAAGTGACTTGACTTCTTGAATGAAGCAAGTTACTTTGCTTCTCTTTGCTCCTTTCATCTGCTTCCTGGTGGTTCCATTGAAGATTCTTCTTGCAAAACCTCACAAACCTTAGGAACAACCAAGCATGACAATGATTAGGGTTTTGATTAGTCTCCCCACTTAGATTTTACCTTTGTGTCTCTCTTGAGTCTTCTCTTCTCATCTCATAATCAGGGACTAAACCCTAAAGGCTTTAAGGCTTCGTGATTAAGCTTATGCCTGCATCCTTCTATTAGGATGGAGTGTATAACCTTAATCCTAAGTGTTAAACCCTTAATGTGTTTAAATCCTTTAATCAATTCACATAATAATCATCAAGACATCACACTTGTAACTTGGGCCTTGCATTAGGGTTCTAATTCTTCCTTAATTGGTTAAGAAGGACTAACCCTAGTGTTAATGGACAAGTCCCCCTCAAGCTGTCTTACAAACCCTAAAAATCACTTCATTATCATACCATTAAATAAAATCCACTTAATCAAAGGCTTGTTTTGTCATGAGTTTAATCCCTAATCATGGATTAAGTTGAGGAGCTTTCCTCAGCTTAAACATTCTCATCTATTATCCTTCTATTAGGATGGTGTAATGAGTCTGTTTAATCCTTGATTATGGATTAACCTCATTACTCAACACTAAACAAAAACACCAAAAACATCTAAATAATCACAAGTAGGTTAATGATCTTAATCCTGCATCAAAGGTGTTTAAGTGTGAGAATCTGACTTCACACTTAAGGTATCCTCATTACCCCTAATCAGAGGGAAGATGTGATGAGTTTACTAACCCATTGGTTTAGGCTTAAGCTCATTAACTTATGACAGACTTTCAAAAGCAATAAAAGACTGAAAACGCAAAAACAAACAATAATCGTCTCCTCTGGGATTCTTTTCTCATCACCTTCACTCACAAACGAGAACTAGCTTCTTCCGTCTAATGCAAGACAGTTTGCATCTGTGCCAGACAGATCATACACTTGAGCATAGACAAGCAAGCAGTTCACAAGTCAATTCACCTTTCAGTCTCTTTGGGTCGAACTACGGTGTTCTGACTTCCTCATTGCACGAGAGGATACGTAGGCATAACTTAACAGTTATCGAACAAAAGTCTCTGTATATTCCCCCTCTTCCCAGCTTCATTCCTTAAGCCTCATAGTCTTGAGCATTTCACTCCTGTTCCTTACACTGACACTGTACATATCACACTTCACTTCTCTTACACTGACACCTGTACATCCTTTTTCTAGCTCCTTGATACACAAATTGCACTGACACTACCCCTTTAAAACACAAACCTTTTAAGCGTGGATCCCGTCGAGTACGACGGACAATCTGGGTGCTAATACCTTCCCAGGTTGTAACCAACCCCCTTTCTCAGTCTCTCTGGTTCGCAAACCGTCTTATCCATATCTTTCTAGGTCTATGCAGCATTACCTTTCCTCCGGGATAAAAATGCCTAGCTGGCGACTCTATTCATCTCCAGTGAGTTCACGGCTGTGTGTTCTCATTGTCCCTCTCGCCGACCGTTCGCGTCTATACCTTTATCTGGGGCCATTCCCCACTTATCGGGAGCGACAACGCTGTAATCATTTATCCAATATCTGACTGTCAATGGGTTAGCCCAGTGCATGTCGTACCAAAGAAGGGAGGAATTATAGTTACTATGAACTTAAAAGGTGAATCCACAATACAAAGAGTAGTGACCGGTGTCGCTCCCGGGATTTTCATCCTAGTACAAACGCGAAAGTGGCGCGGAAAAGTTAGAGTCGCCAGCCATACATTTTTATCCCAAAGGAAAGGGAAAGGTAATGTTGCACAAACCTAAGGAAGAAGGAAAAGGACGAGGCCTTGCGAACCAAAGATCTGGATACGGGAGTCGGTTACGAATTGAGAAGGTATTAGCACCCCAATCCGTCCGCCGTACCCGACGGGTTCCATGCTTATAAGTCTGTTTCAAAGGGTGAGAATATGTTGTTCAAATGAAATAATGGCTATCTGGAATGGAATGAAAATGAGGAAAGAAATGGAATTGACAAATGGGAATAAAAGGGGAAAAATGTAGGGAAAATAAAGATTGTGCTCGAATGGGCCCTACCCCACTTCCTACGTACCTCATCGGGATAAATGAGGATCAGAGACGCCGTAGTTCGTCTAACTAAGGCTTACACTCGTTTTTGATTTTTAGGATGACGTTTCCATAGTTCTAGCTCAGGTGTTACCGGCTATGACTCGAGGGTGTTTACCGTATCGCTGTTTGAACTGTAGAGACAAGTCATGTTCGTCCGTAAAGAGTATGAGATGAGATGAGAAGACGTGACTTCTTGGTTTGTTGCCTTTTAGAAGAAGTGTTTTGAATTTGTGTTTATTGAATGTACAACACTAAAGACTATGATACAGGAGCGAATTCTCTCCAAGGTCGCCCCCAATGGAACGTTTGTAAAGCATCCTAGAAGAGTGAAGGAGACCTCCACTAGTCATTTCCCGTATAGCTTAAGGCTCGTGACGCATTGTACACCTTTTCCTTTATTAAGTGTTTTTGATTTTCTTTTAAGATGAGAAGTGAGACTCAAGTTATAAAAAGGAAAAATTCTAAGGGAAACTAGACTTACCCTACGTTAGTTGCATTTGAAGATAACCTATAGTTAGTGAGGTTTGAAATTAAATCTACCTAAGAGATATTAAACTAGAAATGCAATTACAAGAATTAATAGTGAACAACATGGTCCTCCTAAGTCATGGTGGGTAAAAACGTGAATGAAATGTAAATGGGATGAAACAATGGATCGGGTGGGTCGATTGCGTGGTGCTAAGACGCACGACTTATGGTGTGAAACATACAAGGCTTGCTTTTGGTTGAATGGAGTGGAACGATGGTAATTGGGGAACCCTAAAGTCACATGCAACTTTATTTGTTTATTTGAAAATTTACTCGACGTTGGATCGAGTCTTTTATTTGTTTCATTTTTGAGATTTTGTTTTCTATCGATTTGTTTTATCTTTTCTATCCTAATTATAGAAACTATACAAGCATACAAGTTCTAAGCTATTACATCACAAAGTACACAAAGTATGAAACACAATCGAGGCATAAAAATATCCAAGTCCATACGAAAAATCCTCGGAAAATACCTTGCACAAAAAAGAGAATAGTTAGTGAATGATATGAATCATGAATATGCATAATATGATGGAATGAATTAAAATGACAAAAATATCAAAAGTCAATGGGAAAATGTGAAATTAATTCCCTATGGTCTCTAACCTGATTATAACACTATGTTAAAAAATATCTTAAAAATTCTAATTCTAACTATGGTAAATGGCCCTTTAATTCTATGTAAGATTCAATCACAAATTTGTACAATTCACACTACCAAAACAGTAGAAAAAATGTCCTAAAAATACACCAAAAATATTTTAAGTACTTTAATTTGTCCTCTAATCATAGCAAAAAGAATGAGCCAAAAATGTTACATGAAGTGGCAGAAATAAATTGTACAAATTTATGTGTTTATGAAGGAAATCAATATGGATCAATTAAAATGAAAAATCGAATTAAAATTGAAAAATGATTAAATTCAGAAAATCAAAATTGGGAAAGGTTCTAAATTGGCTTAATATTATAATATAATTTTTGTGGATTTTTATTATACATTTAAATATTTTTTATGACTTGATTTGAAAACTATGTAAAAATAGAATTTTGAAAGAAATGAGAATAGGAAAGGGGTGATGAAAAGAAATAATTTTAGTTAATAATGAAGTTGGGCTTGAAAGAGAGGGTGTGGATAGCCATTTGAGGCCTAGAACTCAGACTTTGAGGGGAGGGGGGGTAGAAATATCAATATCTAGTAGTTGAAATATATTGGGCTCAGTTTTAAAGGGTGCGAATATCAATTACTTAAGCCCACAATCACTTATCCTATCTCAGTCTTAAAAAAAAACGAAAATTTGAATGGTGGATTGAATATATTTGAATATACTTATGGTTGTTAATTCTTATTAATAATACCATTAACCAAACTTAATTCCTATTAATATGAATAATATTCCTTCATTAAAATTAATAAATAATCTTTTATAAAACAAGAAGAAAGAAAGAAAGCAGAGAGGGATGAATAACGTGACATAACCCTAGCCCCCTTCTTCTTCAACCTCCCTTCTTCTTCTTTCTCCACACCCATCCGCGGAGGCTTCATCTCTTCTTCACCAAACCTTAATGTCCGCCGCCGTGGCTTCTCCCTCCTACAACCTCTCTAAATCAACGACGACATACCTAAATCTTCCTTTTTCTTCTCCCTCATCTCCAATCTTTTAACAATATTCCTTTAATCTCTCACAAATTCTCGCATTGAAACATTCAGAAGCAAAAGAGGGAAACGAAACAAAAGGGGATTAAGGTTCTCATACCTTCAATCGATACACGGTCGTGGATGTTCGATGATCCGTCACGAGATTTTGGTAAAGAAATCGATACTGACGAACGGTCGTACTACAATCCTCTTCTTGTTACATTCGACTTGTTTGCGATTCGTTTGCTAACCCTTGACGTTTACAGGTTGTTCGTTGGGGCGGCGAGGACGACGGCAGCGTTAACGGTGAGGCCGTGAAGAAGAAGATGATTGAAGTAGGACCTTTGCGTTAATGAAGGTGATGATCGACGATGAAATTGTGCATGAGGAGGTATTTCTTGGGCTTCTTTTACTTCCGCGAGCTTGCCATGTTCGCGGTTTATGCGACGCTGAGTTCTTTAGACGAACTGACGCTTGTGCTTGGCGATGCTGATGCAGGTAGATGCTGATTGATTGCGTGTTGATGTAGATCTTTCTGCCTGCAGGTGAAACCTTAGGTGGATTGAAGATTGAAGAACGGACGAGGTGATTTGAAGGTGATGAAGATTATCGATGTTGAGTCCTCCTATCTGATTTCGACGAGGATGGGGAAGTGGTTCAGATTTAACGATGCAGTGGGTGAAGAAGAGTGACGATGATGATTTCGTGCGTGAAGAGGTATTGATGATGCTGCTGTGTTGTTAGCTATTCTTGATCTTCTTCATATGCTATGCTATGTGATTCCGACCTTTCTTCTTTGCTTTGTATTTGATTCTGAGTTGGATTCATAAATCTCCTTCTTCCAACTCTGTTTTCTCCATGGTTCTGAGTTGTTTGAAACTGTGTTATGCAGGCTTGGTTGTAATAATGATGGTGGAGATATGAAGGGGTGAAGTATGATTGATGCAGGTTTCTAATGGAGAAGATTGAATGAGGTTAAAGGTTGATGGAAGAAGATGATGCAGAATGAAGTTATGCCAAAAGAATGATGAAGTTCAAAGGAAAAAATGGTGAAGATAAGTGCTAAGAGTCGAAGTCGGGAAGAACTCAGCAGTGAATGAATCCATCTCTATATACCGATCAATATGAAGCTTCTGGAAGTTTCGGTTAAGATTTTCTAGATCTAGTTGGAAATTTCTGTTAGTTTTTTTTGTTAGAGATTCAGTTAGAATTTGTTGACTTTTGTTCAACTGATTTTTTTGTATTGATTTTCTGATATATTAGTGTTTTGATAACTGATTTTTGTTGTATTTCCTTACTAACTTTCTGATTAATATGAATGAACTTTTTTGTATTCATTCTTGTTATAGTTCAGTTTTTTTTTTCTTAATATAATTCTTTCTATCATGTATATTCTTCACACCATCGACAGTTACAACTTGGAGAGCAACCAACACCAGCCTTAAAACATTCACAGTATTTCTTCCTGCAGTTTGATTTATTGCAGTTGCATCCTCCTTTGTTGGGATCCTCAACTTTAGGCACAATCTTCTTGCGAGCTTTATTCAAACAGTTCTGACATGAGCAAGGTCCTGTGTAGTAAACTCCAACAGCAAAGCACTCACAATAAAACTTCAAGCACTTTGATTTTTTACAATTACACTTATTGCATGCCCCTACTTCCCATGTTGGATTTGAGTTGTGGAATTATGAAGATCAAGAGAGGTTGTAGGTTAATTGATTCGGTTTTGAAGATATTGAAGAATGGAAGAAGAGAAATGATGAAGGTATGGAGGTTGCAGGTTGCGGAAGTCATTGAGAATGATGATTCTGAATTTTGCCGTGATGAAGATTGTTGGAGTTTTTTTTTCTCTTTGTTGTACTTTCTTTTAAATGATTCATTTGTCATGTATTTCCTTACCCTTTAGGATATTTTACTAAAAAGTCAAAAGAATTTGCTTTCTTATTATTGGACTCTATTGGTACAGTAATAATAAAAAGAATGGATTGGAATACCAATATGATAAAAGTGGACATAATCATGAATCGGGTTTGGAAG
The DNA here is from genome assembly GCA_963966055.1 of Lathyrus aphaca. Classification (NCBI taxonomy): domain Eukaryota; kingdom Viridiplantae; phylum Streptophyta; class Magnoliopsida; order Fabales; family Fabaceae; genus Lathyrus; species Lathyrus aphaca. The sequence continues at coordinate 203,416,253 of OZ014524.1, forward strand.
TTGGATATGACTTTGGGCTTTATTGAACATTGGGCCCCAAGATTGTTCTTTTTTTTTTTTGAAAGAAAGTAGACAAACATAGGTTAATTTGGACTTAGAAACTCAACGGATATGAGTAAACAACTTAACACGAATGTGGAGGACTATTGTACGAATTTGAATGACGGAAAAAAGACCGACAAGGTTTAAAGATTTTAAATGGATCAAGAATCGAAATATGGAAAAGGGTACTTTGTTCATCAATGAAAATTTGGCTAAAACTACTTAACATGAACTTCTCCCTAAACTTGCACCTCGACCTGATATCTTTTTCATGACCTTGACTTAAAGTTAATCACCATTAACTGTCACTTGTTTTGCAATGCTATCACCTTGATTCTGCAAATCATTTGAAGGCCATATGATCGAGGGAATAAACCATGATTGCTGATCCTCACGTTCCACTGAACCAAACTTTAATACTTGGAATAGGATTCCAACCACAAGGAGACGTTACACTCCCAAGTCTTAGGAGCCCCATGAAAACGTATGATGGAAAATGTTATGACCTAACGAAAGAAACAGATGAACGAAACATAAGCTAGTTAGATAATAATAATTTAGAGGGCAAATTTTGGGGTGTTACAGCTGCCCCTATTCAATCACTGTAGACCTGAATGGATGATAGTTGTTACTTTCAGACGTTTGAGGTATGCAGGGATTGAATACTAGAAACAACCAGAAAATTTGCACTCTGTGGCAGAAGAATAGGGAGATAAACTCAACCAAATCAACTTTGCTTGGATATAATTATGATGGGAAGAATAGTAAACATGGGATGCCTTTTGAATGATGTCAGATGGCTACTGACTCGCCAAAATGCGAGTGGACTTTGATAGGCTGCAACAATGCCTTTAATGGTGTATTATTGGATGGAGTTGGACGAATAACGACTTGCCACGCTGTGGGTGGACTTTCACCAGCTTGCGATAGAATTTTAAGATACTTTGCCACCCTGAGGATGGACTTATGCCAATCTACGGTTGGACTTCACGACACGATCTGCCACGCTTCGGGTGGACGTTCGACAATTTGCCACACTGCGGGTGGACTTTTGCTCACTACGAGAGACTTTTGCTCACTACGGGAGGCTTTTGCCCACTGCGGGGGACCTTGGAAATTTGCCACACTGCGGGTGGACTTTTGCTCACTACGGGAGACTTTTGCCCACTGCGGGGGACTTTAGAGATTTGCCACACTGCGGGTGGACTTTTGCTCACTACGGGAGACTTTTGCCCACTGCGGGGGACTTTAGAGATTTGCCACACTGCGGGTGGACTTTTGCTCACTACGAGAGACTTTTGCCCACTGCGGGGGACTTTAGAGATTTACCACACTGCGGGTGGACTTTTGCTCACTACGGGAGACTTTTGCCCACTGCGGGGGACTTTAGAGATTTTCCACACTGTGGGTGGACTTTTGCTCACTACGGGAGACTTTTGAAATTTGCCACCCGAAGATGGACTTTGGCCAGTCTGCGGCTGGACTTTGAAATTTGCCACCCGAAGATGGACTTTGGCCAGTCTGCGGCTGGACTTTGCATATGTTGAATTGCATGGCATGTTGCCTCATGACACTAGGGATGTCATGTCTTGAGTATCGTTAATGAACTGGTGCGAATGTGAAAGAAATTCCTGACGCGGAAGTGATAAGTCTATGTTAACTCTGTGGGGAAACACAATGATCGTGTATTCGATCCTAAGAAGTCCTGTGGGAATAACGTCTCTGTTGGAGAAGAGCATGAATAATTCATCTGTTCCGAATTATCACCTTTGCCAAAAATAAATTGGTCTTTAGATTTGAGGGCCGTGCCTAGGAATACTTCGATTATTAGGGATTATCCACTCTTATGGATCTGCTGGGGAGGAAGATGATTTATCTGAAATCTTCTAGGGGAATAGGAATCGCCTTAGATCTGATGAGGAACCAAGATTAAGGAAACCAACTGAAGGAAAGACTTCTGACTTTAGTGAGGATAATTTCTATTTGCCTGTTGGAAATGACAATACCGAGACACGTCCTGCTGAGGAGGAAAGATTTCAAGTTATCTCGTGCTGGGGATCAATTGCTTCCGTATGGATTTTACCTCAAGAGGATTTTACAAAAGACTTGGTGTCTTTAAACTCTTAGGTATCATAACGACTGCATGAACCAGTGTAATAACCTTGCTGAGGAGGTAACCATTGCCAATGCAGATAAGTTTTGTATCTGTCAGAAGTGCTGAACGAGATAGTTAGCTTGACAAGTGATCACTGTATTCTAAACTCCGGGTAAATGCTTCTGATCATCTGTTCTTCAGGAAAGAATGAACTCTCGTACTATTGGAGTGGCCTGCCCCAATACGAGTGTTTGAATAGCTTTGCACCTGACTGACTAATCTTCGCTCTTGGAGAGATCTGAATCTCGAGGTGATTGCCCCAGTTTGACTGAAATTTGAAGAGATTGCTCGACGTAACTGCCCCGGATTGGCTAGCTCTTACTGTGACTAATTGGGAAAGTCCCTGCTCAATGAAGCTTTTTTCCAGAAAAGTCCACCTCGACGTGAAAGTCTTTCAGAAGTTTTAGACTTCTCAACTTGGCAAGCTTAAGCTTCTGGATTGAATTCCCGCATGTGAACCATTTATGATGCTAAACAAATGTATGCAAGCAAAAAATGTTTATTCTTAGAATGAAAATTCTAATGCAACAAACAGGTTAATCTTGAAGTTTTGAAAATGGATCGCTAACCTTCGTGAGCGGATCACTGGTTAAGATACGACCTTATTTTGAATGAGAGTATGTACATGCAATACCAACAAATGTCTTTTAGCACAACTCACAGGAGTCAGGAACGCGGTCTCGTGGTAGTACGCACTCAAATTAACCCTGTTTCAGTTAGGACTTTTAAGGGTTGTATCGTGGTCTGGTTCATGGTTATAGAAACAAAGGATATAGGCTCGAAGTTTATTTGTGCCCACCCACTCTTCGTGATGTTCTCCATTCCTATATTCAGCTAGTTTTCACAAGCATTCATCTTTCATAAGAGTTTCGTATTGATTGAGGAACCATTGCTGCTATCAGTTCAAGCACCAATCAGGTTACTGTTGAGAGTCAGTCACTCCTCTATTTTTCGTGTCTGTGCCACACGACTTTGTTCTCATTTGAGGATCTTTCTTGTGTAATCCTTTCCGTCTTTCGCTTTTGCGTTATTTTGCTTATCCCTAACTTTTGCCTGGACTGATTCTTGTGAATCTTTGATTGTGGAGTCCAGCGGGATGCCCTAACTTTTGCCTAAGTCGCTTGTTTTCAAGTTTCGACTTAGCGGGCTTTTATCTTTTCTTTATTTTTCTTTTGTATTTTGAACAAGTCGTATGACACCGTTTGTCTTGATTGCTTCGCGAGGGCTGTGACTGCCTCGTTCTTTGGTCGACGAAGGATAACCATTGTGGTTTTCAATCTTTGGACCTTTTGACTTGGGTAACCATTGTTGTTTCGGGTCTTTGGACCTCTTGATTAGCCTAGTAGAATGCAATGGATCTTCAAATACACTCCTTTATGAAAGCCTGAACACTTGGTCCGACTAGCTGACATCTACCCTGCCCCTGGGTTACATGTGAGGGTTTTTCATTTGAAAAGAAAACTCCTACTTCAAGGCTCAAAGGGGTTAGCAAGGGTCTATCTTCCTTATATCTCCATTGTTTAGGGATTTGAAACAAAGCATGTACATCGTCAACAGGGCCTTACTCGAGAGCACACAATTAGAGATTTTGCGTTTTTGTTTCGTCATTCTCCCTCATAGAATTTAAGCATGACAATTGGTATTGCGATGTATACATGCAAAATTAAAGGGAATGCAAATGAATTTACTTCAAGAAAAACATGTGAGTTTTATTATTGCTAACATTCCAAAGCAAACAAAATTCATACATGTAGACAAATGTTTAGCATATAAAAGAAACTACAAATGGAAATGCAGTAAAGAAACTGAATATTGCCGTAGTTGAGGAGGCTTGGCTCCGTCTGGACCTGTCAGTCTTGGATACTTTCGGTGATCAATAGCTCTTTCATAGATTTGTAATTTTCAATTTGCAGCCGTATGCCTAACCAAGGCAGTCATACTTCTTCTTCTAGCTATTCTGACTATGACACGAGACATCTAAAGGAAAAAGTGAAGCTGGGGAGTAAAGTTGCCCCATAAGGTTGCTCGGAAAGACCTGACGATCTTCTGCCTACGTATCTCCATTGACTGATAACCAATGAAGAATCAGAGCGACGTAGTTCCCCTCAATAGGGATGAAAATGAACAATGAAGAAAGGAAAATACGTGAATGCCATCACTGAGAGTATTTGAATACTGCTGGCTATATTTGCTTCATGAATACCCTGACGTCCTGGGTGATTAACTTGAAGACTTCAGCTTAACGTGCACCATCTGGTAGAATAACCGTGACATCGGTTCCATTATGACTAGGCATCGGATTCTGGAGTACATTTGGGAGAGGAGCTAAATTGATCGCCTTGGAGTCAACTAGGTCCAGTACCTTGTTCTGAAAAGCCCAACATTTCTCAATACTGTGCCCCTGGGCACCTGAATGGAATTCACACCTGGCATTAGCATCAAAATTTGGAGGTAGATTGTCAGGAGGAGGAGGTATCATGGTACGAAGCTCGACCAGGTTCAACTTTAGCAGCTCTGGGAGCAATACATCATATGGGCATGGGACGGGATCAAGTCTACGGTTTCTCGCTTTTGTTCTTTCCTGAAACGGTCTCTGTACCTGTTGTTGCTGAACCTGTGGTCGTTGTTGTTGAACCTGTAGAGTAATGGTCATCGCAGCTGCTTGGTGGTAACCTTGAGAATAACTTCTGTCTCGGCCACTATACACAGCATTCGTCTCGCCTTCTCTTCTTCTTTGGCTGTTGCCAAAAGGCTTTCTCACACCAGAAGAACTAGCACTGCTTGCATCCTGGATCTTTCCCAATTTCAGAAAATTCTCTATTCTTTCTCCAGCAATGACGATATCAGCAAAACCAATGGACGGGCAGGCGGCCAAACGATCCAAGTAAACACCTTGCAAGGTGCCCATAAACATGTCGGCCATTTCCCGATCCAGCAATGGAGGTTGAACCTGTCCGGCCAGCTCACGCCACCTCTGGGCATATTGCTTAAAACTCTCCTTAGGTCCTTGAGACAAGTTCTGCAACTGAGTGCGATTCGGAGCCATATCAATGTTGTATTGATACTGCTTGAGGAATGCCTCAGCTAGATCTTTCCAGCTTCGGATAGAGACCCTACTTAGCTTCATGTACCAGCTCAACGAAGCTCCAGATAAACTGTCTTGGAAGAAATGTATCCAAAGTTTCTCGTCATCAGTGTGAGCCGAGATTCTTCCAAAGTACGCGTGAATGTGAGTCCTAGGGCACGTGCTGCCGTTGTACTTATCAAACAATGGTGCCTTGAACTTGGGAGGGATTTTGACTCCTGGTACTAACCCGAGATTGGTTACATCGATACCCAAGGAATTCTGACATTCCATGGCCTTGATCTTCTCTGACAGCTCTTCATACCTGCGATTGTTGATCTCATTCATGTTACCCATATCAGCATCCAGTAGAGTGAACTGGTCCTCTTGATTGTCTTCTAAACCTGCATTACGTGCTGTGGTCCTATTTGGATTAGGTTCTCTGTTACGGGCAGCGTTATAATCCACATTCTCAGCCGGTATTCCTGTATTAACGTTCCCATGAGGTTGCTCAACCATCAACCGGAGACGCTCCTGGTTCTGGGCCATGCCAGTCATCATTTCCATGAACTGATCCATCCTCTGTCGGAGCTCATTGAGATCTGTCTGCATTCGTTCAGCCATCCTTACTCGGTTTCTTTTAGTCGGATATCGGTGAACGCGTTGACCAGCTATATTGCCTGCAATAAAATAAGTTAGAAACCCTGGGTAACCTGCAAAAATACAAGAATATGATATGCAGGAAATGAATTTTATGGCATGTTGATTCATTTTTAGGGCGTCCATCCCCTGATTCCAGTTTTGTGGGTTTGATGAAGACAAAAACTCTTTTTGCTGTAAATAACAAGTAGTGTTGATAATATAAGGTGTGTGTGTGTGTAGCAGACGTGCCAAACAATTCCAAGAATATGAAGACCGACGTGTTTTTGCAAATGTGTTAGATGTGTCGGTGATCACAAAGCGAGAGCACACATAATGATAGTAAAGAGATCTTTTTATGATAAGAATTTTGTTGATATAGTCAAAACACCCAAAGCATGGATTCAAACAGAAGTACAATGATAAAAAGATTCCATCAACAGTCCTGATGGTAATCCCACAACATACAAGCAAACAGAAAGATGTCTTTGTCAATGCGATCCTCCATCTAGATCTGAGTCAATGATCGGTCCTGCCTTTGGAACTTCTACCAACTCCTTTGTCTGCACCTGGTTGTCTTCAAACCTCTTCAGCTTCTTCTGATAGCAAATCATCATCCGCTTGTAGTAATCAGCTTCTTCTCGGGCTTTAGCAAGTTCTGCATCTTTTTCTCTTAACTTAACAGCCATCTCTTCGTCTTTCTCCTTTAGCTTACTCGCGATCTCTTCAGCTTGAACTTTGTCTTGTTCCTCTCTTTTGATCCTGTAAGCAGCATGTCTCTTTTTCATGTTCTCAAACATCATGGTCTTCTGATCCAGTTTCCTTCTAGTGTCAATGTGTTCCTTGGAAGAGCTTCTAGTAGCAAACTCGAACCTCTCATACCGAGCTAACTCAACCTCACACTGTTTCCTTGCAATAGCATGCCTCTCAGCATCTTCTTGAGCTTTCCACTCAATCTCGAGCCTGGCGTGATTAGCTTTAGAAAGCTCCTGACCTAACTGTTCATTCTCCATTAACAAACCGTCTCTTTCCGTCTTCATCTTGTTGAACTCTTCAATGCTAACTGTGGTAGGTTGCTCAATGACCGTGTGATATAGAAGAGGCGCAGGCCTAAATGGTAACAATAACACTTCAACCCGTTCTCTTAACCATTCTGCAAACGGAGGATACATTCGACAATTCCCTACTCCCAAAGTCTTCTTCCCTTTTGTCTTTCGACTATGCCAAGCATTAGAAGCTTTCCGAGCGATCTCGAATCCATCTGTTGATTGGAAGTACAAGGACTCAGTGATGTCCACAGTGGCTGGTGGTTCCTTTAAGGCATACCCGAACTGTCTAACCGTGAGAGAAGGGTTATAATTAATTCCCCCTTTCCTCCCGATTAATGGAACATTAGGGAATCCTCCGCAAATATGAAGAATGTCAATGCACCGCAATCCCTGATTAACCCAGACAATATCCTTTACTTGCAAGCCCATCAATCTTTCCGACCATTCAAGAGTGTTCTTCGTCTTCTCAAAAGCTCTTGATTGTGGAAGAAAGCGTGTGAACCATTTGTAGAATACAGTCGCGCAACAATTCAACATTCCACCCCTTCGCTTCTCATTCTTATAATGCACAGAGTGGTAGAGATCACCTAGGAGAGTAGGAATAGGATTCTTTGCTATGAAAATGCGAATAGCATCAACATCCACGAAGTTGGGCATGTTCGGGAACAAAGTGATTCCATAGATACACAAAGCTAGGATCGCATTGAAGGTACTCCAACTTTTTGCCTCAGCTGCTTTGGTAGCCTCATCTAACAAGAAACTCAAATGATATCCCTGGAAGCCTCCTTTGCTATCAATCCGGTCTTCCAATAATGACTTGCTCAAATAAAGAGCAGTTGCTACATCTTTGAAGTCGGGATCAATCTTGGTCCCAAAGAATGGTGCACAGTCCTTCACGGAAACTCTCAGGATGCTCGAATACTCCTCTAATGTAGGTGCCAACACGAAATCAGAAAGTACGAAACATCTAAGTTGTGGATCATAAAACTGTAGCAAGGTGTGCATCCCTCTGAAGGCATAGTCACTGATGGGCTCTATGAAATACAAAATCCACCCGTAATCCTCCTTGAAGACATTCAGAACTTCTGGAGGAGCTAAGGCCTTCACTTTGAGAATTTCTTTCACAACAGGCTGATAAACCTTGTAGGAGATAATACACTTGGTCTTTTTCTTGGATTCCATGCTCATAGATATATACCCACAACTGGAATCAAGGACGTGATATGCAGCCCTGCAAATGAATAAACATGCGTTAGGAATGCAAGTATGCGGGTGATGTGATGCAATGCAATGACATGTGATCACTATTGCATATACTGGGCACTGTTGTATTGTCTTCTTGATTTTGCCTGAATACCGACTTTCAAGAATACCAGATCATAAGTATGTGTCGGAAGAAAACCCAAGTATCAAGAACAAGGTAGGTTGAAGGTTTAGTTTTCCTGTAAACCCCTCCCAATCTCACGGGTATGCTACTACAGGTCAACATCACGGACTCTCAAAGCCGAATAGCAATAATACGTTCACCATTTCCGAGAAATGGCTCATGACCAAATCAGGGAATCGGTTTGGCATTATGTACTACTCAGGGAGGCCTCAGCTGAATTCCAGAAAAACAAGCATCCCTCATAAGTTCCCGGCTTCAAGCACTGAAGTCGAGAAACAATAGTACATTCATCCCGAAGGGTACAATACTACCGTCATACGACCAGTTGCTTTAACCAGGTTCCTACGAGAGAACAAGGTCATCCTATGCGATTTCCTAGTGGGCCCTCGGGTGCGAATGGGTTTGCCACGAAATGTGGTCTGCCACTGTCACCACTAGAGAGGGTTATTTCCACTAAGGTCCTCGATGATCGGTTCCCAGTGTTAGCAGCTCAGGTGGGAACATTCTATGGTCTGCCTAGGCAGTATAGAACATATCCCAAGAGAGCCTGATCTGGGTGTGGGACTCGTGAAAACTACACGTGCTCAAGACCACGCAAGCCACACGACTGCCCACTCTAAATCCTATGTGTATACTTGTTGCACCCCAAAATTTGCCCTCACAATACAAGACTTTGTGTTCTAAGAAGGTTCACAAGGTTCACAAGTTCTCAACATTTACAAGACCTTTCATGAGGTTCATAAAGTCCACAAGTTACTTTATGAAGGTTCACAAGGTTCACAAGTTCCACAGTGCTTTCAATACCTTTCATGAGGCTCAGGAAGTCTACAAGTAACTTCTTGAAGGTTCACAAGGTTCACAAGTTTCTCAACATTTCCATAACCTTTCATGAAGATCAGGAAGTCTACAAGTGATTTCTTGAAGGTTCACAAGGTTCACAAGTTTCACAAAGATTACAAAGCTTCCCTGAGGATCATGAGGTCTACAAAGCCACTTCATGAGGTTCACAAGCCTCACAAATACCTCCCATGAGGTTCACAAGACAGTTTATGAAGATTCACAAGGTTCACAAAGTTCACAATTGGTCAAAGGAGTTGACAATTCCCTCAGACAATGCACCTCCTAAGCAGTGCATCCAAAACTAGGGTTTTGACTTTAATCAGGCTAAATGGACTTCCAATACCTCAAGTGAGTTTAATAACATCTTATATGTGTATAAGAACCCCTATGACAAGTTTCAAGACTTTTCTCAAAAGTTTGCTCAGTCAGATGATCAGATAAGTCAAAATCAGTCAATGCAGTTAAAAAGTCAAACTGAGGTCAACTGTGGTCAAACCAAAGTCAAACTTCATGATTTTTTGCCAACATCAAGTATATGAAGTAAAATTCATCATTTGATCAAGGGTTGATCATGATTCATCAAGGAGATTCCAGATCATCAATAATCAGGAGTTTCTAAATTAGGGTTTCTTCAGTAAAAGTCAACTGAACTTTGACCAGGCATAACTTTCACATACTTCATCACCAAATCTCCATCCAAAGCTCATTTTGAAGGAAATTGAATTCTATACAACTTTGATGTTGAAAGTTAAGCCCAAAAATGCTTCATTTGAAAGATATGATCTAAGACATTATAGGTCATTTCAAAAGTCAACAAAAAGTCAACAACTTCAAAAGGGCATAACTTGAGATTGGTAAATGATATGGACCTGAAACCAATGGGGTTGTTTAGAGGACTCTTCAAGCTTTCCAAAAAGTCCAAGAACACCCTCATACCTTTAAAATTGAGGGAGATGTGTCCTTGCAAAGTTGGGCAATTTTGGGATGGTTTATGTTGAAAATGGAGGCTTAAAAGTAAATCTTTCCAAATGGGCTGCCCAAATTGTGACCCAATTCACTTTATAATGACTTGCACGAAATTAATTTAAATTATTCATAATTTTATTTATTTTATTTTTATTTATTATGATTTTTATATTAAAAAGTCATTTTAAATTCTAATAAAATATAAAATCATGAAAATAAATTTTAATTTTATTTCTAGAAAGTCTTAAAGGGTGATTGGAACTCAAAGAGAAGGAAATCATGTGATCTCTCCCAAAATAGCAAGTCATAATGCACAAATATTTGACTTTTAACACTTGATCAATTCCAATCTTTTTAGATCAAAGTTTCCACTAAATCAATCAAACTTTTGACCTAGAATGACTCACATATATATACATAACACAAACCCAACCCTAGCCACGAATTTGCAGCAGCTCATAGGTAAGTTCAAAACTCAAAAATTCAAGCAAAAAGTAGGATTCGGATTCTTCAATCCAAGGCACTACAAGGTATTTTAAGGACATGACTAGCTTCCCTGGGCATCCCTGATTGAAAAGCATCCTTCATATGCATCCTATGTGCATCATAATGCTCTACCCGAATGCATTTTGTGCTTGAAAAAATTTCTTTCGATTCCATTAATATGTTGTTTTTTAATGACTTTTGATTACATAATCATGTTTGTTGATGATCATAGATGAAATCTGGACAGTTTGGTGGAGTTTTATAGCCTGAAGCCCGATTCACCATTTTTAGGGTTTATAGCTTCGATTAGGGTTTTGTAATCCAGCCCATATAAATGGATTCTAAGGATGTGGAGTGATTGAAAAACTCATTAGAAGTTTAATGGACTGCTTAATTTTGTGAAATTGTATTGTTTTGCCATTGTTTGGTTTTCGCAGGTTTTGCTGGGGATGTGTTTTCGCAGGAAAATTCGCAAGCATTTTCGTAGGAAAAAACGCAAGGCATGAGGTTGAAGAAGGTCCTGCGCGTCAGTTTCAAAATTCAAATATTACTAATATATTTTATGTTGTTTGGTTGTTTCATTGACACACACATGCGTGTGTCCTGGTGGTAAGCACAACCTATGTATGTTGAAAGGTGCTTGGTTCGATTCCTGGCCAAGTACATTTGTTTTGTTTTATTTTTCAGGTCAAAAGAAGATTTAATATATTATTATTACTTGCCAACAAGCCAACAGATAGGCTCTTCCAGCCGGGTGGTGATGCGCGTGTGTGAGTATATAAAGGTCCTGGGATCAAATCCCACCCCAGGCCTTTTTGTGTCATTGTTTTTCTGGATTTACAAGACAAAGCATAAAACTCTCTTCTCTCCCTATGATGACACATGCGTGAAGGCAGCCCAGTGGTGTGTTCTCTTGGATGCAAGCATAGGGGACTGGGTTCAAATCCCAGCCCCATCAGGTTTTTTATTTTTCTCATCTTTTTCTTATTATTTTCTAATTAATTTATATCTCATATTAAAATAAGTTAAAATTATAATATTTTATTATTTTCTATATTGTAAAATATGTGTATATTAAGTATTCCAACTTCTAATATTATTTTTCCTAAAAAAACAAAAAAAATCCTAAATCCTTATTTTCTCAATTTAAATTGTATTTGTATAGTTTATATGATTATTAAAAAATAAATTTTTTGTATATAAGTTAATTCTAATTTTCACAAATCCTAAAAATAAAAAACCTAATTCTATAAAACTCTAAAAATATTTTTAAAAATACAAATCTAATTCTATTTCTTTAATTTATTTTCTAATATAATGTACATTTATTTAGTATTATTCATGTAAATATTATGAATATAATTATAAATTATTTCTATCATCTAAAATATAAATATATTTCCATATTATTAAAAAATTAAATTTGTGTAAATATACTTATAATCTATTTTTCTCTTTATATATTGAGTATATATTTTTTTATAACTTTTGTTTTAGAATTAAAAAAAAAAAAATTTAATAATTTGTAAATTAAAATAATTGTATGTTCATGTTTGTTTTATCTAAATATAATTTGTTCATATTAAAACTTGTTAATCCCTTATCCTTATAATATTTTAACTTTTATTATTATTATTACTAACCATTTTATTAATTTTACAATAATTATTATGTTTATTATTTTGCCAACTATATTATTTACTTTGCTTAATTTTTTATCCACTAACCTCTCTTATCTTATTATTATTTATCACTAACCCCTTTATTATTTATATTTTATTATTTATTGCTTATTTATATTTTATTTACTTTGCTATTTAATTATTTTGCTTAGTATTTATTTATTATAATTTTGTAATTGATCCTTGGATGTAAGTTTGAAATTATTTAATTTTTGGCATGGTTAGTAATTAGGGAGTGTAACAATATGTATGCAATATTAAAATAAATTTAGATAATTTTTAATATAAGATAATTAAATTAAACACGTCACACACGTAAGTCGATTTTAATCGCCATCTCACTTTCTAAGGTTATCCCTCCAGTTGCCTACGAATAATGATTAAGTGGGGTGTATAAAGCAAGTCCCTCGAAATAAAAAAATCATCAAAGTCCCTTATGGTTGCCTTTACGAATCGAGTCCCTTTCGAATAAATGATGATAGTCCCTTATATGTGCTTATTACACCCCACCATTGCCTTCAAAATCAAATTGTCCCTCACGTGTCTCTTAACATCCAAGGTAAGGACTACCTACTCCATTATAGTAGGGATAGTCTTACTAAGGAAAGGATAAAGAATAAGAAAGACCCTAAACATTAGGGCAGGTTACTCTTAGATATTCGCTCACTTCAAAACTTTTTCACACTTAAACAAATTTCAAACAAATTTTCAAACAAGTTTTTTACACGTCCGTACGAGGATTATTATTAAACTATTCTGAAGATTTTTTCTATTCACACACTACACTTTCAAAATTAATTTAAAGTGAGCTTAAGTACCTAAGAGCCCATGGATAACCATGGATGAAAAGGATGCTAATACCTTCCCTTTTCATAACCTACCCCCCGGACCCAAAATATTCTCTAAGGTCTTTCCTGTTCTTTTATAACCTTTCCTTATGGATAAAATAAAAGTCGGTGGCGACTCTTGCTATCCGCAACATAACTAAAAGTCAGTTCTCCCACCGTGTTACAGAACTGGCGACTCTGCTGGGGATCTATTTAAGAGGGGTACCCTTAGGAATTAGATCACTTTAAATTGTTTGCCTTGTTTGCTTTATTATTACATTGTTGGGGTGCTCTTATGTGTGAAAGGTCCTAACCCGGATCTAGTGTACCTTAGGTAAATGGCAATAGACCAAGGAAACTGTACGACGTATATCGATACGGTTGATCTGGTGGCCATAGTTAGTGCGATTTCTTGGTTGGTGCTTATGTTCCTTAAGTCAAGTTGAGGATAATATGAGGCTGCCATATGTTGTCAATGCACTAACTAACTTTTAGAACCCTAGTTAACTCATCTTGGCCTTTAGAAAGTAGTGAGGTAACCGGCTTTGGTGCAGACTGAAGTTGGTTGACACTCGATACTACGCTCATTGAGATTCTAAACTTGGAGGGTTTTGGTTGGCAAGTAAGTTGCCTTCTGATCAACCACCCTTGTGAAGGATCAATGATATTGAGATCCCTTAGAACCTGGTTACTTTTGTAGGACAGGATGAACCATCTAACTTCAGGGGAGGGTACTTACCTTTGAACCTCATGCAAGCCTTTAAACCTAGAGCTATGGTGTGACTTGTTTGTGTGTGCCACATGTTTGTGATTGAGCATAACATCATGACATCATCATGCATCATGAGCATATCATTTTCCCTAACCATTTCAAGGACCAAAGGATTTATCTTTGTTCTTTGTCGCAGGTCATGGCTTCTGCTCGTAGAAACACCATCAGGATCAACTTTGTAGGGATACCTCCCAAGCTTAAAGAGTTGGTTTCTCAGATGTCTGATCACTCCCGATTCAACAAGAGACATGGTCACCTATTGGATCTAGTCACTTCAGGGTTCAATAAAGACATGATGAGTGTCCTGTTTCAGTTCTTTGACCCTAAGCACCATTGCTTTACATTTCCTGACTACCAGCTGGTTCCAACCATGGAGGAGTTCTCCAAACTTCTGGGTATACCAGTTCTTGATCAAAGACCCTTCACAGGTTTGGAGAAAGAACTTAAACCAGAGGTTATTGCTGCAGCCCTACATCTGAAGAAGTCTGACATTGTTCTAGAGACGAGAAGTGGAGTTAAGGGCATTCTGGCCAAGGTATTAGTGGATAAAGCTCAAATGTTCTTGAAGGCCATGAGCTATGATGCTTTTGAGGAGATCTTAGCCTTACTGATATATGGCTTAGTATTGTTCCCCAATCCAGATCAGTTCATAGATGTTCATGCCATCAACATCTTCCTGAGCCACAATCCAGTGCCTACATTGCTGGGAGACATCTTACATTCTCTTCACACCCGTACTACAAGGGCAAGAGGAACTTTGATGTGCTGCATACCTTTACTCTCTAGGTGGTTTATTTCTCACCTTCCTCGCTCAGTAATGAAGAATGAGCAAGGGTTCAGATGGTCCAAAAGGATCATGTCACTATCTCACTCAGATATCCATTGGTGCTCCAGATCTATGGAGAATGTCACCATTATTGACCGTTGTGGGGAGTTTCCTAATGTGCCACTTCTAGGTATAAGAGGAGGCATCACCTACAACCCCTCTCTAGCTTTACGACAGTTTGGTTACGCCCGAAGTGATGGTCCACATGACATGTTGATTCAGGGCATTGTGTTTGATTACGACAACGATCTTCAGGGTTACCGTCAGAGATTCATACGAGCCTGGGGAAAGGTAAACAGGATTGACAGCAAGACACTGGAGCCTAAGTACACTATTCCTATGGAGGCTTATCTCAGATGGGTACGATCTCGTGCTCAGACACTCATGATGCCATATCCTGCCGTCCTACCAGTTACCATGGAACCTGTTGCTGAAGGAGATACTTCTTATACCATCCTTCACCCAGACATGCCTACTGATATGGAAGACTTGCAGAGATCATGGATCCAACTGAAGGAGCAAAGGGATACTTTCGAGGCTCATTACAAAGCAAGCCAAGCAAGAATCCTAGAGCTCACAAAGCAACTTCACGAGGAACGAAACCTCAACTCATACCTCAACACAAAGAGGAAACGTCCATGGGAGACTTAAAACCCCATCTTTTGTACTTATTTCACTTTCATTTTTTGTAAGCCTAAAAGGCAAAACAAGTTATTACTAATAAAAAGTTACTTTCTTGTTTGTTTTAGCAAATTTAAATCCTGCGGTCCTTGAAAACATTGCATATGCATTCCCATATCATTTCATGGCATCACAGGTTTATAATTGTGCACAGGTTTCTCATCTTCTCGCTGTTTATTTCAGCAATGGCTCTTGAACAATCAGTTAAGGATCTTCAGGCACAGAATGCACAGTTCCAAGAGCTGATCTTGAACCTGTCCAAGGGGCAAGATGATTTGAAGGCACTGCTGGCCAAGAAGACTAAGAAGACTAGAAGGTCTGCTGGGTTGCTCAACATGGGAAGAAGGTTCAAGGGTCCCGTCAAGACCAAGGAACAAGTTGAAGACTATGAATCTGAGGAATCTGAGAAAGAGAGAGGCAGTCTCCACAACACTATAGGGGACTCTGATTCTGAGGCTAATTACTACCATGAGCCTAATGAAGACAAATTCAAAATGCTGGTGGATAGGATGGATGCTATGGAATTGCAGAAATCATCTGGGCTGGATTTTGAAGATTTGAGTCTGATATCTGGGGTTGTGATACCCATTGGTTTCAAAGTTCCTACCTTTGTTGTTTATGATGGGGTCTCTTGTCCCAAACTGCATCTGAGGTCCTATGTCAGAAGAATTCAACCCCACACTGCTGATAAAAAGTTGTGGATCCATTTCTTTCAAGAGAGTTTATCTGGAGCTCAGTTGGAGTGGTATTATCAGTTAGAGAGTGTCAACATCAGAGACTGGAATGATCTTGCTGAAGCTTTCTATAAGCAGTATCAATACAATGCTGACTTAGCCCCCACTCGCATGCAGCTTCAGAGCATGTCTATGGGTGCCAAAGAAAGTTTTAAGGAGTATGCCCAGAAATGGAGAGATTTAGCTGGAAGAGTTCAACCCCCTTTGACTGACAGGGAGCTGGTTGATATGTTCATGTGTACGCTGAATGGTCCGTTTTACAGTCACCTCATTGGAAGCTCATCATCTGGCTTCACTGAGTTGATCATGACAGGAGAGCGAGTAGAGAATGGTATAAAGAGTGGTAAGATCCAAGTGGGCACTTCTTCATCAGGTGCTGCAAAGAAGCCTCCCACTGGGAAGAAAGAATCCAATGCTGTTTATGGTCAACCTGATCGTAACAGAAGGCATCAGTCTGTTAGTGCAGTTCATATTTCAAATCCAACTCCTGCAACAACAGAGCAGCCTCAGGGCAACCAACAGAGGGCTAGAAGACAGTTCACGAAGATCAACATGTCAATGGCTCAGGCATTGCAACACTTGTTGAAGGCTGAACTTATTACCTTGAGGGAGGCTCCTCAGAATCCCAATGTTACCTCTCCCAAGTACAATCCCAATGCACGATGTGCATATCATTCAAACTGTCCAGGACATGATACCAATAACTGCTGGGTCTTGAAGAACAAAATTCAAGATATGATTGATGCTGGAGAAATTGAATTTGATCCACCAAATGTGATTACAGCACCACTGCCAAATCATGAGAAGACTGTCAACGCCATTGATGAAGACATTGAGGAAGACCTGCATGTCTATTCAGTCATGGAGTTGAACACACCATTATCTGTTATCAAAAAGAGGTTAGTACAAGCTGGGATCTTTCCAGGTTGTCGTGAAGATTGTTTGTATTGTACCTATAAGCCAGATAGTTGCTTCATTTTGAGAGATGGTATTCAGCGTCTCATGGATAAGTATACCATAGTGTTTGAAAGAAGACCAACATCTGTAGAAGATATGGTGGATCGTCTGACTCAGGGTAAGAAGATTGAAGAGGTTGATATGGTTGACAAAGTACCGGTAAGAATCACTTCAAAGGGTCCTATTAAAATCACTCGTCAGGGCCCAATCAAGATTACTGCTGAAGGTCCTGTGAAAGTTGTTGCTGAAGCCAGAGTGGCTCCTCTGATCATTACCACTCCTGGTCCTATTCCTTATACATCTGACAAAGCTGTACCTTGGCACTATGGGTCTGATGTTTACATCCATGGTGTTAAGCAAGAGCCTTTACCTGATATGCCTGCTGATATTGATAATATTGCTGGATCTAGCAAGATCACTCGTAGTGGAAGAGTCTTCTCTCCTCCAGTTGCTTCTAAGAGTGCAGTTACTCCTGCTGCTACTTCCACCACTGATGCTCGGGGCAAAGGTCCTGTTATTGAGCCTGTATCTACTGATGTGCCAGCTGCTGATGAACTCTCTAAGCAGATGGAAGAAGTATTGAAAATCATTCGCAAGAGTGATTATGACATTGTGGATCAGTTGGGGCATACTCCTTCAAAGATCTCTATGTTGTCCTTGTTGCTGTGTTCTGAGGCTCATGCCAAGTCCTTGATCAAGTTTCTGAAGTCTGCTCATGTACCCAGTGCAATTTCTGTAGACCAATTTGAAAACTGTGTTGCTCACCTGACCTATGACAACGGGTTAGGATTCTCTGATGCTAATTTAACCCCTGCCAAGAGGGATCATAACAGAGCCTTGCATATTTCAATTGAATGCAGAGGCACCACTCTGTCACATGTGCTAATAGACAATGGTTCCTCTCTGAATGTGTTACCCAAGGAAGTCCTGAATAAGCTGAGTCCTGAAGATACGGTGCTGAAGCCCAGTAATATTGTGGTAAAGGCTTTTGATGGTTCTAAAAGAGTAGTGCACGGGGAGATTGATCTTCCTATCAAAGTTGGTTCTCAGGTGTTTACTGCTACATTTTATGTGATGGATATTCGTCCTTCATACTCTTGTCTGCTTGGTCGTCCCTGGATCCATGGGGCAGGTGCTGTGACCTCTACATTACACCAAAAGTTGAGATATCCGGTGAATGGAAAGGTTGTTACTGTCTTTGGAGAGGAAGAATACTTTGTTAGCCATGTAAACACTTTCAAGTATCTGGAAGTAGAAGGTGAATACATTGAGACTCCATGTCAGTCATTTGAAGTGGTTCCCTGGGTTGGTAATGATTGTGTGACTCCTCCTGCTATGAAGAAGGTTCCTGTGGTCATCAGAAAATCTCCAACAATGGCAATGGCCTCCCTCAATGATGCTAGAGTTGTGGTGGATGAAGGTGGTTGTACAATTTGGGGTCAGCTTCCTGATATTCCGTACAAGTCTGACAAGTTTGGTTTGGGTTTCACTGCAGAGTCCCAGAAGGCTGTTCGTCGTGCTCGTGCTGCTCGTATCACCAATCAAGGGGTTATCAATGCTGTGGGAGATCAAGATGAAGACTACAACTTGGATGCATGGATTTTTCCTACTGTGGGTGCTGGACTTAATAATTGGAAAGCTGAAGATGTTATCCCTATCTCCTTTAGTCAGGAGTAAATACTATTACTGTGTTGTGTTTTTTACATTTGTAATTTCTGAACAATAAAACTTTCAAGCCATGTGCCTTACCCGGGGCACAATGGTGTGCTTGTTACGGGCTGTCATTTCATTTGCATATTTCATTCAATAAAATCAGTGGACGTTTCGTTTTAGTAAATATTGTGTTCCTTGTCTTTCTTTTCTTTATTTTTGCTTTATCAGCTATGTGTTCTTACACACACCCACATCACTAAATGCAGATCCTCATCCACTCTGGATCCTGTTGATAACGGTTCTACTATTGCCAATTACAATTTCGAGAATCCGATCTATCAAACTGAAGATGGAAATGAGGACGATTGTGAAATACCTGTAGAGCTTGCTAGGTTGTTACAACAAGAAGAGAAAGCTATACAGCCACATGAAGAGCCAGTCGAAGTTGTGAATCTGGGAACTGAAGAAGACAGAAAAGAGGTCAAGGTAGGGGCTGACTTAGAGGACAGTGTTAAGAGCAGGTTGATTCAGATGTTACGTGACTATGTGGAGATCTTTGCTTGGTCCTATGAAGATATGCCAGGGTTGAATACAGACATTGTGGTTCACCGGTTGCCAGTGAAAGAAGACTGTCGTCCAAAGAAGCAGAAGGTTCGTCGTATGCGTCCTGAAATGTCAGAAAAGATCAAGGCAGAGGTAATGAAACAGTTCAATGCAGGGTTCTTAGCAGTGACTTCTTATCCTCAGTGGGTTGCAAATGTGGTACCGGTTCCTAAGAAAGATGGTAAGGTACGTATGTGCGTGGACTACAGAGATTTGAACAAGGCTAGCCCTAAAGATGACTTTCCACTTCCTCATATTGATATTCTGGTAGACAACACTGCTCAGCATAAGGTATTCTCTTTTATGGATGGTTTCTCTGGTTACAATCAAATCAAGATGGCACCTGAAGATATGGAGAAGACAACATTTGTGACACAGTGGGGCACCTTTTGTTATAAGGTAATGCCATTTGGTTTGAAGAATGCAGGGGCAACATATCAGCGTGCTATGGTGGCTTTGTTTCACGATATGATTCATCATGAGATAGAGGTATATGTGGATGATATGATAGCCAGATCTCAGAATGAAGAGCAACATCTTGATCATCTGCACAAGTTGTTTGAGAGGTTGAAAAAATACAAGTTGAGATTAAATCCAAACAAGTGTACTTTTGGAGTTAGATCTGGTAAACTCCTGGGTTTCATTGTCAGTGGAAAAGGTATTGAAGTGGATCCTGCAAAAGTGAAAGCTATACGAGAGATGCCAGCTCCCCGTACTGAGAAAGAGGTTAGAGGTTTCTTGGGACGATTGAACTACATTGCAAGATTTATTTCCCAATTAACTACCATCTGTGAGCCAATCTTCAAGTTGTTGAAGAAAGATCAGGTGATGGAATGGAATGATGAATGCCAAACTGCCTTTGATGAAATTAAGAAATATCTACTAGAGCCACCAATTTTGATGCCACCAGTTGACGGAAGACCCTTGATTATGTACTTAACAGTACTAGACAACTCAATGGGGTGTGTGTTGGGGCAACATGACGAGTCTGGTCGAAAAGAGCAGGCAATATACTACCTTAGCAAAAAGTTTACCGACTGTGAAACAAGATACTCACTGCTCGAGAAAACTTGCTGCGCTTTGGCATGGGCTGCTCGCCGACTAAGACAGTATATGTTGACCCATACTACCTTATTGATTTCAAAGATGGATCCAATCAAGTACATATTCGAGAAAGCTGCTCTCTCCGGAAGAATTGCAAGATGGCAAATGATCTTGACAGAATATGATATACAGTATACTACTCAGAAGGCCATTAAGGGAAGTGTTGTTGCTGATCATTTGGCTCACCAAGCAGTGGATGATTACCAATCAATGAATTTTGAGTTCCCTGATGAAGACATTATGACTGTTACCAAAGAACCTGGACAATATGACAGACCTGAACAAGGATCCCGATGGACTATGGTTTTTGATGGTGCCTCTAATGCACATGGTAATGGTGTTGGTGTTGTAATTAGTTCCCCTGAAGGTTGTCATACCCCGATTACTGCCAGACTTTGTTTCTACTGTACCAATAACATAGCTGAGTATGAGGCATGTATCATGGGTATTAAAGTTGCTATTGATATGAAGATTCAGTTCCTTGATGTGTATGGAGATTCAGCCCTGGTAGTCAGTCAGATCAAAGGAGATTGGGATACCAAGCATGATAATCTCATTCCTTACAGAGAACATGTGTTGTCTTTGGTTCCACATTTCAAAGAGATTACCTTTGGACATATCCCACGAAGAGAGAATCAGTTGGCAGATGCATTGGCCACCATGGCATCCATGTTTGAGATTAGTTGGGATGACGAAGCTCCCAAGATTACTATTGATAGATTTGAAAAGCCTGCATACTGCAATGAGATTGACACTGAAGGGGCAGAGGAGAAGCCTTGGTTCTATGAAGTGAAAAGATATCTTGAAGCTCAGGAGTTCCCTGAAGGGGCATCTGTCAAAGATAGGAAGTTCCTAAGAAGGTTTTCTGCTAAGTTCTTTTTGAGTAATGGCATTCTGTACAAACGCAATCATGATTCAACTATGCTTCGTTGTGTGGATAAGAAGGAAGCTACTGAAATTATGGAAGAGATGCATGATGGGACCTTTGGCACTCATTCTAGTGGTCATACCATGGCAAAGAAGATTTTGAGAGCAGGTTACTATTGGTCTACCATGGAAGCTGATTGCTATCAACACTCCAGAACATGTCACAAGTGTCAAATTTATGCTGATAAAGTTCATGTACCTCCATCACCTTTGAATGTGTTGACTGCTCCTTGGCCTTTTGCCATGTGGGGCATTGATATGATTGGTGAGATCAAGCCCACTGCTTCAAATGGGCATCGTTTCATTCTGGTGGCTATTGATTATTTCACGAAGTGGGTAGAGGCAGCTTCATTTGCATCTGTTACCAAGAATGTTGTGGCTCGATTCATTAAGAATAATCTCATATGTAGGTATGGCATCCCTGAGAGGATTATCACTGACAATGGCTCTAATCTGAACAACACTATGATTACTGACCTCTGCACTCAGTTCAAGATTAAGCATCACAATTCTTCTCCGTATCGTCCAAAGATGAATGGGGCAGTTGAAGCTGCTAATAAAAACATTAAGAAGATTGTACAGAAGATGACAGTTACTTACAAGGATTGGCATGAGATGTTACCATTTTCTCTTCATGGTTATCGTACCACAATACGTACTTCAACAGGGGCAACCCCATTCTCCTTAGTCTATGGTATGGAAGCAGTTCTGCCCATTGAAGTTCAGATCCCCTCCTTGAGAATTATGAAGGATGCAGGCTTGGATGAAGATGAGTGGATTCAGACTCGACTGGACCAGATAAATTTGATTGATGAGAAGAGGTTGGCAGCAGTTTGTCATGGCCAGATGTACCAGAAACGAATGATCAAAGCTTTTAACAAGAAAGTTAAGCCAAAGGTATATCAGGCTGGTGACTTGGTAATCAAGCGTATTATATTACCACAGGGTGATCCTAGGGGCAAGTGGACTCCAACATATGAAGGACCATTTGTAGTCAAGACAGTATTCTCAGGAGGTGCCATGATACTGACTACAATGGATGGTGAAGACTTCCCACAGCCTGTAAACGCAGACATAGTTAAAAAATACTACGCATAAAAAGAGACCCGCTAGGTTGACAGGCCTAGGCAAAAATAAGGGCATCCCGGCAAACCAAAAGGGTTTGGGCAAAAATTAGGGATATATATAAAAAGATGTACACCCGGCAAGTCGAAAACCTGAAAAGGCGGCTTGGGCAAAAAAGGGTATCCCGGTGGATTGAAAACCTGAAAGGGCAATCCAGGCAAAAGTTAGGGATTAAAGCGTATGACTATGTCTCGTTTGGATCACTCATGAAACTGCAACCAGTTGTACTGCTTACTCAAGCTCAAACAGATAAAGCTCAATTCAATTGTTTCCGTCTCAACAGCAAGAAGATGAGATACTTGAATGGCAATAGTAGAATTGAAACTCAATAGGATTATTTCCCACATAGCTGATTCTTTTTGTAAAACTTTATGGCAAAATCCTCTTACTAGGGTTTATGTCTCCTTGTACAAACTTACCCGTGTATGGGTCACTTTTGATATAAATAAATTCCATCTTTTGAATCCAGATTTACTTTTACCCTATTTACCTAAGCGAAACGTCCATTGGTTGTGTTTGAATGTATGTATGCTTTTGAATATGATTAATGTTTACCAGAAATACATGTATGCTCTTAATATGATTAATGTTTACCAGAAATGCATGAAAATGCAGCAATAGTATTTACTAAGGACGAACGAGGGAAGGATTTCAACGAAGCTTCGCCGGTTCATCTTTACAAAACAATCACAAAACTCTCAGTAGGACTAATCCATCTTCATAAGGTCTCATCTCCTCTGGAATTTATATCCATCTCTTTTATCCTCATACGGATATTCGGGAAATTACGTTCCAATAAGGGTACGACGAACGAAGACGGGATGTTATGCTTATCCTACTACCAAACGAAGACGGGAGGTTATACATACCTTACTATCCCCAGCAATACGGGAGGTTGTCTATACCCTGTTATCCTCAGCAGACGGAGGGTTTTATATTCTTCAGCAACGAATCGGGATTTATTTTCCTTGGCCAGCAGTTATTATACGAAGATATCCAGACGCTTCCGGCAGTATCATATCATACATACATCATTTACATCATACCATAACATATACATCCATAGATACAAAGTACATTACTTAGGTGCATCATATCGTACATGCATACATAATGCATAGACTAATATTATTATACAAAAGCTACTTTGTTTCAGGTTAATTATTCAATAAACGAACTTATGACCTTTGGGACTGCTTTATTGTAACCTCAGGGTTACTTTATCCTCTTGATGAGCTTCTTTGGGACTGCTTTATTGTCACCTCAGGGTTACGTTATCCTCCTGATAAGCTTCTTATGATGTCAAGACTGCTTTAGAGCTATCCATTGCTCTATCCTCCTGAAATCACATTATAACTTCAAGACTGCTTTAGAGCTATCCAGTGCTCTATCCTCCTGGAGTCATATCATTACTTCAAGACTGCTTTAGAGCTATCCAGTGCTCTATCCTCCTGGAGTCATCACATTATAATTTCAAGACTGCTTTAGAGCTATCCATTGCTCTATCCTCCTGAAATCAGTACTTCAAGACTGCTTTAGAGCTATCCAGTGCTCTATCCTCCTGGAGTCATCACATTATAATTTCAAGACTGCTTTAGAGCTATCCATTGCTCTATCCTCCTGAAATCAGTACTTCAAGACTGCTTTAAAGCTATCCAGTGCTCTATCCTCCTGGAGTCATATCATTATTTCAAGACTGCTTTAGAGTTATCATTGCTCTATCCTCCTGAATCATATTATTATTTCAAGACTGCTTTAGAGTTATCATTATTGATTGCCCTATCCTCCTGAAATCATATTATTTCTTCAAGACTGCTTTAGGGTTATCATTATTGATTGCTCTATCCTCATGAAGACATGCTGCTTTACTCCAGACTCCTGACAACTCTCATTATACTACTGAAGAACTTCCCCCTAGTGGCATCTTTAAGCCCACTCAATCATATTCAACCAATCATCAATATCACTCTATGCACTGGTGAGTGCAAATTTTTGGGCTTTTGTGTTCAATCCCCTTCAACCTTCCAGGTTACGACTGGCAAATATACCAATCTAACCCCTCAGGTTTCAGAAAATTGAACAGGGGCAGCTGTTGCACCCCAAAATTTGCCCTCACAATACAAGACTTTATGTTCTAAGAAGGTTCACAAGGTTCACAAGTTCTCAACATTTACAAGACCTTTCATGAGGTTCATAAAGTCCACAAGTTACTTTATGAAGGTTCACAAGGTTCACAAGTTCCACAGTGCTTTCAATACCTTTCATGAGGCTCAGGAAGTCTACAAGTAACTTCTTGAAGGTTCACAAGGTTCACAAGTTTCTCAACATTTCCATAACCTTTCATGAAGATCAGGAAGTCTACAAGTGATTTCTTGAAGGTTCACAAGGTTCACAAGTTTCACAAAGATTACAAAGCTTCCCTGAGGATCATGAGGTCTACAAAGCCACTTCATGAGGTTCACAAGGTTCACAAGCCTCACAAATACCTCCCATGAGGTTCACAAGACAGTTTATGAAGATTCACAAGGTTCACAAAGTTCACAATTGGTCAAAGGAGTTGACAATTCCCTCAGACAATGCACCTCCTAAGCAGTGCATCCAAAACTAGGGTTTTGACTTTAATCAGGCTAAATGGACTTCCAATACCTCAAGTGAGTTTAATAACATCTTATATGTGTATAAGAACCCCTATGACAAGTTTCAAGACTTTTCTCAAAAGTTTGCTCAGTCAGATGATCAGATAAGTCAAAATCAGTCAATGCAGTTAAAAAGTCAAACTGAGGTCAACTGTGGTCAAACCAAAGTCAAACTTCATGATTTTTTTGCCAACATCAAGTATATGAAGTAAAATTCATCATTTGATCAAGGGTTGATCATGATTCATCAAGGAGATTCCAGATCATCAATAATCAGGAGTTTCTAAATTAGGGTTTCTTCAGTAAAAGTCAACTGAACTTTGACCAGGCATAACTTTCACATACTTCATCACCAAATCTCCATCCAAAGCTCATTTTGAAGGAAATTGAATTCTCTACAACTTTGATGTTGAAAGTTAAGCCCAAAAATGCTTCATTTGAAAGATATGATCTAAGACATTATAGGTCATTTCAAAAGTCAACAAAAAGTCAACAACTTCAAAAGGGCATAACTTGAGATTGGTAAATGATATGGACCTGAAACCAATGGGGTTGTTTAGAGGACTCTTCAAGCTTTCCAAAAAGTCCAAGAACACCCTCATACCTTTAAAATTGAGGGAGATGTGTCCTTGCAAAGTTGGGCAATTTTGGGATGGTTTATGTTGAAAATGGAGGCTTAAAAGTAAATCTTTCCAAATGGGCTGCCCAAATTGTGACCCAATTCACTTTATAATGACTTGCACGAAATTAATTTAAATTATTCATAATTTTATTTATTTTATTTTTATTTATTATGATTTTTATATTAAAAAGTCATTTTAAATTCTAATAAAATATAAAATCATGAAAATAAATTTTAATTTTATTTCTAGAAAGTCTTAAAGGGTGATTGGAACTCAAAGAGAAGGAAATCATGTGATCTCTCCCAAAATAGCAAGTCATAATGCACAAATATTTGACTTTTAACACTTGATCAATTCCAATCTTTTTAGATCAAAGTTTCCACTAAATCAATCAAACTTTTGACCTAGAATGACTCACATATATATACATAACACAAACCCAACCCTAGCCACGAATTTGCAGCAGCTCATAGGTAAGTTCAAAACTCAAAAATTCAAGCAAAAAGTAGGATTCGGATTCTTCAATCCAAGGCACTACAAGGTATTTTAAGGACATGACTAGCTTCCCTGGGCATCCCTGATTGAAAAGCATCCTTCATATGCATCCTATGTGCATCATAATGCTCTACCCGAATGCATTTTGTGCTTGAAAAAATTTCTTTCGATTCCATTAATATGTTGTTTTTTAATGACTTTTGATTACATAATCATGTTTGTTGATGATCATAGATGAAATCTGGACAGTTTGGTGGAGTTTTATAGCCTGAAGCCCGATTCACCATTTTTAGGGTTTATAGCTTCGATTAGGGTTTTGTAATCCAGCCCATATAAATGGATTCTAAGGATGTGGAGTGATTGAAAAACTCATTAGAAGTTTAATGGACTGCTTAATTTTGTGAAATTGTATTGTTTTGCCATTGTTTGGTTTTCGCAGGTTTTGCTGGGGATGTGTTTTCGCAGGAAAATTCGCAAGCATTTTCGTAGGAAAAAACGCAAGGCATGAGGTTGAAGAAGGTCCTGCGCGCCAGTTTCAAAATTCAAATATTACTAATATATTTTATGTTGTTTGGTTGTTTCATTGACACACACATGCGTGTGTCCTGGTGGTAAGCACAGCCTATGTATGTTGAAAGGTGCTTGGTTCGATTCCTGGCCAAGTACATTTGTTTTGTTTTATTTTTCAGGTCAAAAGAAGATTTAATATATTATTATTACTTGCCAACAAGCCAACAGATAGGCTCTTCCAGCCGGGTGGTGATGCGCGTGTGTGAGTATATAAAGGTCCTGGGATCAAATCCCACCCCAGGCCTTTTTGTGTCATTGTTTTTCTGGATTTACAAGACAAAGCATAAAACTCTCTTCTCTCCCTATGATGACACATGCGTGAAGGCAGCCCAGTGGTGTGTTCTCTTGGATGCAAGCATAGGGGACTGGGTTCAAATCCCAGCCCCATCAGGTTTTTTATTTTTCTCATCTTTTTCTTATTATTTTCTAATTAATTTATATCTCATATTAAAATAAGTTAAAATTATAATATTTTATTATTTTCTATATTGTAAAATATGTGTATATTAAGTATTCCAACTTCTAATATTATTTTTCCTAAAAAAACAAAAAAAATCCTAAATCCTTATTTTCTCAATTTAAATTGTATTTGTATAGTTTATATGATTATTAAAAAATAAATTTTTTGTATATAAGTTAATTCTAATTTTCACAAATCCTAAAAATAAAAAACCTAATTCTATAAAACTCTAAAAATATTTTTAAAAATACAAATCTAATTCTATTTCTTTAATTTATTTTCTAATATAATGTACATTTATTTAGTATTATTCATGTAAATATTATGAATATAATTATAAATTATTTCTATCATCTAAAATATAAATATATTTCCATATTATTAAAAAATTAAATTTGTGTAAATATACTTATAATCTATTTTTCTCTTTATATATTGAGTATATATTTTTTTATAACTTTTGTTTTAGAATTAAAAAAATAATAATTTAATAATTTGTAAATTAAAATAATTGTATGTTCATGTTTGTTTTATCTAAATATAATTTGTTCATATTAAAACTTGTTAATCCCTTATCCTTATAATATTTTAACTTTTATTATTATTATTACTAACCATTTTATTAATTTTACAATAATTATTATGTTTATTATTTTGCCAACTATATTATTTACTTTGCTTAATTTTTTATCCACTAACCTCTCTTATCTTATTATTATTTATCACTAACCCCTTTATTATTTATATTTTATTATTTATTGCTTATTTATATTTTATTTACTTTGCTATTTAATTATTTTGCTTAGTATTTATTTATTATAATTTTGTAATTGATCCTTGGATGTAAGTTTGAAATTATTTAATTTTTGGCATGGTTAGTAATTAGGGAGTGTAACAATATGTATGCAATATTAAAATAAATTTAGATAATTTTTAATATAAGATAATTAAATTAAACACGTCACACACGTAAGTCGATTTTAATCGCCATCTCACTTTCTAAGGTTATCCCTCCAGTTGCCTACGAATAATGATTAAGTGGGGTGTATAAAGCAAGTCCCTCGAAATAAAAAAATCATCAAAGTCCCTTATGGTTGCCTTTACGAATCGAGTCCCTTTCGAATAAATGATGATAGTCCCTTATATGTGCTTATTACACCCCACCATTGCCTTCAAAATCAAATTGTCCCTCACATGTCTCTTAACATCCAAGGTAAGGACTACCTACTCCATTATAGTAGGGATAGTCTTACTAAGGAAAGGATAAAGAATAAGAAAGACCCTAAACATTAGGGCAGGTTACTCTTAGATATTCGCTCACTTCAAAACTTTTTCACACTTAAACAAATTTCAAACAAATTTTCAAACAAGTTTTTTACACGTCCGTACGAGGATTATTATTAAACTATTCTGAAGATTTTTTCTATTCACACACTACACTTTCAAAATTAATTTAAAGTGAGCTTAAGTACCTAAGAGCCCATGGATAACCATGGATGAAAAGGATGCTAATACCTTCCCTTTTCATAACCTACCCCCCGGACCCAAAATATTCTCTAAGGTCTTTCCTGTTCTTTTATAACCTTTCCTTATGGATAAAATAAAAGTCGGTGGCGACTCTTGCTATCCGCAACATAACTAAAAGTCAGTTCTCCCACCGTGTTACAATACTCAAGTCGGGTATTTGGCTTATCTCACAATAATCCCATCCCGCCAAGGAAAACCAGAACAGCCAGTACAGTATATGCCAGTATATGCGTCAGTAAAGTAAATTGCAGAAAGCTGTAAATAAAGCTGTAAAGGAAAGCGATAAACTGTAGATAAAACAATAAAGCTAAACTAAAGCATAACAGCGAATGAATAAACACCCGAAGAAAACAGAAACAGACAAGCGCTAGGATTGACTCTCAAAGGGGAAATTAGAATCTCAAAAGTCCCCAGCAGAGTCGCCAGCTGTCGCTCCTGGGATTTTCATCCTAGTACAAACGCGAAAGTGGCGCGGAAAAGTTAGAGTCGCCAGCCAGACATTTTTATCCCAAAGGAAAGGGAAAGGTAATGTTGCACAAACCTAAGGAAGAAGGAAAAGGACGAGGCCTTGCGAACCAAAGATCTAGATACGGGAGTCGATTACGAATTGAGAAGGTATTAGCACCCCAATCCGTCCGCCGTACCCGACGGGATCCACGCTTATAAGTCTGTTTCAAAGGGTGAGAATATGCTGTTCAAATGAAATAATGGCTATCTGGAATGGAATGAAAATGAGGAAAGAAATGGAATTGACAAATGGGAATAAAAGGGGAAAAATATAGGGAAAATAAAGATTGTGCTCGAATGGGCCCTACCCCACTGCATACGTACCTCATCGGGATAAATGAGGATCAGAGACGCCGTAGTTCGTCTAACTAAGGCTTACACTCGTTTGTGATTTTTAGGATGACGTTTCCATAGTTCTAGCTCAGGTGTTACCGGCTCTGACTCGAGGGTGTTTACCGTATCGCTGTTTGAATTGTAGAGACAAGTCATGTTCGTCCGTAAAGAGTATGAGATGAGATGAGAAGACGTGACTTCTTGGTTTGTTGCCTTTTAGAAGAAGTGTTTTGAATTTGTGTTTATTGAATGTATAACACTAAAGACTATGATACAGGAGCGAATTCTCTCCAAGGTCACCCCCAATGGAACGTTTGTAAAGCATCCTAGAAGAGTGAAGGAGACCTCCACTAGTCATTTCCCGTATAGCTTAAGGCTCGTGGCGCATTGTACACCTTTTCCTTTATTAAGTGTTTTTGATTTTCTTTTAAGATGAGAAGTGAGACTCAAGTTATAAAAAGGAAAAATTCTAAGGGAAACTAGACTTACCCTACGTTAGTTGCATTTGAAGATAACCTATAGTTAGTGAGGTTTGAAATTAAATCTACCTAAGAGATATTAAACTAGAAATGCAATTACAAGAATTAATAGTGAACAACATTGTCCTCCTAAGTCATGGTGGGTAAAAACGTGAATGAAATGTAAATGGGATGAAACAATGGATCGGGTGGGTCGATTGCGTGGTGCTAAGACTCACGACTTATGGTGTGAAACATACAAGGCTTGCTTTTGGTTGAATGGAGTGGAACGATGGTAATCGGGGAACCCTAAAGTCACATGCAACTTTATTTGTTTATTTGAAAATTTACTCGACGTTGGATCGAGTCTTTTATTTGTTTCATTTTTGAGATTTTGTTTTCTATCGATTTGTTTTATCTTTTCTATCCTAATTATAGAAACTATACAAGCATACAAGTTCTAAGCTATTACATCACAAAGTACACAAAGTATGAAACACAATCGAGGCATAAAAATATCCAAGTCCATACGAAAAATCCTCGGAAAATACCTTGCACAAAAAAGAGAATAGTTAGTGAATGATATGAATCATGAATATGCATAATATGATGGAATGAATTAAAATGACAAAAATATCAAAAGTCAATGGGAAAATGTGAAATTAATTCCCTATGGTCTCTAACCTGATTATAACATTATGTTAAAAAATATCTTAAAAATTCTAATTCTAACTATGGTAAATGGCCCTTTAATTCTATGTAAGATTCAATCACAAATTTGTACAATTCACACTACCAAAACAGTAGAAAAAATGTCCTAAAAAATACACCAAAAATATTCTAAGTACTTTTATTTGTCCTCTAATCATAGCAAAAAGAATGAGCCAAAAATGTTACATGAAGTGGCAGAAATAAATTGTACAAATTTATGTGTTTATGAAGGAAATCAATATGGATCAATTAAAATGAAAAATCGAATTAAAATTGAAAAATGATTAAATTCAGAAAATCAAAATTGGGAAAGGTTCTAAATTGGCTTAATATTATAATATAATTTTTGTGGATTTTTATTATACATTTAAATATTTTTTATGACTTGATTTGAAAACTATGTAAAAATAGAATTTTGAAAGAAATGAGAATAGGAAAGGGGTGATGAAAAGAAATAATTTTTGTTAATAATGAAGCTGGGCTTGAAAGAGAGGGTGTGGATAGCCATTTGAGGCCTAGAACTCAGACTTTGAGGGGAGGGGGGTAGAAATATCAATATCTAGTAGTTGAAATATATTGGGCTCAGTTTTAAAGGGTGCGAATAGCAATTACTTAAGCCCACTATCACTTATCCTCTCCCAGTCTTAAAAAAAATGAAAATTTGAATGGTGGATTAAATATATTTGAATATACTTATGTTTGTTAATTCTTATTAATAATACCATTAACCAAATGTATTTCCTATTAATATGAATAATATTCCTTCATTAAAATTAATAAATAATCTTTTATAAAACAAGAAGAAAGAAAGAAAGCAGAGAGGGATGAATAACGTGACATAACCCTAGCCCCCTTCTTCTTCAACCTCCCTTCTTCTTCTTTCTCCACACCCATCCGCGGCGGCTTCATCTCTTCTTCACCAAACCTTAATGTCCGCCGCCGTGGCTTCTCCCTCCTACAACCTCTCTAAATCAACGACGACATACCTAAATCTTCCTTTTTCTTCTCCCTCATCTCCAATCTTTTAACAATATTCCTTTAATCTCTCACAAATTCTCGCATTGAAACATTCAGAAGCAAAAGAGGGAAACGAAACAAAAGGGGATTAAGGTTCTCATACCTTCAATCGATACACGGTCGTGGATGTTCGATGATCCGTCACGAGATTTTGGTAAAGAAATCGATACTGACGAACGGTCGTACTACAATCCTCTTCTTGTTACATTCGACTTGTTTGCGATTCGTTTGCTAACCCTTGACGTTTACAGGTTGTTCGTTGGGGCGGCGAGGACGACGGCAGCGTTAACGGTGAGGCCGTGAAGAAGAAGATGATTGAAGTAGGACCTTTGCGTTAATGAAGGTGATGATCGACGATGAAATTGTGCATGAGGAGGTATTTCTTGGGCTTCTTTTACTTCCGCGAACTTGCCATGTTCGCGGTTTATGCGACGCTGAGTTCTTTAGACGAACTGACGCTTGTGCTTGGCGATGCTGATGCAGGTAGATGCTGATTGATTGCGTGTTGATGTAGATCTTTCTGCCTGCAGGTGAAACCTTAGGTGGATTGAATATTGAAGAACGGACGAGGTGATTTGAAGGTGATGAAGATTATCGATGTTGAGTCCTCCTATCTGATTTCGACGAGGATGGGGAAGTGGTTCAGATTTAACGATGCAGTGGGTGAAGAAGAGTGACGATGATGATTTCGTGCGTGAAGAGGTATTGATGATGCTGCTGTGTTGTTAGCTATTCTTGATCTTCTTCATATGCTATGCTATGCGATTCCGACCTTTCTTCTTTGCTTTGTATTTGATTCTGAGTTGGATTCATAAATCTCCTTCTTCCAACTCTGTTTTCTCCATGGTTCTGAGTTGTTTGAAACTGTGTTATGCAGGCTTGGTTGTAATAATGATGGTGGAGATATGAAGGGGTGAAGTATGATTGATGCAGGTTTCTAATGGAGAAGATTGAATGAGGTTAAAGGTTGATGGAACAAGATGATGCAGAATGAAGTTATGCCAAAAGAATGATGAAGTTCAAAGGAAAAAATGGTGAAGATAAGTGCTAAGAGTCGAAGTCGGGAAGAACTCAGCAGTGAATGAATCCATCTCTATATACCGATCAATATGAAGCTTCTGGAAGTTTCGGTTAAGAGTTTCTAGATCTAGTTGGAAATTTCTGTTAGTTTTTTTTGTTAGAGATTCAGTTAGAATTTGTTGACTTTTGTTCAACTGATTTTTTTTGTATTGATTTTCTGATATATCAGTGTTTTGATAACTGATTTTTGTTGTATTTCCTTACTAACTTTCTGATTAATATGAAGGAACTTTTTTGTATTCATTCCTGTTATAGTTCAGTTTTTTTTTTGTTTTTCTTAATATAATTCTTTCTATCATGTATATTCTTCACACCATCGACAGTTACAACTTGGAGAGCAACCAACACCAGCCTTAAAACATTCACAGTATTTCTTCCTGCAGTTTGATTTATTGCAGTTGCATCCTCCTTTGTTGGGATCCTCAACTTTAGGCACAATCTTCTTGCGAGCTTTATTCAAACAGTTCTGACATGAGCAAGGTCCTGTGCAGTAAACTCCAACAGCAAAGCACTCACAATAAAACTTCAAGCACTGTGATTTTTTACAATTACACTTATTGCATGCCCCTACTTCCCATGTTGGATTTGAGTTGTGGACTTATGAAGATCAAGAGAGGTTGTAGGTTAATTGATTCGGTTTTGAAGATATTGAAGAATGGAAGAAGAGAAATGATGAAGGTATGGAGGTTGCAGGTTGCGGAAGTCACTGAGAATGATGATTCTGAATTTTGCCGTGATGAAGATTGTTGGAGTTTTTTTTTCTCTCTTTGTTGTACTTTCTTTTAAATGATTCATTTGTCATGTATTTCCTTACCCTTTAGGATATTTTACTAAAAAGTCAAAAGAATTTGCTTTCTTATTATTGGACTCTATTGGTACAGTAATAATAAAAAGAATGGATTGGAATACCAATATGATAAAAGTGGACATAATCATGAATCGGGTTTGGAAGTTGGATATGACTTTGGGCTTTATTGAACATTGGGCCCCAAGATTGTTCTTTTTTTTTTGAAAGAAAGTAGACAAACATAGGTTAATTTGGACTTAGAAACTCAACGGATATGAGTAAACAACTTAACACGAATGTGGAGGACTATTGTACGAATTTGAATGACGGAAAAAAGACCGACAAGGTTTAAAGATTTTAAATGGATCAAGACTCGAAATATGGAAAAGGGTACTTTGTTCATCAATGAAAATTTGGCTAAAACTACTTAACATGAACTTCTCCCTAAACTTGCACCTCGACCTGATATCTTTTTCATGACCTTGACTTAAAGTTAATCACCATTAACTGTCACTTGTTTTGCAATGCCATCACCTTGATTCTGCAAATTATTTGAAGGCCATATGATCGAGGGAATAAACCATGATTGCTGATCCTCACGTTCCACTGAACCAAACTTTAATACTTGGAATAGGATTCCAACCACAAGGAGACGTTACACTCCCAAGTCTTAGGAGCCCCATGAAAACGTATGATGGAAAATGTTATGACCTAACGAAAGAAACAGATGAACGAAACATAAGCTAGTTAGATAATAATAATTTAGAGGGCAAATTTTGGGGTGTTACAACCGGGAACAGAATGTGTATCGATTACCGAAAACTAACAAAGCTGCCCGGAAATATCATTTTCCTTTACCCTTCATCGATCAAATGTTCGAAATATTAGCCAAACATTCTTATTTTTTCTACCTAGATGGTTACTCATGATTTTTCCAGATTCCTATTAATCTTGACGACCAAGAAAAGACCATATTCACGTGCCCCTATGGAACATTTTCTTACCGTCGTATGCGTTCGATTTATGTAACGCTCCAACAACATTTCAACGGTGTATGATGGCAATTTTTGTTGATTTCATAGACGACATCATGGAAGTATTTAAGGATGACTTCTCTGCATGCGGACGAAGCTTTGAAGGATGTTTATCTAGCTTAGAGATGGTACTCGAGAGATGCGTAAAAGTTCATCTTGTACATAATTGGGAAAAGTTCCATTTTATTGTCATATAAGGAATTGTTCTAGGACATGTGATATCTAACAGAGGCATCGAGGTAGACAAAGCAAAAATAGAAGTAATAAAAGACCTTTGATCGCCGAAAACCGTAAAAGAGATAAGAAGTTTCTTAGGACACGCCGATTTTTACCGACGATTCATTAAGGACTTTTCCAAGATCACTAAGTTGTTGACCGGTCTACTTATGAATGACGCTGAGTTTATCTTCGAATAAGATTGTCTAAAAGCATTTGAAACACTCAAAATAACTCTTATCACTGCACCCATCATGTAACCACCTGATTGGATACTACCGTTTGAAATCATGTGTGATGCGAGTGATTACGCTGTAGGCGCAATCTTAGGCCAAAGAAAGGATAAGAAACATCACGCAATTTATTATGCAAGTAGAACTTTAGACCCTGCTCAGATGAACTACGCCACAACAGACAAAGAACTCTTAGTTGTCGTGTTCGCACTTGACAAATTTCGTTCCTACTTAGTAGGATCCAAAATCATCATCTACACCGATCATGCCGCTATTAGGTACCTTCTAAGTAAAAAGGATGCGGAACCTAGACTACTAAGATGGATCCTTTTGCTGCAAGAGTTCGATTTGGAAATTAAGGATAATAAAGGGACTGACATCGTAGTAGCATACCACTTATCACATATGGAAGGAATTAAACCAGACCAAATACCAATTAATGATGATTTTCCTGATGAACGTCTTATAGACCAATTAGAGAGTGAGATATCTTCCTTGACGCTATACGAACAAATTCCAGAAGAAACAGTGGAAGATATTTGTGCACAAACCACTCTACCATGGTATGCTGACATAGTCAACTATTTAGCTGTCGGGGTACTTCCACCTGATCTCACATACCAACAAAAGAAGAAGTTCTTCCACGACCTAAAACAATATTAATGGGATGAACCATTGCTTTTTAAGCGAGGATCCGATGGCATTTTCCGTCGATGTGTCCCAAAAGAAGAAATGGAAAATATAATCTCCCATTGTCACTCTGCTCCTTATGGTGGACACATAAGCACTTCGAAGAATTGCGTAAAGATCCTTCAATCATGCCTTTTTTGTCCCACTCTTTGGAAAGATGTTCACATCGCCATTCTAAATTGCGACTGGTGCCAACGCACTGGTAACATCTCGAGGCGCGATGAGATGCCCCAAAAAGGAATTTAGAAGTAGAAGTTTTCGATGTGTGGGGAATTAACTTTATGGGACCATTCCCGTCTTCTTTTGGAAATAAGTACATACTCGTAACCGTCGATTATGTTTCAAAATGGATCGAAGTTGTAGCATCTCCGACAAATGACACACGAATAGTCATAAAGCTTTTCAAGAATATTATCTTCACGAGATTTGGTGTGCCAAGACTCGTCATAAGGGACGAAGGATCTCATTTCATATCTAAAATATTCGATAAACTGTTATTAAAATATGGAGTAAGACACTGTATAACAACACCTTACCATCCACAAAATAGTGGACAAGTAGAGAAATAAAACAAATCTTAGAGAAAACTGTCGCTACATCTAGGAAAGCTTGGTCTATCAAGTTACATGAAGCTTTATGGGCCTACATAACAGCTTTTAAGACACCTATCATAACTACACCATTCAAATTAGTCTATAGAAAATCTCGCCACTTGTTGGTAGAATTAGAGCACAAAGCTTATTGGGCAATTAAAACTCTTAACTTTAACTATACTGACGTAGGTGAGAAATGAGTTTTATAATTACATGAATTGGAAGAGCTGAGACTTGACGCTTATGAAAATGCCCACATATATAAAGAAAGAACAAAGAGATGGCATGACAAGCGTATTTATAGAAAAGAATTTAGTGTGAAAGACATTGCTCTCCTATTTAACTCTAGGCTTAGGTTGTTTCCTGGAAAATTATGATCCAGATGGTCCGGTCCCTTCAAAATAACAAAAGTTTTAGTTAGTGGCACAATATAGATTAAGGGTAGGTCTAGTGCCCCGTTTGTAGTAAATGGGAAACATCTAAAATATTATCATTGCGTAGAGGATAAAGAATTCTCGACAAGTCTAAAACTGGCAGAATTTACATCAGAGACCTTAGGATAAAATTCCCTTAAGTTGTGTCGATCCCCGACATAAAATGAAGCGCTTTGTGGGAGGCACCCCATGATTTTATTTTTCATTTTTAATTTAGTTTTTAATCTTTTATTTTGTTTTTGTTTCTTTTTCAAATTCTAACTTTTCAAAATGCTTTAAATTTACTAATTGTTGTGTTGGTTTGCTTTATTGTGTGAATCCAAGATTTTTAAAGTTTTTCTACCTTTTACTCCTTCTCTGATTTCATTTTGCTTATTAACTCTGACAATGACCACCAACATGATTGTGGACTTTAGAGACGATACCCAGAGACACCGTTATGAAGCCTTGTCCCAGAGACATATGGCCCTCACCAAATTTTACCATGGACCTACCATGAAAGCCTTAGGCATAGGTGCTAGCATTGAATTTATGTTTAATCAGATAGACTGAGAAGGATTTGCAGCTAAGAAACATAGAACTTATTATGAGCTGACTTTAGAGTTCCCGAGTTCACTGATTTACAACCCTAACCGTGGAAAAGGTTTTACAAGAGGAAGGATATCTTTAAGATTATTTGGATATCCCTGTGAATTTAAAATCTACGAGATGGCTGAACTTTTAGGTTTCCCAGATGGCCCTACTTCGGAAGCATAATAAAACATGCTTATGGAAGATGAGCTGAACCGCTTTTGGAGTAGTATTTCAGGACGACCTGACCATGATTTATAACCTATGTTATCCACTGAGACCTATAACCCGACCATTAGGTATTTTCATATGATTCTGGCCTACACATTGTTCAGAAAAACTGGAAGTGTTAACAATGTTTCTAGAGGTGAACTATTCATCATGTTTTGTGTATTTCAGTCCCGAAGGGTTAATGGGGCAACCTTCATGTTGGCCAAATTCTGTAAGATTATTCAAACTGAACACCAGCCAATCTTGATAGGTTGCCTAGTTACCAAAATTGCTGATGTAATGGGGTTTAGGAGCTGCCTTACTTAGATTAACCCACTCGGAGAGTTCAGGCCTATGAATATCACCTTTTGTTTTGAAAGGGATATGTTGTATGATCGTGGTCCGCATCATTTTAAACTCCTTATCAATGGTGTAGTTGTTCCACATTTTACTTTACCTTACCATGAGCGCACGAGTGTGCATAATAAAAACAACTGACTATATGATTTGGATGAGCCACTTTATGAACCAGGAGATGCTTGGTCTGAGGTAGAGATTGATCCTAAAACACCTTCGAATTATTATGATTCAGACTACCCTGAGGATATGATTGAAGAAGAAGAGGAAAAACCCAAACCAGTTGTTATATCAATTCATACTCTTATACCTATCAATCCTGAAATTACATTAGAGACTTTCCACGCTGAGATGACAACCATGAAAAATGAGATTTGCGATTTGCACGTAGACGTCATTACACAGAGAGATATGGTCGTGGAACAATTCGACCATTTGAGCCAAGCAATAGAGTCCATCCGACAACAATGTGGATAACAACTTATTTCAGAATTAATCAGATTTTTATTGCATTATTTCTATTTGATTCAGTATTTTAGTTTGATTAAATTTTAAAGATGTTTTTAAAATTTCCAGTTTGTTTAAATTTTGACTACTGCATTACTCTCTAAGTTTCAATAAAATTATCAATTCTATTTCAATTGTTTATGCCTATGATTATAATTATTCAATGGTATTTTACTTTATTACTGTATTATAAATTTTATGCCTTGAATGTATTTGATTATTCTGCTACGAAAAAGTATCATACTACTTGTCTGCAATTTTTCTGCATTGGTATAATAGTGCCTGCATATTCATTCTGATATGCTCTGCTTTATAATTCTTACTGTGATTGTTTAATAATAATATGTGCTACTATAATCAATTTGTGAGAATAAAAATATAATAATGATAATTAAGTTTGGGTAGAAAACTAGAAAAATTATCTGTTACCACCGTCCCCAAAGCGTGACGAGTGTCACACACTCTTAATTGGTGACAAGCGTCACATTAGTAGGACGATCATCCTGGCTTCATGAAGACCGTCAGATTAACCAGACGATCATCACGCAGTAAAAACCAATAACGGTCATTCTGCAACATTCATGTGAACGTTGGACCACCACCCCTCCATTTCCTCTCCAACAACCATCTTTCCACCATTATAAATAACTGCCCGATGATCCCATTTTCTCCCAACACAACTTCTTAACTTCCAATATGTAGCCACTTTTTTCTCTTTATTTAACAACAGTAAGGTCACGTTTTGTTTTACAACAGTGATACTGTATTCTTATTCATAGCAGTTGCATATTTTTCTTTTCATCTCCGATCACCAAATTCTTTTACCTTTCTGAAATAATGGTAAATCCCGTTCCCATCAATATTCCTGTCTGTGATGGCAAAGTCAGCGACATTCAATGCGCAAAGTTCATCTCTTTTCATGAAAGAACTTTTGAAATTACCCGCTACATTGATGAGGAATGTCTGACTCAACTTGGACTCCTCGACAACGTCAACTGGTTACTCTCGAACACCGGCTTGACATCACTATGCACCAGCAACCGTCCAACTTATGCAACACTGACGCTTGAGTTCCTAAGCTCCTATGCTTATAACACTCCAAACGATGCAAACAAGCACCTGATTGGTAATGCTACGTTTCGGTTATTCATAACGGAGTATTCCATAACGCAGGACACTTTCAGTGAGTGGTTTGGATTTTAACGCGGAGATGGTGTGTTCTACTGTCTTACTGGTCACGCAGCCTGGTAGGCTGAAGCTTTTGAGTTGTGGGAGGATCTGACCGGTACAAGACCTTCGTCGTGGGACGAGCTTTAGGTTTCTCACATTCACAACCCCGCCATCCGCTATTTTCAGAGTGTTGAGCAACACCGTCTCCGGGAGGTACAACAATCATAAGGTGAATCTGAAGGAACTATTTCTGCTCTAGTATGCTTTTCAGAATATCTCTGTAAACTCAGCCGCTTTCTTGCTCTCTAACATTCAGTCTGTTTGTCCTAGAGGGAAGGCTCCACTTTGTTTTGGAGGAATTGTCACTGATATCGCGCTAAAGCTCGGTTTAGGTGACCTTCTCGCCCAATTGCATGCCACTCCAACATTGTTCCTCGATATGAAGTATTGCAAGAATGGTCATATTTTCAAGCAGCAAAGAGATGGAAGATTAAACCGGTTTGTTCATAACCAAGTTGTTTGAAGCATCATTCTCCCATGTGCGGCCTGCACAAGAGCACAGATCAGATCCAACTGGAGTTATAACCTTGATGCCCCATCACCTAATGCTACGGCTCCAGAAGAACAACCGGCTGAGGAAATTGATGAGATGCAACAGGCTATGGATGATGAAGAAGTTGCGCAAAATCCGGCAGCTAATTTCACCAACACTAGCACTTCTGGTAGACTTCGTCGAAGGAATCAACAACCTGCAACAAACGACGACATTCTTGTAGCGATCATTCATAGGGATGAGCAAAACCAAAGACAACACACTGAGTTGATGGAGATGATGAGACATATCCGGCTTGAATAAACTACCCAGAGCGAAGGAATATCAGGTTCCATAGAAGGATTAGATGTTGTAATGAGACAGGTGCATGACTTGCATAACTATATTCATCATGTGGGTATACCTGATCATGTAGCGCAAAACGGGCATAGGAACCTGCGAGGCAGAGGACCGCAGTAGCAGTAGTATTAGTTTAGTTTTTCTATTGTTTTTTCCTTTTGTTTTGTAGTTTACCTTTATCTCGCAACATTGAGGACAATGTGTCGCTCCCCGAATATCCATCCTGGTACAAACGCGAGAGTGGTGCGGAAAAAGAATAGAGTCGCCAGCCAGGCATTTTTATCCCAAAGAAAGGGAATGATAATGCTGCACAAACCAGAAGAAAGAAGAGGAAGGACATAGGTCCTGCAAACCAAAGAG
The DNA here is from genome assembly GCA_963966055.1 of Lathyrus aphaca. Lineage (NCBI taxonomy): Eukaryota > Viridiplantae > Streptophyta > Magnoliopsida > Fabales > Fabaceae > Lathyrus > Lathyrus aphaca. The sequence continues at coordinate 203,457,242 of OZ014524.1, forward strand.
ACTGAGTTCGGGAGTCGGTTACGACCTGGGAAGGTATTAGCACCCAGATCGTCCGCCGTACCCGACGAGATCCACGCTTGCAAAAGAAACTATTTCAAAGGGTGATGGTATGAAAGCTGCAGCAAAGAAAGGAAAATGAATAGAAATTGGAACTGGAAAAAAAAGAAATGAATAAGAAACAAAGAGAAAAATGTAGGGAAAATAAAGATTGTGCTTGAACGGGCCCTACCCCGCTGCCTACGTACCTCATCAGGATAATGAGGATCAGAGACGCCGTAGTTCCCCTAACTAGGGGTAACAAGGAAATTGCTTGTGAATTAAGGCTCGAATTGCCTATGCCATTGCTCAGGTGTTGCAGGCTCGGACGACGAGTGTGTTACCGTCTTGCAAAGTGACAAATAGGAGCAAGTTCGCGTAAGGAGTGAATGAGTTGAGAAAAGAATTCCCGAAGGAAAGACACTTATTGTTTGTTTGGTATTTTTTTAGAAACTTTTATGAGTGAAAGTTTGCATAGGTAAGTGTACCTAAGTCTTACTCAATGGGATGTGTACATCTCACATTATCCTGAAATGGAATGCGCAAGAGGCACACCTATCTATGGAGGAAATCCCCAAAGCTAGTCCCACAAGTGAAGGCTTAAGCACACTGGCCTATTACCATTATTAAGTATTTTTGTGGTTTTTTGGTTAAGAAGTATTTTTTTAGCTTTTCTTTGTGAGGTACTAATGCTAAGACCTATCCACCACGAGGGATAACTCACACCTCGCCCCGAAACGGAACGCGTGCAAGTATCTCATAGCAAAGTCTCATGTCACATGAAAAGTACTCAACCTTTATTAAGTGAATTATAATTGAGTTTGAAGATGAGAAGAGAAAGCACCAAAGGATCACAAAAGGTAAAATTCTAAAAGGGGACTAAAGAATCCTAAGTGTTAGCATGCATGGATGTCCTAAGGGTTAGTGAGGTTTCTATCCTAATGAAGAAGGAAGAAGAAGAGAAAAAGAAGAAGAGATGAGATGAGAAAGGCCTAAGCCCAACAAAAAAGGGTTAGTACATATAAACATAAGAGGAAGAGATAAGATGAGATTTGGAGATGTGGAACTCAATTCCCACACCTCACACTTACCATAGTCCCTGCAAGGTTAGTATCATGCATACAAGTGAAACGAAATGAACAAGATAACATGCTAACATCACACAATCAGAAGTGAAATGACATGAACAAATACAATGCAAATGCAACTCAAAAGAATGAGAGATGAAGCTTACAAGCAAATGATGCAACATGAAACACATATGAAGACTTATGTACACTTAAGGAAGATGCAAAGCAAATATACATAAACATGGACACAATGCTCATAAGCAGAACCCAAAACAAGATGAAGAAGGGCTTAAGAAGCCAACAGGATGAAGAGAAAGGAGGTACAAGACCAAACAATCACCAAATGGGAGGAAAAGAAGTAAAGAAGTGGGATGGGAACACTTAAGAGAAGAAAGGATTTAAAAAAAGAAGCAAGACACAAAAATTCCTAAGACTCAAACCCTATCCTAGGACCAGGAAGGTACCCACACCCCAAAAGAACCCCAAATGAGAAGAAGAAGTTGGCACAAGTGCCCTTCTAAGCTTATAAGAGACCTAATGGATCAAAAGAAGCAAAATGGGACAATGTTCAAGATAAAATCCACATTAAATCAACCAAGCATCTAAAAAAACCACAACTCAAGTAAAGTGATCCTCAAACATGTTATATCAATGGGCCAAAAGGGTTTGGAAAAAATCAGAAGCCAATTAGGTCAAATGGAGACTTAAACACAAGCTAGGGTTACAAACTTCCATCACAAGTCACAGGATCAAGAACCAAGAAATAAAGTTCTAAAAATCAAGAGAAAAATCACACAAAAAGTACAATGTCTTAGGAATCCAGATAAAAAAGAATGGGATCAAAATTCAAAATATTGAAGTGTATGGAAATTGGACAAGGCAGTGTGGTCAAAATGAACTTAAAAAGAAGTTACTTGAAACAATGAATTAGTATGGACACGTGGAAATGGAAAAAAAATAAAATAAAAATATGGAAAAATAAAAGAGACTTCAAATATGACTCATGATTTTTTTTGGGATTTGTTTAATGAAAGGAACTATTTTATAAAAAATAAAAGCTAAACTGAATAAAAGAAATAAAATGAAGAAAAAGAAAATAAAATAAAATGAGGCAGGGGTGTCAAAAGTAAGGTTTGAACTGAAAATGAAATGGGCTTCAAGGACTAGGGGTGCGAATAGCCACTCGGAGGCCCACCCAAATGCGTTGGCTTATGTGAATTAGGGTGGAATTTAGTGAATTAAGCTGGAAAAAACAAGGAGCGTGAGATGCATCCAACGCATGCTGTATGACTTTCATTAATTGACATGGCAAAAAGGAGCATTATGAGTGGCAGGACTATAATCGTTACGGTGGGTGCGTAACACAATGTATTAAAATGAAATAAATAAAAACAAAGTGAGACGGAGGGTGCCCTAGGGCTACGTGCCTGCGTCTGGACGCTTGGATGGACAAATCCAAGGGTGGCTGGGTCATCTTCCCCAACGCAAACCCTAAATGATCAGAACACAAATTTCGGTGACCGGAGCTAGGGCTCCGACACCGGAAACATCAAACCATGAGCAAAACAACATTAAAATGAATCAAACTCTCCAGATTGGCTAATTGAACTACCCTGAATCCAAATATGGGCTCAAAAATTCCTAAAAGTCAAAGAATCAAAGGGATCGAACCAAAACATAATTGACCATCAAAACTGAATTCATGATATCTTTCACTATGATGCATCATTTTCAAATCTAAAGAGTGAAACATGATCAGGGAACTTCAAATAACATAAAACACTACATTAATTCCATTTTTAGATCACAAGGTTTTAAGGTATACCTGAGGTGAAGATCCTGATTCAGTGAGATATAAGACCAGATAATGCGTGCAAATCACTCCCCTTACTCCCTAGATGCAAAATAAATGCACCTAAGGTCTTGAAACAAGTTGGATCTTGAGATCTACCCACACCTGCCCTGAAATAGCAAGCTAGCTGAACTTGAAGGAGAGCTTGAATGAATGAGTGTTTAATGATCCTTAACTCTTCCTGATTACAGATCCATAATTTGTTTTGAGTTTGCTTGCTTGTGTGAAGAGAAATGGAAGAAAATGAAAAGTTGCATGAAGTTTGTGAATGATAGAATGAGAGAGATCTCAGGCTTGATGAAACCCTAGCAGCTTTTGTATGAGGTCACAAACCCTTGCTGAAAGAATGAGATGAAATGCACGAGTGAGTCATGAGATTTGTGTGAATTTTCATAATTTGCAACATGTGAGATAAGCATGCCATGCTCATGCTCCCTTGGGCCTCTCAGCACATGTGCAATGCATTTACCACTCTTGATTAAAATGTAACAAATCCTGGCCCTTAGATCAAGCCCTCACACTTATTTCATGATTTTGCCAATTTTGCATGTTTGGAGTGATTTTCTTGTAGTGCACGAAAATGAGCATTTCTTTGGAGCAAATTGGTTCAAATATGATGTATTTTAAGTTGGAAACAAGTTTGAACCAATACCAAGTCATACAAACAAGTTTTGAGGCCTTTTGCATTTGGTGCCTACATGAAAAGTTGCATTTTGCCCTAAAAATAGCAAACTTTCGAAGGACCTATAGGAAAAACTACAAATCCTATGAAAATGTACTTGTACTTTTTGAAAATGGGAGCCCTTACTCTTCAACTTTAATGTTTGACTTTGGTCCATTTGAAGAATTTTTGATCATGTTAAGGCCATTTGAAAATTAGGGCAAAAGTTGCCAAATTTGGAAATTCCTTAAAACCAACTTTGTACCATTTTTGCAAAACCCTTCAAATCTCCATGATTCTTGAAATTTAATCATTACAAACCTCTTATAACATTGTAAGGACCCCTCTTGGCCAAAAAATTTGGGTTAGACCCCTTGAAATCAAACAATTGACTTTTTAAGGGCACAATTGACTTTTTACTTCATCTGCAAGCAACTGGGCATTGTCTGACTTCCACATGGAATTTTCTCATGAAAATTGACACCTAGGATCCTCTTGACATATAGAAGACTTTACCCAAATGAAATGGCCAAAGTTGTGAGATCTTGGTGCTTGAATCACAAACCCTAATTTGGATGCCTTGTATAGGAGCTTTGCCTTGTCCTGAGATCTCTGATGATCATGCAATCTTTTGAGCTTTTTCCAATGTACTTGAACTTGTAAATGTAGTGTAGACTCACCATAAGACTTGTACAAACTCATTGGGACCCTTGTAATGGCCTATGATGTTTCAAGGACCTCCACAGATGACCATATGCTTTATGCTAGGATATGAAGGATGTTATGCCTTATCTTTCCATGATATGATGCTAAGAAAATGATATGTTCATGATGAATATGATATGATATGATGCTTAAAATGAAGAGGGAAAATTTTGGGTGTTACACAATGTACGAGATAATGTGGGAGAAGGGTAATTAGTATTTCCATTTCTTGTAAGAAACCTAGTTATAACCAAAATAATTTCGTTTATTAAATTCTCTCCATTATTTTTAGGCATAACAAATTTTTTTCCTTAAGAACGCATTCCTTCGACATACCCTACGAGTATATAGGTTGATAGGCTATGTTAGAAACCTGAGAAAATACTTAACAAGATTGATACAGTCTTTACACCTTAGACCCTTAGATATGCGATATAGGTTTGGATACCTTTTATACCGAAATCTGAAGCTTTATTTCTAAATTAGCCCCGAGTAGTTTATATTAGCAGTCAACACCGCCTGAAACACAAGCTACATGGAGAGACGATGCAAATAAGTGATTGATGCTTAAAATGTCAAACAGAAGAAAAAAAAGAAATCTTGAGAATATGCATGCCACTGATAAAACAATCAAGTTGCACCAATTCTAAAGAATGCAAAAGTATGCGAAAAGAAGGCAAAGCAAAGTCTGATGTTAGTTGGTTCAGAGGTATCTGGTTATGAACTCGGTAGGGCGAATTAAGATTCGATCCCCACAACTTGCACTCGGTTGTTAAAGGGTTACCACACTTGTGTACCAGATCCCATGTTAGAAAAAAGATCACATTCACCAACAGGTTAATCCATTATGCGCGTGTAAAGGCAAGAGGCTTAATGTGATTGCGTCAGAATGAAACCGGGTGAAATAGAAGCGAGAGCGTTAGGTTGAGCTATAATAGAATGATTCAGACTAGTTTGTATATGGAGTTTATAAGCATTATATGTTTTAGTGTCATTAGTGTATCTTTAGTGTTTGAGTTACTATTAGTTCTTTTAGCAAAATGTCGCACAACCACTAATGGATATGTAATATGTTTCATGTTTGTGTTTGAAGAATATTTTTCAAAAACCTATTTGATTGTTTGCTTGAGGACTAGAAAAGATTTAAGTCTGGGGGAGTTTGATAACACAATTTTGTATAGATTATTTAGCATGGTTTCCGATTATTAAGTTGTTATTTTCCGTATTTTGAACGATATTATGCGAAGTTTATGTTTATTTTGCAGGTATTAAGATATACATGACTTGTGGAAGAAAATAATGAAAATGAAACAGAAACGAGGCTTTTAACAGAAGAAATGAAGCAGATAAATGAAAAGAGTTTCTGCATTCTGACTGGATGACGACCGTCATAACAAGTTGACGACCGTCACGCCTTAGCAAGCCTACACGAACGTCACAAAGCATGACGAACGTCACAAGTGTTATATCAGAACCCTATTACGCGCGCATCAGTCAAATAACTGAGAGCCGTTATATGAAATTCGCTCATTCAACAAAGACATTTTCTCATTCGTTCCAGTCTCAATCCAACCCTACACAGTCAAGGCCCAGCTAAAGATTTTCCTGCTAATTCTCAACAACAATATTCACCAGAGGCTATAAATAGTAGTTGTTTTGAGTTCTAAAGGGAATTTCGACTACCTTACTGAATTTCTGCCACTTTTCTATTCGAAGCCGTTTATTTAAGTTCAAAGCCTTTTATTGTTTATTTCCTTTCTCAACATTTAATTTAATTTCCATTCCCGAACCTTAGTGATAGCCTCCTACCTTGGGAAGCTATCACCATTTATTTTGTTTCCAACCACTGCTTTTGTTTTAAGGTTATTTTCTGCAAGAATTATTGATTCAAGTGTACTTCAGCCAGATTTCTTAAAAAATTATATGCTTTACTTTTTAATTATTATGTCTTATTTTTTTATGCACTGTTTCTTCTACCTTTCTTTTTTCGATTTAATTGATATGTATGGCTAAACCGTTTAATCAATATGTGATTGTACAACCGGAACAAATTCAATATAACTAGGCTAAAACCTTAAATTCAATTTACTTTTTGGTTTCGATTTCTTATTATAAAACCAACTTTTGTTACGAAAGTAAAAAGGTAAAAAAGGTTTAAATTAAGACCACAAGAGTGTGAGATTATAGCCAAATAGATGAAATCGAGCATTGATTTTAAATACAGAGGAACCGCTTCAAAACCAATTAGTATCTATAGGTTTCTAAAAAGTACTTTTAACTTGAATTTACACAGCGAGAGTGCTCAATTGAACTTAGGAGTATAGTAATAAGCAAGACGACGAGAGTGTGAGTTCACAACTTTTAAACCGACATTTTCTACAGAAAGATAAGTTGATAAATCTTAATAAGTCGACCTTTTATTGAATTCGTGAAGGCGTACCAATTACATACCGATATTCTTATTATAATTTAATTTAATTTAATTTAAAATTCTTAATTTCTCGCTCCTTAAAACTAAAGCATCACTCACCTTAGTTAAACATAGTAACATCTCGACAGCACTATGTTGATTATCGAGTCTCTGTTGGATCGATATCTTTTATTACTACGCGATTAGGATGTATACTTGAAGTTAGAATCTTTAGACTCGGAAAGTCGCGACCATCATTCATCCCCCGAATGCCAACTTTTAGTTGGATTAACCACATACCAGGTGAACTATAATCAAGGAAATCCATATTTGAATACCTATTACCCAGGATGGAAGATCATCCTAATTTTTCATACAAGAATAATAATGTCTTATATGCACCAAATCAAACACCTGCTGCACCACCAGGATATCAAAAAGCTTCCCCAAATGCACTTGTAGTTCCTAGGAAATCTAACCTTGAACTGATGATGGAAAACTTCATAGTCATCCAGACTCAAACAAACAAAGAATTCTTGAATCAAAACAAAAATACTAGTGAGAAAATCAAGCAGTTGATAACCAAAATAGACGCTTTAGCCACCCACAAAAAATGTTAGAAACACAGATTTCTCAAGTGGCACAATAACAAGCATCTACTGCTGCCCCAACTGACACGTTTCCTGGACAGCCACAATCAAATCCTAAAGGACATGCAAACACAATTATACTAAGAAGTGAAAAAGAGTTAGACACACCTATTGACCCTAGAACCGAAAATCCAACCATGTACCAAAAGGCAGATAAACCAACTGAGATGAAAGATCAACCAAAGGAAAAGGAAGACAATAAATAAGAGGCCGAAGAAAAAGAAAAACCTTATGTGCCTCCATCACTATATAAACCACCCATTTTGTATCCCCAACGATTAACCAATTCCAAAACTATGGGATAATTTAAGAAATTTATAGAGTTTCTAAAACAATTAAACATCATGATACCCTTTACAAAAGACGATACTCAGATGCCCTTGTATGCCAAATTTCTAAAAGAAATCTTATCCAATAAGAATAAGATCGAGGAGAATGAAACAATTACACTTACTGCTGAGTGTAATGCAATAATTCAAAATAATATGCCTCATAAGCTGAAGGATCCAGGAAGTTTCTCTATTCCCTGTTTAATCGAAAAGTTCGTCATAAACAAAGCTCTACGTGATCTAGGAGTCAGTATAAGTGTAATTCCCTTATCAATATGCAAAAAGCTCGTATGGGACAACTAAGGCCGACCAAGATGCCAGTTCAACTAGCCGACCACTCTGTCAAATTTCCTGTTGGTATTTTAGAGAATGTTCTAGTACAAATAGGCCAATTCTACATCCCCACTGATTTCATAATCATGGATATTAAAGAAGATGCTACAACCCTTATCATACTAGGAATACCATTCTTAGCTACCGTCGGAGCTATCATAGATGTGAAGAAAGGCAGGATGACATTGAAAGTGGGAGAAGAGAAATTCGAATTCATCATAACCCAATTCTTACAAGCACCAGCTATAGACGAAATATGCTATCTGCTAAATGTTATTGACAAATGCGTAAGAGAAATAAAGATAGAACCGACTACCTATTCTGATATAATGAAGATTCAAACCCCTCTGATCTTGGAAGATGATAATTGACGAGAACCTTATCGAGACGAAAGTCTAAGTGAATGCTTAATTCTTACACCAGACCATATGCCTTGCTCAAAGAAGCCAACTCATGATCTCAAAGTATTACCCAATAACCTGAGATACGAGTTCCTAAACTCAAAATTTAAAAGACCAGTTATAGTCAATGCAGACTTAGGACAGTTCAAAACTAAAAAATTATTAGACGTTTTAAGAAAATATCCAACTGTGTTAGGCTACAACATATATGACGTAAAAGGAATAAGTCCTTCAATTTGTATGCATCGCATTATGATAGAGGAAGACTATAAAACCTCTATAGAATAATAGATAAAGATCAACCAATTCTAAGTACTATAGTCAAGGATGAAGTAAAGAAGTTACTAGATGCTGGAATCATATACCCAATCATCGACAGTCAATGGGTTAACCCAGTGCATGTCGTACCAAAGAAGGGAGACATTACAATTATTAAGAACTCAAAAGATGAGTCCATAACACAGAGAATAGTAACCGGAAGTAGAATGTGCATTGATTACCAAAAACTGAACAAAATTACCCGAAAAGATCATTTCCATTTACCCTTCATCTATTAAACATTGGAAAGATTAGCTAAACACTCCTATTTTTGTTACCTAGATGGATATTCTGGATTTTTCCAAATCCCTATCCATCCCGATGACCAAGAAACGATTGCCTTCACATGTCCCTACAGAATGTTTGCTTACCATCTAATGTCGTTTGGTTTATGTAACGCTCCCGCGACATTCCAACGGTGTATGATGGCAATCTTTGCCGAGTTTATAAACAACATCATGGAAGTCTTTATGGATAATTTTTCTGTATGCGAACAGAGTTTTAAAGGATGTTTGTCGAACCTAGATATGGTACTAGATAAATGTGTTAAAGTGGACCTCGTACTTAATTGGGAAAAATGCCATTTCATGGCCAGACAAGGAAACGTGCTAGGCCATGTGATATCCAATAAAGGGATCGAGGTAGACAAAGCAAAAATAGAAGTAATAAAGGACCTTCAACCGCAAAACACCGTAAAAGAAGTACGAAGTTTCTTAGGATATGCCGGGTTTTACCGATGATTCATTAATGGCTTTTCAAAAATCACTAAGCCGTTGACTGGTCTACTAATGAAATACGCCAAGTTTATCTTCGACGAAGACTTTCTAAAAGCGTTCAAAAAACTCAAAACAACTCTTATCACCGCACCCATCATGCAACCACCAAATTGGACACTACCATTTGAGATCATGTGCGATGCGAGTGATTAAGCTGTAGGCGCAGTCTTAGGACAAATAAAGGATAAAAAGCTTCACATAATTTACTACGCTAGTAGAACTTTAGACCCCGCTCAAATGAACTATGCACTTACAGAAAAAGAACTCTTAACCGTTTTGTTTGCTCTTGACAAATTTCGTTCTTACCTGGTAGGAGCTAAAATAATCATCTACACCGATCACACTGCTATTAGATATCTTTTAAGCAAAAAGGATGCAAAGCCTAGACTATTAGATGGATTTTATTACTACAAGAATTCGATTTAGAGATTAAAGATAAAAAAGAATTGAAAATGTAGTAGCAGACCACTTATCAAGAATGAAAGGTACTAAACCAGACCAAATGCCTATTAATAACGATTTTCCTGATGAACATCTAATAGCCCAAATAGAGAGTGAAATAACTTCCTTAAATATAGACGATCCGAAACAAGAAGAAATAGTGGAAGAGATCTATACACAATCAACCATGCCTTGGTACGTTGATATAGTCAATTACTTAGCCGCCGAGGTGCTTCTACCTGATCTTACTTATCAACAAAAGAAGAAATTATTTCACGATCTGAAACAATATTACTAGGATGAACCTTTGATTTTTAAGCAAGGAGCCTATGGTATATTCCTTTGATGTGTCCCTGAAGACGAAATGGAGAACATAATCACTCAATGTCATTCTGCTCCATATGGTAGACATGCAAGCACTTCAAAGACTTGCGCAAAGATCCTACACTTCGACCTCTTTAGGCCCACTCTTTGGAAAGACGTCCATGTTGAAGGAAAATTGCGATCTAAACGCAGCGGAAAACAAAATTTTCCTTTAGTGATCCTTACGAATGAGCATGGTCAGTGATAGAATCGTTACCTCTTTGTGGCGATTCAGATCTTTGATGCAGCGATCACAAGCGTTGATGAAGTGCAACGCCTCTACTCAGTCCACACGAACAGCTTCCGGTCACAGTGCTAGCTGCTTACGAACGGAATTATTTGAGTGAGAAAAGAGAATCAAAAACGAAATTGCATCAAGTGAAAGCTTCATCACAAGGGTTCCTTTTATAGACTCTCTTGTGGGTTGCGGGCTAAAAGCCCAATTCACATGATCCATAATAATATTATATATTATTATAATAACTATTATTATAATAAATATATTTATTTTATTATTATTTTATAACCATTATAAAATAACAATAATTATTATTATATTATCCGAATTTCTATTTTCACTTAAGTGCACCGTACCTTACGGTGTTCCTTTGATTTCTCTATCTCTCATCAAACTGTCCTTATGTGTGTGACCCTGTAGGATTTCGTAACGTTGGTAATTATATTAAATTATATATTTAACATAATAAACAGTGAGCGGTATCTAGCAACACATCACTGCTACCCAAGTCACGAAAATGTCATGTGATCTGACAAACCTTTTTCGTGATAATATATGTTTGTACAATTACCCTTTTGCCCCTATGTCTATATTGAACACAAGGCATACACTGTGTCATCCTTGTCCAGTTCAATATTGGGCCCTTAGACATTTCTCCTGTTATGCAGGATTGGCAAATTCCATCTAGGACACTCATGTCCCTCAGCATGCTTCGTGGAGTGCCCATCAACTGTCTTTATGATCATCCAGTTACGGATAATGTTTGATCAGCAATAAAGCACCCGACTCTACATCTAGGGTCCATAGTGGTTTCAGGTCGAAGGGTGGTAATACACCATTATCACCATGAGAATAACTTATGACACTTTGCATAACATACTATGTAGTATTCTCATAGCGGGTCAATCCGGTATAAATATTACTCCTAATATTTATACCTATGTCAAGACTTGATAACTCTTTATCCATGATCCATGAGATGTGATCATCAGTCTATCTTCATAATAGTCTCAATGCTTTAATGTTATCCCACTTTGCAATAAAGCTTGACTACGGATATTTTAAGAATAATGTCTTTATGTTTAATGGGATCTCATGATTAAGTCACACTTAACATTTCATTAAACAGACTAACTATTCTAGGGACTTTATTATTCTGAAAGACAAACATAATAAAGAAATGCCTTTTATTATTAAACGAATAATCCGATACAAGTACCAAAAAGTATTGGCCTCTAGGGCTTACACCAACAATCTCCCACTAGCACTAGAGCCAATTAGGCATACCCTTAATACCCATAGATCTAGTATGACCTTCATGCTTCTGTTGCGCAAGAGGCTTTGTTAATGGGTCAGCGATATTGTCAAGTGTAGGTACTCTGCATATCTTCACATCTCCCCGATCGATTATCTCTCGAATGAGGTGATAACGCCTAAGTATGTGTTTGGATCGTTGGTGAGATCTAGGCTCCTTAGCTTGTGCGATAGCACCATTGTTATCACAATATAAACCAATGGGATCCACAATGCTAGGGACTATGCCAAGTTCACTAATGAACTTCTTGATCCAAACAGCTTCCTTTGCTGCATTTGAGGCAGCAATATACTCGGCCTCAGTTGTAGAATCAGCAACTGTTTCTTGCTTTGAACTTTTCCAGCTCACAGCGCCACCATTGAGACAGAACACATAACCAGATTGTGATCTAAAATCATCCTTATTTGTCTGGAAGCTAGCATCAGTGTAACCAATTACATCAAGCTCTTCCTGACCTCCATATATCAAGAATGAATCCTTAGTCCTTCTCAAGTACTTAAGGATATTCTTGACAGCTACCCAGTGAGCATCACCGGGATCAGATTGGTACCTACTCGTTGCACTTAATGCATACGAGACATCTGGTCGAGTACATAACATGGCATACATGATAGATCCTATTGCAGATGCATATGGAATCTTATTCATGCGATCCCTTTCTTCCTTAGTTGAAGGGGATTGTGTTTTTGATAAACACAGACCATGTTGCATAGGTATGAATCCTTTCTTGGAATCATGCATATTAAAGCGTCTCAACAGTTTATCTATGTATGTACTCTGACTTAGGCCAAGCAGTTTTTGTGATCTATCTCTATAGATCCTAATTCCTAATATATAGGCTGCTTCACCTAGGTCTTTCATAGAAAAACAATTCCCTAACCAAGTCTTCACTTGTTGCAAGGTAGGGACATCGTTTCCAATGAGTAATATGTCATCTACATATAATACCAGAAACACGATCATGCTCCCACTAACCTTCTTGTAGACACAAGGTTCATCTTCATTTTTGATGAATCCATATTGTTTTACGGTTTCATCAAAACGAAGATTCCAACTTCTGGAAGCTTGCTTCAATCCATAGATTGATCGCTGTAACTTGCATATCTTTTGGGCATCTTGTGGTATGTCAAATCCTTCAGGTTGTGTCATGTACACATCCTCAAGAAGATTCCCATTAAGGAAAGCAGTTTTGACATCCATCTGCCATATTTCATAATCATGATATGCAGCGATGGCAAGTAAAATCCGAACAGATTTAAGCATTGCAAATGGTGAAAAGGTTTCATCATAGTCAACCCCATGAATTTGTTTATAGCCTTTTGCAACCAGTCTTGCTTTATAGGTATGTACCTTACCATCCATGTCAGTCTTCTTCTTGAAGACCCACTTGCATCCTATAGGGTTAACTCCTATAGGAGGTTCTACCAAGGTCCAAACCTGGTTTGTGTACATGGAATCCATTTCAGATTTCATGGCTTCTAGCCACTTCTCAGACTCAGGATCAGTTATGGCCTCTTTGTAGGTCACAGGCTCATCTTGATCCATGAGTAATACATCACCCTGATCACTTATGAGATATCCATATCTCTCAGGTTGGTGACGTATCCTGCTTGACCTACGCTGGTCTTGTTCTACTTGAGCAGGTTGCTCTTCCACAACTACTTGTGTTTCCTGCTCTAGTTCCTCCATAGGTGTTTCAATGTTTTGTGATTCTTGAATTTCTTCAAGCTCTATTTTCCTCCCACTGTTTCCTTTGGAAATAAAATCCCTTTCCAGAAAGACTCCAGTTCGAGCGACAAACACTTTGCCCTCAGAAGGATTGTAGAAGTAATATCCTCTTGTTTCTTTAGGATACCCCACAAATAAGCATTTGTCAGATTTGGGCTCAAGCTTGGTTGAAATTTGTCGTTTGACGTAAACTTCGCAACCCCAAATCTTCATGTAAGACATATGTGGTTTCTTACCACTCCATATCTCATATGGTGTCTTATCAACCTTTTTGGATGGAACACGGTTAAGTGTGTAAGCTGCTGTTAATAATGCATGTCCCCAAAAGGAGTTTGGAAGATCGGCGTGACTCATCATGGATCGGACCATGTCTAACAAGGTTCGATTTCTTCTCTCAGATACACCATTCCATTGTGGTGTTCCAGGAGGAGTAAGTTGGGATAGAATCCCATACTCTTTTAGATGGTCATCAAATTCTAGGCTTAAATATTCACCGCCTCGATCTGATCGAAGAACTTTAATATTCTTACCTAGTTGGTTTTGTACTTCATTCTTGAATTCCTTGAACGTTTCAAAGGACTCGGATTTGTGTTTCATTAAATACACATATCCGTATCTACTGAAGTCATCAGTAAAAGTGATGAAGTACTGAAAACCTCCTCTGGCTGGTATGTTCAGTGGTCCACATACATCAGTATGTATGAGTGCCAAAAGATCATTAGCCCTTTCACCTTTTCCTGTGAATGGGGACTTTGTCATCTTTCCAATTAAACAAGATCTGCATGTCTCATATGATTCATAATCAAAAGAGTCCAAGAGTCCATCTTTATGGAGTTTGGAAATGCGTTTCTCATTTATGTGGCCTAATCGACAGTGCCAAAGGTAAGTTGGATTCAACTCATTAGGTTTCAACCTTTTAGTATTAATGTTATAAATTGGCATTTCAAGATCAAGGACATATAGTCCATTATTCATTTTTGCAGTAGCATAGAATATATCATTCAAATAAATGGAGCAACAATTGTTCTTTATTATGAATGAAAAACCAAACTTGTCCAAACAAGAAACGGAAATAATATTCCTGCTAATTGCAGGTACATAATAACAGTTCTCTAACTGAATTATTAAACCACTAGGTAAAGTTAAAACATAAGTTCCTACAGCTAAAGCAGCAACCTTTGCTCCATTGCCAACTCGTAGGTCAACTTCACCTTTTGCCAAATCTCTACTCCTTTTTAGCCCCTGCACATTAGTACAAATGTGAGAACCGCATCCAGTATCTAATACCCATGATGCAGAAGTAGATAAATTAATTTCAATAACAAAAATACCTGAATTTGAAGTCTCTACTCCATTATTCTTATCTTCCAGGTACTTTGGGCAATTTCTCTTCCAATGTCCGGTCTTACCGCAATGGAAGCAAGTGCCCTCCTTTGCTATTCCTCCACTAGGCTTCAAAACAGGAGGAGTGGGTTTGGGTTTGGCAACTTCCTTGCCTTTCCCTCTACCACCCTGTTTGATGGGCCTCTTGTTCTGTTTCTTTCCATTACTGACCATCAGAATGGATTTCCCTTTTGTCTTCATATTCTGCTCAGCAGTTCTCAACATGCCTAGCAGTTCTGGAAGACTTTTGTCCAAGTCATTCATATTGAAATTCAGGACAAACTGACTGAAGCTCTCTGGCAACGATTGCAAGATCAGATCAATCGCAAGTTCTTTTCCAAGGGGAAACCCTAATCTGTCAAGGTTCTCCACATACCCAATCATCTTGAGTACATGGGGACTTACAGGGGCTCCCTCAGCTAACTTGCTGTTAAAAAGGGACTTTGAAACCTGAAACCTCTCATTTCTTGCTTGCTCTTGATAAAGCATTTTCAGATGTCCGATCATATCGAACGCAGACATGTTCTCGTGTTGCTTTTGCAACTCAGAGTTCATGGTAGCAAGCATGAGGCAAGCGGTTTCATTGGCATCATCGAAATGCTTCTTATAAGCATCTCTTTCTGCCTTTGGTGCAGAACTAGGAGGTTCCTCCTCAGGAACTGGTGTCTCCAAGACATACAGCTTCTTATCGTGCTTGAGGACAATCCTCAGATTACGGTGCCAATCCAGGAAATTTGTCCCAGACAATTTTTCCTTATCTAGGATGGATCGCAAAATATTGTTCGATGTGTTTGTTGTCATGGTAATCTACAAGAGAAATATGAAAATATAAGTATCATTAAAAACAACATATTTAATTAGGCCTTTAATCAAATATGCTCCCACTATTTTATTCAAAACAAATGACCCTCATCATTTGATTCGGAAAATCCCGTTGGAAGACTTTCTAGTGGGTCGAGATCCATGTTTCACTTTGTTTTAAGTCAGCGTTAGGCTGATTACACAAAACTAAGTTATTTAGGTAGGAACTCCTTCCAATTGTATCTCATACAACTCTCGAATATTTTCAATTGGGTGAATAACTCCTTATTCTGATCCATCACATGAATCATTCCCAATTCTTGCTTCTAAACATGTATAATCTTATTATAATTTGTTTAGTTAAGTTTGACCCATTGTTTTAGCAATTGGATATTACAATTATCCCATCACACCTTACTAATATAGAACATGCACCTCGCGTAGGCGAAACCTACAATGCTCGATACTAGTCTTGATGAGTGCTAAAAATTGGAAAGCATAAACTTAATATTTAATTTTGAGGGAATTTGTTATTAGTTTGATCTCACCGGCTTAACATGCAAAACGTCTCTCACATGCATCAACATACAATTACATGCATCAACATACATATAAAAAGATACAATTATGGCCCCTAACGCAATTGTTCTCTCAAGCCAATGAGAGAACCTAAGCTAACTGTCGCTCCCGGGATTTTCATCCTAGTACAAACGCGAAAGTGGCGCGGAAAGGTTAGAGTTGCCAGCCAGACATTTTTATCCCGAAAGAATGGGAAAGGTAATGTTGCACAAACCTGAGGAAGAAGGAAAAGGACAAGGCCTTGCGAACCAAAGATCTGAGTTCGGGAGTCGGTTACGAACTGGGAAGGTATTAGCACCCCAGATCGTCCGTCGTACCCGACGGGATCCACGCTTGCTTGTTTTGTTTCAAAGGGTGAGAAGAATAATTGCTGCTGAATAAAACCGCTAACTGGAACTGGAATGAGAAATGAGAAAGGAACTGGAAAAAAAGAATGGAAAAAAGGGGAAATGTAGGGAAAATAAAGAATGTGCTCGAACGGGCCCTACCCCGCTGCCTACGTACCTCATCGGGAAAATGAGGATCAGAGTCGACGTAGTTCGCCTAACCTAGGCGGGAACTATTTGTTTGTGTTTTTTATGCTGGAACTGCGTATGTCTATGCTCAGGTGTTGCATGCTCGTCTGGTACGAGTGCGTTTACCGTTTTTCATGTGTGACAAGTCGCCGCGAGTTCGCGTTGTGAGTGAATGAGATGAGAAGAGAAGTTCCCGCAGGATAGTCACTTGTTTTTTGTTTTTGGCTTTTAAAAGAAGTGTTTTGAATTTGTTTGTGAACGGTCTTGTACTAAGACCTATCCATCGCGGGAAGTATTTACACCTCGCCCCGAAACAGGACGCGTATAAACACTCCGCAACAAAGTCTCTTGTCGTACAAGATTGTTCGATTTTTATTAAATGTTTTATTGCTTTTCTTTTGAAGGGAGAAAGAATGACTCAAGTTGCAAAAAGGACAAACTAAGGGGACTAAGACTCAATCCTATTTTGTTTATTTATTTGCAAAAGTGGTCCTATGGTTTGTGAAGTTTTCTATTCCTAATGAGAAAAGGAACTACTAGAATTCAACTTACTTCTTAATGAAGTTAAGTTGATTCTAAGAACAAATGGGGAACCTATACAAGTTATAAAATCAAATGAAGCAAAAACAATGAAATTAACCATAAGAAATAAAATTCTACAAATGCATTAGAGGCATGAATTAAAAAAATAGTCTATTTATTTATTCTACTTCTACATGGAAATGAGGTTTCAAGCCTAAGTACTAAATCTAAATCAAACCTAATGCTCATCTAAAAAATGAATTTTAACTAGCCTAAGTCTAAATTATTCTATGACTAAATCTAACCTAGACTATTATTATTTTTTGGATTATTTCTAACTATGATTAAACTAATGGGATTTATGCATAACTAGGCCTAAAACTAATATTCTAAAAAATATTAAAACCTCTAGAAAAATTATGAAACTTAAACTATAGGGTCCTAACACTATCTCTAAAATTGTATTAAGAGGGATTCTAAAAAATCTTATTTTTTCTATGCCTAACCATTAATTATTTCCAGCTTAGAATTAACCACTAATTCCTAAAGATTATATCACTAAAACCTAAGATAAAAGGCCCTAAAAAATCCACTAAAAATATCCTAAGAACTATTATAAATCCTCTAATTACAGAAAAAAGAATGGCTCAAAAAAGTTGCTGGAAGTTACTTAAATAAAATGAACAAAATCCAGCATAATTAAAAGAAAATCAATAAAGCTAATTAAAAGAATAACCAGAATTAAATTGAAAAATAATCAAATTTCAGAAAATAAAATTGTCACCAATTTCTAAAATTAATTATTAACCTATTGGAATTTTTATAGAATTTTAAAATGCTTTCTATTATTTTCTATCAATTATTCCTAAACTAATATAAAAATTCCATTCTAAGAAGAAAATAAATGGGGTGTACTTAGTAAGTTTCTATTTGCTTTTTCTCAATGGGCCTGATAAGAAGGTGCAGGTAGCAAAAGTACCCAACCCAATTTCGCAGGCTGAGGGGAGGTGAGAAGAGTGATTTATTAGTTTGTTTTTACTTACTGGGCTTTAAAAGAAGGGTGTTAATAGAAATATAACCAGGCCCAATTCGCACAGGCCCTGGGGGAGGTGTAGAAATGATCTTTTCATGTTGTTTTTTTCTGATGGGCTCATAAAGGGATGTGTAAATAGCAATAGTATAAAAAGGGGTGATTCTAGGAATTAAACATATTTTATTCTATAAAATCTTAACTTAAAAAAATGAATTAAATTAATCTTATGATAATATTTTCTAAAATCTTAATTTAAGAAAATGAATTAAACTGAACTTATGATAATATTTTCTAAAATCTTAACATTCCAATATAATTAAACTTAAAAAAACAAACAAATAACAAAAAGAAAAATCAAAAGCCAGGATCAACATAACCCTAATTCCCTTCTTTCTTCTCCCTTGCCGCCGCTACACAAACCCTTAGCCTCTCTTTCTTCTTCCCCAGGCCGCCGCCAAACCCTTTCTCTCCTCTCCAATTCACATCGCCGCCTCTCATCCCCTTATCCCTCATGCCTTCTTTTTCTCCATTTCCGAAAACATCACCTCCTTCATCTTCTCCTTCTGCTTCGCGAAACCACCACCACAAATCCTTTCCTCTTCTTCGACCTAAACTAAACTTCTTCTCTTTGTCATCATCTTCTTCATTTCCTTCCTAACCGAATCAAAATGAGCCTATCTAAAATCAAAACCCTAACCTAAATCTCTTCCTCCATGGCCGCCGCTACCTCTACTAACACCGCCATAAAATCGCCGGAAAAAATGGAGAATAAATGGTGAAAACTCGTCCTCTCTCCACCAATATAACCTAATCCCAACCTAAACCAACATCTCTAACACAAATCCAGATAAAAGGTACCTTGAAAATTTCCCGTGCCGACGATGTCAGAAGAAGGATGAAGCTTCCGTTATGATGCCGACGCGACGTTCTTCGTATCACGACCGTATCTCTTTGCTCACGTCTATCACCATTCAATATCGTCTTTCGATTGATCTCATTCTCGCCACTTTCTATCGATAGCGGTGAAGACTCAAATCGGTCAGTTGCAAACTTTTCTTGATTTCTCGCTGTTATTGCATCATATGGTAATGCTGCAAATGGTTGATCGAACTGAGAATTGCAGATTTCCTTTGATGTGAATGAACACTGGCTAAGAAGTAATGAAGATGTTGATGATTCGGAAGATATAGAGAAATGTTGCAGATTGATGTGGGCTGGTGAAAGTTTCGAAAACACTGCGTTTCACGGTATGCTCTTCGTTGATTTTCCGTGCGATTCGTAATTTCAGCCTCAATGTTTGTTCAGTTGCCTCTCTTTTGATTCAATTTGCTCTTTTCCCATGGTTGATGATGGTTGCAGGGTGACGAACATGTAGCAGGAGATGAAGAATGAGGCTGAGTTTAACTGTTGTGGATGGGAGAGAATGAAGACTGGGTGGAGGATTGTAAACGGGTAAAGTGGTGAAGAATCCGAAATGAAGTTGAAGGGAACAGCTTGAATATGGTTTTGGCCAAAAATGGAGGAGAGAGTTGAAGAATCTTGAAGAAATGGTTGAAGTGAATTGAAAAGTTGTGGAAGAAAGCAGTGATAGAGTGTGATGCCTCTGATTTATAGGAGAATTGAAGATGATTCTGGAAACTTCAGGTAATAATCAGTTAGAGAATTCGGTTATGCTTCTGTTAATTTTCTGTTATGACTTAGCTGAAAGTTTTTTGCGATTCAGTTATGTGTTCAGTCATGAGCTCACTTGTTCTTTTTGGTTTTCTGTTAGGAAGTTAATGATTCTGTTATGGATTTTCTGGTTTGATTTCAATTCACAGCTTCCAATCCTGTTACAAGATTTCCACTGCTTATTCCTTGATGAAATTCTGTTAAGAGCAAGTTATAGGTTAACTGAAATCATGTTACAGCTTCTGTGAATAATTCATGAATTGTGATTTTTGCTTGTCCTGAATTCTCCTCTTTTGAGTGTGGTCTTTTTCTCCTGAGTTCAGATTCGTACCCTTGTGATCTCTATGTCATAGTGGTTTTCTCTATTCCAATTTTTGTTTCAATATGAACCTGAATTTGAATGATGGTATTGGTTCTTATTTGCAGGCGTGGTTGTCGAAGGTTGATGTAGTTTGGTTCCAAGTTGATGCGGATTGAAGTTGAACAATTGACAAAGAAGCTTTTTTTTGTTGGTGATGGCGTGAAAAGGGGTCCATGAGAAATGATTCCCTTCTGCAGATCATGAAATCAGTTGCTATAGATTTGTTTCTCAATTTTTTTGTTACTGCACTCTCCTTCTTTCTAGTTTTTTTTTTAGAATTTTGTAACATGACTTATTACCAAGACTGTTATCATTTGAAAGTTATGTAATTAATCAAATTTAAAATAATAGAAACTTTATTTGCTTGCTATTTCTATATTTTTTTTTACAAGAGACTTAACCACCAAAAATAACTGACAGCATGTTATTGTAGTAATGGGTCTTGGCATTTACTTTATTTTGTTTTGACAAATATGAGGCCCAAGGGAGTAATTTAATAGAGTTAAAAAATGATGGTAACAAATTAATCGGTATGGACCCTTGAACTTTTGAGAGAGGTTTATAAATTTATTTGAATGATTGATCGAAAATGAATGGGACTTGAAAAATTGGACAATTGGGTATAAGATTCAAATGGATATGGACACTTGGAAGTTAGACTGGACCAATGGATCTTAAGAAATATGTAGAATGGAATTTTTAGGCTTGACTTATGCTTAAAGCGGACAATGAACTAACACAAGGTATACGGGTGTAATTTGGATGTTGAACAAAATGTGAATAAAGGAAGGATTGTAGAAATCCCCATGACTTGCATAAACAACTTTAGGCCAGCTGGAAAATCTAAATCCAACCTCCAAATCCCAACCTCACTCATATTGCAACCACAATACCCTGATCACCATAAGGACCTGTACCTTGATCTCTTGTACCACCAATCAACAGTCCTCTGCCGTGAAACCCTGATTAGCTCTGCAAGCAAATGAGGGAATTCCTCGAATTCATCTGATAGATATGAATACCAAACCCTAATTCCGTAATCCCTATAACCAGATCCATTGAAGTAGAAAAAACCCCAAACTAGTGGAAAAAACTGATCCTTCAGGAGACACTGATCTCATGCCTTATGAAAACAATGAAATGCTATAGCATGTTGTTTATGATTAGTGAGAAATGCAGATGAATGCAAAATGATATGCCAGTAGAGGGAATAAATAAGGGCAAATTTTGAGGTATTACAGCTGCCCCTATTCAATCATCTGCAAGCCTGAACGAATAATTGCAGCGGCTTTTAGACGTTCAAGGTATGGAGTGATTGAATACTCGAATAAAACCTGAAAATTTGCGCATTGAGAGTAACAGAAATGCCATCTGCCCATTTATTTATTTATGTATTTTTTGATTTTGACCTCTGAATAGGCAGCGAAAATAGAACCAGGTGGAATAGAATCAATGCAATCACTGCGACTGCCGAACGAACCGAAACCACAAGGAGGGTTCCTATTGGCGAAACAGGACTTAACACAACATCAACCGATTTGCGACTCAAATAAGATCAACCAATCTAACACGAAGATGGTATCAACCGATCTACCCCGGAAACGCGAGAATGTAATATCATCCGATTTACAACTCGAAGAGAAATGATATCAACCGATTCATAACTCAAATATGATCAACCGATCTAACACGGAAATGGTATCAACCGATCCACCCCAGAAAGCGAGAATGTAATATCATCCGATTTACAACTCAAAGAGAAATGATATCAACCGATTCATAACTCAAATACGATCAACCGATCTAACACGGAAATGGTATCAACCGATCCACCCCGGAAAACGAGAATGCAATATCATCCGATTTACAACTCGAAGAGAAATGATATCAACCGATTCATAACTCAAATAAGATCAACCGATCTAACAGAAATGGTATCAACCGATCCATTATCTTTGCACTGAGACGAGACCATTGTACTTAAATGGAGACTCGAAAGGAACGGGATCGTTGTACTTAAACGAGAGCCCAAGACGCGACCGTTGTACTGAAACAGAAATGCGAAAAAATGAGACTGTTGTACTGAAACAAGACTCAAAGACGAGACCATTGTACTTAAATGGAGACTCGAGAGGAACGAGATCGTTGTACTTAAACGATAACCCAAGACGTGACCGTTGTACTGAAACGGAGACGCGAAAAGATGAGACTGTTGTACTGAAACAAGACTCAAATACAAGACCATTGTACTTAAATGGAGACTCGAAATGAATGGGATCATTGTACTTAAACGATAACCCAAGACGTGACCGTTGTACTGAAACGGAGACGCGAAAAGATGAGACTGTTGTACTAAAACAAGACTCGACCGGGGATAACAATAAGACGTGGTAGAAGCATCCATCCTGGGAAATGAAGTTACATTCTGTGGGGAACACTTCAATCTGATTGGAGATGTAACGGGTCTTATGTAATATACCTCAAAACTGGACCATGCTGGTATGCATATGTTTGGATTTATGGCGTAATGTTCCAAGGCGATGGAAATGCTACGCTTTGGAGGATGCAAATGTAATGATGATTACTGGATGCAAATGCAAATGCAAAGCGGTCTCCCGATGAGGAGAAAGCAGGTATCCCAGATAACTTGGCTGGGAAGAAATGATGATCACTGCATTGATCTGGTTGATCCTTGTGAGGAGAAGACAACTCTGCGGGGAAGGCTATCAATGATATACCGGCTCTGAACTGCCGCCATTGCCAAAAATAAATTGGACTTTGAGATTGGAGAGCCAAGACCCTGCTGGATGAGGGCTTTTCTTGAACTCTGATGGGGAAATGAAGACCTCCTGACTTGGTTGAGAACCGAAGGCATGACACTGTTGAGGAAGCAACTGCTGGGGAGGCAAGACACTCCTTATACGGCTGAGAATTGCCCCTGTCTGAAGGGAAACTTCTGCTTGGGGACGACAACCACTCTCTGCTACCTTGCTGGGTGAAATTTCAACTTCCACATGGCTGGGGATGACGGGCGATATCAATGATAAAGCTTCCTGCTGAAGATAAAAGCTCAAGCTGCCACTTGTTGGGGATAAGAGATAAATCCTCTCATGTTGGGAATGAGAGATGTAAGGCGTTTCATGCTGGGGATGAGAGACGATGATACCCTTCTGATCAAGAAGTAACTTTCGCTTTGCCACACAGCTGGAGAAGGGATTGTCTAATGAGACTAGCTAAGACATTTTGATCCATGAAGCTTGCTGATGAAATAACTCTTGAAGTATTGTGCTGACAATGGCTTTGCCCCCTAGCCCCGGGTTGATAGGTTGTCAACTAATCATGAGTGAACAATGATTCTTTACAAATCTTCAACTTGCCTTCTACTAGGATCTATCAAAAGATAATGTCTCAAGAGGATTTTACAGAAAAACTGGCATACGAGATGCCTCAGTGTCTTCAAACTCTTGGAGAGATTCGTCAGATCTCGAAATAACTGCCCCAGACTGCATGGTCTGTGCAAGAATTTGCCTCGCAAGGATTCATGAAAAGCCTCATATCACTATGAGATATTCTGCCCCAGTATATTGAACTCCGGATAGGTGCTTTTGATAAACCGTCTTCGGGAGAGAGTAACTTCTAGTGCTCCTGGGGTGGCCTGCCCCAGTACAAGCCTTGAAGTGATCACCTATGACTGACTGAGTTTTGAAGAAAACACCCATACCAATTGTTCTTTGAGAGATTTGATCTCGAAGTAATTGCCCCAGTTTGGCTGAAATTTGAATGCATGCCTCAGACTAACGGCTCTTTGAGAGATCTGAATCTCGAAGTGATTGCCCCAGCTTGGCTGAACTTTGAAGAGATTGCTCGACATGACTTCCCCAGATTAGTTGGCTCTTACCACAACTGTTGGGAAAGTCCCTACTCAATGGAGTTTTCTTGAAAAGTGCACCTCGACAGATTGTCCTTCGGAAGTTTCAGACTTCTCAACTTGGCAAGATTAAGCTCCTGGACTGAGATTCCATACATGGACTTTTATGATGCCAAACAAATGTATGCAAGCAGAAAATGTTTATTTTAAGAATGAAAATTCTAATGCAACACACATATTAATCTTGAAGTTTTACTGAAAAAGATGTCGCAAACTTTTGTGAGTGAATCACTGGTTAAGATACGACATTGATTTTTGATGGATGAAAGCATGCACATGCAACACCAACAAAGAACTTTTAGCACAACTCATAGGAGTCAGGAACGCGATCTTGTGGTAGTACGCTCTCAAAAATAACCTTGTTTCAGTTAGGACTTTTGAGGGTTGTATCGTGGCCTAGTTCACGGTTATAGAAGCAAAGGATATAGGCTCGAAATTTATTTGTGCCCACCCATCTTCGTGATGTTCTCCATTCCTATTTTCAGCTAGCTTTCACAAGCGTTCACCTCTCAAAAAGGTTTTTGTGACGGTTGAGGAACCAATTACACTAACGGTGTAAGCACCAAACAGGTTGTTGTTGGGAGTCAGTCACCCCTTAGTCTTTCGTGTCTGTGCCACACGACTTTGTTCTTGTTCGAGGATCTTTCTTGTGTAATCCTTTTCGTTTTTTACTTTTGCATTCTTTTTCTTACCCCTAACTTTTGCCTGGACTAATTCTTGTGAATCTTTGATTGTGAAGTCCAGCGGGATGCCCTAATTTTTGCCTAAGTCACTTGTTTTCAAGCTTCGACTTAGCGGGCTTTTTATTCTTTTTTTTTTCAATTCTTCTTCTTTTGGAACAAATCGTGTGACACTGTTTGTCTTGATTGCTTTGAAAGGGTCGTGACTGTCTCACTTCTTGGTTGAGGAAGGATAACCTTTGTGGTTTCCGGTCTCTGGACCTCTTGATTGGGATAACCATTGTGGTTCCTGGTCATTGGACCTCTCGATTTGGTACAACGAAAGGTAATGAATCCTCAGATTTGCACTCCTTTTCGAAATTTGAACGCTCGGTCAAACTAACTGACGCCTACCCTGCCCTTAGGTTTAGTGTGTTGCACCCCAAAATTTGCCCTCACAATACAAGACTTTGTGTTCTAAGAAGGTTCACAAGGTTCACAAGTTCCACAATGCTTTCAAAACCTTTCATGAGGTTCATGAAGTCTACAAGTCACTTTATGAAGGTTCACAAGGTTCACAAGCTTCTCAACATTTACAAAACCTTTCATGAGGTTCATGAAGTCTACAAGTCACTTTATGAAGGTTCACAAGGTTCACAAGCTTCTCAACATTTACAAGACCTTTCATGAGGTTCATGAAGTCTACAAGTCACTTCTTGAAGGTTCACAAGGTTCACAAGGTTCACAATACCTCCCATGAGGTTCACAAGACATTTTATGATGGTTCACAAGGTTCACAAGGTTCACAAATAGTCAGAAGATTTAACAATTCCCTCAGACAATGCACCTCCTAAGCAGTGCATCCAAAACTAGGGTTTTGACTTTAATCAGGCTAAATGAACTTCCAAGACTTCAAGTGAGCTTCATAACATCTTATATGTGTGTAAGAACCCCCATGACAAGTTTCAAGGCTTTTCTCAAAAGTTTGCTCAGTCAGATGATCAGATAAGTCAAAATCAGTCAAGGCAGTTAAAAAGTCAAACTGAGGTCAACTGTGGTCAAACCAAAGTCAAACTTCATGATTTTTTGCCAACATCAAGTATATGAAGTAAAATTCATCATTTGATCAAGGGTTGATCATGATTCATCAAGGAGATTTCAGATCATCAAGAATCAGGAGTTTCTAAATTAGGGTTTCCTTAGTAAAAGTCAACTGAACTTTGACCAGCCATAACTTTCACATGCTTCATCACCAAGTCTCCACTCAAAGCTCATTTTGAAGGAAATTTAATTCTCTACAACTTTGTGTCTCACAAGCCAAGCCCAAAAATGCTTCATTTGGAAGGTATGAGCTAAGACATTATAGGTCCTTTTGAAAGTCAACAAAAAGTCAACAACTTCAAAAGGGCATAACTTGAGATTGGTAAATGATATGGACATGAAACCAGTGGGGTTGGTTAGAGGACTCTTCAAGCTTTCCAAAATGTCCAAGAACACCCTCATAGCATTAAAATTGAAGGATATGTGCCCTTGCAAAGTTGGGAAATTTTGAGTTGGTTTATGATGAAAAAGGAGGTCTAAAACCAATTTCTTCCAAATGGGCTTGCCAAATGATGACCCAATCCATACATTGACTTCATGCACGACCCAAACCATTAAAAATCAGAATTTTTATTATTTTATTTTTATTTATTTTGATTTAATTCATTAAAAATCATTTTAAATAAAAATAAAATATGAAAATGTAATATTTGATGGAGATTAAGCTTCTAGAAAGTCTTAAATGTTGATTGGAATTGAAGAGGAATGAAATCATAAGATTTGTCCAAAAATAGCAAGCCTTCATACAAGAATATTGGATTTTAAAGGCATGATCAATTTGAATCTTTTCATATCAATTTTTCCACACAAACAATCAATCTTTTTGACCTAATTCACTCTCCTATAAGTGCATAACTCATTGCCATTGCAAGGACACGAATTTTCTGCCCTAAGAGTAAGTTCACAAAATCAAAAATCCCTTCCAAAACTCATATTCGGTTTTCAATTTGCAGGACTTTTGAAGGTAAAATAAGAACATAGCAATGTTCCTTGGACCTCACTGAAGCATTATCATCACTCATATGCATCAATACCATGCACATATGAACAACCCTAAAACCCTAATTTATTTTTCTCTAAACAAATGTTAAAATCTAATTTTATTTTTCTAACTTAATTTTTGTAAATATAATGTTTAATATAATTTTGTAAATATAATCTTTAATATGCTTAAAATTTATAAATATAATTATGATAATTAAGTTTTTTTTGTAAATATGCTTATAACCAAATTTTTTATAATATGAAATTGTTTCTATAATTTTGTTCATAATCCAAATTTTATTCTTTTAAAAAATATATATGGTTAAAAAAATAATTAAATTTATGCTAATATATTGTAATTGTAATTTTTTATGTTTATAATTTATAATTTTATAATTAAATTGCTCTTATTTCCTTAATAATTTCTAATTCTTATTTATTGTTTATTTTGCTTATTATTACTAATCCATTTATTTTATTATTATGCTTATTATTATTATTTCACTAACCTTATTTAATTTTTTTATTATTATTATTACTAACCCCTATTATATTTATTAGTGCCTATTTATTTATTTTTGCTTATTATTTATATTTATTTATTTGCTATTTATTTTAATTGCTTATTATAATTATTGTAATTGCTCCTTGGTGTAATTTTTGTAAATATTTAATTTATTTAATTTTTATGCTATGGTTAGTAATTTAGGGAGTGTAAACATGTATTATATTTAAAATTTAATTTAGATCATTTTTAAAGATAAATAAAATTAAACACTCACACACGTAAGTCGATTTTTAATCGCCATCTCACTTTCTAGGGTTGCCTCTTATTGTTGCCTATTCAAAAAGGTCAAGTGGGGTGTATAAAGCAAGTCCCTCAAAATAAAGTCATCAAGTCCCTAATGGTTGCCTTTCATAAAGATCAAGTCCCTTTTCGAATAATGATGACAGTCCCTCCTAAGTGCTTAATACACCCCACAGTTGCCTTCATTAAACAGATGTCCCTTCATATGTCCCTCACATCCAAGGTAATGACTACCTATTCCTTAATAATAGGGATAGTCTTACCATTAAAAGGATAAAGAACAGAAAGACTTAAACTTTAGGGTAGGTACCTCATAGTTGCTTGCTCACTTCATTCAAAATTTTCAAACACTTAACAAATTTCAAACAAATTTTCAAACACAAGTTTTTACGCATCCGTACATGGATCATTATTAACTCTTATGGAAATTTTTATTCACACACTTCACCTTTTCAAAAACAATTCAAAGTGAGCTAAGTAACTAAGAGCCCATGGATAACCATGGATGTAAAGGGTGCTAACACCTTCCCTTTACATAACCTACCCCCCGGACCCAAAAAATCTTTTAAAGGTCTTTCCTGTTCTTTTATGCCTTTCCTTTGGATAAAATAAAAGTCGGTGGCGACTCTTGCTATCCGCAACATAACTAAAGTCAGTTCTCCCACCGTGTTACAGAACTGGCGACTCTGCTGGGGATTTAAATTTAAGAGGGGTACCCTTAGGAATTAGATCACTTTAAAATTGTTTGCCTTGTTTGCTTTATACTTACTTGTTGGGTGCTCTTATGTGTGAAAGATCCTAACCCGGATCTAGTGTACCTTAGGTAAATGGCAATAGACCAAGGAAACTGTACGGCGTATACCGATATGGTTGATCTGGTGGCCATAGTTAGTGCGACTTCTTGGTTGGTGCTTATGTTCCTTAAGTCAAGTTGAGGATAATATGAGGCTGCCATATGTTGTCAATGCACTAACTAACTTGTAGAACCCTAGTTAACTCATCTTGGCCTTTAGAAAAGTAGTGAGGTAACCGGCTTTGGTGCAGACTGAAGTTGGTTGACACTCGATACTACACTCATTGAGATCTTAAACTTGGAGGGTTTTGGTTGGCAAGTAAGTTTCCTTCTGATCAACCACCCTTGTGAAGGATCAATGATATTGAGATCCCTTAGAACCTGGTTACTTTTGTAGGACAGGATGAACCAACTAACTTCAGGGGAGGGTACTTACCTTTGAACCTCATGCAAGCTTTTAAACCTAGGGCTATGGTGTGACTTGTTTGTGTGTGCCACATGTTTGTGATTGAGCGTAACATCATGACATCATCATGCATCATAAGCATAGCATTTTCACTAACCATTTCAAGGACCAAAGGATTTATCTTTGTTCTTTGTTGCAGGTCATGGCTTCAGCTCGTAGAAACACCATCAAAATCAACTTTGTAGGGATATCTCTTAAGCTTAAACAGTTGGTTTCTCAAGTGTCTGATCATTCCCAGTTCATCAAGAGACATGGTCACCTATTGGATCTAGTCACTTCAGGGTTCAATGAAGACATGATGAGTGTTCTGTTTCAGTTCTTTGACCCTAAGCACCATTGCTTTACATTCCCTGACTATCAGCTGGTTCCAACCATGGAGGAGTTCTCTAAACTTCTGGGTATACCTGTTCTTGATCAAAGACCCTTCACAGGCTTGGAGAAGGAGCTTAAACCAGAGGTTATTGCTGCAGCTCTACATCTGAAGAAATCTGACATTGTTCTAGAAACGAGAAGCGGAGTTAAGGGTATTCTTGCTAAGGTATTAATGGATAAAGCTCAAGTGTTCTTGAAGGCCATGAGCTATGATGCTTTTGAGGAGATCTTAGCCTTGCTGACTTATGGCTTAGTATTGTTCCCCAATCCAGATCAGTTCATAGACGTTCATGCCATCAACATATTCCTGAGTCACAATCCAGTGCCTACATTGCTTGGAGACATACTACATTCTCTTCATACCCGTACTACAAGGGCAAGAGGAACTTTGATGTGCTGCATACCTTTGCTTTCTAGGTGGTTTATTTCTCACCTTCCTCGCTCAGTAATGAAGAATGAGCAAGGGTTCAGATGGTCCAAGAGGATCATGTCACTTTCTCACTCAGATATCCATTGGTGCTCCAGATCTATGGAGAATGTCACCATCATTGACCGTTGTGGGGAGTTTCCTAATGTGCCACTTCTAGGCATAAGAGGAGGCATCACCTACAACCCCTCTCTAGCTTTACGACAGTTTGGTTACGCTCGGAGCGATGGTCCTCATGACATGTTGATTCAGGGCATTGTGTTTGACTACGACAACGATCTTCAAGGTTACCGTCAGAGATTCATACGAGCCTGGGGAAAAGTAAACAGGGTTGACAGCAAGACACTAGAGCCTAAGTACACTATTCATATGGAAGCTTATCTCATATGGGTGCGATCTCGTGCTCAGACTCTCATGATGCCATATCCTGCCGTCCTACCAGTTACCATGGAACCTGTTGCTGAAGGAGACACAGCTTATACCATCCTTCACCCAGGCATGCCTACTGATATGGAAGACTTGCAGAGATCATGGATCCAACTGAAGGAGCAAAGGGATACTTTCGAGGCTCATTACAAAGCAAGCCAAGAAAGGATCCTGGAACTAACAAAGCAACTTCACGAGGAACGGAATCTCAATTCATACCTCAACACAAAGAGGAAACGTCCATGGGAGACTTAAAACCCCATCTTTTGTACTTATCTCATTTTCATTTTTGTAAGCCTAAAAGGCAAAACAAATTTATTACTAATAAAAGTTTACTTTCTTGATTGTTTAAGCAAATTTAAATCCTGCGGTCCTTGAAAACATTGCATATGCATTCACATATCATTTCATTACATCACAGGGTTATAATTGTGCACAGGTTTCTCATCTTCTCGCTGTTTATTTCAGCAATGGCTCTTGAACAATCAGTTAAGGATCTCCAGGCACAAAATGCACAGTTCCAAGAGCTGATCCTGAATCAATCCAAGGGGCAGGATGAATTGAAGACACTGCTGGCCAAGAAGACTAAGAAGACTAGAAGGTCAGGTGGCCTGCTCAACATGGGAAGAAGGTTCAAAGGTCCTGTCAAGACCAAAGAGCAGGTTGAAGACTATGAATCTGAGGAATCTGAGAAAGAGGGAGGCAGTCTTCACAACACTATGGGGGACTCTGATTCTAAGGCTAATTACTACCATGAGCCTAATGAAGACAAATTCAAGATGCTGGTGGATAGAATGGATGCCATGGAGTTGCAGAAATCATCTGGGCTGGATTTTGAGGATTTGAGTCTGATATCTGGGGTTGTTATACCCATTGGTTTCAAGGTTCCTACCTTTGTTGTTTATGATGGGGTCTCTTGTCCCAAGCTGCATTTGAGGTCTTATGTCAGAAGGATTCAACCTCACACTGCTGACAAGAAGTTGTGGATCCACTTTTTTCAAGAGAGCTTATCTGGAGCTCAGTTGGAGTGGTATTATCAGTTGGAGAGTGTCAACATCAGAGACTGGAATGATCTTGCTGAAGCTTTCTATAAGCAGTATCAATACAATGCTGACTTAGCCCCCACTCGCATGCAGCTTCAGAGCATGTCTATGGGTGCCAAAGAAAGTCTTAAAGAGTATGCTCAGAAGTGGAGAGATTTAGCTGGAAGAGTTCAACCCCCTTTGACTGACAGGGAATTGGTTGATATGTTCATGTGTACGCTGAATGGTCCGTTTTACAGTCATCTCATTGGAAGCTCATCATCTGGCTTCACTGAGTTGATCATGACAGGAGAGCGAGTAGAAAATGGTATAAATAATGGTAAGATCCAAGTGGGTACTTCCTCATCAGGTGCTGCAAAGAAGCCTCCCACTGGGAAGAAAGAATCCAATGCTGTTTATGGTCAGCCTGATCGTAATAGAAGGCATCAGTCTGTTAGTGCAGTTCATATTTCAAATCCAACTCCTGCAACAACAGAGCAGCCACAGGGCAACCAACAGAGGGCTAGAAGGCAGTTCACAAAGATCAACATGTCACTGGCTCAGGCATTGCAACATTTGTTGAAAGCTGAACTCATTACTTTGAAGGAGGCTCCTCAGAATCCTAATGTTACCTCACCCAGGTACAATCCCAATGCACGATGTGCATATCATTCAAACTGTCAGGGTCATGATACTAATAACTGTTGGGTCTTGAAGAACAAAATTCAAGATATGATCGAGGCTGGAGAGATTGAGTTTGACCCTCCGGGTACTCCAAATGTGATTACTGCTCCCATGCCAAATCACGAGAAGACTGTCAATGCCATTGATGAAGATCTACATGTCTATTCAGTTATGGAGTTGACCACACCATTGTCTGTTATCAAAAAGAAGTTAGTACAAGCTGGGATCTTTCCAGGTTGTCGTGAAGATTGTTTGTACTGTACCTATAAGCCGGATAGTTGCTTCATATTGAGAGATGGAATTCAACGTCTCATGGATAAGTATACTATAGTGTTTGAGAGGACTCCGTCGTCTGTAGAAAGTATGGTGGATCATCTGACTCAAGGTAGGAAGATTGAAGAGGTTGATATGGTTGACAAAGTACCGGTAAGAATCACTTCAAAGAGACCTATTAAAATCACTCATCAGGGTCCAATCAAGATCACTGCTGAAGGCCCTGTGAAAGTTGTTGCTGAAGCCAGAGTGGCTCCTCTGATCATTACTACTCCTGGTCCTATTCCTTATACATCTGATAAAGCTGTGCCTTGGCACTATGGGTCTGATGTTTACATCCATGGTGTTAAGCAGGAGCCTTTAGCTGATGTGCCTGTTGACATTAATAATATTGCTGGATCTAGCAAGATCACACGTAGTGGAAGAATCTTATCTCCTCCAGTTGCTTCTAAGAATGCAGTTACTCCTGCTGCTACTTCCACCACTGATGCTCGGGGCAAAGGTCCTGTTATTGAGCCTGTATCTACTGATGTGCCAGCTGCTGATGATCTCTCTAAGCAGATGGAAGAAGTATTGAAAATAATTCGCAAGAGTGATTATGACATTGTTGATCAGTTGGGGCATACTCCCTCAAAGATTTCTATGTTGTCCTTGTTGTTGTGTTCTGAGGCTCATGCCAAGTCCTTGATCAAGTTTCTGAAGACAGCTCATGTACCCAATGCTATCTCTGTTGACCAATGAGAATTGTGTTGCCCACCTGACCTATGATAATGGGTTGGGATTTTCTGATGCTGATTTGACCCCTGCCAAGAGGGATCATAACAGGGCCTTGCATATCTCAATTGAATGCAGGGGCACTACCCTGTCACATGTGCTGATAGACAATGGTTCCTCTCTGAATGTGTTGCCCAAGGAAGTCCTGAATAAGCTGAGTCCTGAAGACGCTGTGCTGAAGCCCAGTAGTATTGTGGTGAAGGCTTTTGATGGTTCTAGAAGAGTAGTACATGGAGAAATTGATTTACCAATTAAAGTTGGTTCCCAGGTTTTTACTGCTACATTTTATGTGATGGATATTCTTCCTTCATACTCTTGTCTGCTTGGTCGTCCCTGGATCCATGGGGCAGGTGCTGTAACCTCTACATTACACCAAAAGTTGAGATATCCGGTGGATGGAAAGGTTGTTACTGTCTATGGAGAAGAAGAATACTTTGTCAGCCATATAAACACTTTCAAGTATCTGGAAATGGAAGGTGAATACATTGAAACTCCGTGTCAGACATTTGAAGTGGTTCCCTGGGTTGTTAATGATTATGTAGCTCCTCCTGTTGCGAAGAAAGTTCCTATGGTCACCAGAAAACCTCCAACAATGGCAATGGCCTCCCTCAATGATGCTAGAGCTGTGGTGGATGAAGGTGGTTGTACTATTTGGGGTCAGCTTCCTGATATTCCATACAAGTCTGACAAGTTTGGTTTGGGTTTCACTGCAGAGTCCCAGAAGGCTGTTCGTCGTGCTCGTGCTGTTCGTATCACCAATCAAGGGGTTATGAAAGATCAGATCAATGCTGTGGGAGACTATGATAAAGACTACAATCTGGATGCTTGGATTTTTCCTACTGTGGGTGTTGGACTCAATAATTGGAAAGCTGAAGATGTTATCCCTATCTCCTTTAGTCAGGAGTAAATACTATTATTGTGTTGTTGCTTTTTAAATTTGTAATTTCTTGAACAATAAAACTTTCAAGCCATGTGCCTTACCCGGGGCACAATGGTGTGCTTGTTACGGGCTGTCATTTCATTTGCATACTTCATTCAATAAAATCAGTGGACGTTTCGT
This sequence comes from Lathyrus aphaca, assembly GCA_963966055.1. Lineage (NCBI taxonomy): Eukaryota > Viridiplantae > Streptophyta > Magnoliopsida > Fabales > Fabaceae > Lathyrus > Lathyrus aphaca. The sequence goes on from OZ014524.1 coordinate 203,491,510, forward strand.
TTTCGTAAATATTGTGCTCCTTGTCTTTCTTTTTCTTTTACTTTTGCTTTATCAGTTATGTGTTCTTACACACACCCACATCACTAAAATGCAGATCCTCGTCCACTCTGGATCCTGTTGATAACAGTTCTACTATTGCCAATTATAATTTCGAGAATCCGATCTATCAAACTGAAGACGGAAATGAGGACGATTGTGAAATACCTGTAGAGCTTGCTAGGTTGTTACAACAAGAAGAGAAAGCTATACAGCCACATGAAGAGCCAGTCGAAGTTGTGAATTTGGGAACTGAAGAAAACAGAAAAGAGGTCAAGATAGGGACTGATTTAGAGGACAGTGTCAAGAGCAGATTGATTCAGATGTTACGTGACTATGTGGAGATCTTTGCTTGGTCTTATGAAGATATGCCAGGGTTGGATACAGACATTGTGGTTCACCGTTTGCCAGTGAAGGAAGATTGTCGTCCAAAGAAGCAGAAGGTTCGTCGTATGCGTCCTGAAATGTCAGAAAAGATCAAGGCAGAGGTAATGAAACAGTTCAATGCAGGGTTCTTAGCAGTGACTTCTTATCCTCAGTGGGTTGCAAATGTGGTACCAGTTCCTAAGAAAGATGGTAAGGTGCGTATGTGTGTAGACTACAGAGATTTGAACAAAGCTAGCCCCAAAGACGACTTCCCACTTCCTCATATTGATATTCTGGTAGACAACACTGCTCAGCATAAGGTATTCTCTTTTATGGATGGTTTCTCTAGTTACAATCAAATCAAGATGGCTCCTGAAGATATGGAGAAGACAACATTTGTTACACAGTGGGGCACTTTTTGCTATAAGGTGATGCCATTTGGTTTGAAGAATGCAGGGGCAACATATCAGCGTGCTATGGTGGCTTTGTTTCACGATATGATTCATCATGAGATAGAGGTATATGTGGATGATATGATAGCCAGATCTCAGAATGAAGAGCAACATCTTGATCATCTGCACAAGTTGTTTGAGAGGTTGAAGAAATACAAGTTGATTGAACCCAAACAAATGTACTTTTGGAGTTAGATCTGGTAAGCTCCTGGGTTTTATTGTCAGTGGAAAAGGTATTGAAGTGGATCCTGCAAAAGTGAAAGCTATACGAGAGATGCCAACTCCCCGTACTGAGAAGGAGGTTAGAGGTTTCTTGGGACGATTGAACTACATTGCAAGATTTATTTCCCAATTAACTGCCATCTGTGAGCCAATCTTCAAGTTGTTGAAGAAAGATCAGGTGATGGAATGGAATGATGAGTGTCAGACTGCCTTTGATGAAATCAAGAGATACCTGCTAGAACCTCCAATTTTGATGCCACCAGTTGATGGAAGACCCTTGATTATGTACTTAACAGTGTTAGACAACTCAATGGGGTGTGTGTTGGGGCAACATGACGAGTCTGGTCGAAAAGAGCAGGCAATATACTACCTTAGCAAAAAGTTTACCGACTGTGAAACAAGATACTCACTGCTCGAGAAAACTTGCTGCGCTTTGGCATGGGCTGCTCGCCGACTAAGACAGTATATGTTGACTCATACTACCTTGTTGATTTCAAAGATGGATCCAATCAAGTACATATTTGAGAAACCTGCTCTCTCTGGAAGAATTGCTAGATGGCAAATGATCTTGACAGAATATGACATACAGTACACTACACAGAAGGCCATTAAGGGAAGTGTTGTTGCTGATCATTTGGCTCATCAAGCAGTGGATGATTACCAGTCAATGAGTTTTGAGTTCCCTGATGAAGACATTATGATTATTACCAAAGAACCTGGACAATATGACGGACCTGAACAAGGATCCCGATGGACTATGGTTTTTGATGGTGCTTCTAATGCACTTGGTAATGGTGTTGGTGTTGTGATTAGTTCCCCTGAAGGTTGTCATACCCCGATTACTGCTAGATTTTGTTTCTATTGTACCAATAACATGGCTGAGTATGAGGCATGTATCCTGGGTATTAAAGCTGCTATTGATATGAAGATTCAGTTCCTTGATGTGTATGGAGATTCAGCCCTGGTAGTAAGTCAGATTAAAGGAGATTGGGATACTAAGCATGATAACCTCATTCCTTACAGAGAGCATGTGTTGTCTTTGATCCCACATTTCAAAGAGATTACCTTTGGACATATTCCACGAAGAGAGAATCAGTTGGCAGATGCATTAGCCACCTTGGCATCTATGTTTGAGATCAACTGGGATGATGAAGCTCCCAAGATTACTATTGATAGATTTGAAAAGCCTGCATACTGCAATGAGATTGACACTGAAGGGGCAGAGGAGAAGCCTTGGTTCTATGAAGTAAAAAGATATCTTGAAGCTCAGGAGTTCCCTGAAGGGGCATCTGTCAAAGATAGGAAATTCCTGAGAAGGTTCTCCGCTAAGTTCTTTTTGAGTAATGGCATTCTGTATAAGCTCAATCATGATTCAACTTTTCTTCGTTGTGTGGATAAGAAGGAAGCAATTGAGATTATGGAAGATATGAATGATGGGATCTTTGGCACTCATTCTAGTGGTCATACTATGGCAAAGAAGATATTGAGAGCAGGTTACTATTGGTCTACCATGGAAGCTGATTGTTTTCAACACTCCAGAACATGCCACAAGTGTCAAATTTATGCTGATAAAGTCCATGTACCTCCATCACCATTGAATGTGTTGACTGCTCCTTGGCCCTTTGCCATGTGGGGCATTGATATGATTGGTGAAATCAAGCCAACTGCTTCTAATGGGCATCGTTTCATCCTGGTTGCTATTGATTACTTCACAAAGTGGGTGGAGGCAGCTTCATTTGCATCTGTTACTAAGAATGTGGTGGCTCGATTCATTAAGAATAATCTCATATGTAGGTATGGCATCCCTGAAAGGATTATCACTGACAATGGCTCTAATCTGAACAACACTATGATTACTGATCTCTGCACACAGTTCAAGATTAAGCATCACAACTCTTCTCCGTATCGTCCAAAGATGAATGGGGCAGTTGAAGCTGCTAATAAGAACATTAAGAAGATTGTACAGAAGATGAGTGTTACTTACAAGGATTGGCATGAGATGTTACCATTTGCTCTTCATGGTTATCGTACTACAATACGTACTTCAACAGGGGCAACCCCATTCTCCTTAGTCTATGGTATGGAAGCAGTTCTGCCCATTGAAGTTCAGATTCCCTCCTTGAGAATTATGAAGGATGCAGGCTTGGATGAAGATGAGTGGATTCAGACTCGACTTGACCAGATAAACTTGATTGATGAGAAGAGGTTAGCAGCAGTTTGTCATGGCCAGATGTACCAGAAACGAATGATCAAAGCTTTTAACAAGAAGGTTAAGCCAAAGGTATATCAGGCTGGTGACTTGGTAATCAAGCGTATCATATTACCACAGGGTGATCCTAGGGGCAAGTGGACTCCGACATATGAAGGACCATTTGTAGTCAAGACAGTGTTCTCAGGAGGTGCCATGATACTTACTACTATGGACGGTGAAGACTTCCCACAGCCTGTAAACGCAGACATAGTTAAAAAATACTACGCATAAAAAGAGACCCGCTAGGTTGACAGGCCTAGGCAAAAATAAGGGCATCCCGGCAAACCAAAAGGGTTTGGGCAAAAATTAGGGATATATATAAAAAGATGTACACCCGGCAAGTCGAAAACCTGAAAAGGCGGCTTGGGCAAAAAAGGGTATCCCGGTGGATTGAAAACCTGAAAGGGCAATCCAGGCAAAAGTTAGGGATTAAAGCGTATGACTATGTCTCGTTTGGATCACCCATGAAACTGCAACCAGTTGTACTACTTACTCAAGCTCGAACAGATAAAGCTCAATCTAATTGTTTTCGTCTCAACAGCAGAAGATGAGATACTTGAAGATAATGGCAATAGTAGAATTGAAACTCAATAAGATTATTTCCCACGTAGCTGATTTTCTTTTGTAAAAACTTTATGGCAAAATCCTCTTACTAGGGTTTATGTCTCCTTGTACAAACTTGCCCGTGTATGGGTCACTTTTTGATATAAATAAATTCCATCTTTTGAATCCAGATTTACTTTTACCCTATTTACATAAGCGAAACGTCCATTGGTCGTGTTTGAATGTATGTATGCTTTTGAATATGATTAATGTTTACCAAAAATGCATGGATGCTTTTAATATGATTGATGTTTACCAGAAATGCATGAAAATGCAGTAATAGTATTTACTAAGGACGAACGAGGGAAAGGTTTCAACGAAGCTTCGCCGGTTCATCTCTACAAAACAGTTAAAAAACCCTCAGTAGGACAAATCCATCTTCATAAAGTCACATCTCCCCTGGAATTTAATAGAGTTAAAAAATGATGGTAACAAATTAATCGGTATGGACCCTTGAACTTTTGAGAGAGGTTTATAAATTTATTTGAATGATTGATCGAAAATGAATGGGACTTGAAAAATTGGACAATTGGGTATAAGATTCAAATGGATATGGACACTTGGAAGTTAGACTGGACCAATGGATCTTAAGAAATATGTAGAATGGAATTTTTAGGCTTGACTTATGCTTAAAGCGGACAATGAACTAACACAAGGTATACGGGTGTAATTTGGATGTTGAACAAAATGTGAATAAAGGAAGGATTGTAGAAATCCCCATGACTTGCATAAACAACTTTAGGCCAGCTGGAAAATCTAAATCCAACCTCCAAATCCCAACCTCACTCATATTGCAACCACAATACCCTGATCACCATAAGGACCTGTACCTTGATCTCTTGTACCACCAATCAACAGTCCTCTGCCGTGAAACCCTGATTAGCTCTGTAAGCAAATGAGGGAATTCCTCGAATTCATCTGATAGATATGAATACCAAACCCTAATTCCGTAATCCCTATAACCAGATCCATTGAAGTAGAAAAAACCCCAAACTAGTGGAAAAAACTGATCCTTCAGGAGACACTGATCTCATGCCTTATGAAAACAATGAAATGCTATAGCATGTTGTTTATGATTAGTGAGAAATGCAGATGAATGCAAAATGATATGCCAGTAGAGGGAATAAATAAGGGCAAATTTTGAGGTATTACAGCTGCCCCTATTCAATCATCTGCAAGCCTGAACGAATAATTGCAGCGGCTTTTAGACGTTCAAGGTATGGAGTGATTGAATACTCGAATAAAACCTGAAAATTTGCGCATTGAGAGTAACAGAAATGCCATCTGCCCATTTATTTATTTATGTATTTTTTGATTTTGACCTCTGAATAGGCAGCGAAAATAGAACCAGGTGGAATAGAATCAATGCAATCACTGCGACTGCCGAACGAACCGAAACCACAAGGAGGGTTCCTATTGGCGAAACAGGACTTAACACAACATCAACCGATTTGCGACTCAAATAAGATCAACCAATCTAACACGAAGATGGTATCAACCGATCTACCCCGGAAACGCGAGAATGTAATATCATCCGATTTACAACTCGAAGAGAAATGATATCAACCGATTCATAACTCAAATATGATCAACCGATCTAACACGGAAATGGTATCAACCGATCCACCCCAGAAAGCGAGAATGTAATATCATCCGATTTACAACTCAAAGAGAAATGATATCAACCGATTCATAACTCAAATACGATCAACCGATCTAACACGGAAATGGTATCAACCGATCCACCCCGGAAAACGAGAATGCAATATCATCCGATTTACAACTCGAAGAGAAATGATATCAACCGATTCATAACTCAAATAAGATCAACCGATCTAACAGAAATGGTATCAACCGATCCATTATCTTTGCACTGAGACGAGACCATTATACTTAAATGGAGACTCGAAAGGAACGGGATCGTTGTACTTAAACGAGAGCCCAAGACGCGACCGTTGTACTGAAACAGAAATGCGAAAAAATGAGACTGTTGTACTGAAAAAAGACTCAAAGACGAGACCATTGTACTTAAATGGAGACTCGAGAGGAACGAGATCGTTGTACTTAAACGATAACCCAAGACGTGACCGTTGTACTGAAACGGAGACGCGAAAAGACGAGACTGTTGTACTGAAACAAGACTCAAATACAAGACCATTGTACTTAAATGGAGACTCGAAATGAATGGGATCATTGTACTTAAACGATAACCCAAGACGTGACCGTTGTACTGAAACGGAGACGCGAAAAGATGAGACTGTTGTACTAAAACAAGACTCGACCGGGGATAACAATAAGACGTGGTAGAAGCATCCATCCTGGGAAATGAAGTTACATTCTGTGGGGAACACTTCAATCTGATTGGAGATGTAACGGGTCTTATGTAATATACCTCAAAACTGGCCCATGCTGGTATGCATATGTTTGGATTTATGGCGTAATGTTCCAAGGCGATGGAAATGCTACGCTTTGGAGGATGCAAATGTAATGATGATTACTGGATGCAAATGCAAATGCAAAGCGGTCTCCCGATGAGGAGAAAGCAGGTATCCCAGATAACTTGGCTGGGAAGAAATGATGATCACTGCATTGATCTGGTTGATCCTTGTGAGGAGAAGACAACTCTGCGGGGAAGGCTATCAATGATATACCGGCTCTGAACTGCCGCCATTGCCAAAAATAAATTGGACTTTGAGATTGGAGAGCCAAGACCCTGCTGGATGAGGGCTTTTCTTGAACTCTGATGGGGAAATGAAGACCTCCTGACTTGGTTGAGAACCGAAGGCATGACACTGTTGAGGAAGCAACTGCTGGGGAGGCAAGACACTCCTTATACGGCTGAGAATTGCCCCTGTCTGAAGGGAAACTTCTGCTTGGGGACGACAACCACTCTCTGCTACCTTGCTGGGTGAAATTTCAACTTCCACATGGCTGGGGATGACGGGCGATATCAATGATAAAGCTTCCTGCTGAAGATAAAAGCTCAAGCTGCCACTTGTTGGGGATAAGAGATAAATTCTCTCATGTTGGGAATGAGAGATGTAAGGCGTTTCATGCTGGGGATGAGAGACGATGATACCCTTCTGATCAAGAAGTAACTTTCGCTTTGCCACACAGCTGGAGAAGGGATTGTCTAATGAGACTAGCTAAGACATTTTGATCCATGAAGCTTGCTGATGAAATAACTCTTGAAGTACTGTGCTGACAATGGCTTTGCCCCCTAGCCCCGGGTTGATAGGTTGTCAACTAATCATGAGTGAACAATGATTCTTTACAAATCTTCAACTTGCCTTCTACTAGGATCTATCAAAAGATAATGTCTCAAGAGGATTTTACAGAAAAACTGGCATACGAGATGCCTCAGTGTCTTCAAACTCTTGGAGAGATTCGTCAGATCTCGAAATAACTGCCCCAGACTGCATGGTCTGTGCAAGAATTTGCCTCGCAAGGATTCATGAAAAGCCTCATATCACTATGAGATATTCTGCCCCAGTATATTGAACTCCGGATAGGTGCTTTTGATAAACCGTCTTCGGGAGAGAGTAACTTCTAGTGCTCCTGGGGTGGCCTGCCCCAGTACAAGCCTTGAAGTGATCACCTATGACTGACTGAGTTTTGAAGAAAACACCCATACCAATTGTTCTTTGAGAGATTTGATCTCGAAGTAATTGCCCCAGTTTGGCTGAAATTTGAATGCATGCCTCAGACTAACGGCTCTTTGAGAGATCTGAATCTCGAAGTGATTGCCCCAGCTTGGCTGAACTTTGAAGAGATTGCTCGACATGACTTCCCCAGATTAGTTGGCTCTTACCACAACTGTTGGGAAAGTCCCTACTCAATGGAGTTTTCTTGAAAAGTGCACCTCGACAGATTGTCCTTCGGAAGTTTCAGACTTCTCAACTTGGCAAGATTAAGCTCCTGGACTGAGATTCCATACATGGACTTTTATGATGCCAAACAAATGTATGCAAGCAGAAAATGTTTATTTTAAGAATGAAAATTCTAATGCAACACACATATTAATCTTGAAGTTTTACTGAAAAAGATGTCGCAAACTTTTGTGAGTGAATCACTGGTTAAGATACGACATTGATTTTTGATGGATGAAAGCATGCACATGCAACACCAACAAAGAACTTTTAGCACAACTCATAGGAGTCAGGAACGCGATCTTGTGGTAGTACGCTCTCAAAAATAACCTTGTTTCAGTTAGGACTTTTGAGGGTTGTATCGTGGCCTAGTTCACGGTTATAGAAGCAAAGGATATAGGCTCGAAATTTATTTGTGCCCACCCATCTTCGTGATGTTCTCCATTCCTATTTTCAGCTAGCTTTCACAAGCGTTCACCTCTCAAAAAGGTTTTTGTGACGGTTGAGGAACCAATTACACTAACGGTGTAAGCACCAAACAGGTTGTTGTTGGGAGTCAGTCACCCCTTAGTCTTTCGTGTCTGTGCCACACGACTTTGTTCTTGTTCGAGGATCTTTCTTGTGTAATCCTTTTCGTTTTTTACTTTTGCATTCTTTTTCTTACCCCTAACTTTTGCCTGGACTAATTCTTGTGAATCTTTGATTGTGAAGTCCAGCGGGATGCCCTAATTTTTGCCTAAGTCACTTGTTTTCAAGCTTCGACTTAGCGGGCTTTTTATTCTTTTTTTTTTCAATTCTTCTTCTTTTGGAACAAATCGTGTGACACTGTTTGTCTTGATTGCTTTGAAAGGGTCGTGACTGTCTCACTTCTTGGTTGAGGAAGGATAACCTTTGTGGTTTCCGGTCTCTGGACCTCTTGATTGGGATAACCATTGTGGTTCCTGGTCATTGGACCTCTCGATTTGGTACAACGAAAGGTAATGAATCCTCAGATTTGCACTCCTTTTCGAAATTTGAACGCTCGGTCAAACTAACTGACGCCTACCCTGCCCTTAGGTTTAGTGTGTTGCACCCCAAAATTTGCCCTCACAATACAAGACTTTGTGTTCTAAGAAGGTTCACAAGGTTCACAAGTTCCACAATGCTTTCAAAACCTTTCATGAGGTTCATGAAGTCTACAAGTCACTTTATGAAGGTTCACAAGGTTCACAAGCTTCTCAACATTTACAAAACCTTTCATGAGGTTCATGAAGTCTACAAGTCACTTTATGAAGGTTCACAAGGTTCACAAGCTTCTCAACATTTACAAGACCTTTCATGAGGTTCATGAAGTCTACAAGTCACTTCTTGAAGGTTCACAAGGTTCACAAGGTTCACAATACCTCCCATGAGGTTCACAAGACATTTTATGATGGTTCACAAGGTTCACAAGGTTCACAAATAGTCAGAAGATTTAACAATTCCCTCAGACAATGCACCTCCTAAGCAGTGCATCCAAAACTAGGGTTTTGACTTTAATCAGGCTAAATGAACTTCCAAGACTTCAAGTGAGCTTCATAACATCTTATATGTGTGTAAGAACCCCCATGACAAGTTTCAAGGCTTTTCTCAAAAGTTTGCTCAGTCAGATGATCAGATAAGTCAAAATCAGTCAAGGCAGTTAAAAAGTCAAACTGAGGTCAACTGTGGTCAAACCAAAGTCAAACTTCATGATTTTTTGCCAACATCAAGTATATGAAGTAAAATTCATCATTTGATCAAGGGTTGATCATGATTCATCAAGGAGATTTCAGATCATCAAGAATCAGGAGTTTCTAAATTAGGGTTTCCTTAGTAAAAGTCAACTGAACTTTGACCAGCCATAACTTTCACATGCTTCATCACCAAGTCTCCACTCAAAGCTCATTTTGAAGGAAATTTAATTCTCTACAACTTTGTGTCTCACAAGCCAAGCCCAAAAATGCTTCATTTGGAAGGTATGAGCTAAGACATTATAGGTCCTTTTGAAAGTCAACAAAAAGTCAACAACTTCAAAAGGGCATAACTTGAGATTGGTAAATGATATGGACATGAAACCAGTGGGGTTGGTTAGAGGACTCTTCAAGCTTTCCAAAATGTCCAAGAACACCCTCATAGCATTAAAATTGAAGGATATGTGCCCTTGCAAAGTTGGGAAATTTTGAGTTGGTTTATGATGAAAAAGGAGGTCTAAAACCAATTTCTTCCAAATGGGCTTGCCAAATGATGACCCAATCCATACATTGACTTCATGCACGACCCAAACCATTAAAAATCAGAATTTTTATTATTTTATTTTTATTTATTTTGATTTAATTCATTAAAAATCATTTTAAATAAAAATAAAATATGAAAATGTAATATTTGATGGAGATTAAGCTTCTAGAAAGTCTTAAATGTTGATTGGAATTGAAGAGGAATGAAATCATAAGATTTGTCCAAAAATAGCAAGCCTTCATACAAGAATATTGGATTTTAAAGGCATGATCAATTTGAATCTTTTCATATCAATTTTTCCACACAAACAATCAATCTTTTTGACCTAATTCACTCTCCTATAAGTGCATAACTCATTGCCATTGCAAGGACACGAATTTTCTGCCCTAAGAGTAAGTTCACAAAATCAAAAATCCCTTCCAAAACTCATATTCGGTTTTCAATTTGCAGGACTTTTGAAGGTAAAATAAGAACATAGCAATGTTCCTTGGACCTCACTGAAGCATTATCATCACTCATATGCATCAATACCATGCACATATGAACAACCCTAAAACCCTAATTTATTTTTCTCTAAACAAATGTTAAAATCTAATTTTATTTTTCTAACTTAATTTTTGTAAATATAATGTTTAATATAATTTTGTAAATATAATCTTTAATATGCTTAAAATTTATAAATATAATTATGATAATTAAGTTTTTTTTGTAAATATGCTTATAACCAAATTTTTTATAATATGAAATTGTTTCTATAATTTTGTTCATAATCCAAATTTTATTCTTTTAAAAAATATATATGGTTAAAAAAATAATTAAATTTATGCTAATATATTGTAATTGTAATTTTTTATGTTTATAATTTATAATTTTATAATTAAATTGCTCTTATTTCCTTAATAATTTCTAATTCTTATTTATTGTTTATTTTGCTTATTATTACTAATCCATTTATTTTATTATTATGCTTATTATTATTATTTCACTAACCTTATTTAATTTTTTTATTATTATTATTACTAACCCCTATTATATTTATTAGTGCCTATTTATTTATTTTTGCTTATTATTTATATTTATTTATTTGCTATTTATTTTAATTGCTTATTATAATTATTGTAATTGCTCCTTGGTGTAATTTTTGTAAATATTTAATTTATTTAATTTTTATGCTATGGTTAGTAATTTAGGGAGTGTAAACATATATTATATTTAAAATTTAATTTAGATCATTTTTAAAGATAAATAAAATTAAACACTCACACACGTAAGTCGATTTTTAATCGCCATCTCACTTTCTAGGGTTGCCTCTTATTGTTGCCTATTCAAAAAGGTCAAGTGGGGTGTATAAAGCAAGTCCCTCAAAATAAAGTCATCAAGTCCCTAATGGTTGCCTTTCATAAAGATCAAGTCCCTTTTCGAATAATGATGACAGTCCCTCCTAAGTGCTTAATACACCCCACAGTTGCCTTCATTAAACAGATGTCCCTTCATATGTCCCTCACATCCAAGGTAATGACTACCTATTCCTTAATAATAGGAATAGTCTTACCATTAAAAGGATAAAGAACAGAAAGACTTAAACTTTAGGGTAGGTACCTCATAGTTGCTTGCTCACTTCATTCAAAATTTTCAAACACTTAACAAATTTCAAACAAATTTTCAAACACAAGTTTTTACGCATCCGTACATGGATCATTATTAACTCTTATGGAAATTTTTATTCACACACTTCACCTTTTCAAAAACAATTCAAAGTGAGCTAAGTAACTAAGAGCCCATGGATAACCATGGATGTAAAGGGTGCTAACACCTTCCCTTTACATAACCTACCCCCCGGATCCAAAAAATCTTTTAAAGGTCTTTCCTGTTCTTTTATGCCTTTCCTTTGGATAAAATAAAAGTCGGTGGCGACTCTTGCTATCCGCAACATAACTTAAAGTCAGTTCTCCCACCGTGTTACAGAACTGGCGACTCTGCTGGGGATTTAAATTTAAGAGGGGTACCCTTAGGAATTAGATCACTTTAAAATTGTTTGCCTTGTTTGCTTTATACTTACTTGTTGGGTGCTCTTATGTGTGAAAGATCCTAACCCGGATCTAGTGTACCTTAGGTAAATGGCAATAGACCAAGGAAACTGTACGGCGTATACCGATATGGTTGATCTGGTGGCCATAGTTAGTGCGACTTCTTGGTTGGTGCTTATGTTCCTTAAGTCAAGTTGAGGATAATATGAGGCTGCCATATGTTGTCAATGCACTAACTATCTCCATTGACCCAAGACCTGACGATCTTCTGCCTACGTATCTCCATTGACCCAAGACCAATGAAAAATCAGAGCGACGTAGTTCCCCTCAACAGGGATGAAACTGCACTGCAAAGACGTACCATTACCAAAACAAGAGTATCTGAATTACTTATGGATTCAAAACTTCAAATCAAAGAAAGTGTCATCTCTCTTATATGTTTGGTGCGAAGTTGATAGCTTTCGAGTCGATTAAGTCCTGCACTGTGTGGTGAAAAGCTTTACATCTATCAATATGATGCCCTGGTGCCCCAGAATGAAAATCACAGTTGACATTGGCATCCCATCCCTCCGGTAGTGGAAAAGGAGGTGGGGACAGCTTGCAAAGCCCAACCAACTTCAATTGAAGAAAATGCTGGAGAAGATCAGTGTAAGACATTGGCAAAGGGTCAAAAAATCTTTCTCTCCTTTGTTGCTGACCCTGTTGAGGATTATGCTGACGACGATTTTGCTGTCGTGAACGCGTGGCACTTGGGATGATCATAGATGCCGTATGGTAACGCGGACCTTGATTTCTCTTCTTTCGTTGGACACAAACTGCCCCTGCTTCTTCGTATTGCTTCTTTTGCTCATTGAACAACGACTTCTTAGTTCCAGAAGTGGAGGCACCGTTGACCTGAATCTTTCCTCGCTTCATCCAATTTTCAATTCTTTCACCAGTCAAGACAATATCAGAAAAACCATTAGCTGAACAGCTCGCCAAACGTTCAATGAAGTGCCCCAGGAGGGTATCCATGAATAGGTCTATCATTTCTCTCTCCTGCAATGATGGTTGTACTCTGGCTGCAACCTCGCGCCACCTCTGTGCGTACTCCTTAAAGCTCTCGGAGTTCTTTTGTGACATGCTCTGAAGCTGGGTTCGGTTGGGAGCCATGTCAATATTATACTGGTACTGCTTGAGAAAGGCTTCCCCAAGTTCCTTCCAATTACGGACATAGTTCTTTTCCAGCTTTATGTACCATTCTAACGAACCCCCGGAAAGGCTGTCTTGGAAGTGGTACATCCAAAGTTTCTCATCTTTCGTATGTGCAGCGATTTTGCGATGGAAGGCCTGCAAGTGCATTTTCGGGCAAGATCTACCACTGTACTTGTCGAAAACGGGAGGTCTGAACTTTGGAGGGATCACCAACCCTGAAACTAGCCCCATATCAGCAACATCAATGCCAAGGGTGTCTTTGCATTCTAAAGCCTTTACCTTCTCGGTTAGCATCTGAAAGTCCTGGTTATTGGCCCCAGAACCAAATCCCACATCTTCATTGAGAAAAGTAAATTGATCCTCCTGTCGGTCTGCTACATGAACAGGAATTGGACCAATGCCTTCAGGGATATGAGGCCTATTATCCGTAGATGGGATGACTGTATTGATTGGATTGCCTTCGGCGTCCAAGGTAACCATTGGAGGATCAACCTGTGGACGATTAAGCCTCAGCATGGCGGTTCTCATCTCTTGTTGCCCCTGCACTATACTCTGCATTGCTACCATGAACTCTCCCATCCGAGTGCGAAACTCGTTCAACTCGGCTTGTACTGTATTCATGATTTGACTCGGGTAGCGTACTAGTACGGCCGATACTTTCCCTGAAATGGTCAAATAAATTAGGAAATCTAGATAACTCATTAGTATGCAAAAATGATATGCGTGAAAATGCCATGTCACTGATCCCACTTCATTCAGATCAGGGGACAGATACCCACGGAGTGCCACATCATAAGATAAACTCTGTGAGTGTGCAGGGAGAAAGTGCTGTGTATCGGGAATTCAAAATAAAATTGCCAGGATAGAAAAGTTGCAACAATGGTACCGACACACTTCCATAAAGCAAAGAATACACCAACATGCGAAACCTTATACAATTATTTGCCAACAATACTGAAATACAGGAAAATGTCGCAATCCACAACAGAAAAACAAAAGATTCCTTCAACAGCTCTGAAGGTAATCTAGAAACACAATAAAGCAAAATACATGTATCAAAGAAATCTACATCTCCTGATTTGAGCTTCGTGCAGTCTGCATGGCCAGCTGGATCAAAGGCTTCAGCTCCTGAGGTACCCTTCTGGTGTAATGATCCCTGAATCAATTAGATATTGGACATTTTGCTTGAAGGCTTTGCACTCATCGATGGTATGTCCAAATGTTCCGGAGTGGAACTCACATCTGACATCCATATTGTAATCTGGGGGAATGGGGTAGGGTATTGGCAAGGCGTTCCCTGGCTGAATCAAAGAATTCTCGAGCAAACGGGCAAACACTTGACTAGGAGTAAACACTTCTTCAACCTGCTTGAACTTGAGTCTCCCCTGTTGTTGATAATTCTGACGATGAAATGAATTCGAACACCTAGAGTTCTTCTGCACTTTCTTCTTTATGTCGGATCGGTGAATGGGTAAAGGTGTCTGGCACGATGTCTTCAAAACCCAGATCGGAGGCACACACCCCTGATTGGGGATAATTCTTGTGGTAAGGAAAGGAGAAGTTCCTCCTAGTGATATGAAATCTTTTGACACATCCCCGCTGATCGGTGCGAACTCGATTACTTTTGCATCAATGAGCTTTTGAACTTGATGCTTAAGCCTTTTGCAGTTTTCCACATGGTGACCAGGTGCCCCAGAATGGAAAACACATCTGGCATTGGCGTCAAAATCTGGGGGAAGCTTTTTGGATGTGGCTGCTACGGTGACAAGTTCAACCAGATTAAGCTCGAGCAAACAAACAAGCAACTGTGCATATGACACCGGGATCAAATCAAACTTGGCTTTAGACGTCTTTGGCATTTGTCCGCAGCTTTTGCCTTTACCTTCCCTTTGATGAACTGGAAGAGTCTGCAAATTGAGAGGCTTAGCATCCCGAAGTTGAAGAGGGTTTCCGCGAAACGCTTCCTGATCTTGAAACAAAATCACCGAACTGGGATGACCACTAACTTCTGCAGTAATAAAGGGGAGGTGGTGCCCTTCTTGGAGCTTTGGGGCTTCCCTGATCTGGTTCTCCTGTCTCTTCAGTTGGTAAACCTCCTCCATCAATAGCGTGTGGCCATGGCACAAGGTCTGCATGTCCTCCGAAAGTTGATCCATTCGGACTTTCATTTCAGCTATTTCTGCCCTGCATTGTTCCATATCCACCCCTTGATGACTGTGATTCAAATTGGCCATTCTGAAGAGTAAACGAATCAGGATGAGAATCTGTCCCCGGACACCTGTAATGAGAGTAAGGATGCATGCAAATGCCACGTTCGATTATTTCCAAGGGATCCATCTGCTTTGATTCCAATTTGGATATAGGAGCATATAATGAAATGGTTCAAACATAGGATATTTGGAAATAGCCGAACATGTGTGATAGAATGCTATGATGTTATGTATGCAACAGGCATGTGATCAGTGCAGTGTCTGCGATGTTCCAATCATATAATTAGGTGTCGGTGCAAGGTCTCAGAATCCATATATCACAATAATCATCCCTCTGATCCGGGATCCATAACTTAAGAACAGAAATCCAGATCACAAAACTGAACCAAAGGCAAAGTGGGTATGCTGAAGGTATCAGGGTTCCTGCAAACCTGTAAACCCCTCCCAATCTCACGGGTGTGCTACTCGGGTCAACATCACGGACTCTCAAAGCCGAATAGCAATAATACGTTCACCATTTCCGAGAAATGGCTCATGACCAAATCAGGGAATCGGTTTAGCATTATGTACTACTCAGGGAGGTCTCAGTTGAGTCCGGAAAATAAGCATCCCTCACAAGTTTCCAGCTTCAAGCACTGAATCGAGAAACAATAGTACATTCATCCCGAAGGGTACAATACTATCGTCATACGAACAGTTTGCTTTAACTGAATTCCTATGAGAGAACCAGGCCATCCTATGCGAGTTCCCAATGGACCCTCGGATGCGAGTGGGTTTGCCAACAAATGTGGTCTGCCACTGTCATCACTGGAGAGGGTTGTTTCCATTAAGGTTCTCAATGATCGGTCCCCAACTGCACATAACCATCAAGGTTGTACCCTGAAGTGGGGAAGAACCCCCACACATAATAGTCCCAAGACAGTCGCAACCTGGGTGTGGAACACATCACCACTCATCATGTAACCATGCGAGCACAACATGTCCACGCTAATCCTATGGTGCACTCAAGCCGGGTAGTTGGCTTATCTCACAGTAACTCCCACCCCACAAAAAAAATGAAAACCAGCACAGCCAGACAGTCCAGTATAAAATGATGCATGGAAAATAAAATACTGAAAGCGGTAAATAAATGCGATAAAGTAAAGATGTAAATAAAAGCTGTAAATGAAAACAGTAAAGCTAAACTAAAGCACACAGCAACAAGCATATAAACACCCAAAGGAACAAAACCAAACAGGCGCTAGGATTGACTCTACAAGGGAAACCGGAAGAATCAGGTTAGTCCCCAGCAGAGTCGCCAGCTGTCGCTCCCGGGATTTTCATCCTAGTACAAACGCGAAAGTGGCGCGGAAAGGTTAGAGTCGCCAGCCAGACATTTTTATCCCGAAAGAATGGGAAAGGTAATGTTGCACAAACCTGAGGAAGAAGGAAAAGGACAAGGCCTTGCGAACCAAAGATCTGAGTTCGGGAGTCGGTTACGAACTGGGAAGGTATTAGCACCCCAGATCGTCCGTCGTACCCGACGGGATCCACGCTTGCTTGTTTTGTTTCAAAGGGTGAGAAGAATAATTGCTGCTGAATAAAACCGCTAACTGGAACTGGAATGAGAAATGAGAAAGGAACTGGAAAAAAAGAATGGAAAAAAGGGGAAATGTAGGGAAAATAAAGAATGTGCTCGAACGGGCCCTACCCCGCTGCCTACGTACCTCATCGGGAAAATGAGGATCAGAGTCGACGTAGTTCGCCTAACCTAGGCGGGAACTATTTGTTTGTGTTTTTTATGCTGGAACTGCGTATGTCTATGCTCAGGTGTTGCATGCTCGTCTGGTACGAGTGCGTTTACTGTCTTGCATGTGTGACAAGTCGCCGCGAGTTCGCGTTGTGAGTGAATGAGATGAGAAGAGAAGTTCCCGCAGGATAGTCGCTTGTTTTTTGTTTTTGGCTTTTAAAAGAAGTGTTTTGAATTTGTTTGTGAACGGTCTTGTACTAAGACCTATCCATCGCGGGAAGTATTTACACCTCGCCCCGAAACAGGACGCGTATAAACACTCCGCAACAAAGTCTCGTGTCGTACAAGATTGTTCGATTTTTATTAAGTGTTTTATTGCTTTTCTTTTGAAGGGAGAAAGAATGACTCAAGTTGCAAAAAGGACAAACTAAGGGGACTAAGACTCAATCCTATTTTGTTTATTTATTTGCAAAAGTGGTCCTATGGTTTGTGAAGTTTTCTATTCCTAATGAGAAAAGGAACTACTAGAATTCAACTTACTTCTTAATGAAGTTAAGTTGATTCTAAGAACAAATGGGGAACCTATACAAGTTATAAAATCAAATGAAGCAAAAACAATGAAATTAACCATAAGAAATAAAATTCTACAAATGCATTAGAGGCATGAATTAAAAAAATAGTCTATTTATTTATTCTACTTCTACATGGAAATGAGGTTTCAAGCCTAAGTACTAAATCTAAATCAAACCTAATGCTCATCTAAAAAATGAATTTTAACTAGCCTAAGTCTAAATTATTCTATGACTAAATCTAACCTAGACTATTATTATTTTTTGGATTATTTCTAACTATGATTAAACTAATGGGATTTATGCATAACTAGGCCTAAAACTAATATTCTAAAAAATATTAAAACCTCTAGAAAAATTATGAAACTTAAACTATAGGGTCCTAACACTATCTCTAAAATTGTATTAAGAGGGATTCTAAAAAAAATCTTATTTTTTCTATGCCTAACCATTAATTATTTCCAGCTTAGAATTAACCACTAATTCCTAAAGATTATATCACTAAAACCTAAGATAAAAGGCCCTAAAAAATCCACTAAAAATATCCTAAGAACTATTATAAATCCTCTAATTACAGAAAAAAGAATGGCTCAAAAAAGTTGCTGGAAGTTACTTAAATAAAATGAACAAAATCCAGCATAATTAAAAGAAAATCAATAAAGCTAATTAAAAGAATAACCAGAATTAAATTGAAAAATAATCAAATTTCAGAAAATAAAATTGTCACCAATTTCTAAAATTAATTATTAACCTATTGGAATTTTTATAGAATTTTAAAATGCTTTCTATTATTTTCTATCAATTATTCCTAAACTAATATAAAAATTCCATTCTAAGAAGAAAATAAATGGGGTGTACTTAGTAAGTTTCTATTTGCTTTTTCTCAATGGGCCTGATAAGAAGGTGCAGGTAGCAAAAGTACCCAACCCAATTTCGCAGGCTGAGGGGAGGTGAGAAGAGTGATTTATTAGTTTGTTTTTACTTACTGGGCTTTAAAAGAAGGGTGTTAATAGAAATATAACCAGGCCCAATTCGCACAGGCCCTGGGGGAGGTGTAGAAATGATCTTTTCATGTTGTTTTTTTCTGATGGGCTCATAAAGGGATGTGTAAATAGCAATAGTATAAAAAGGGGTGATTCTAGGAATTAAACATATTTTATTCTATAAAATCTTAACTTAAAAAAATGAATTAAATTAATCTTATGATAATATTTTCTAAAATCTTAATTTAAGAAAATGAATTAAACTGAACTTATGATAATATTTTCTAAAATCTTAACATTCCAATATAATTAAACTTAAAAAAACAAACAAATAACAAAAAGAAAAATCAAAAGCCAGGATCAACATAACCCTAATTCCCTTCTTTCTTCTCCCTTGCCGCCGCTACACAAACCCTTAGCCTCTCTTTCTTCTTCCCCAAGCCGCCGCCAAACCCTTTCTCTCCTCTCCAATTCACATCGCCGCCTCTCATCCCCTTATCCCTCATGCCTTCTTTTTCTCCATTTCCGAAAACATCACCTCCTTCATCTTCTCCTTCTGCTTCGCGAAACCACCACCACAAATCCTTTCCTCTTCTTCGACCTAAACTAAACTTCTTCTCTTTGTCATCATCTTCTTCATTTCCTTCCTAACCGAATCAAAATGAGCCTATCTAAAATCAAAACCCTAACCTAAATCTCTTCCTCCATGGCCGCCGCTACCTCTACTAACACCGCCATAAAATCGCCGGAAAAAATGGAGAATAAATGGTGAAAACTCGTCCTCTCTCCACCAATATAACCTAATCCCAACCTAAACCAACATCTCTAACACAAATCCAGATAAAAGGTACCTTGAAAATTTCCCGTGCCGACGATGTCAGAAGAAGGATGAAGCTTCTGTTATGATGCCGACGCGACGTTCTTCGTATCACGACCGTATCTCTTTGCTCACGTCTATCACCATTCAATATCGTCTTTCGATTGATCTCATTCTCGCCACTTTCTATCGATAGCGGTGAAGACTCAAATCGGTCAGTTGCAAACTTTTCTTGATTTCTCGCTGTTATTGCATCATATGGTAATGCTGCAAATGGTTGATCGAACTGAGAATTGCAGATTTCCTTTGATGCGAATGAACACTGGCGAAGAAGTAATGAAGATGTTGATGATTCGGCAGATATAGAGAAATGTTGCAGATTGATGTGGGCTGGTGAAAGTTTCGAAAACACTGCGTTTCACGGTATGCTCTTCGTTGATTTTCCGTGCGATTCGTAATTTCAGCCTCAATGTTTGTTCAGTTGCCTCTCTTTTGATTCAATTTGCTCTTTTCCCATGGTTGATGATGGTTGCAGGGTGACGAACATGTAGCAGGAGATGAAGAATGAGGCTGAGTTTAACTGTTGTGGATGGGAGAGAATGAAGACTGGGTGGAGGATTGTAAACGGGTAAAGTGGTGAAGAATCCGAAATGAAGTTGAAGGGAACAGCTTGAATATGGTTTTGGCCAAAAATGGAGGAGAGAGTTGAAGAATCTTGAAGAAATGGTTGAAGTGAATTGAAAAGTTGTGGAAGAAAGCAGTGATAGAGTGTGATGCCTCTGATTTATAGGAGAATTGAAGATGATTCTGGAAACTTCAGGTAATAATCAGTTAGAGAATTCGGTTATGCTTCTGTTAATTTTCTGTTATGACTTAGCTGAAAGTTTGTTGCGATTCAGTTATGTGTTCAGTCATGAGCTCACTTGTTCTTTATGGTTTTCTGTTAGGAAGTTAATGATTCTGTTATGGATTTTCTGGTTTGATTTCAATTCACAGCTTCCAATCCTGTTACAAGATTTCCACTGCTTATTCCTTGATGAAATTCTGTTAAGAGCAAGTTATAGGTTAACTGAAATCATGTTACAGCTTCTGTGAATAATTCATGAATTGTGATTTTTGCTTGTCCTGAATTCTCCTCTTTTGAGTGTGGTCTTTTGCTCCTGAGTTCAGATTCGTACCCTTGTGATCTCTATGTCATAGTGGTTTTCTCTATTCCAATTTCTGTTTCAATATGAACCTGAATTTGAATGATGGTATTGGTTCTTATTTGCAGGCGTGGTTGTCGAAGGTTGATGTAGTTTGGTTCCAAGTTGATGCGGATTGAAGTTGAACAATTGACAAAGAAGCTTTTTTTGTTGGTGATGGCGTGAAAAGGGGTCCATGAGAAATGATTCCCTTCTGCAGATCATGAAATCAGTTGCTATAGATTTGTTTCTCAATTTTTTTGTTACTGCACTCTCCTTCTTTCTAGTTTTTTTTTTAGAATTTTGTAACATGACTTATTACCAAGACTGTTATCATTTGAAAGTTATGTAATTAATCAAATTTGAAATAATAGAAACTTTATTTGCTTGCTATTTCTATATTTTTTTTTACAAGAGACTTAACCACCAAAAATAACTGACAGCATGTTATTGTAGTAATGGGTCTTGGCATTTACTTTATTTTGTTTTGACAAATATGAGGCCCAAGGGAGTAATTTAATAGAGTTAAAAAATGATGGTAACAAATTAATCGGTATGGACCCTTGAACTTTTGAGAGAGGTTTATAAATTTATTTGAATGATTGATCGAAAATGAATGGGACTTGAAAAATTGGACAATTGGGTATAAGATTCAAATGGATATGGACACTTGGAAGTTAGACTGGACCAATGGATCTTAAGAAATATGTAGAATGGAATTTTTAGGCTTGACTTATGCTTAAAGCGGACAATGAACTAACACAAGGTATACGGGTGTAATTTGGATGTTGAACAAAATGTGAATAAAGGAAGGATTGTAGAAATCCCCATGACTTGCATAAACAACTTTAGGCCAGCTGGAAAATCTAAATCCAACCTCCAAATCCCAACCTCACTCATATTGCAACCACAATACCCTGATCACCATAAGGACCTGTACCTTGATCTCTTGTACCACCAATCAACAGTCCTCTTCCGTGAAACCCTGATTAGCTCTGCAAGCAAATGAGGGAATTCCTCGAATTCATCTGATAGATATGAATACCAAACCCTAATTCCGTAATCCCTATAACCAGATCCATTGAAGTAGAAAAAACCCCAAACTAGTGGAAAAAACTGATCCTTCAGGAGACACTGATCTCATGCCTTATGAAAACAATGAAATGCTATAGCATGCTGTTTATGATTAGTGAGAAATGCAGATCAATGCAAAATGATATGCCAGTAGAGGGAATAAATAAGGGCAAATTTTGAGGTATTACACTAACCTAATAACGATCTAAGCTTCTCCAAGCATGATCTCCAAGGTTATCCTCCTTTAATATTGAATACTTCTTTTTTCTTCATAACATAATATTACATTACATATAAGAAAACTCGTTTTACATACGAGGGAGTGAGATGAGAAAAGAAGTTACATAAAGAGATTGAGAGAGAGGCACGACACGCAGGCCGTATTTAAAAATCCCAAAACAATAATAAAGGATAAACTAAGGCCATAACTGATCACCACAAATAAATAATAATAAACACACTTTTATTATTAGTTTAAAATTCCGATAATTAAATAAACTAAATTAAATTTCGGCTAATTGATCACACTTTGTAGACTTGTACTGCCATTAATCCTAATGCAACAATTTCATGCCGTCAAACACAACTCGATTGATAACTCAATATGATAGATCAACATGTCATTGCTTCACCATACTAACGTCGGATTCCGAAGCGAATGAAAATGATGATCTTTCAAAAGAATTACAATCCTTATGTGATTGAATGGATGAAATCAAAACAGTATATCCCATATACCATCTTTGCATCAGAATTTCTTATATCTTATATAAAAGTGATCGATCTAATTGTGTAACCTATGGATGATCAATGTATCGCACAACTTCACCATACTAATGTCGGTTTCTGAAGCATAATCAACATCAATCATCCAAATCGTACACAACAGATGCCAAATTTAATTAATCGTTTATTGTTAAATTCATTCTGTGTTTTAATCGAATCAAATACAGAAAAGACGGAAATTTAACAGCTATCAGATCCATGGTTTCGTAAGTGGCTCTGATACCACTGAAGGAAAATTGCGATCTAAACGCAGCGGAAAACAAAATTTTCCTTTAGTGATCCTTACGAATGAGCATGGTCAGTGATAGAATCGTTACCTCTTTGTGGCGATTCAGATCTTTGATGCAGCGATCACAAGCGTTGATGAAGTGCAACGCCTCTACTCAGTCCACACGAACAACTTCCGGTCACAGTGCTAGCTGCTTACGAACGAAATTATTTGAGTGAGAAAAGAGAATCAAAAACGAAATTGCATCAAGTGAAAGCTTCATCACAAGGGTTCCTTTTATAGACTCTCTTGTGGGCTGCGGGCTAAAAGCCCAATTCACATGATCCATAATAATATTATATATTATTATAATAACTATTATTATAATAAATATATTTATTTTATTATTATTTTATAACCATTATAAAATAACAATAATTATTATTATATTATCCGAATTTCTATTTTCACTTAAGTGCACCGTACCTTACGGTGTTCCTTTGATTTCTCTATCTCTCATCAAACTGTCCTTATGTGTGTGACCCTGTAGGATTTCGTAACGTTGGTAATTATATTAAATTATATATTTAACATAATAAACAGTGAGCGGTATCTAGCAACACATCACTGCTACCCAAGTCACGAAAATGTCATGTGATCTGACAAACCTTTTTCGTGATAATATATGTTTGTACAATTACCCTTTTGCCCCTATGTCTATATTGAACACAAGGCATACACTGTGTCATCCTTGTCCAGTTCAATATTGGGCCCTTAGACATTTCTCCTGTTATGCAGGATTGGCAAATTCCATCTAGGACACTCATGTCCCTCAGCATGCTTCGTGGAGTGCCCATCAACTGTCTTTATGATCATCCAGTTACGGATAATGTTTGATCAGCAATAAAGCACCCGACTCTACATCTAGGGTCCATAGTGGTTTCAGGTCGAAGGGTGGTAATACACCATTATCACCATGAGAATAACTTATGACACTTTG
Source organism: Lathyrus aphaca (assembly GCA_963966055.1). Lineage (NCBI taxonomy): Eukaryota > Viridiplantae > Streptophyta > Magnoliopsida > Fabales > Fabaceae > Lathyrus > Lathyrus aphaca. Next base: position 203,515,325 of record OZ014524.1, read on the forward strand.
CATAACATACTATGTAGTATTCTCATAGCGGGTCAATCCGGTATAAATATTACTCCTAATATTTATACCTATGTCAAGACTTGATAACTCTTTATCCATGATCCATGAGATGTGATCATCAGTCTATCTTCATAATAGTCTCAATGCTTTAATGTTATCCCACTTTGCAATAAAGCTTGACTACGGATATTTTAAGAATAATGTCTTTATGTTTAATGGGATCTCATGATTAAGTCACACTTAACATTTCATTAAACAGACTAACTATTCTAGGGACTTTATTATTCTGAAAGACAAACATAATAAAGAAATGCCTTTTATTATTAAACGAATAATCCGATACAAGTACCAAAAAGTATTGGCCTCTAGGGCTTACACCAACACATGTTGCTATACTAAACTGCGATAGGTGCCAATGCACGAGTAACATGTAACACCCAAAAATCCCCCGAATGATTTAATTGAAAAATCAGGGTAAAATGAAACGACTCGGAATAAAGGATATTACTTTCAGCATATACTTGCTCATAAATAAGACATGTAACATATAATAAAAATTATTATTACTTTAATCCAAAAAAAAAATCTTTATTGCACAACGAAATTATTCATTGTGATCAACAACATATAATTGTTTCCATTAATCAAACTAGTTTTCACATTATAAACATCTAATAATTCTTTAACAAATAAAAATATGCATAAATGTTCCCGACTCCTGATGTTACATATCAGAGAAGACGCCACTAAAGTGAACTATTTCGACTTCACTGACCACAAGCTCTAGTTACTCCTGAATACCTGCGTGTTACCCACGTGGAGGTAACCTTACAACATAAGGTGTGAGATTCTTAAATCAACAAAAGAGAAAGATGATATAAATACAAGCCATACATTATCAAGATTTCCATTATATTTTAACATCCAACAAGAATCAAATGCCTCAACTTATATACAAGCAATCATCGATAATCATATAAGGCATCATATAACACAACCAATAATAGAATGCAAATGAGACCCAACTAGACTCAATGCATGTGGTACCATATAACGATCCCTGCTTCATGATTCAGTTCCTGTCGGAACTCTCAACCCTTATTTCATGGTCTAATATGATCCCTATTTCATGATCACACCCACAACCTCTGTTTCATGGTCACGTACGATCCTTATTTCATGACCACACCAACAACGACTAACTCATACATTTCACAATTCAATGTATAGGGACCTACACGGAAAACGTATATGTCACTTCGAATAGTTGGAAATATATCATTGAAAATAATTTTAACATAAAGTACATGAAACTATATTTCCAACGGTTCGAACAGCGACCCAAACAGACTTACAAGTAAAAAGTTATGAATTTTTGAAGTTTTCAAAAATTGTTGCCCGAAGGGGCCTCGCTAAGCGAGCGGGAGCTAGCTAAGCGAGCCCTGCGAAGTTTCCAAAAATTCCTGCAATGACAACACTTCTCCCACTACGATTCTACAGTCTTAAACTTCCTTTTCAACCCCAATAACCCAAGTTTAAGTCATTAAAACCCTATCTATCACACATACATTATCCACAACAATTCCAAACAACAATTTAGTCAATTCCAAACATTTAGGTAAAGATTTCCCCTACCAATCCCAATTAACCCCCAAACAATAATCCATGGCATCAACCTAATGAATTCTACCCACATACCTACATCATCTAACCCTTGAGTGATTAAAGAAATCTCACCCTTACCTTATAGTGATGAACTTTCCTTATCTTCAATGGTTTCTCCCTCTTCCTTCCTCTTGCCCTATCTCTTCCCCTTTTCTATTCTGCTTTTTTTCTTTTCTTTCTCACGATTAATTCAAAATGAGTCTCTCTCTCTCTCTCTCTCTAATTTTCTTCTTTTCCTACTATAACTCTTAGACCCTTTCTATGAACTTCCATTTAAGCTCTTACTTACTCACTTTAAATTACCACTAAACCCTTCATATATTCACACTACTATTTCTATTATTATTATTATTATTATATTATTATTATTATTATTATTACTACTTATTCTAACTAATGAAATAATAACAATACTAATATTATTCCATCACATACTTAATTAAATCAATATCCAACTATTATTATAATTAAATAATTACTAACTAAAATAATCTAATTAGTCTTACTACCCACACAACCAATCTCTATGTTATTAGTCACACACCTCCAAGACTCACCTCTTAAGGTCATTATCCTTCACTACGATACAACAAACCTAATGAACGCACAACAAACACATAGTCGATCATAACAATTCACAATTATTCACAAATAATAATCAAAATAAAAACGGGATGTTACAACTCTCTCCCACTTAGAATATTTTCGTCCTAAAAAATTTACTCAATACAAACTACTCCAGATACATTCTCGCATCCAACTAATCAACTCTCACGCCACAAATGGAAACACCACGAATAACACAATACAATAATACACCTTATCAATAACAACAACAAGATGTAATGCTCATATAATGCACTCAACCACCAACTCAAGACACAAAGAATAACTAAGTTAAGAACACACATGTTTCACTATGAACTAGAACACGACATGATTGTTACCATCACCATAAGTAATGACACAACAACAAAGATAAGAACACAAAATCCTATAACACAACATCAACGTAACCAAACTACCAACATCGTTATTACTCACATAAGAACAAACTGCATTACACCACACTTTCGTTGCGCACTCTGAGTATTCACAACTATCAAATCTGCCAAGTTCACATCAAACTGTCGACCATCAAAGCAGAAAAAAAAAGAATTTTGACTTAACTCATCGGGAATTCCAACCAAATAGGTATTCTACACTTTTGTGATTACTGAATACTTCTAACCTAGATCCATAAAAATAATACCTCCGAAATTTCAACACAACTACAACCACAACCAATTCCAAATCTTGAATATGGTAGATACTTTCATGAGTCCCCAATTATTATAAAACATAAGCTACAACTTTACCATCTTGTATTAACACACTGTCTAAACTCATCTTAAACACATAACAACATTGCAAGAACATATGGATACATGTGTCCAATTAATTTCAACAAGAAAAAAAAAATCCTTTTCACTCCCATTTCTCGCTA